>JAVGWX010000017.1:31012389-32212389 GCA_036924085.1 Ariolimax columbianus
TTATTTTGTCCATGTAAATATTGAACAGAAGTGGTGAAAGCGTAAATCCCTGTCGGATGTTTGTGGTTAATTTTAAAGCAACTGGGATTTCATCAGCTGTTCTAATTACTTTTGTATTCATATGATACAATGCTTTCCCATTATCCGTGTCCTCCATTCCATAGTCATCTTATATTAGCCAGAGTGTCTTTCTGTCCTTGTCCTTGTGTTCCATAGTCCTCTTATATTAGCCAGAGTGTCTTTCCTATCCTATTCCTCGTGTTCCATAGTCCTCTTATATTAGCCAGAGTGTCTTTCCTGTCCTTGTCATTGTGTTCCATAGTCCTCTTATATTAGCCAGAGTGTCTTTCCTATCCTATTCCTCGTGTTCCATAGTCCTCTTATATTAGCCAGAGTGTCTTTCCTGTCCTTGTCATTGTGTTCCATAGTCCTCTTATATTAGCCAGACTGTCTTTCTGTTAATGTATCAGATAGTTCTCTTATATTAGCTAGTGTCTTTACTATCCTTGTTCTTGTGTTCCATAGTCCTCTTATTTTGTCCACAGTGTCTTCCTATCACTGTCTTTGTTATCCATATGATATTATCCACACTGTATAACTATCAACTATATCAAAAGCTTTCTACTGATCCAGTTGTTGTTCCAAACTACTCGAAGTGGGTTACAGTGGCTTTTCCTACATCCAAATGCGCACTTGAGAAGGTAAACAAGGGTCATCCTAACTGCAGTGCAGTATGATGCATCTCAGAATGCTCTCCGCTATAGGGATTACATTGTCGATCCCTACTTCGCTCACACCAAACTGAGCACAATGCCATGCTCCTCTGTATGCTCTCCACTTTGGTGATTCAACGCCGATCCCCATTTAGTTGGCGAGATTGCTGTGACACATCCTTTATCTATGAACACAAGAGTGGACTAAAAATCATTTTTCTAGGAGCACGAGAGTGGACTAAAAATCGTTTTTCTAGGAGCACGAGAATGGACTAAAAATCATTTTTCTAGGAGCACGAGAGTGGACTAAAAAATCATTTTTCTATGAACACAAGAGTGGACTAAAAATCATTTTTCTAGGAGCACGAGAGTGGACTAAAAATCATTTTTCTAAGAGCACGAAAGTGGACTAAACATCATTTTTCTAAGAGCCCGAAAGTGGACTAAACATCATTTTTCTAGGAGCACGAAAGTGGACTAAACATCATTTTTCTAGGAGCACGAAAGTGGACTAAACATCATTTTTCTAGGAGCACGAAAGTGGACTAAACATCATTTTTCTAGGAGCACGAAAGTGGACTAAACATCATTTTTCTAGGAGCACGAAAGTGGACTAAACATCATTTTTTCAAGGAGCACGACCAGGGACTACAGTAGAAGTCTTGATCAGTATGTTTCACCTGACCCTGATTATTCTTGCTTCTTCCTTCTGATCTAAAAATGTTATGTTTATATGCTTGTAATGCTATATTGTTCTTTCGCTTAATTGTCTTATCCTGAATAAGATATATTTAGTTTCCATTCCTTTACTGAATCCGAATTGATCTTTGCTTAGTTGAAGCTCAACACATTTCGGTTTACTCTTTTGTTTTTCAAATAGATTAATTTTCGTTTACTTTTACCTGTATTGCTTAATAGCGACACGCCGCTATATGTATCACAATTTCCTTTATTCCCTTTTTTTTAATTAGACTGATAATATTTCAACTTGTTGCCACTCGTCTGGGTCTCTTCTTGCTTTCAATTCTGTTGTGAAGATCCCATATATATATATATATATATATATATATATATATAGATATATATATATAGATATATGTATATATTTATAAGCACTTCAATCATGTCTTCCTTCAAGAGTGATTCTAATACAGCTGCTTTTTTTTAACATTGCAGTATCCATCTTCCAAATTTGTTTTCGTCGTTTTTAGCAAGTATTCATAAATGTTATGCTTGTTGAAAGTTTTCTTGCTGTTTATGTGCAAGCGCTCGTTCAACTATGGTTAAACAACAGGTTGTTTAAAATAAGGCGATGCTGTGTTTCTTTGCATTGTGACACTGCTAATTGTGTGGTGATTTGTTGGACTACTTGATCTGAAAGAAAACTGGAAAAAGACATATTCAAATATTGTAGGATTTTAAAAACAGATTTAAGGAGTCCCAGAGTAAACATTGCGGTAGTGGATGACTTGTTGTTTATTGTTCTTGTTGTTTAATGCCCACAATGAGTAAGCTTACTGTTTTGTGTGCATGAAAAGGACGTTAAGTGGTGGGTTGTAGTAGTTTTCCTCACATCCCGAGCATGCTGTTGAAGATGGACCGCGGTCCTCTAGGGAGTTATGCTACGATTGTTTTCATCTACGTGGCGCTCACTACTACGGGGATCACATCGATCTACATCTCGTCAGACAGGCTGTCTTGAAAACACTGTTTCTAGGGAACGCTACATGGAAGAGAGATTGTGGACTTGGGCAGTGTATGTTGCCTGACCTTGACATGAGTTCTGGTCAGTATGTTGTACCTGACTTGACTAACATCTCATTTCCCCAAGAAGTGTTAAAGACTTTGTTGTATTAGGTCTCAGTTGTATTTTAGGTGAAGTTACAAATTTACTTCCTCGGCTTCCTGGCCTTCCCTAACAGTAAGTGGGGTTCCCATTTTCATCTTGCTTCTTCTTCTGCGTTCGTTCTCAATCTTCGGCTACTAAGCCCTGAACAGAGTTTTCCAAGTAGCAGGATGTAGTCCGGAGAACGGTATGCATTGTGTCGCTAGTTTACAGTTTACAGACTGCGATACTTGCACCTTTCGGTCCGACACATCCGTCTTCGGCAGAATTTCATCTTGCTAAACTGGAACATCTCAAGATCGGGGATAAACCGTAAACTTTGATACATAAAGGAAAATTGTTAATAACTCACCTTCCAAAGGGGATTCAGCCAATAAAGAACAAGATGAAAAAGATGGGAGAAGAATAAAAATGAGAAGAACACGAAAATGAAACAAAATCAGGAGCAGAAGGACTTCAAGAATGGGTCTATATTCATCTGCTTTTTTCCTGATTCTGTTGAGACGTTCAGAACCAAAAACGACTATCCATGTTGTCTTGTGTATCCGTGTTTATTTATTATTATGAGTGAATGCATCATTTTCGATGTTGTCATAACTCATAGGGGTGATGATATGAAACTTCCAGTAGTAATATTTTACACAATGACAGCACTACCAAAGGCAAAGTGCAGCGCCTATACTCCTGGGTAGGCTAAATGTCAACAGAGAAATGCCTGGAGGCTGGACCCGTCAGACTAGATCTGGAGAGATCGCTAGAGCTACGTAGTTCGTGCCTTGTGCGATGGTTTCTGCAGGCGGGATACCTTTCTGCTGAGAGAGACTGAGCACTGGAGCTTTCCTGCTTCGTGCGATGGTTTCTGCAGGCGGGATACCTTTCTGCTGAGAGAGACTGAGCACTGGAGCTTTCCTGCTTCGTGCGATGGTTTCTGCAGGTGGGATACCTATCTGCTGAGAGAGACTGAGCACTGGAGCTTTCCTGCTTTGTGCGATAGTTTCTGCAGGTGGGATACCTTTCTGCTGAGAGTGACTGAGCACTGGAGCTTTCCTGCTTTGTGCGATGGTTTCTGCAGGCGGGATACCTTTCTGCTGAGAGTGACTGAGCGCTGGAGCTTTCCTGCTTTGAGCGATGGTTTCTGCAGGTGGGATACCTTTCTTATGAGAGAGACTGAGCACTGGAGCTTTCCTGCGTTGTGCAATGGTTTCTGCAGGCGGGATATCTTTCTGCTGAGAGAGACTGACCACTGAAGCTTTACTGCTTCGTGCGATGGTTTCTGCAGTTGGGATACCTTTTTGCTGAGAGAGACTGAGCACTGGAGCTTTCCTGCTTCGTGCGATGGTTTCTGCATGCGGGATACCTTTCTGCTGAGAGGGACTGAGCACTGGAGCTTTCCTGCTTTGTGCGATGGTTTCTGCAGGCGGGATACCTTTCTGCTGAGAGAGACTGAGCACTGGAGCTTTCCTGCTTCGTGCGATGGTTTCTGCATGCGGGATACCTTTCTGCTGAGAGGGACTGAGCACTGGAGCTTTCCTGCTTTGTGCGATGGTTTCTGCAGCGGGATACCTTTCTGCTGAGAGAGACTGAGCACTGGAGCTTTCCTGCTTTGTGCGATGGTTTCTGCAGGCGGGATACCTTTCTGCTTAGAGAGACTGAGCACTGGAGCTTTCCTGCTTTGTGCGATGGTTTCTGCAGGTGGGATACCTTTCTGCTTAGAGAGACTGAGCACTGGAGCTTTCCTGCTTTGTGCGATGGTTTCTGCAAGTGGGATAACTTTCTGCTGAGAGTGACTGAGCACTGGAGCTTTCCTGCTTTGTGCGATGGTTTATGCAGGCGGGATACCTTTATGCTGAGAGAGACTGAGCGCTGGAGCTTTCCTGCTTTGCGCGATGGTTTCTGCAGGCGGGATACCTTTCTGCTTAGAGAGACTGAGCACTGGAGCTTTCCTGCTTTGTGCGATGGTTTCTGCAGGTGGGATACCTTTCTGCTGAGAGAGACTGAGCACTGGAGCTTTCCTGCTTCGTGCGATGGTTTCTGCAGGTGGGATACCTTTCTGCTGAGAGTGACTGAGCACTGGAGCTTTCCTGCTTTGTGCGATGGTTTCTGCAGGCGGGATACCTTTCTGCTGAGAGTGACTGAGCGCTGGAGCTTTCCTGCTTTGTGCGATGGTTTCTGCAGGTGGGATACCTTTCTTATGAGAGAGACTGAGCACTGGAGCTTTCCTGCGTTGTGCAATGGTTTCTGCAGGCGGGATATCTTTCTGCTGAGAGAGACTGACCACTGGAGCTTTACTGCTTCGTGCGATGGTTTCTGCAGTTGGGATACCTTTTTGCTGAGAGAGACTGAGCACTGGAGCTTTCCTGCTTCGTGCGATGGTTTCTGCATGCGGGATACCTTTCTGCTGAGAGGGACTGAGCACTGGAGCTTTCCTGCTTTGTGCGATGGTTTCTGCAGGCGGGATACCTTTCTGCTGAGAGAGACTGAGCACTGGAGCTTTCCTGCTTTGTGCGATGGTTTCTGCAGGCGGGATACCTTTCTGCTGAGAGAGACTGAACACTGGAGCTTTCCTGCTTCGTGCGATGGTTTCTGCAGGTGGGATACCTTTCTGCTGAGACAGACTGAGCACTGGAGTTTTCCTGCTTTGTAGAATGGTTTCTGCAGGCGGGATACCTTTCTGCTCAGAGAGACTGAGCACTGGAGCTTTCCTGCTTCGTACGATGGTTTCTGCAGGTGGGATACCTTTCTGCTGAGAGAGACTGAGCACTGGAGCTTTCCTGCTTTGTGCGATAGTTTCTGCAGGTGGGATACCTTTCTGCTGAGAGTGACTGAGCACTGGAGCTTTCCTGCTTTGTGCGATGGTTTCTGCAGGCGGGATACCTTTCTGCTGAGAGTGACTGAGCGCTGGAGCTTTCCTGCTTTGTGCGATGGTTTCTGCAGGTGGGATACCTTTCTGCTGAGAGAGACTGAGCACTGGAGCTTTCCTGCGTTGTGCGATGGTTTCTGCAGGCGGGATATCTTTCTGCTGAGAAAGACTGACCACTGGAGCTTTACTGCTTCGTGCGATGGTTTCTGCAGGTGGGATACCTTTCTGCTGAGAGAGACTGAGCACTGGAGCTTTCCTGCTTCGTGCGATGGTTTCTGCATGCGGGATACCTTTCTGCTGAGAGGGACTGAGCACTGGAGCTTTCCTGCTTTGTGCGATGGTTTCTGCAGCGGGATACCTTTCTGCTGAGAGAGACTGAGCACTGGAGCTTTCCTGCTTTGTGCGATGGTTTCTGCAGGCGGGATACCTTTCTGCTTAGAGAGACTGAGCACTGGAGCTTTCCTGCTTTGTGCGATGGTTTCTGCAGGTGGGATACCTTTCTGCTTAGAGAGACTGAGCACTGGAGCTTTCCTGCTTTGTGCGATGGTTTCTGCAAGTGGGATAACTTTCTGCTGAGAGTGACTGAGCACTGGAGCTTTCCTGCTTTGTGCGATGGTTTATGCAGGCGGGATACCTTTATGCTGAGAGAGACTGAGCGCTGGAGCTTTCCTGCTTTGCGCGATGGTTTCTGCAGGCGGGATACCTTTCTGCTTAGAGAGACTGAGCACTGGAGCTTTCCTGCTTTGTGCGATGGTTTCTGCAGGTGGGATACCTTTCTGCTGAGAGAGACTGAGCACTGGAGCTTTCCTGCTTCGTGCGATGGTTTCTGCAGGTGGGATACCTTTCTGCTGAGAGTGACTGAGCGTTGGAGCTTTCTTGCTTCGTGCGATGGTTTCTGCAGATGGGATACCTTTCTGCTGAGAGTGACTGAGCGTTGGAGCTTTCGTGCTTTGTGCGATGGTTTCTGCAGACGGGATACCTTTCTGCTGAGAGTGACTGAGCGTTGGAGCTTTCGTGCTTTGTGCGATGGTTTCTGCAGGTAGGATACCTTTCTGCTGAGAGTGACTGAGCGCTGGAGCGTTCGTGCTTTGTGCGATGGTTTCTGCATGCGGGATACCTTTCTGCTGAGAGGGACTGAGCACTGGAGCTTTCCTGCTTTGTTCGATGGTTTCTGCAGGCGGGATACCTTTCTGCTGAGAGAGACTGAGCACTGGAGCTTTCCTGCTTTGTGCGATGGTTTCTGCAGGTGGGATACCTTTCTGCTTAGAGAGACTAAACACTGGAGCTTTCCTGCTTTGTGCGATGGTTTCTGCAAGTGGGATAACTTTCTGCTGAGAGTGACTGAGCACTGGAGCTTTCCTGCTTTGTGCGATGGTTTATGCAGGCGGGATACCTTTCTGCTGAGAGAGACTGAGTGCTGGAGCTTTCCTGCTTTGCGCGATGGTTTCTGCAGGCGGGATACCTTTCTGCTGAGAGGGACTGAGCACTGGAGCTTTCCTGCTTTGTGCGATAGTTTCTGCAGGTGGGATACCTTTCTGCTGAGAGTGACTGAGCGTTGGAGCTTTCGTGCTTCGTGCGATGGTTTCTGCAGACGGGATACCTTTCTGCTGAGAGTGACTGAGCACTGGAGCTTTCGTGCTTCGTGCGATGGTTTCTGCAGGTGGGATACCTTTCTGCTGAGAGTGACTGAGCGCTGGAGCGTTCGTGCTTTGTGCGATGGTTTCTGCAGGTGTGATACCTGTCTGCTGAGAGTGACTGAGCGCTGGAGCGTTCGTGCTTTGTGCGATTGTTTCTGCAGGTGTGATACCTGTCTGCTGAGAGTGACTGAGCGCTGGAGCGTTCGTGCTTTGTGCGATTGTCTTTGCAGGTGGGATACCTTTCTGCTGAGAGTGACTGAGCGCTGGAGCGTTTGTGCTTTGTGCGATGGTTTCTGCAGGTGGGATACCTTTCTGCTGAGAGTGACAGAGCCATATGGGGAAACCTGAGGCGACGATGTCGAGCCCTCGCCTTTATCCTTTAACCTTTTTAAGACTATTAAGTCCACTACACAAACGTATTACTGAAAGCCAAATTGAAGTTCAAAAAGTAAACTAGTGAAGATCTTCTAATGACAGACACGGTGGATGGACTAAAGAATTAAAGAATAACTTTTGACTAACAGACTTCAGGGACTGATTTGCCTGATTAATTACCAGTACACCAGTATGTCTTTCTCTTATGTGGAATCCATATGTAACAGAGACACGTGCATATATGTATGTGTCATTGTTCTAATGTTATCCTTACATTTGTATCAATGTTTCTATCGTTTACTAATAACTTCTGTACAGTCTAAAACCAATTTGTTCTGCATTCACGACTTTATTTAATCCATTTATTTGTTTAATTAAATGATGTACTGTATTATCTTGTTATATATCAATAAATTATCTCAGTTCTGCTGATGACACAGTTATGCTGATGGCACAGTTATGCTGGTGGCACAGTTCTGCTGATGGCACAGTTCTGCTGATGGCACAGTTATGCTGATGGCACAGTTATGCTGGTGGCACAGTTATGCTAGTGGCACAATTATGCTGATGGCACAGTTATGCTGATGGCGCAGTTCTGCTGGTGGCACAGTTATGCTGATGGCACAGTTATGCTGATGGCAAAGTTATGCTGGTGGCACAGTTCTGCTGATGGCTCAGTTCTGCTGATGGAACAGTTTTGCTGATGACGCATTTCCGCTGACGGCTCAGTTCTGCTGATGGAACAGTTTTGCTGATGGAACAGTTCTGCTGATGGCTCAGTCCTGATGATGGAACAGTTCTGATGATGGAACAGTTCTGCTGATGACACAATTCTGCTGATAGCACAGTTATGCTGATGGCACAGTTATGCTGATGGCACAGGTCTGCTAGATTAAAGTGAACAAGAATTACATGAATTGGCTATTTAAGTAAAGAACATACGTCCTCTATATGGATTGGTCATTTGAGAAAACAAAAACTAAGATAACTTGCAAACTAGATTTGTAATCTACTCTACAGTTAAGAAAAACAATTATATACTAGAACATGAATATATCTTCCCTCATCTTGAAAATGTATTAACGGCTGATGGAAGATATGAAATGGAAATCAAGAAAATAATGGGGATGACAATATCTATTTTCATCTAAATGAGTCATATATTGACATACAAACAAGAAAGTCACAAAATAAAAATTAAAGTGAAATGGTCGTCGTTACTGTATGGCATAGAAACAAAAGTGGACAATGAACGAACAGTTAAAGATGAGAATTTATGGCTGTGAAATATGATACTGACGAATGGGACGCAATTCGTGAATATACAAGTAAAACAAATAGAGAAGTCTTGGAGAAATAGGTATGCAAAGAGAATTGATGACGGAAATAAGAGTCAGAGAGCTCAGATATTTGGTTCACATTAACAGACCTCTACCTAATTATCTATGTTCTTTCCGCGCCAAATACGGCGCATAAGACAGAAACAAATGATCTCCAGTTGGAACGGTGTGACGCCACTATTTTTAGATCGTGCATGGTGCTGAGGTCCATAATTGAGCCCTCGCGAATGATCGTTATTCTGAGTGTTTCCTTGGGGCTCCCTCTTTTCCGAACGCACCTTGGTGTCCATTCGAGTGCTTTCAATGGAAGACGGTTGTTGTTCATTCTAAGGACACGTTCTATGTATGTCCGTCGTTTTTTTCCTGATGATGGTCGACACGTATAGTTGGTTTGTCTATGTTCTTATCGGGGCATTAGTTATAAACTAGTTCCAAACTGGTCCCATAACAGACCTCGCTACAACAATATTGGAAAGAATTAGTATAAGAAGTAAATAATACTTTAAGTGGAAGAATTTCATCAAATGGACAAGGAAAAGCCTGGCGGATTACACCATCAAGGTAAGAGACAGTAGTCTTTATAGATCCAATGACGCAGTCCTTAGATGGAGAGCTGGCACTTGAACTAAACTAAAGTAGAATGTCATACTTGCACAAAATATCTTATATTGTATTTCTGGTTATCTCTTTCACAGGACAAATACACAGCAGACATGAAGTTGTTTGGAGTCTACCAATGAAGGTGTAGCTTGCAAATAGAGAACATGTAGAGACTGAAATTATATCAAATTTTGAACAATGACCGTCCACTACTACTTGTGAAATGGAAATAAGGTACTTGAGCCATATATGAACACCTGTCTTTGCAGACTGAGTTTGTTTTTTTTGTTGTTTTTTTTTTGTTTAGATAAATCTGTAGGTGTAATTTGGGGGAGTACTATTACAAAACATCTGCAAAGTGCCCATGTTAGAATCAGTTACTAAAAAAACGAAATAGCTGGATAAAGTTAGCATTGTAGAAACAGAGTATATTAGTAGAAGACTAATTCACCTTTAAGGGGGGAGAACAACAACAATGATGATATCAGTCTTGTGCAATTGCAACTGTAATGGAGAAGGCAGGCGTGCATTCTCTGAGTGTCTTTCAGACGTTATCAATTGGGCCAATGAGAAGGATTTTATGATTGTAATGTGAGATTTGAATGGAAAAATAGGACGAAAAAGATCATTACATCAACACTGCATAGGAATATTCAGTGACACCTCATTAAAGCTGAACAATAATGGCGTAGAGCTTATTAATGTATGTGCTGGGAATGGTATAATAACAACAACACAATCTTCCAACACTAAAAGTCTGGAGTGAAAGGCAGTAAAAGAAATTGATACATACAGAGGCATGCCGCTGCTAATGCATACAGTAAGAAATGTATGCGAACATAGTTGAACAAAGAACGCTGTCCAGTGTTGAACCTCAGCTCTGTAACGCTTACATTTGGATTATTTTTAAGGGTGTGTTATGTACTGATTCCTTATTCACCTTAAAACAATTAAGGGAAAGAACAATATAAAATAACAAACGTTTAAACATAACATTTACTGATCAAAAGCAGTATGTTGATGGAGTAGATAGAAATAGTCTTGACAATATTAGGGAACTGAACATTTACTGATCAAAAGCAGAATGTTGATGGAGTAGATAGAAATAACGTCTTGACAATATTAGTAAACTGCGGAACACGAAGACTGCTATTAGATAATATGTAGGCGGTGTACCAAATGAACACAAATGTAGTAACAACAACTTATAGAATCACATACGCTTTTGAAATAATCACAGAAGTACGACAGGGATGTGTTCGTTCACCATTACTGTTCAACATCTATATGAACAAAATAACAGTCCAATCAAGTCAAATTGCTTCTCCAGAAGTGAATTTCAAAAAGGGAAGCACAAAGCCAATTCTATTCATGAACTACTCTTCTTTGCAGACGAGGAAAGCTTAATGTGCGAGGATGTAAGGCTAAATCATATTAAAGGACTTAGTACAGCCTGGGAAAGATGTAATATGAAGACTTGTTCACCAATTACAGAAACTATCAGAATTAGCGCAGCACCAACTTAAACAGGACGAATTATCTGGGAAGTATTTTCACAGATGATGGAAGGCTATATGGAGAAATTTATACCAGATGTCAGCAACGTCTTCTGTGACTTATCAGTTGTCAGCTCTGCTTAAACAGTCGAACATCAGCGCATGCAGTGTATGAGCTGTAGCGGTCAGCGACCCAAAGCTAACTGCTAGCGTCAGGGTCAGGAACACAGAGTTGCCAAGACCCTTCTCCGTCTTCACGTGGTGATACTAAATAACAGGCTGCAACAGGGCAGACTGGCTATGAAGAAGGGATTGAAGAGGGAAGCCTAACCCGGTACCCACAAATTGCATGCTGAAGTCGGATCACTTGAGGCAAATATCGCATTCAAGCTGTAACCTATTATACAACACATTCCATTCTCCGGACTACATCCTGCTACTTGCAAAGCCATTTAGGGATTTGGTAGCGAGAGTTTTAGATCGAACGAACGAAAAAGAAGAAGAGGAAAAAGAGGAGAAGAAAAAGAAGAAGAAGAACCGCATAAAAACAAAGCAATAATTAATAAACAGTATATTTATGGCAACTGTGTTCCACCAATGTCAAACATAGTCCTTTATTCAATGCACAGGTGATGAAAATAACCATGTGGGAAACGAAATATGTCACAAACGTTATTGATGTCACCAGCAGAAATAATATGAGAAATAATCATATTTTAAATAAGAATAAATATCAAGATGGTTCTACCATCTCCTGTACGATTAAACCGTAAAATTATCTGTCTACAAGACAAAACGTGTTATATGGATATATGATAGATATCATAACATAAATAATACCTAAACAACAATCAACGAGACACACTTGGTCTAGTATCTTCGAGGTGTGTTCAAATGAAAACGGACCAATCTGCAACAACGTACGATGCGTTAGATGACGTCACTTCTGGTGTAAATAGTACATATCACCCGTCAAGTTTGCAAAATTTCATTATCCTCCAACTCATATTTTCCTCAGAAGACCGTTGAAAACATGGTGGGTGTGATACGGAATCCGTCCAGAGTTGATCAGCGTGCGTTGATTCGGTTTCTAACAGCTGAAGGATGTCGGGAATTTGAAATTAATCGCAGAATGAAGGCAGCGTATGGTGACAAATGTGTGTCGAAGAGAAAAGGGAATAATTGGACAACGATGTTTAAAGAAGCACGTGAGTTAGCGCAACAATATGCGCCTGACCTGTTCTCGGAATATCTTTCCTCACTGTTGTCTTCGACACACTTTTATCACCATATACTGTCTGCATTATGCGATGAATATAAACTGGTCCACATCCTTCAGCTGTTAGAAACTGAATTACCGCTCGCTGATCAACTCTAGACGGATTCCGTATGACACCCGCCGTATTTTGAACGGTCTGCTGGGGAAACAATGAGTCGGAGGATAATGAAATTTTGCAAACTGGTATGTGCTGTTTACACCAGAAGTTACGACATCACGCGCATCGTACTTATGTTCACTTGTTGTAGTTTGGTCCGGTTTCATTTGAACATGCCTCGTACAATAGGTTGTGCTTGTTCCAAGAAAGGAATATTAAGTTAACCAAGATAGACTCAAATATGGTCCCTCATATGGTCGCTATTGGTGTTTTCGTTTTTGCGTTCACCTTATTTCTCTATTACCCAAGGCGGTGTGCCTTGAACTGTGATTTTTATTTTGCACTTGTCGGCCCAGGGCATCCGACTTCAGCATGCATTTTATGTAAGGGTCTGCTTCCTCCTGCATTTTCTAAGAGTTTGCTTCCCCGGGATAACGCCCGGTGCTGTGACGGGGATCGAACCCAGCACTTTCGGTTTGTGTCACGTATCCACTAGCCAACGCCGTCCCCTCTCATGACCTTTGCAAACTAGCATCCCTCAGACTTACAAAAATAAACCAAATTGAGCAAGAGACATGTTTACATTAAGTTAAATTAAGAAATAAAATTGTGATATATGTATATATATATATATATATATATATATATATGTGTGTATATATATATATATATATATATATATATATATTCTTTTTTTTCTAGTTAGTGTAAGGATGCTGTTAGCGCCTGTGCCAATATTTATATCATGTACTCTCTTGGATGAAAACGGTAATGTTTTTTATTTGAATTATTTTATGGAAAATAAATATCGTGAAAGGGACAAAAGCATTAAATTGGATCAAAGCTATTTTTTAGTAATATTATGAAGCATTATTGGAATTGCATTTAAACCCAAATTATAAAAGCAGTGGTCTGAAGACGATTGTCACTAAATTCACCAACATTCATGTACTCGCTGACCTAAAAAAGGAATGCTTTTAGCTTCACGCCTCTAGAGGACCATTCCTTGCAGCTGGGTTGGAAAGTGCCCGTATGTGGCTAAAGTAGATATATTTTGGCACCTCTTAGCTAAATCCCTCTTGCTGTTTTGACAAGCCGCTGAATATTTATTTTCATAAGTGCATTGTTAAATTTACCCAACTTAGTCTCCGTGTTTTAATTTATCAAGTATTATAGAGCGTGTTATGTCAGCGCTGTGCATCAAACAACCAAAGTCCATGCAAAACATTCATTTAGATGATACTGACATATTTTTAATATAATTTGCATTTTTCCGTTTCCAAAGTTGAAATCGTTTTTAAAGATTAGGTGGGAAAATAGAATGAACCGTTTCAACACTTGCAGAGTAGCGGTAACGGCCGAATCTCCTTCTTTGGCGTTCGTCCTGAAAAGTATCTAGGGACTGTGTTTACAACGAGACTGCGATATCTGCGTCTATTGGCCCGACACATCTGATTTCAGCACGGCATTTTTGGAACATGGTTTGCCGTCCGTCTTTGATTCCTTATCTATTAGCCATGATGCATGGTTAAAGCCTGCTTCCGGAGCTACCAAATTAAGACGGAATAGGGTCTTGATCGGTTATGGGTTACTGACCATGTTGCAGGCAGTCAACTATGAGTTGCTGCTTGCTGTCAGTTCATTCACTGCTACATCTTCAGCTCCACGGCAGAATCAATTCGACTCATTCCATCAGCGACCAATATTAGGTGGTGGAACGTTTATACTTCTGGATGGCATCATTGTTAGAGCGCTGGCTTCTCACAACAAAGGTGCCGAGTTCAATCCCCGGCAACGAACATTCTCAAGCACAACCCTTCCGAAAATTAGTAATTTACTTATTGGTACAGAAAGAAAAACAACACGGAAGGGAACTTATCACCACCCTACCCACCTCCTCTCTCACCTAAAAATGTTGAGACCTTGCAAATATTGAGTTTTTAACACTTCATCACGGACGACAGCGTATGTTATGGAACCTCTCTTTCCCCTTATACGAGTCTCAGGACCAGCATAAGCAGATTATACGCAGATTCAACATAAACTCGGCTGGGCTCGACAATATACGAATGTTGAGTTTTGTTTAACAAGGTTAAGGAACAAATAGTTTCGGCTTGCAAGAAATAGATACGGAATATGTTCTGACGATATGTCAATGACAATGCATGTCTACGTCTCATATAATATTTGAAGTGGGCTGACAAGGGCACTAGTGTAGACATATTGCGTGTAGACATATTGCGTGTAGAAATATTGCGTAGAACCAGGCATACTCCAGTTGCGCTTGAGGCGATGAGAAGATGCTGACGTTGGGTCAGCAAGCTGATAGTATTGCCAGATAGTCCGAGTTCTGGATCCACAGGACATAAGATTTATGGGCAGACCTAGGCATACGTGGTGAAGAGAGCTTTTGAAATTGTAAGAAATGGGGTCGTGACCAGAGCTTGAACTGTTGACACAGGATATGCAGACTTAGCTAACATTTGTTGAACGCCTATGCTCTGTAGGGAGTTCAGAGGTTTTTGTTATTTGTTTTTGGTTCCAGTATCTATTTTATTTGTTTTTTTCTATACTTTCAAATAATGGTTTCGTCTTGAACTTCTAGAAATGAAGGTACAGATTTAAGTATTTATTCTAAATTATAACACACACAAATTTATATCAGCTTATCACAGCATCTGAAACTGTGTAAGTGTATTTGAGAGTTCTTTTTCGGCATTATTGCAGAAATTGTCTTTCTTCTGTAGTTTACAGCGAGGCTGCGATATCTGCATTTTCTGTCGGAAACATTCAGTTTCAACACGACGGCGTTTGCCTGCTCTTTTCGATCCTTGTTGCCTTAGTCAGGATGCATTGATGCAGTCTTTTTTTAGAGCCACCCGATCGTTTGCTGACCCAGACGAGAGCAGTCAGATTTGTGCTGACTGCTCTCAGCTCATTCATTGATTTGTCTTCGGGCCCATGTATGAGTTAACACCAATGCTACTTTTAAATGTGTAACTGTTAAGTCAATTTAGCAATGTCTCCAACCGTAAGCATTGCACGAGCACATAACCCTAGACATTAGGACTTCAGTTCACGAGAAAGATCAAAAACAAAATGGGTTTTATATATATATATATATATATTGTTGTCTTCCAGAAACATTATAAAGGGTTGAAGTTTTAAGAAAAGCGGATCACGAAACAAGTAAATATCTGTTTAATACTACGTTAAGAAATCGTCGTCCCACAGAAAATATGTTGCAGTAAGGTGACAGTGTGGCTATAACATCAAGTCTTGGTTATGTGGTTAGCGGAGCGGAATAGTTTGCACCTGACAGGATGCGGGTCTACCTTGCTCTAATTTGCATTTCCACTCCCACCAGTCCCAAAAATAGTCAATTGTATATTCCAGGGTCTACTGAGATCTGGTATTGATCTGGAAAGTCAACAGAGGATTTCGCCTCCCCAAAAATATGAAACAAAAGCGGTCACACCTCCACGCGACGTCTGATGACACAAGTGGACTGAAGATAGATAGATCTGCGTTTTTCAGTACACTCTTTTATTTATTCTAAGACACATTGTTTTTATGTTTGGGACTACAGGAGTGTCATTATGATAGATCAACAGGTCACACTAGTAGAAAGTGTGCACATGATTTCAGCTCTCTAGGTTATGAAAAACTGGGTTTAAATAGGTGAAATTAAAGTCCACGCAAACGGACAACGAGCATGGCAAGTAAAATAAAAACTTGTAAAAGGAATGCACCTCTACACGAAAGAAATAAACAGATACAATAAGAAGATTAAGTCCAATTAATTTGAAATCTACATTACATAATGTGTTTACCAGTTGTTGTTTTGTTTTTGTTTTTCAAGAATAAATGAATAAATTCGAAAAGTAGGATCGAAAAACAGTTAACGTTAAAATATCAACTCAACTTCAGAACATGTTAATCTCTTCCCTTCATTATATAACAAAAAGTACTAAAATATCAGTGGTCTGCTGGGGTCTTTGTGTAAGACAAGTTCAAGAATAACACCATTGCTCCCACAGACAGCATGTCGTAAGAGGCGACTAACTGTGATATTGCATAACACTGGCCATGGTATGTGGTTTGTTTAGAGCAGCATAGATGGCGGCTAACAGGTTGCGGATCTGCTGCGCTCTAGTATTTGAGTCTATTAAGATGAACTCGCACATCGGTTAACCACCATTTGTGGCACTTGTCCCGACGCATTGAAATAATAAGCTGCTCGAGCCTAGCTCGTTAAGCAGGAAATCATCCTCCTGGCTACATATAGCTCATACCAGAGTCGAGAGCGGCGTGGGCTAGTGGTTAAGTGGCACGGCTCACAACTCCAAGATGCTGGGTTCGCTCCTCATTACAGCCCCGCCGTTACCCCGAGGAAGCAAACTTTTAGAAAATGCAGGAGGAAGCAGACCCTTACCAAACATGCATGCCGAAGGAGGATACACTGGGCCGACAGGCGCAAAATAAAAACATAGTGCAACGTACACCACCTTTGAGAGTAGAGAAATAAGGCGAACGCAAAACAACAAAAACAACAAACAGAAACTACCACAAAAACAACAACAAATACACCAGAGTTGGGACCTGCACGGAATCATCTGCCCATGTAGAAGTACAGGTCGAATAAGAACTAAGAATAAGAACTAAAAGGTCAAATAAATATAAAAGCTCACACCAGAGCAGAATGACAAAACTAAACGAAATGAAAACTAGTTTGGATGTAGTACAAGTAACAGTGAAATGTAGATATTAACCTAAGCATATAGGAGTAAGTTAAGAAGAAACAAATACAGAAATATAACATATGTTTTGTCGAGGAACAGGTTTTCATCAGCTGTTTTTATCGTCGTTGTCGTTAGTCTCTGATTAAATTCTTTCGGTCATAAGAATTTTTGTGCGAGCACGGATTCAGTAACAAATTACGTTAATATAAGATCTTCGCCCACAATTTTGTGCTCCGTGAAAACGATTTTAAGCTGCGAATTGAAGTAGCTGTCCTCAACGTTCCGATGAAAATGGACCGTGGTCCTCCAGGCGGTTTTGCTATATTTGGCTTCAACTGCATGACGCTAACTACTACGGAGATTACGTCGATCCCTACCTCGTAGGCCAGAATACTATGATATAGCATGTTTCCAGGGACACCATAACTTGAGTTACCGGAAGAATCAAAATAAAATCAATAACAACAAAGACTAACATTGGGTTTTTTAATTACCAGTTAGAGCATGTATTTTCCACATATAGTTACTACCATTAATCAATAACAATACTATACTTGCTTGCTGAGTGTAGAATAGAAGGTAGGATATTGTCATTGTTTCTATTGCTCTAGAAACCATCCTTACAAATGTCAAATAACGTCATCGCGTGCTTTGCAGAAGGTCTCCCGCCAAGAGACCAGCACGCGATGAAGGTCATATGCTTTGTATGTACCGTAGAAGAAAACACAGAAGAATTCAATTATTATTTGAACAACACAACATTTATGAAGGAAATTGTTTTCTTGATTTGAACAATTTTAAATTAGAACATATGATGGTATAATGGGAGCACAGGACCGATGATATTATAATGGCGTGAGAAGTTTAGAAAAATCTTATTTTACAATAATAATAATATCTTATTATACATTTTATAATGAATTATGAAGTATAAGAACGATGGCATTATAATCACACTCGAAGTTTAAAATAAATAATATTATAATGACATAACAAGTTAAGAATATGGAATATTATAATGATATAACAAGTTTAGAATATGTAATATTATAATGGCATAACAAGTTTAAAATATGTAATATTATAATGACATAACAAGTTTAGAATATGTAATATTATAATGATATAACAAGTTTGGAATGTGTAATATTATAATGACATAACAAGTTTAGAATATGAAATATAGTAATGGCATAACAAGTTTAGAATATGAAATATAGTAATGGCATAACAAGTTTAGAATATGAAATATAGTAATGGCATAACAAGTTTAGAATATGAAATATAGTAATGGCATAACAAGTTATAAGTTAATAAATAATATTATAATGACGTGAGTATTTTAGAATATGTAATATTATAATGCCATGAGAAAATTAAAATGCGTAATATTATAATGACATGAGCAGTACAGAATATATAATATTATAATGACTTGCGAATGTTAGAACATGTAATGTGATAATGACATGAGAAGTTTATCATATATATTGTAATGTGTTGGGTAATGTATCTAATGGAAATTCTACTATCTATCACTACCTGAATGCGCATTAGAGGAGAACACATTCTCTCGATTAAACTCTAAAACATGTAAATAGATTTAAGAACACAGGTAACGTAATGTCGTGAGATTATAGAAAGTACCCTGTAATTAAGAAAAGGTAACAAAAACAGCATAACCACATGTTATAAAATGAATGGTATATTATGCAGCAAATGTCTGTCAGTGAAGATTCGAGAGTTCGATTGTTAGCAGATTTTGCAAATAAAACACGGGTCGAGCACGGGGCGTCTGAAATGACAAAGCAGATGTATGTGTAATCAGCGATCTACCTGTACCATCAGTTTTCATACTCTTCGTCATTTGATGAGCGAGACTGAAAACCCTTATGTCTGCCTTGAAACATTAACATCGATTCTTAACAGAATATTACATAGAGTACATCTTGTCATTTAAAACATTTAATAATATTAGTGTTTTTGTGTTATAATTTCAATCTATTTCTTGTTTGGCCAACTCTGTCCAAAATGGCATACCGTTTTTTTTTACACATGCTTGGTCATTCTCTGGCTAATGCTTGCCGCCGTACAACATTGCCAAATCCATTCCTATTTTTGTTGTTTTGATTCGTTAGGTGTTTTAGTTTGTTCTTTGTAGTTATTGCAGGTCTTGTTTTTGCAACTCGAGTTTCATTTTCTGTCTGCGCCAATGCGGTAACTACAAGGGGCGTTCAGTTAAATCGGGACCTTTTTGGGGAAGAAAAAATAATTTGCAGTAATTAAAATGTCATTTATTTTTTTTTAATATAGTCTCCTGCATACGTTTATACACTTATCCCAGGGTTTACGTAATACCTGAAAAGCTTCAGCGTAGAAAGATTTGTCAGTAAATCTGAACCAATCCAAGACACCCTTTTCACTCCATCATCAGTGCCGACATGCTCACCTCACAGAATTCTTTTTTTAGAGATCTCCAAATAGGTCTGGGCTGCAAGGTGCATGTGGCAATACCTCCCAGGCGAGTTGCTGCAGATGGAACATAGTGCTGTGAGGTCGAGCGTTTTCTTGCAGAAGCAGGACGCCCTTTGTAACCAAACCCAACGTGCACTAACCTTCCGAAATTGCAAATGTTCATGAGTATTAGTGTTCACCATACCCAGAGAAAGACATCTTGTGACTTTCCACGACAGGCTATGCGTCGATTCGCCAGGATAAGGCGTTCCCCAGTCTGCAAATTTACAAGAATGACTGTGGTAAATTGAGAGCCGCCATAGTCTGGATCATCACTCACGGATGTACTGCCTTCTCTAGAACGTTTACACCATTCAAATGTCTTACTGTGGCTGAGTGTCTCTTCGCCGTATTGTGATTGCAGTCGTATGTACATTTCCGTATGTTTCACGCTTTCTTTCACAAGAAACTTCATCACAATATGCTGTTCCATACACGCACTAAAAGTGTTGTCCGCCATTGTTATTTATCTGTCACGTGATTGGTCCATGACAAGTGGCACAGCCTTCTGTACTAATTAGAAGGCCGTGCAAGATGGCCACCTAACAGGAATAGAACACAAGTGTCCTTAACTAATGATAGTAGTTCAGCACTTTATAACCCATTCAGATAGAACTGGAACAAAAAGTTCCGGTTTGATTTGAACTCCCCTCGTATATATGTTTTCATCGACTCGTGCTTGCCATATTGATACTAATTGAAAACGAAAATTGGGTACATAGCGGATATAGATTTACTAAATAATGTTAATGATTCTGTGCGCAGTTTAAAAGACTCATGAATAGGTGTTTATGGAAGCCAATGCAAAAATGTAGTAAATTAATGTAGAGGTAGTCAAATAGCCGACACTGCTGTCGGAGATAAAAGTATTATCATCATCATGTTGCATGCCCTTTGCAGATCGTCGCTCTCATGTTTGTAGAAAACTCTATATTACACCAGTCTTCTGGCCAGTTCTAAAGTCAAATTCAGTGTCTCCTTGATGTCTTGAGTACATAGCCTTCTCGGTCGGCCACTGCCTTTCTTCCCAGTGACCATGCCCTCCATAATCCCTATCTAGTCGGTTGTGTCGTTTGACGTGTCCAAAAAAACCTGTTTTCGAATCAGTACATCATTTATGAGCCAATTCTCTTCTACATGCAGGTCTTGCAGGATGGATTTGTTATTTCTTTCTTTGTCCACGGGATTTTCAGGACTCTTTTGTAGCACTGTGGTTCAAAAGCACCAATCTTCGCTATTATTGCTTGTGTAATCGCCCATGTTTCAAACCATAGGTCGCCACAGAAAAAATGCATGTTTTTAGGATCTTTAATTTTAGTTCCTTGTTTGTATTATGCCATAGGTTCTGCAAACTCCATCTTTTCTGCATTGCTATAGTCAGTTGTCTTCTTACTTCCTTTATTCAATCTCCATTGTTGTCTAGTATTGATCCCAGATATTCAAAATGAGCAACATTTTCAATCTCTTCGCCAGCGATCTCGACTTTAGGTTGTAGTTTTGTCTTGTCGGTTGTCATTATCTTAGTTTTCTTTGTATTCAGGTAGAGATTCATAGTGGGCTGCATTATGCTTCTGGACTGATGTAATTATTTGTTCTAGGCTCTTGGCGCTGTTCGAGAGCAAAACTGTGTCGTCGGCATGTTGCATTTCCTGTATCTCCTTTCCTCCTATTGTGAAAGGATCGAAGTCTGTAGAAATTGGATCTGTCTTTACATTCCTGATGATTTTTTCCGCCAATATATTGAGCAGGTATGATGAAAGAATGCAGCCCTGTCTGACCCCCCTTGTGTATCTCGATCCAAACTGAGGTTTCATCTTGTATTCTGACGGCTGCTTGCTGCCCCTCGTAGAGGGTTTCTATTAGTTGAACCAGATGTGTTGGGAAGCCCATATCTTTCATAATGTTCCACATTTGCTGATGTTCTACGCAGTCAAAGGCCTTGATGTAGTCTATAAAACATGCATACAGGTCCGTATTGAATTCTCTCTGCTTTTCTCAATGATGTTTCTCATGTTGAAGAAATGGTCTCTTGTGCCTCTTCCTGGCCTGAATCCTGCTTGCGTTTAATTTATTTCCTAGTCCAGCTTTTTTTTTATTCTTTTCATAATGATACGCAATAAGATCTTGCTGGCGTGGCTTATCAAGGCGAAAGTGCGATAGTTTGTACATAACATTAGATTCCCTTTCTTAAATACGGGAATGTACACATATTGTTTCCATGGTTTCGGCCATTCTGTGTTTCTCCAATTCTTATTACAGACTGCATGGTATATGCGAATGCTTGCCTTTCTTCTCGTTTGTATCAGTTCAGCCGGCATATCATCGCAGCCTGGAGTTTTCCTTTTTTTATAACGCCTTAATCGCTTCTCGAACTTCGCTCAATGTCGGGTCTGGTTCTTCCTCTTTATTGTTTGTTGGTATGTCTTCCTTTTTGGGTTGCTCGCGTACATATATCTCCAGTATTCCACCCATCTTTCTAGAATGCCTTTGCTTTCTGTCAAAGTTGTCCCGTTTCTGTCATTTATTGCATGTAGAGATGACCGGAATTCTCCAGTCAGAGATCTAATCTTCTTGAATGCTTCACGATACTTCCCCTGCCCTACGAAGGTATTCTAGTGTGACCTACGAAGAGTCCAAAAGGTTTATTAGGGCCAGATACATGGACAAATGGGAAACAGAGCATACTGGCTATACACAAAATTGATGCTTATTACCAGTTGAACAGAAGAGAGCAGGTTGTGGTCTTCAGACACCGTACCAGGCCACAATAGACTGAGGTACCATCTATTCGATAAAATGAAGATAGATGCTACTGACGAATGCACCTGTGGGACAGGGAAAACTACCCCTGAACAGCTGGTGCAAAACTGCCTGACATACGAGGACCAGAGACAGCACATGTGGCCATCACCAGTGCCAACACTAGACAAGCTCTATGGCAGTGTCGACAGCCTCAGGATGACCGCTGCTTTCTTCGAACAAATTCAAGTTGACGTTTGACAGCGTATAAAGAAGAAGAAGAAGATTAAGCTTATAATATATTGAGTTTTATTTTATACGTGATCTCACTGGATGGTTTTTATTAACAGAAGAAGAGTGTGGTGATGTTGTTCTCATTCGTGTAAATAAGTTTGGGACTAGACCACCAAATCAGTAGTTATTAGTAATAATGAGTGTTATTGATACTTTCTGTGAATATTCATGATTCTTCTGATATGTTCTGTTTGAAACTCCAGGGGACCTCCATCAAGAGGATAGTTTTCACCTTTTTTTTCTTTCCTTTTTAAACTCGTTCTAGCTCGAATTGTTTGGTACCATCATTCATCGATATATCTCTGCCATTCCTGTGTTTTGGTTGCTAGGATACCAGACACCAACACATAGGCTATCAAAAAGCTCACATAAAATTAACGTTTAATTTTTCATGAGATTTGCATTCATTAAATTGATTGCTGCCACCTCAGTAGCACATCTTCAGCATCTCAGAAATGATATAATCCAATTGTTTTATCTAACTCTTTTAACTGCGAGAATTATATAAATCCACGTATAATGTTATGCAAGTGTTAAGTTTGTTATTATTAAAATCATGATGTTTTAAATGTCTGAACAACATTCAATTACTTTGTGAAACGAATTTGAATTTAAATACTATAAATAAGTTCATAGTAGACTTAAATAAATAATGCAAAAAGAAATGATGTTTCATTCTGATTATCCATATTTCGTTTTCTTTAAGATTCGGACTTTTAAATGAACATTATGCCACCATTACTGATGTCCACTATAGGAAACTTGAACCTAAGAACCTCAAGTACTTTCGAATGTAGTTTTGTTATGCATAATGACAATGAATAACCCCTCCTGCTCACCTTCTATAACAGATTTGAATATTTCCCAGGGATCCTATTCGTTGCTTCAGATATTTGATCCCAAGATCCCAAAGTGCTCTTCATTAACTCAATATGTTGATCCTGATCAGCAAGGAATAAGCAATTATAGCCTTCTGTGCTTGCTGGTAATGGTTATTTAATAACGTTGTGCCAAAGGCAAATGACGTTTCCCAAGTAAAATATAAAAGGTGTCCATCGTTGTCGATGAAGACCGCCGACATCATCCTTGTCACATATTTCCCTGTTGGGTGTGGGCGCGCATGTGGCTGAACAGGCAAATCCGGGGACGAAAAAAATCTGCTGCATAACGGGTACATGAGGTTAGTAGAAGGTGATGGTGTTCTCGTTGCTCATGATTTCTGGGTCTCGCGTCTCCTCTGGGCTTTCACAACACGGTGGTCCTCGCTGCTAGCTATACCCTCTTTGATTGCGCTTCTCCAGTCATATCTGTTTTGCGCAAGAGATTCCCAAGGGGGTGATTTATATCTGGCAACTTTTCAATGAGTCAACTGCCTGTAGAACGTTTCTTTGTTCGATCTTTCTCGCGCCATCCCTCTCTCAGCCAGCTCGTGTAGAGTAGTTTCTTTTGGAGCCCTTCGTCTAACATACGGACGAGGTGTCCGGCCCTTTCTAGCTGTGCTTTTTCTAGCAGTACATGGATGCTAGGCATGGCAGCCCTCGAGAGAACTTCGATGTTAGTGACACGATCTTGCCATCGAATGTGGTGGAATATTCGCCTCAGGCAATCTGTGTGGAAGTGGTTTAACCTTCTTGCATGTCCAGAGTATACAGTTCAGCTTCCGCATGCGTAGAGTAGGGGTGGAATGACGGTAAACACGGTAGACTTTGAGTTTGGTCTTGTCGCTGATAACACGACATTCCCATACCATCGAGCGCATTCTACCAAAGGCTGTGCTGGCCCTTGCTATTCCTATTCACCTCACCTTAAAACATATTGCCTCAGAAATCAACCCAATAAGGTGTCCAGTGATCTTACCACATAAAACAAATTACTTCATAAATTAGTCCAATAAGAAGTCTTGTGACCTTACCACATAAAACAAATTACTTCATAAATGAGTCCAATAAGGAGTCTAGTGACCTTACCACATAAAACAAATTACTTCATAAATTAGTCCAATAAGGTGTCTAGTGACCTTACCACATAAAACAAATTACTTCATAAATTAGTCCAATAAGGTGTCTAGTGACCTTACCACATAAAACAAATTACTTCATAAATGAGTCCAATAAGGAGTCTAGTGACCTTACCACATAAAACAAATTACTTCATAAATGAGTCCAATAAGGAGTCTAGTGACCTTACCACATAAAACAAATTACTTCATAAATGAGTCCAATAAGGAGTCTAGTGATCTTACCACATAAAACAAATTACTTCATAAATGAGTCCAATAAGGAGTCTAGTGACCTTACCACATAAAACAAATTACTTCATAAATTAGTCCAATAAGGAGTCTAGTGACCTTACCACATAAAACAAATTACTTCATAAATTAGTCCAATAAGGAGTCTAGTGACCTTACCACATAAAACAAATTACTTCATAAATGAGTCCAATAAGGAGTCTAGTGACCTTACCACATGAAACAAATTATTTCAGAAATCAGTCCAATAGGAGTCTAGTGACTTTACCGCAAAAACAAATTGCATCAGAAATCATGTCCATACAAATACATAGAGTGCCATTTATCAGATTTCTTGTTAACTTCTCAGATTTCTTGTTAACTTATCAGATTTCGTGTTAACTTATCAGATTTCTTGTTAACTTCTCAGATTTCTTGTTAACTTCTCAGATTTCTTGTTAACTTATCAGATTTCTTGTTAACTTATCAGATTTCTTGTTAACTTATCAGATTTCTTGTTAACTTCTCAGATTTCTTGTTAACTTATCAGATTTCTTGTTAACTTATCAGATTTCTTGTTAACTTCTCAGATTTCTTGTTAACTTATCAGATTTCTTGTTAACTTATCAGATTTCTTGTTAACTTATCAGATTTCTTGTTAACTTATCAGATTTCTTGTTAACTTATCAGATTTATTGTTAACTTATCAGATTTCTTGTTAACTTCTCAGATTTCTTGTTAACTTATCAGATTTCTTGTTAACTTCTAAATGGTCTAACTGTAGTGATGTCCCTATGCTCCAAAAACGTGGGAAAAAAGACAAGAAGATTTAAATAATTTCTTAAATTTAATTTTGTTAGATATTTTTTTAATGGGTTATGAGCTTTAGGTTCCTTACATGAATATTGTTGATTTGCAAAAAAGTGATATCATCTGCAAAGCATTATAAGTTGACTTCCAGTAGAAATGGAAAGTTGGCAGCAAGGATAAACATTTATCAGGGCATGTAGTAGAAGAGACGAATTATCAAGTCAGAGAACATTTTATTTCCCTGTTGTGAGATGGGCCATCACGCATTGATATGGAACGTCACATTGTCCTAAAGTTTGCTCATAATTTATCTCATTTAACCCTACAGAGGGACAATCCTTTGTTTTTCCTCAGTCCACAACTCATTTAGGGCTTGCCAAAATGCATGTTGAAGTTAGCTTGGTGCCAAAGTCTGGAACTTGACTGCTGCCCAGTTGCCCCCATGAGGTCCATAACTTGGCTCATCGTTGAAGGCTTCCTCTCATATACAATTTTAAAAAAGAGAAAAATACCTTAAGAGTATTATTGATTTAGCTTCTGATAAGTGCCAACAGTTCCACTTATTTCAGTCTGTAGCCTTGGCACAGCAAGTAGGACATCTCTTTCCGGTATTTTATGACACTGTCAAGGCTTTGCTTGAACATTATCTAAGTGATGTTCATTGATTAATTATTGATCTTCAAATAGTTAATGGTTTACTGTTTTCAGGCTTTGATGGAGAAAAAAACAATGATGAAGATAAAACATGTTAAAACAAAAATTTGAGATCAACATCATTTTGTTATGGTTCAATTAATAATGATAATGTTTTATTTGGTCAAATGATGTGTATCTTATTTATTTGTGAATACACATTATTATTTTACTATTATATTTATGTTATTCTCATATTCAATATTTTAAAATTGGCCATAACCCTTGGCTAGAAATTATAAATGTTTCTATTTATGATAACCATAGATTTTAGTGTTAGAAAATAGGTTACGCCAAGTGAAATGAAATACACACAAACAACAACAAAAAACATTTTGCAACAAAAAATAAACAAACTTTAACATTTTGGAAAGCCTCAATCTAAGTTGGGAAAAAGAGACAGAATGAATTTTTGTTAACGTTATTTTCAGCATGATACTCTAAATAGTAATGTTGATTAAGTAAATATATAGATAATTACAAATGTACATAGAATTACATTTTAGGTAACACTTTAAACATTCCATCAATAGCAGGAAAGCATGCGACTGAAGAGTGAATATCCTAAACAGATTCAGTGCTCCAAGATATGCAAAGGATTCTATACAGTAATTTTTTGTTCTTGCCAAAAATATTAGTGCTCATGTTTTACACACATCTAATATAACATAAGACATCAAAACTGGGACTCCGTGGACAAACAAGCAAAATCATTTGACATAACAGATATGCAGTTGTATAGAGTGGTGTTAAGAATCCCGTGGACTGTCATAAAATACCAATAAGGAAAACATGGGAAATACCCTCAATAAAAACAAGCTGGCCCCCTAGTCAACAGAAGTGATAAATGGTTTATGTATTCCTTTTTTCCAACTTATCTCACCACATCAAATGTCGTAGTGTGTGCATCTAAAGCGCTGCTTCTGACAATATAGATCTGCTTCTATACTACAATACAAAAACTGTATTTTTCCAGAAATTGGCACAAGTAATCAGTTTATAAGTAACCGTTTTCCAAAACCAACAGAAGTTGTATGTAAACTGTTTCAAGATGTTATTTTTAACTCAAATGGGATTTACATGTTTTAGCAATATTTTCTCAACCAGTTGAGCTGATAGATTACTTTAAATTATAGAGCTGCAGGAAAGAGGAATATGAAATGTTGATAATCACATAAACAGGTGTGATACAGTTACTGCGATGGTAAATTTCAAGACTTGTGTTATCATGGCCTCCATTGCATATATGTATTATTACCTTTATGAGAACTTTATGTATCACCTTTCAGGTTTTTTTAGAATATTATTTTAAGACATCCCCACTCTCTCATTCTTCTAAAAACCATTTGATTATTTTACATGCATTTTAGTGAAAAAATAGAAAATTGTAAACTTTAAGTTTATTAAAAGATTAAGAAAATGATTTCCGCATCCAATAGAAGTAGTTCAAATATAAATTACAGTCTTGTAGTAGTTACTGCTGTAGAGGATGAAGTGTGACTTAATTGTACTAGTTCTCAGCTTTTTTCCTTGTTTAAGGTTTGGTTATCCACTTCTTTCCATCACAACTTGCCTTCTGTAAGTCAGTAACCATTTAAATCTGTATAGACTAGAACAGAAGTAATCCTGTGTTTTAATTAACTGCACAGCAAATCTACAGTAATGTTGATCTATTTAACTGAGAAGCTGATGTATGGTTACTTTGGCAAAATAAAAATTCATTTTAGTTCAGTTTTACAAGTAAATAATGTTAGAGTGATGCTGTTATGTGCCAGAAATAATTGACAAATTAATTTTGATATAAGTAGCAGTACTTTACATCGTTACTATCAGATAATATTTTAATGACAAGCTGTATTTACAGACATTTTGATCTAACACTTGAACAAAGTTTACAAAAAAATTGAAGTTCTGAAGTACATGTCTTTTGGTATTTTAGCTTGTGGTATTATGGCCTCCGGTGTTATGATCTGTGGTATCATGACTGACTTGTGGCATCATGACCTGTGGTATTATGATCTGTGGTATCATGACTGACTTGTGGTATCATGACATGTGGTATTACTACCTGTGGTATCATGCATATTGTTTTATGACTTGTGGTATCATGGCATGACGTGTGATATTATGGCCTGTAGTATCATGACCTGTAATATTATGGTCTGTAGTATCATGACATGGGATACTATGGCATGCAGTATCATGACCTGTGATAGTATGACCTGTAGTATCATGGCCTGTGATATTATGGTCTGTAGTATCATGACATGGGATACTATGGCATGCAGTATCATGACCTGTGATAGTATGACCTGTAGTATCATGGCCTGTGATATTATGGCCTGTAGAATCATGATCTTTGATATTATGACCTGTGGTATTATGGCATGTAGTATCATGACCTGTGAAAGTATGGTCGGTAGTATCATGACCTGTGATATTATGGCCTGTAGGATCATGACCTGAAGTATTATGACTTGTGGTATCATGACCTGTTGTATCATGGCCTGTAGTATCATGACCTGTAGTATTATGACTTGTGGTGTCATGACCTGTTGTATCATGACCTGTGGTATCCTGACCTATGGTATCATGACCTGCATGCATGTTACTGTTTTTGTTCAACAACATACTTGTGCTGAGCTATCTTTTGATGACGTTTCTTTGGTAGCCGGATACAGTGACTACAATCCAATGTGTACTTGATATGATGTACTAGTGTATTTCTGATGGTAGTGCAATGCGAGGCTCTACAGCAAGCTCACTACTGCAGGGATCACAGCGTCGATCCCTACCTTGTTAAGCAACCTGCTATGACACAGCATGTTCCCATGAGCGCGAGATGGGATCTCAATCAGAATGTTTCACCAGATCCTGGTTACACTTTGCTACAACCATGTACATAAATATCATTGCCATTGGTAGATTTGGGGGTAGCAGTCTTCATTTTATCATTGCAATCAATATTTATTTCTCGCTACACATGGAGCATAGTGCCAATGCTGCCATTTTCTTCCTTGCAGGTAGCCTGCAACAAGACTTTAACTTGCCCTTGAAATAGCAGTTTCTGTAGTTTTATATATTGAGAATGCTAGCCATATGCCAAAAGGAATCTTTCATTGTTACCTCTAAAATCTTATGGTCATTTTCTTGTAAGATAAGTGTTATATTTCTATGTTTAATTTTCTTCAACTTAATTTCTAAGGTATTCAATAGGGAAGTTCCGTTTTACCGTTTGAATATGAATTCCCTATCACAGGGGTCCTCAAGCAGATGGGAATTCTTCCCAAAGGGTGAATTTCAATGTTTCAGTGGAAGGAAAATATGCTTTAGTTTAGTTTGTACATTAATTAGTTATGAATGTAACCAAGACTAGTTTTACTGAAGTTTTGAAATCTGTCAACATTTTTTATTGCTCTTGAATTCATAAAACACCATAGAAATAATCAGAGTAAATGTAAATGTAGTAATATAGATAAATAACAGATTTTCAATATTTTATGCATATTTTTGGGAATGTATTTTTGCAGTCTGACAATCTTGGAAAGGAAGGAATTACAATCTGGTTCATGAGGCAAAAAAGGTTAAAAACTTCTGTCCTATGGTATTGTATCATTTTAGAAAGATTTCAATTTTGTTTTTAAAAAAGTGTTCATTAGTAAATTTATTAATATTTTTCATTTAACCTCTTTAAACAGTTTGTTTGCAACTTGTATCATCATGTTCATTCAATCACTTTCGAAAATTGTTCATCTTTTTTTCTAAAGAAACTTCTCCTACTAACTTAAGACATTCATCAAACAGCTAAGGAAAATTAGTTCTTTCCGTCACAATATTCTATAAACAGTATAAGTAAAATAATTGTTGACTTTATATTGTTATTTCCAATTGTAAATACAACAGTTCTAATGTGATAGAAAGTGGTTGTAAAAGTCTTGTACATTTGGAACCGTTTGAAGTGAGATATATTTATGTGTATTTATTAATGAGCATTAAAGGGATGCCACGTTTGTATTCTCTGATGTACATATGGTCACTGCTACTACTAATGGAAGAAAATACTGTTTATGCAGGAATGACTTGTCAAGCATATTTTTTGTTTCATGTGATTGTCTAAATTAATATATACTGAAAGAACCAGTTGGTAGTATTCCATACAGATTTTGAAGTCTTTGCTTTTTAAGCAAATACCGATGAAGGAGTTTACCAAAAGATTTATGTATGTCTACAGTAAGACCTCGTACACGTGTTAGGCTTGAGTTTCTTTATGTAAATGTGTACAAAGTACATGTTGATTATTGTCTCATGTACATACAAATGTCTTTCAGTCACCAAGTGTTGTAGACAGTGACTCATTTCATTCATTCATTCGGTCTCCTCACGTATTTCAGCATGCCTGCATTTATATTATTTGTTACACACATCTTTCTTATTTTTGATTTTGATAAATTATTTCTGATTATGCTGTATTTGCTATCATATTGGTATGTTTGTATATAAAACAAAATATAGGAACACGTTTCAGATTACCAATGTTGATGTCACATATTAGATCAAGGGGTCTTAAACTCAAAGCCAGCAGGCTACATGCAGCCTACTAATATCTGGCAGCCTGCATTGAAATGATAAACGCAATTGGATAAACGGTTACATTTTAATATTTGCACGAGGAAGCATTGTGGTAATGTTTTAAACGACGCGGCTCTTAGCTCAAACTTGCCGGGTTTGGATCCTTGAAACAGCTAGGTCTTACTCTTACATAAAGTAAACCCATTTTTAAAATGAATGCTGGAGTCACATGCACTGGACCATTAGGTCAAAAACAAAATACAACTCACACCACCTTAGAAAATCGTAAAATTGCAAAGTGAAAAAAAAATTAAATATGAAAAGCTGAACATTGATGAAAAGATAGATAAAAGGTTTGAAAATGAGTGATGTTAAAATAGATGATTAAAATCTTGTATTTCTTGGAATATTCATAACAGAACAAAGAAAAAAACAGATATCAGAAATAATGAACAGGATCTCATCAGAGAATAGAAGCTTCCAGAAACAAACTTAAAATCCTGTAAGAACTAATTTCCCGCCAATGTAATGAGCCCAGTTTTGCTAAAGTGCAGGCCTTGGTTCGTGAAATATATTTTCGTGTAGTCCTCATGGTGATTTGAGTGTGAGACCCCAGCATTAGGCTCTTTCACTTCCATTCTTTAAATGTGTAACTTTCATTAAATTTGACTGCACATCTGACTATATGCTTGTGCACGCAAACTAGTGTTAACTTTCCACACATTAAAGATTCTCAACTGTCTTTGAAGTTTCAAGATTATATCATGTTTATAAACAAGTAGTTTGGAGTTTAGAAATACGAGTTTGTCTATTTTCCAAAATAATTGTGTTTTTTAATATTGTCTAATACCATGGTTTTCGGAGGGTTTCTATAACAGTATACCATTATTAGAGATTCATTCATGCTATGGAAATAAAGGTCATGTTTACAGCAAGTGTGTACAAATAATATGTTACATTTTAAAACAGCATTTACAAGTTTAAAGATTAAATAGTCATATATATATATATATATATATATATATATATATATATATATATATATATATATATATATATATATGGGAATTGCTTATGTTATAGCACTACTAAAGTGGTATCGTTAATGAAATATAAAGCCACTGTAACTTTCTAAGCATGTCACAAAAAGTGACTACTGACTACTACAGAAGCCACGACTGCAAGAAAGAACGTAAGTGCTTTGAAACAAGCTTTGACTAAAGGGGTTATCAGCTGACGGTACATTATGATTTGTATGAAATCACCAAAGAACAAACAATTTCAATAAAACATGTGCTGTGCCAATGAGTTATATATGAGTCTGAGGTCACGGTAAATAAAATTTTTGTTTCCACTCAAGACTTACACCTAAACCTTATTTCTTCACTACCAACCTGGAAGGCAATCAAAAACTTTGGAATTCTTGACTTTTACTTTTCTGTGTTCTGCTTTGATTCTATTTTGTCCAATGTTCTACGATCAATCATCAATCAATCAAATTCCATCGTTCCTCTAGGTGTATAGATCATTGGCAATATCTCAAGAGCATTCACAGTTCAAGTCTAATCGATTTGTCTCTTTCTGGGTGTAGCCATTTCTTCATAATTCACTTTTATGTTCTCTTCTCTGTGTAGGTTAATGCTTTCTTCTTTGCGGCTTTCACTCCATTGCATCTTCTTCTTCGTCGTTTGTTCTCAAACTCCGCTACCAAGCTCTGAAAAGGGCTCTGCAAGTAGCATGATGTAGTGCGGAGAAGGGAAGGCAATGTGTCGTAGTTTACAGCTTGACTGCGATATTTGCACCTATTGATCCTACTTCAGCATAGCATTTTTGGGTACCGGGTTAGCCTTTCTTCTTCGATCCCTTCTTCTGAGCCAGTCTGTCCTGTTGCAGTCTGTTATTCAGTTATTCAGGATCACCACGTTGTAGTACTCCATTACGTGGTTCTCCTCTTTTCCTAAGGCCCTTCCTTATCCAAAGCCATTGACCTGTATTTTGTTGTCGATGATTTCCTTAACTGGCTATCTTTTATAGAATTAGGTGGCTAGCCTTAATCTAACCTACTATACTCTACTTGAGTTGTCCATTTTCAGTCTATAATCACCAGAATGAGCTGTCCAACCTGTGGACTCCTTCTGTGAGCTTTCGTTTCCGCTCAATTAGTTCATGAGGTCAACTGAGACATGCAAGCTCCATCAACACTTCAAGGAAACAAACTCGAGAGAGAATTGACTGTAATATTGGCAGTATTCTTCTTCGTTTTCTTCCATGTAACTAGGAATGTCGTAGCAGTATCACATCTCAGTGTATTATCAATTGTCTGTTTTCACTTATGTTTTGTCTACCACCAGTATGTTTTTGCGTGGTTTATTCCACCAAATCATACTTTTACGGACAATTTATTTCCACACAATCTTCTTTCATTTTACTCTGTCCAACAATCATATTTTTGCACAACTTTCACACGTGCCTTCAGGGTGAGACCCATCCATTGCACTTTGGTTGGGCTGGGTCTGAGAGCGTACAAATCTAGCATAGGTACATACAGACGCACACATGCATCCAAGCACTGGCTTATGCGTATTAATATCGCCCAGTTGACTACGTTATGGGATGGAATAGGTGCGCCTCCGCCAGTAGAAACTAGTGAGGCAAACACGTAAATTTAAAAAACATAAAAATATTCCACCTAATTTCTGAACGGTATATGTCAAGAATGTAAATTGGTACTGGTTCAGACCGGGAAGAAAAAGCGGTGAGGGAGACGAAACGGCTACCACTCTCACATAGTCGAACCTTTGAAATGTGAGATCGCTAACACATCACACCCTACAGCAGTAATACTATGGGTTACTTTATGCCCAGAACATCTTAGGTTTTCCTCTGTGTCTTGTTTTCTGTATAATAATGTTGGGCATTCCATTTGACCTTGACACATGACAATACCATTAACGTCTGTGTGTTTATACAGCTGTTCTTTACATGATCCAATAATATCTCGGATTGTATTCCATATTATGACGTTTGACTTGTATTCCCTCTTTTCTAAAATATAATTCTGCCTATAGTATCTTATCTCCATTGCTAGGATTTTTCGTTTCAAATCTGCATTTAATTTCCAGATGTCACACGCTTTCAAGAATATAGAGGAAATCAATGTGCAATAATTATGCCTTCCTTAGTTACAAGAAATATGCTTTTATATATCCATGTTGGCCTCAGTTTTGTGAGGATAATTAATGCACTTTATACGTATCTCTTACTTTTGCTTTTGTTCCCTTTTCTCCAATTATAGATCACATATATTTAAAATGTGTTACTATCTCTAAACTGTGTCAATCTTCTGTTTTCTTGTATTCCGTCCGTGCTCTGTCGCTAAAGCTAGCATTGTCTGGGTTTTAGTTTCAATCTATATTTCATGGAGGTGGTAATACCACTGCAGTGTTGAGCTTGATTGGTAATTGATGTATCAATTAACAAATGCGTGCAGATTATCTACTCGTCAGTCCAATCATACAATATGAAAGAGACAACAGCGGTTTAAAAACTACAAGCTTCGCCCCTTCCCACAAATCCGACATCACCCTTGCATTTATCAACAACTTCCTAACCATCTCATCTCTTTCCATCACTTCCTACTTTCACACTGTCCATTACTTCCTTGTTTCACACCGTCCATTACTTCCTACTTTCACACCGAATTAACAAGAATTAACAAATTTACTATTTGTGCTATTTAATCATCGAGTACCATACAGAGAGATCAGGAACATCATAAGAAATCAGTATGTACACCAATGGAGAGAAGACAGAAACATAAGCAGTACACCCGACCTAATTCATCAACTCAAAAGAAACCAACAAACAACCTTATTTCATCTGAGAACTGGACACTGCAAACTACTAGAACATCTATACCGACTAAAGATCTCACACACTGATGAATGCCCACGTGGAACAGGTAGCCAGAATCCTGAACACCTTCTTCAGGAATGCCCACTCTAAGGAGATGAGATACCAGACCTGGCCAAGGGCGCGGAGCTGAGACAAAAGCTGTGGGGCAGCCGCTCCTACCTGGTGAAGACTACAGACGTCATCATGGCGACTGGCCTGCAGATATATCTTGATCAAAAGATCCTGAACACGAAGAAAGAAAAACTATTTGTACTTCAGTCCCATGTACCAAGAAAAACAAGTCGGACAAATGCTGATTAAAATATGTTGTTTGTTAGTTTTTGTTTTTGTAATGATTTGTTTCTTTGTAGCTCAATAGCCATTTCATGTTCATCATTACACAAATTGAAAGCTACCTGTGGAGTATAGGTCCTCAATAAATACTCGCCAAAATTGCATGTGCCCTCCATTCCAGCTCCGTCCACATCTTTCCTGTTGCCTTTATGTTTGTCGCAAGCTCTCTTCTTCATGAGTGTTCAGGTCTGCGTCTACTTTCTTGCCTTCTTGATTCCAGAACAGAGCATATCTTGTAATGCTATCAGCTGGTGTCCACGAAAAATATCCTCTGCAGCGCCAGTCTTCTCCTTATGTCGAGTGCTACTGAAATGTGTGCAGTCAATTCCCACAGTTCCATAAATTTGTCCAGTTAATTCCTACAGTTCCATAAATTTTTCCAGTCAATTCCCACAGTTCCATAACTTTGTCCAGTTAATTCCCACAGTTCCATAAATTTGTCCAGTTAATTCCCCCAGCTCCATAATTTTGTCCAGATAATTCCCAGTTCCATAATAGGTACTTTATAGCACTATTTCAATTTCATTATTCGACACTGATGAAACATTGAACATTTATATTTTGTTTCAGTCGTCTTTTTCCCCCATGTTACAGAGCCATAGAATAGAACGGACTGTAAACTGCAGTGAAATATTTGTAAGTGTGTGTTATTTAGACTTTTATGCTTAGGAAGTTACCCACTTTAATGCAAAACACTGCATTGAGTTATAACAAGATTGTACTACCTGGTATCAGACACTTCCTTTGCCTGATTGAATACCATTATTACAGATTACAGAATATATCCCACGTTATTAAGGCTAAATAATGTTGTATAATAAAACCTTACAACTTCAGTGAAGCTTAACTATGACTAGACCGTTATTCAGGCTTACACATTGGTCACATGACATTGTTATGCCCTGATGTTATATTAGATAATAAGCTGCATTTATCAGAATGCTGGTATTGGATCATTGCTATCAATTGTAGATCTTTACCCTGCCATGGTTGTCTCTTCGTTAATTTCTTTATTTGTTGACGTTTTACCAGGATTAACTGCATTATGAATTCATTAACAATTTTTACAGTTAGTTTTGTGAAATTCTATTATTAGGTCTCTTGCAAGCAGTGATGGAAAATGTAGATCAAATGTGCAATTTCTTTAGTGTTCTCAACTTTCTTACACGATGACAATTTGACATTTTAAAAGTGAGACATTAAAATTTTGGAATTTTCTCGTTGACTTAAAGTTTTGTATTCATATATTATTATTCAAATATGCCCAAGTTGTTATTTTTGTAGTTCGTTTTCTTTATCATATTATTATTCACAACGACTATACAAAAAAGGCTTTTCATTCGGTAGAACCACATTTTGGCTGGCGTTCACTATTGGAACAAGATGTCGATCCTGCAATACATCAGAAATCGCGTTAACAGTTATACGAACTGCACTACCACATCTCGTCCCTTCCAAAGTCAAATTGTGGTACAAATTCAAAAAGAGGTCCACCAGTGATAACCCTCCTCGAACCTCTTCTCCGCATGTTTGGAATCAGTCATTAGCAGATGCAACTGGGCACTTTTTGCATCCTTATTGATGGTAAACGCTTCAATCATCTTCGCAGAGTCAGCAGCAGAATCCAACCAAATGAAGCAGCTACTTGATGCAAACGGCAAGAAAGGGGGACTGGAGATGAATGTCTCGAAGACCAAAGCTGTTGCGCAATCGTTTCGCCACTTGTGATCCAGTCTTCCATGGCGATGTACAATTAGAAGATGTCAACGAGTACATCTATCTTTGGCGCCTTCTCTATATGGAGAATAACCTGGAACCTAAACTGACAAGACGTCACCGCACGGGTTGGGCAGCATTCTCGTCTATTAACACGGTCCTGGGCGGTTGCCATGGCAAGGACCTACGAGCCTTCCTTTCCAATTCCACTGTAATTCCCTCTATGTGCGACGATGCTGAGACGCGGATACTAACAAAATCACTAGAGGACATATTGAGAGTGACCCCGACCTCCTTTGAGAGACGCTTGGTCGGAATCACTCTTCGGAACCAACGTATGCTAGGTCTCTACAATTTTGACATAAGACGATTGTCCCTGGTTAAGGTTGCGGTAATCCATGCAGACAAGACAAAACATAGACGGGCAGGCCACATATTAAGACGAAATGATGATCAATGGAACACAACGACGTTAGTCTGGTACCCCAAGGGTAAGAAGAGACAGCGGGGAAGAACTTCAATGTATTGGCCAGACTCCCTTGATGTACGCTGTAACATTCAAGATGCCTAGAGGAGCACTTGCCACGCACTGGACTTCCGTGGCCCAAGACAGGGTCTGCTGGAGACTAGGTTGGGACCCACAGCTGCTCTGAGGAACGGGTCATCAAGATCAAGAAGATCAAATCAAAATATGAATGTATCTTTCTAAAACTGTCAGCTGCCTGTGGAGCACAGGTCCTCAACATATTCACAAGTTTTGTTCTGAGTCATTCTTTCCAGCTTTGTCCATGGCATATTTGTTTCATTTATGTGTGTCTGGAACTCTCTTGTCCGTGTGGTGTTTTAGTCTGCCTCTACCTTTCTTGCACTGAGGATTCCAAAAGAGAGACTTTATTGTAATTATATCAGCTGTTTTCCTTAATGTTTTGTACTATCCAGCGTCAGCGTTTTCTTCTCATCTTATGGTCCACTGATATCTGTCTAGTTCTTTCTAGCAGTTACAGATTAGTGATCTTATCATCTTACCGTTTACATCTCTTCATTCTGCACATCTATTTATGTACTTTTTTATTGTTGCTTTTGTTTGATTTCCATGTTTAAAAGCCACACAATAGCAAGGCATTTACATTGGAGGGGGACACAAGTGGTCTCGAGGTAATGTGTTTGCTTGGAATGTTGGAGGTCATGGGTTCAAATTACGGTGGAGACCGAGATTTTCACGTGGAACATCAAGTAATAATCTCCGATGATCTCTGAATAGTGAGATCAGACACCCTATCTGATTTATATTAGTTCCTCAATGCAATTAAATCTTCTCTCACCATTTATGTTCTTATTTTGACATATGTACCTTATACTTTCTCCATATTGTTACCAATATATGTGAATGATTTCACTTCTTGCAAGAGTGTTTCTAAACACTATCTAATTGTCGTTGGTTGCATCTTAATCTTTGTGTTTTTTTCTTGTGTAATTTGAGATACAGTTTTTGTGACTTCCCATCAAGTATATTTCCAAGGGGCGTTCAAATCAAACCGGGACTTTTTGTTCTAGTTCTACCTGAATGGGTTATACCCTACTGGAATACTATCATTAGTTAGGGGTGGATGTGTTCTATTACTGCTAAGTGGACCACTTGACATGGGCCAGCCACGTGACAGATAAATACAAATGACAAACAGCACTGTTAGTGCTTGCATGGAACAGCGTGTTGTAGTAAAACTTGTTAAAAAAAAGGCGTGGAACCTGCGTAAATTTACAGAAAACTGCTATCACAATATGGTGATGAGACACTCGGCCGCAGTAAGAAATGTTAATGGTGTAAACGTTTTAAAGAAGTGAGTGATGATCCCGGCCGTGGTGGTCCTCAACCCACCACAGTCATTCCTGTGAATATCCAGATTGTAGAACGCCTTATCCAGGAAAGTCGACGCATAACCTGTCGCAAAATTGCACAAGAAGCAAGCATTTCTGTCTACGGTGAACACTACTATTCATGAACATTTGCATTTTCTGAAGATTAGTGCACCTTGGGTTTGATCACAAAGGGCGTTCTGCTCCTGCAAGATAACGCTCGACCTCATACGGCTCCGCACTATGTGCCATCTTCAGTAACTCGGCTGGGATGTATTACCACTTCCACCTTACAGCCTAGACCTCGTTCCAAGCGATTTCCATTTGTTCTGACCCTAAAATCATTCCTGGGAGGTAGCATTTTAGCACTGATGACGAAGTGAAATGCACTGTCCTGGATTGGTTCAGACATACTGACAAATCTTTCTACGCTGAAGCGTTTTAAGAGTTACTGGGGGGCTTAAGTGATCTCGAGGTAAGAGCAGCTATAGTTGGCGCCTAATTGGCTGCGGGTCTACTTAGCTCTAGTGTTTGAGTCTGTTAAGATGGAATCACACATCGGTAAAAACCACCCTCCAAGAAACAGGTTGTATACAGACTCTATTAGAGTCTTCTAAACCAGTATAAAAACGTTAAGTTAAGTTAAAAGTGGTGTTCTATTTCACATATTCAACTATTATTTCAGTGTAGCTATTTGATCTGCACAAGATCTATTTTGTCAAAAGTCTGCATTTTCTTCTCTAAACTGTGTTAGCTATGGCCTCTTGTAATCTCTCTAGAATGATCCTCTTAAATATTTTCTAAGGGAACTGATAATAATATTGTTCCTTTATAATGTGTTCTTTCGCAGCTTGACTAGATAACTTTTCTTCCAGTCTCTTCAATTGTTGATGTTTACTTTGATTGCTTCTGCTAAAATATAATCTTGGTCAGTATCGTTATCATCACTGAGAAGCATTTTGCCTCACTATTTGGTTTCTTACAATTAACTTGCAACTTCGTATCTGCAAACTGAATGTCTCAATGATCTTGTAGAGCTGGTCCATTTAAAAATACTTCGAAATCTTTTCATCTTTTCATTTTCTTGGTCTCTACCGTAATTTGAACACGCAACCTCCAGCACCCGAAGCGAACACCTTACCTCGAGGTCACTGGGTCCAGCTAGCTCATCAATATATTTCCTCTTTTTCCTGTGACGCTCTTTCACATTTCCTTTATATCTTAAGTGCATATTTCGTGAGCCTTGATCGTAAAATTTCTAGATTTGCTTTTTTTAAAATCTGACTTCTTCATTTTTATTTCCATTATCTTTGTTGCAGTTTCTCTTGTTATCAATGCTCTGTGTTGAAATTCTTTTTCACCAAGAACTTCTCCACAAGTCACATTCCATATATTTTGTATCTGTTGCCTGTACTCCTTCTGACCGTCGGTTCTTCTAGTTGTTTTAACACGTGATACCTTCTTTGACGTCGCACCTTTAAACGTATCTTGTATTTCCTTGTTCCTGGGGAATCCAACCCACATTAATACTGTTGTCCTTTATTGAAATATGTTGCTGTGTATCTTGTAAGCTTCTACAAGAAGATGGTGATCTGATGCTATATATGCCCCTCTATATACATTTTAATCGCGCAGCGCTGATCTGAAATTTGTGTTCATATTTCTGAAGTTAATCCTGTTTTATGTCTTGTGATCTAGTGACGTCCTAATCATTGCAAATAAAGTGCAGTAGTCCACGTGTAACTCAATTTTCATTCTTAGAACCGTTTCCATTTTTCCCCATTATTTCTTCAAAACCTATATTATCAATTAGAACCTTAGCGTTGATGTCACCAATTACAAGTGTAATGTCTTTCCATCTCCTTTCGCCCATGATACTTCCAAGTCTTGCGCAAAATTCATCTTCCACCGAGTCTTCTTTTTTATTGGTTGGAAAATGTTTATCTTTATCATCTTTTGGACAGCATAGATCTATTATTATTTTGCGTCCTACTGCCTTCTTTAAGTGTATTTTGTGCCTCTTTTGGTAGCATTAAGGCCACACCCACAGCATAGATCTCGTATTATTTTGCGTCCTACTGCCTTCTTTTATGTAAGTGTATTTTGTGCTTCTTTTGATAGCATTCAGGCCACACCTTCGTTATGATGTGCGCCTTCTTTAGTGCGCCCTGGAGACAGCAGCATTTTCACTGTGCTCAATGTAATCCTCTCCACTCCATTTCACCTTGTTTCCATCAGTCACCGGATATCGCTGCCACCTGTGGAGTCTTGTCCTGCTCATATATTTTACGAAACATTCCAGCTACCAAACCTTCAGATTATTCTAGAATAAAACGTCATCAATGCAGTGTCTCGGCTTTGCGACATTAATCCTCGTGATACAGAATCTGTCTTTGATAGTTTAGTTGATTTTTTCTTTTTAGTTGACTTGTCAATATTTGTTGAATTGTAGTGGCTTAATTGTTTTTACAGGATGACGTAGCCTGTCCCATGCCTAACTCTCCTTAGTCGTTTATTACACCATGCTTGGCAGGTTTCAGTGTTACTATTCTTAGCTTTCCTTTCAGACTGCGACAACACTAGAACGAGTGCATCTGCGTTAATTCCAATTATCACGCGTAGCGCCCGTTTCCCATTCAATAAATCATGAGCTGGTAAAGTAAATAATGTTAGTATTGGTATCCTTAAAATTACAAAAAGTGCTATAGCTATAATAAACAATAGACTGATAGCAAATCAATGTACCCAAGTGATGTATATGGTTGGAAGAATATGACCACCATCCAAGAACGTTGTAAAAGGCGACTGAAGAAGGGGAGTGCGTGCGTGGGATAAGGTCAACTGCAGTGGTTGTCATATGTTTCAGGTTGAGCGATAAGGCCAAAGAAGAATCAAAAGAGAGTGAGTCAAAATACAAAAACAATCCTAGAAACTCTCAGACTAAAAGAGATCGCTGAATACACAAAGAAAGGATGAATTGATTTGACCACTGTGACATCTTCTAGTAGTTTAGAACATCAAGCAAAGAACTTCTGCATATGGTAACAACAGGTTTTTTGAAGGTAGTGCACTAAGGCCAGTTAGTTCTGCATCAAATGTTCACAATAAGTGGTAGTTGGATTATGGAGTGGGATCAAAATGCTGAGCAGCGCATGAGCTGCAGTGGTCAGCGACCCATAGCTGACTGCTAGCGTCAGGGCCAGCGAACCATAGCTGCCAAGACCCTTCTACAACTCCACGCCGTGATCCTGGATAACAGGCTGCATCAGGGCAGACTGGCTAAGGAGAAGGGATCGAAGAGGGAATGCTAACCCGGTACTCAAAAAAATGCTTGCTGAAGTCGGATGTGTTGGACTGAAAGGTGCAAATATCGCAGCCAAGCTGTAAACTACAACACAACGCATTCCGTTCTCTGGACTACATTCTGTTACTTACCCTTTCAGGGTTTGGTAGCAGGAGATTGAGAACGAACAAAGAAGAAGAAGGATTATGGAGTTCTGCACTAGACTTTCGCATTGAATACAATACATTGATTAATCAGTTCTGCGCTAGTTTTTTCACATTAAATGAAATTCATGGATTAATTAGTTATGCACTAGTTTTTCCAATTGAATGAAATACATGGATTAATTAGTTCTGCATTAGTTTTTCACATTGAATAAAATACATGGATTATTAGTTCTGCACTAGTTTTTCACATTGAATAAAATATATGGATTAATTAGTTCTGCACTAGTTTTTTACATTGAATAAAATACATGGATTAATTAGTTCTGTACTAGTTTTTCACATTGAATAAAATACATGGATTAATTAGTTTTGTACTAGTTTTTCACATTTAATAAAATACATGGATTATTAGTTCTGCACTAGTTTTTCACATTGAATAAAATACACGGAATAATTAGTTCTGCACTAGTTTTTCACATTGAATAAAATACATGAATTAATTAGTTCTGCGCTAGTTGTTCACAATGTCCCGAAGAAGTAATACAGTGAATGAGCGGACTCATAGCTGGCATTAAGGTCTGCGAAACAGAACTGACCAATGCTCTATTCCGCCTCAAAGCGACAGCCCTGAAAACAGGCTGCACTAATATAACCTGGCTAAGAAAATAGGATACGCAGTGGACACGGCAAGCCCGTTACCTGAAAGAAAAAACGGGTTGTTGGTACGGTCCAGTCCACTTAACATTCGTACGTGAATTACTGTTAAGGATGGAAAAACAGCGAAGAAAGAAACTGGTCATCAAACTTTATAAGAGGTTGAGGTCTTCTTCTTCTTCTTCATCGTACGCAGTCAGACAGTAATCATTATTTTTTTCGAAAAAAGCGGCGGTCATACTGAGGCTGTCGACACTGCCATAGAGCTTGTCTTGTGGTTCCACTGGTGATGGCCACATCTGCTCTCTCTGATCCTCGTATGTCGGGCAGTTTTGCAGCAGATGCTCATCGGTCATTTTATCGGTACCACACGGGCATTCGTCGGTACCACATATCTTCAATTTGTTGAATAGGTGGTACCTCAGTCTATTGTGGCCAGTGCGAAGTCTGAAGACAACGACCTGCTCTCTTCTGTTCAACTGGTAATAAGCATCGTTTTTGGTGTAGCCGGTATGTTCAGTTTCCCATTTGGTCATGTATCTGGCTTTAATAAGCCGTTTTGACTCTTCGTACGTCATACTAGTATCTGTTTGTGGGAGTCTTGCATCTTCTTTTGCCAGTCTGTCTGTCTCCTCGTTGCCTTGGATGTTGCAGTGTGAAGGGACCCACTGTACCACCATCCTTTTAGGTGCGGACTGCTGGCATAGTTGAGAGAGTGCTGCTCTTAAGTCATTAAGCTCAATGTTTTTCTGGCTTTTTAGCGCTGTGACTACGGCCAGAGCATCTGTAAGCAGGACTATATGGCTTTCATTTTCTTTATGTGTCACCATTTCTTTCACTGCCGTCCTCAGTGCCTCTGCCTCCGCTCTGAAATTGCTTGTGTACTTATCAGTAGCGAATGACAGTGTTATTTTTCTGCCATTTGGTAGGTTCAGGAATGCTCCTGCCCCTCCGTTCTGTGTAGTGTTTGTTACAGAACCGTCGGTGTATGCATGGGTCCAGTCCATGCTTGGGTAGTTTTTCAATATAAAGCTTAGGGTAGTATCTCTCCTTTCTTTTTCAGACTGGCAGTTTTTGTTTCCAATACCTGGTATATTTTCTACCACCTCTGGAAATATCTTCTGCCTCCAGGTAGGTTTTCGTACAGTAGTGATGGGCTTTGGTGTTGCTAGTGCGTTTATGGGATCTTCGTGCCTCTTTGCTTTGGCTATTTCTGCAAAGTTTCTCCGCTTTAGTTTCCCAGTTCCCAAATTGTTTAGTTTCTGGTGCATTGGGTGGTTAGTCAGTCTTCGGAGTTTCTCTGACTGCAGCTGGGCTCTGCAGTCTCTTCTATCGGTCATGGGTTGCAGCTTTGTAATCTTTTCAAGTTCTATAATTGGCGTTGACTTCATGCCTCCTGTTATAACTCTCATGGCTTGGTTTTGAAGTTTGTTAACTTTATCGAAGTTCGCCTTCGCTGCTGTTGTCCATGCCGCAATGCCATACTCGAGAACTGGTCTCACTCTTCCAGTGTACAGTTTCTTTAGTATACTTTCGTCTGCTCCCCAGCTTTTGCCAGCAAGTTTCCTCATGATTGCCATTCTTTCTCTGGCTCTCATTCGGTTTCTCTCGATCTGACTTTTCCATGTCATGCGCCGATCAAATGTGACTCCCAGATAGGTTGGGTTGTCATTTGGCTGCAGGAATGTGCCATTTAGACTTAATTTGGTGTTTTGGGGTTTGATTGAAAGCGATAATATTGTACATGTGGTTTTCTCCTCGTTTATTTTGACCAGCCATGAGTTCGCCCACTCTTCCAGCGATTTTAGGGCCTGCTGCATCCGATTTCTTGCTGTGGGCTGAGGTCTAATACACAGGAGTCTTTGACACTGCATCCAAACCGCAGGGACACGACATAACGATGCATTCCTCTTTCAGATTACCAGACTATTGTTAATTGTTATATTTTACGAGAATTTAGATTGAATTAGTAATATACTTCTAAAATGAGTATACAATATAGATAGATAGATAGATAGATAGATAGATAGATAGATAGATAGATAGATAGATAGATAGATAGATAGATAGATAGATAGATAGATAGATAGATAGACGGATGAACAGATAGATGGATGGATAGAAATAAATAAATACACCCACATTGGCAAGGTTACATGTGTGATACAAAAGCTATTCATAAATACGAGTAAATAAAACAGGTCAAGCGCCAGCCGGGTTTGAATTCGACATGTTAAAGCTATTTGACCTGATAGAGAACAGTAGTCAGAAACGTAGTGGAAACACCTGCTAATGGTCCGTGCTGTCTAAGTAGTAACAATAATAAGAAATGTGATTTCATTCAGTGGTCTCGAGGTAAGGTGTCCACCTCGAGTGGCGGAGGTCGTGGGTTCGAATCACAGTGGAGACAACGTTATTGTTTTCACGCAGATTTTCTGGTAAACATTCCCCTGATCTTTTGTTACACTCCCGTGCTTACAAATACCTTGGCAGTTTAGAAACCGAAAAGAGTAGACTTAACGGCCGCTGTCCGACCAAAAATTATAGTTAAAAATCTACCCAAATTATGTGTATCTTCCCCCAGGCCTAGTAAGCCGCGGGGAGTTGTAAAATATCTACTACGTATAGTTGAAGCATTCGGCTACCTGGAAACAGACATTAACATGCCTGTTTGAATACCAGGATTCCAAGTAATTTCTGATAATAAATTTATACCAGGTTTAGTCGGTAAGCAGGTGAAATACAGGTAAAAGCTAGCAGAAAAATGTAGTTAGTAGTTTCTGAAGTGGGCAGCAAAATCATGCGTTATGATTGATGTAGGTAACAGACACTACGTGCCACATGCACGTGTGCAGCTTAATAAAATTGACGTTCGTGCTCACAGAGTGTGCACTAAAAGAACATCGTACTACTTTGCATAATTTCTTGTTAGTTGAAGGGGGCGAGGGGTGGCAAATGGACTTTCTGCACAACGTGAGAAGTGTTTGTCGAGTACAGCCATGCATAACTGGGTCGATACATTTTCTTAAGGAGGCTCAACAATTGCTGATGAAGCACGACCTAGTCGGCCTGTTCAGATTACAGCAGAGGCATCTGTGAGAGGAGGGCGGGGATTTGATTCGAGCTGGCAGGCAAGTAACGATAGACAGTGTAGCAAACGCAATAGCTTGTTTGCATGGTTTAGCCTGTAATGAGATGACAATATGACTTGGGCGTGAGTTGGATTTAAGTGAGTTGTGCATCGTCAGCCTCACTCTCTCGTCCTGATTCCATTTGATCCAGTGGCAAGATATGATCAAGACGACTGGTGTAGTAATCCGGATGCAGTGGAGGATCAAGGGGATCTTCTGTTTCTAGCCTTGCTCCAAACGCTTCACGGCGAGTTACTGGCAGTCGCCTTGCTGCCCGTATAGTCCGGAAAACCCGTAATGCCTACAGCATAATGTATGGTTGATTGAATTTCCGGAAAGTATCCTGACGGTGGGAGTCCAGGTAATTGACTACGAACACGGAATGAACCGAATGGGTCCGCCCATGCATCATCTCTGCTAGGTGAAGGCAGACGAAGGAGAAGACACGATGAACAGGATTGCTGCTGTGGACGAATCATGAGCGCAACACAACCAAGTCGAATCACAGCGCTCTTCAATGCAACCGAAACATCTTTCTTCACCTTCTGTCAAGAAATTCAAGGTTACGCTATCAGCAGGTGGGGCTATGCTGACAGTGTTTTTGGAGTTATCGTGGAGTGCTGTTTACCAATTTCCAGAAAAAGAGGTGACAATGCGAGTCATGTATCGTACTGGGAAGTCCTGTTTATGTTTTTAGATGTAAATCGAATAAAACGTCTAGGCTTTTTGGCTAGGGTAGAACTGCTCCATCAAGACAATGCCAGACCACATACGACTCCAGGCCCAGATTAGATATTAGGAAATATTATTTTAATCAGAGAACGGTGAATGCTTGGAATGCATTACCACGGGAGGTAGTGGAGACAAGGACAATTAATTCATTTAAGAATAAATTGGATGCGCATATTTTTTAGAGCAAGGTAATGTAACTTAAACTGGTTGTATACAGACTCTGCAGAGTCTTCTAAACCAATATAAAGACGTTAAGTTAAGTTAAGACTCGATTAACCCAAGAGAAAATTGACCAACCAGACCAAAAACTAATTCGCCTTGCAGATCGCACGCGAGCTCAGACACACACAAACAGAGAGAGAGAGAGAGAGAGAGAGAGAGCGAGAGAGAGAGGAGAGAGAGAGAGACATAGCGCGATTTCCATCTGTTTGGTGCACTGAAGCCCCTCCTTGGCGGGAGACATTCATTTCGTGAATAACGAAGAGCTTGAATTTGTAGTGTGAATGAGACTGAGACAGTAAACCAAAGACTTCTATGCTGCTAGTGTTGCTGCACTGTGAAAGTGATGGTTTTGGTGAATCATTAACAATTATGTTCAGAAATATGGGCCAATGTACATATAAGTACGAGAATAAAAGGCTTTAAATTTTCAAATCTCATTTGGTTTTTTCTTTTCTGAAAACCCCCTTTAACAGAACCCAACATGTTTATACTGGCTTAGAAGACTCTGCATAGTATACAACCAGTTTCACTTATATTTCCTTGCTCTAAAAGCTAAGCGTATCCAATTTATTCTTCAATGCATTAACTGTTCCTGCCTCCACTACTTCCTGTGGCAATGCATTCCAAGCATTCACCACTCTCTGGCTAACAAAATATTTCCTAATATCTAATCTGAACCTTTCTTAAGTTAATTTGTAGCTATGACCTCTTGTTCTTGGATAGATGGTTGTATTTTGAAGAAAAAAAACTTTTTACTTCTAATTTATCCTTTCCTTTGATTATCGTATTTGTTATCTATTTACCACTTAACGTCCTTTCCAGGGCACACAAAAGAGTAACCTACTCATTGTGGGCATTCGCAAACAACAAACATATATTTACTGTCTTCATTTGCCTGAATAAAATAGTTTCATATTTGGTAATCAGATTATCTTATACTTCAATTCTCTTTAAATATAACTTCCTCTTACTGCAAAATAGATTTTTGTTTCCTCTAATGTGTGGACAGATCTGATTGCTTACATCACTGGACAAGTCACATTAACAAAACAAACAAATGCTTCAGACAACATGAGTTCTTGAGAACATTTCTTCGATGAGGAAACTTCAGTATTACAAACTGCTAAATGTTATAAATAGTATTTTCAGAACCGAAACAGGTCAAAACATGAACCACAGAAAATGTTAAAAACGTGATTTTGTGAACTGAAACAAATCTAGACATACAACATGGGGAGGAAGACTAATATCTGGTCAGGCACAAAATACTGGTCAGAAATATTAGTCAGGGTCAGGCAAAATATACGGGTCAAGACCCTCACCTTGGCTTCGAGTAGTCCTCACTGGAAACGGGTTGTTTTTTTTATGACAGCCTGGTTAAAGGGTTGAGACATCGACGTGATCCTCGTAGTAGTAAGCGAAACGCAGATGAAGCCAAGCATAGCACAACCGCCTGGAGGACTCCGGTACACCTTCATCAGCACGCCCGGAATGTGAGGAAAGCAACTGCAACCGGCCACTTAACGTCCTTTTCGGGGCTACTCATTGTGAGCATTCTAAACAATGAAACAACAAACATTCAACATGGACACCATATCTTAAATGTTTTTCTTTTTGGTTTGTTTGTTTTGTTTTGTGTTTTTTTTTCAAAAATTAAACATAAGAAAACAGATGCTACCGACAGCATTTGTAAATGCAAATATTATACCTTAATTTGTAAAACAAATGCAAGCATACAGAACATTCAATATACCAGTAGGCAAACTGCAAATAATTTAACTTGAATTATACCACAAGTACAGTATATAAACATTTATAAAACACATGCATAATGCTTCTAATTTACCATCAGTTTTATCAAATATAAACTCCAGATAACACAGCTGTGCTACTGAATAACATAGATGACTGGAAAAATTACCCCCCAAAAATGTGAAAGAATTCTAATTTAAAACTGCACTTTAATCAGTTTTCAATCCCTTCCTTCAGTGTTTTCCTGCTTGTTCTAATCTGCTTACTCTTTGACACGCCCTCCTTTCTCTGCAGTTTTCATTCAAATATGTGTTGGTTATTGTGATTTAGAGAACGATGTATGCTTGAGTGCTCATGTCAAAGATTCTATGCGAACGATTCTATTCTGTTTTTCGAATTATATAAAATATGTTTCTATATAACTATTTTGAAAAATAATTTTCAATATTTCATTTAGACTTAACGACTAGTTTATTCGATCACAACACATGTAAGTCATCAGCTTGTTCCATACAGAATGTATTGGTATTACTATAATAATAATAATAATAATAGCTGTCCATCGTTGTCGATGAGGACCGCCGACATCATCCTTGTCACAGATTTCCCTGTTGGGTGTGGGTGCGCATGTGGCTGAACAGGCCAATGCGAGTACGAAAACATCTGCTACATATCGGGCATTATGGTATTACATATTGGTATTACTAGTAGTACTGCTAATTGCACAAACATAATACACTTTTTTTTAAACCAGTAATTAATTGTGTATTTACGTGGCTTCAATTTAAAGGCTAAATTAAGAAATATACACTAAAACACCCATCGTCCATACATGAGGAGGTCATCCGGCGAATGTCGCAGGTGGAACTGAACCTGGCTCTGGATGAAATCATCACTGAGGAGGAAGTCGACAGGGCAATCAGTTCACTATCTATAGGAAAAGCTCCAGGAGCGGATGCAATACCAGCAGAGGTATAGAAGACAGCTGGCCCATCCCTCACCAGAAGGATCACTGAACTCTTCTGCCACATGTGGGCTGAAAGAAAAATTCCGCAGGAGCTAAAGGACGCCTCAATTGTTCACCTGTACAAGAGAAAAGGCAACCGTCAGGAATGCGACAATCATCGTGGAATATCGCTACTCTCCGTAGCAGGCAAGATCCTAGCGCGCTTACTGCTAAACAGGCTCAACAAACACTTTGAACAAAGCCACCACCTCCCAGAAAGTCAATGTGGATTCAAAGCTGAAAAAGGAACAGTGGATAAGATTTTTGCCGCTCGCCAAGTACAAGAGAAGTGTCGGGAACGAAATAAGGCCTTGTACACCACATTTAATGATTTGATAAAAGCATTTGATACAGTAAACAGAGGAGGACTGTGGATGATAATGTTCAAGTTTGGCTACCCCAACAAGTTCATAACAATGGTGAAACAGCTACACGAAGGCATGTGTGCTCGTGTACTGGACAGCGGTGCAATTTCTAAAACGTTTCTAGTATCAAAGGGAGTAAAACAAGGTTGTGTACTCGCCCCGACTTTGTTCAGCATGATGTTCGCGGCCACGATGACAGACGCCTTCAGATCATTGTAGCTTGAAATACCCATAAAGTACCGCACAGATGGCAAGCTACTCAATCCCAGAAGAATGAAGACCAAAACCAAAGTGGCTGGCGACATAATCAGGAAACTTGTATTTGCTGACGACTGCGATGTAATGAGCAACTCAGAACTGAACATGCAAGTTGAAATGGACCGCTTCTCTGCCGCATGCGAAAACTTTGGCCTGACCATAAATGCCAAGAAAACAGAGGTCATGTACCAACCAGCACCAGGCATACCGTATACAATACCAGAGACTACAGTCATAGGGCAGACGCTGAATGCCGTAGACAAATTCACATATCTGGGCAGCACGCTGTCGAGATCTGTCAGCCTAGACGATGAGGTGGCAAGCAGAATAGCAAGGGCCAGCACAGCCTTTGGTAGAATGCGCTCGATGGTCTGGGCACGTCGTGGCATCAGCGTCAAGACCAAACTCAAAGTCTACCGTGCAACCATCATTCCAACCCTACTATACGTTTACGAAAGCTGGGCACAGGTTGCCTGAGGCGAATATTCCACATCCATTGGCAAGATCGTTTCACTGACATCGAGGTTCTCTCGAGGGCTAACATGCCCAGCATCCATTCACTGCTAGAAAAAGCACGACTAGGATGGGCCTGACACCTCGTCCGTATGTCAGACCAGTGGCTCACAAAGAAGCTTCTCTACGGCCAGCTGAGAGAGGGATGGCGCGAGAGAGGGCGCCCAAAGAAATGTTTTAAATACGGTCTGAAGGACTCACTGAAAAGTTGCCAGATTGACATCGACACCTGGAAATGTCTTGCGCAAAACAGATCTGACTGGAGAAGCGCAGTCAAAGTGGGTGTAGCTACCCGGCGAAGACGACCGCCTTGTGAAAGCCCAGAGCAGACGCGAGACCCGGAAATCCCGAACAGCGGGAACACCATCACCTTCTACAAACCTCGTGTGCCCGATTTGTAGCAGATGTTTTCGTGCTCGCATTGGCCTGTTCAGCCACATGCGCACCCACACCCAACACGGGCATCTGTGACACGGATGATGTCCGCGGTCCTCATCGACAACGATGGACAGCTATTATTACACTGTCCAATCCTATCTGTGTTATAACTAAGGTATTTAGTGTAAAACTGTTTAGATACATGTCATTGTGTCCAGATTGTATAACTGATTTTATGCATTTGTGATGTCATTTCTGGGAAGCGGAAGATGGGGAGGCAGAAAAAGAAATGGGAAGACAACATCAGAGAGTGGATGGGAATGTCCATAGCTAGAACAAATATTCTGGCCCAGAACTGAGTGGATTGTCGGGAACTGATCCAACAAGCTGCAGTATTGGTGTCCCAACGATCTTTCAGGTTACGGAACTGGTGATGATGATGATGATGATGATGATGATGGTGATGATGATGTTGATGATGATGCTGATGATGATGATGATGATGCTGATGATGATGATGGTGATGATGATGGTGATGATGATGGTGATGATGATGATGATGATGATGATGATGCTGATGATGATGATGATGTTGATGATGATGATGATGATGATGATGATGGTGAGGATGATGATGATGATGATGCTGATGATGATGATGATGATGATGATGATGATGGTGAGGATGATGATGATGATGATGATGATGCTGATGATGATGATGATGATGATGATGTTATTTCTCTGTAGAGATATAGAGGTCAACTGTTTTCACCTTTTAAATCCATATGGATTCTGCCATTGAAGTTTTGCTATAGAATGTATAGATTTATATGTGCATTTTATTCTTTAAATTCATCTCCTTCTTTGGTTTTTGTTAAAATTGAGATCTATAAATGTATTTTTATTTGTAATAATTCATGTAAACATCTTAATGTATCGAATGGATTAGTTAAAATGGTATTGCCGCCCCCACCTGTTCTCTGTGAGAAACACCGCCGCAGAAAATGTAATAAGTTAGCCTCAGTAATTATTTACCGCAAGCAGACTGGTTTTCATTATTATCAGACAGATTTGTCAAATGTTACTAAGCCCCACTTTTCTGTTTTGTTATTTGTTGTGTATTGATAACAATATCCTTAGTTTCCTAGATGCCTCTAAAGTTAAATTGTTTGGTTTTTCTAGATAGGTCTTACTCTCTTGTATTACTTCCCTAGATATGACTAAATGTGCTGTTCCTTTCTTTCTTTCCCGTATAGATTTCAAGCTTTTAATTGTATGGTTGGTTTCCTTAATGGATAATCTTAAAGCTACTTTTGCAAAGTTCTATAATTGCAAATTTTCTGGTAGATTAAAACCTTTATTTTTGTACTTTTACAGTTGTACGGTTCTCAGACAAACTTCCAGAGGATGTTCTTCTATATTCTAGCTGCAACCTTTGTAGTGTATGTTCTTTATTCACTATCTTGATCTTGTAGACGCTTTATACAAATTACCAACGCCTGCTTTGATTCAAAGCTACTATGCTCTGTGATAGTTATTCTTTTAAAATTGTTTGTAGATTATTGTACGCGGTTATACATAGAATTGTATATATGCATTTTCCATTTCAGAAAGACAAGATATTTTTTTTGTTACAGAGCACTTATTTAACTAATACAGAAAACATGCATGTGGTTTATTATTATTTTGGCCATTCATCTAGTCAAAACATGCCCTGATCAAATGTGGACTGACAATATGGAGTAGATCGTTGCTTAGATTAGAAAGGCAAAATTAGAGGTGAGTGTAGCCTTGTGTAGATTCATCATGATTTGGGTCTCAGTCTCTGTAGACCAGGCGCGTGGCGCTCTTGGACTTTTGTCCAGCTCTGCCTTCGGTATTTCGACATAGTCTGCTATGACTGTAAAGGCCGATCCGCGAATAACAGTCCTTGCCGTAGATCGTACAATCATGCTGAGGAGGATGGGTTGTTTCTCGATCTTTTCAGTATTTCTCTTTTCTCTTCAGCCAGAAGGTATGTACAATCTTCGGCAGCTACTATGCCCTTTCCAATTGATTGTCTCAAAATGGCTCGATTCTAAGCAATCGTTTCTCAGCCTTCGGATGGGATGTCGCATGACTTCATTTCCGCTTGCATACGTCCTTTAATAACAGTCGTGGACGGCCGATTCTCAAACTCCAATGGCCAGCTGTCCATAGAGGATATCCTTTGGGGGCCTCTCGTCGTCCCTGCAGTAAGTGTGCCCCAACTATCGACAATGTCGTTAGCTGGGAGTGTTTGCTCGCTGTAAAATCACATTATTTGGTACTATCTCTTGCCATGTAATCCAATATAAGTTGTAGGTACCTCATGTGAAAGGTGTTGAGCCAGGGAGAGTGCTCCAAGTCTCGCTTCCATACAAGAGTGTGCCAAGAACACAGGTCTGATAGACCCGGACCTTAGTGTAGTGAGACAGCACATTGTTTTCCCAGTCTTTCTTCGTCAGTCGGTCAATGACTGTAATCGTCCTGTCAAACCTACTGTTTATGTCAATGTCGAGCGAGAGAGTGTTGCTGATGGCAGACCCATATAAGTGAAGTTGTTGACGACCTCCAGAGTGACGCCATCAATCTTTATGGAGGGGGAGTGTTAATACTACGTGTGCAGAGCTGAGTCTTTTCCAAGCTTATGGTGAGCCCAAACTGCTTGCACCTCTCAGCAAATATATCTCCTCACTATTGACCACTATATCCGCATCATACGCTATTCGTGTTATTGTTCTTACCCATCGCAAGCGATGATTGCTACAACATCAGACGGTTTTGTCTTTATATTGTGTGCGGTATTTGGATTATAGTAAGGGAGTGAATGCGCTGATCATCAATCTCACTCTCTTGTCGCGAGTTACCTTGGATCAGTGGCAAGACTATTGGTGAGCATGCAGGTACACTGGTCTTACCTCCCGTGGGACAAAGGGTCGTTTGTAACTTGCAGGATTCGATCACCGCTCATCACTGTGAGAGGCGAGTGCCTTAACCCACTCGACTACAGCGAACCCGAAATAGCATCCGCACACAAATTCACATCCGCAAATAGCATCTACCTAATGAGCACCGTCCTCACCTTGGTCCTCACATACAGTCGGGATGGGTTAAACAACCGCAAATATTACCTGGTGTGCAGATAACACATGAACGTTTGTAGATTGCAGAAGGCACAATTAGAGGTGAGTAGAGCCTTGTTAGATTACACAAGGTATAATTATATGTGAGTGTAGCAGTGTATGGGGTGCTAATGTATAGCTTCTTCAGTGAGTCAGGACATAATGCAGCGAAGGTGGAGATAGCTTGGACACACATTCAGGAGAACATGAAACAACGTTAACCGGCAATATATTTCCTGGATCGCAAAGGGCACTAAGAGTAGAGGCCAACCCAGGCACACTTGGAGAAGGGAAATAGCCTTAATTGGGAGTTGGTCATACCGGGCACCTGCTCAAGGTGTTTGCAGATGGCAGAGGCTTGACGTGTGTTTGTTGAAGGTCTATGATCCACTGCGGGTAAAATAAAAAAGGTGATTGATAAATCGTTGTAATTTCTATGATAACACATGGTATACTAAATTAGGCCGACCATCAGTGGGACTTTGTTTTGCTTGGGAACAGTCCTTTTTAGGGTTGCAATACTTTTCAGAGCTGTTCAAAAGGTTAATACAGTACGCCAACTTTAATGTAATGGTAAACAGAGTCTTATATAATCGTAAGAACTCTGTGGTTGACGGGAAGATAACAATTGTAAAGGTAGTTTCATTGCAGGCATTAGTGTCGTGAATGAAGTGTTAAAGACCACATTATACTATATGTGACTCTTTGTGTTGGGGTATAATTAGTTCCATTCATCCATGTCTTGTTGTTTCCCTTCATAATATGTCATGTCCCCATTTACAGCTAGGTAGTGTGGAGCGAGTCGCTACGATGACACAAACCTACTACTCTTACCGTGAAAATCAAACGCTCTGACATTCATCTTCAATAAACAAAAAAAGACAAAAAAGGTTTAACATTGATCTCGTCAACTGCCTTGTAATTCAATGTCAGTGTTACCACTGCTTAGCTTTTTTGTCGAATGATCTTGGCGTTTTCGATCAGAGCTTGAGATTTTGTCTTTTTTACCAAGACACTGGCTTGATTTTATTTCTTAGGTTTTTTTCTCTGATACTTTGAGCTTATAATTACGTGTTAAATAGCTAGACAGGTGCGTCTCTTCTCACAATAACACAGTCCATTCGATACGAACAGCCTATTTTTGGGGTTGAAATAAAATACACTATATTGGCAGTTACGTTTTTACATGTATCATACATATTTCATTTAATTGTATACATAAAAATACAAATGGAAATCTTGAGCAATACAAGCGCAGTAAATTTAGCAAAAAGGTTTTCCACGTAGTCATAAAACATCGAGAGACAAGGCTGCACAAAAAATTAAAAAATTCACATATTTTGTTTAGCTTCAACTGTCTTCGCTTTTTGAAAATACGTTTCATCTTGGATTTTATCCTCAATTTCTAGAGTGGTAACTGTGGCCAAATCATCTCAGCGAAAAATGTTTTTAAGGCTCTGCTAGTACGTGTATATTTCCTGTTTACCCACTTTCTCCTATAATCTAAATTACATTAGCAGCATTACCAGAAACAGGGGCCTGAAACAATGTCTGGAAGGCATCAGGACACAGCCATTCGATAAATCATTCATTAGAGGCCGCATGCGTCACAGAGCACGAGAAATTCTAGTCGATACTTTACAAACACGTTGTGTCTCTGTTATCTTTGTAGACTTGGTCACAGCGTATTCTCTCACTTGTGTCCACAAACTATTTTTTGTAGGTTCAGTGTTTAGTGATGTAACATGTTTATTTTCTTCCAAACTACGTGGTTTTGTGGTTGTTTGGCGGATTAATTGATACTTTGTCGATAACGTTATGTTTAATTGCAGTTTATTTGTTTTAATTAATTTAAATTTGAAGTGTTATTCTATGTACCGGATTAAATGCTGACTAGGAACGAGTTATTTTACGTCTTTGTGTGAGGAACGAGTTGTTTTATGTCTGTGTGTGAGGAACGAGTTGTTTTAGGTCTTTGTGCGAGGAACGAGTTAAATTACGTCTTTGAAGAACGAGTTGTTTTACGTCTTTGTGTGAAGAGCCAGTTGTTTTATGTCTTTATGTGAGGAACGAGTTGTTTTATGTCTTTGTGTGAGGAACGAGTTAAATTACGTCTTTGAAGAACGAGTTGTTTTACGTCTTTGTGTGAAGAGCCAGTTGTTTTATGTCTTTGTGTGAGGAACGAGTTGTTTTATGTCTGTGTGTGAGGAACGAGTTGTTTTAGGTCTTTGTGTGAGGAACGAGTTAAATTACGTCTTTAAAGAACGAGTTGTTTTACGTCTTTGTGTGAAGAGCCAGTTGTTTTATATCTGTGTGAGGAACGAGTTGTTTTATGTCTTTGTGTTAGGAACGAATTGTTTTATGTCTGTGTGAGGAACGAGTTGTTTTATGTCTTTGTGTTAGGAACGAATTGTTTTATGTCTGTGTGAGGAACGAGTTGTTTTATGTCTTTGTGTGAGGAGCCAGTTGTTTTATGTCTTTGTGTGAGGAACGAGTTGTTTTACGTCTTTGGGTGAGGAACGAGTTGAATTACGTCTTTGAAGAACGAGTTGTTTTACGTCTTTGTGTGAAGAGCCAGTTGTTTTATGTCTTTGTGTGAGGAACGAGTTGTTTTATGTCTGTGTGAGGAACGAGTTGTTTTATGTCTTTGTGTGAGGAACGAGTTAAATTACGTCTTTGAAGAACGAGTTGTTTTACGTCTTTGTGTGAAGAGCCAGTTGTTTTATGTCTTTGTGTGAGGAACGAGTTGTTTTATGTCTGTGTGTGAGGAACGAGTTGTTTTAGGTCTTTGTGTGAGGAACGAGTTAAATTACGTCTTTAAAGAACGAGTTGTTTTACGTCTTTGTGTGAAGAGCCAGTTGTTTTATATCTGTGTGAGGAACGAGTTGTTTTATGTCTTTGTGTTAGGAACGAATTGTTTTATGTCTGTGTGAGGAACGAGTTGTTTTATGTCTTTGTGTTAGGAACGAATTGTTTTATGTCTGTGTGAGGAACGAGTTGTTTTATGTCTTTGTGTGAGGAGCCAGTTGTTTTATGTATTTGTGTGAGGAACGAGTTGTTTTACGTCTTTGGGTGAGGAACGAGTTGAATTACGTCTTTGAAGAACGAGTTGTTTTACGTCTTTGTGTGAAGAGCCAGTTGTTTTTTGTCTGTTTGAGGAACGAGCTGTTTTATATCTGTGTGAGGAACGAGTTGTTTTATGTCTTTGTGTGAGGAACGAATTATTTTATGTCTGTGTGAGGAATGAGTTGTTTTATGTCTTTGTGTGAGGAGCCAGTTGTTTTATGTCTTTGTGAGGAACGAGTTGTTTTATGTCTTTGTGTGAGGAGTCAGTTGTTTTATGTCTTTGTGTGAGGAGTCAGTTGTTTTACGTCTTTCTGTGTGGAGCCAGTTGTTTTATGTCTTTGTGTGAGGAACGAGTTGAATTATGTCTTTGAAGAACGAGTTGTTTTGCGTCTTTGTGTGAGGAGTCAGTTGTCTTTGTGTGTGGAGCTAGTTGTTTCACTTATTTGTATAAGTAATTATTATTCTTTTTCGTTCTTAAATTCCCGCTACAGAGCCCTGAAAAAGACTTTTCATGTAGCAGGACGTTATCATGAGAAACGAATGTGCTGTGTCGTAGTTTACAGTATGATTTTGAAATTTGCACCTTTCGGTCCGACACATCCGACTTGAGCAGGCGTTTTTGGATACCGGGTCAGCCTTCCTCTTCGATCCCTTCTCCTTAAGTCAGACTGCCCTGTTCTAGTCATGTTATCCAGGACCACGGTGTGGAGGTGTAGATGGGTCTTTGCAGATCTTTTTCGCTGGCTTTGGGTCGCTGATCGCTCAAGCTCATGCACTGCTCGGCATCTTGATCCCTTGAAAGGAATTACAGAGCGAGCAAGCGACGGTCATTCTATGTATACTACGTTTTCTCCATAAAACATAATGATGTCTATAAGCAAAGATATCAAGTTCAACATACCTTGAGAATGACATAAGGTCATGTCAATGTAAAAGTCAGGAGCAGATGGTTAGCGGTTTGGATATCGGCATTTGACCTCGAGGACATACGTTCAAATCTTCAGTAAGACAGACTGTTTTACTGTCGGAGGTAAAATATAAACCTAGTATGTATAGTTGTTGCGACTGCAAGGGTTCACGGCCTTTATTAACACAGCCATATTCATCCTCTAAGTAGACCTCGGTAATATGGATAATTTAGTTTAGATGTGTAAATCACCGTGCTAAGACAACTCCGATGGTCAAACTTAGCAATTGGGATGACCAAAGGGCTGCAACAAATCACTTTCGATGGTTAAATAGCAGCTGCAAGGCATTTAAATGGACAAAAGACAGCATGACGACAGTGTAGATGGTCAGCGAACCTTATAAGGCAATTCTATGATCAAGGGGCCACATGAAGACAATTTAGGCTATAAAAAGGCTCCATAAAGACAAGTAAGACTGTCAATAAATCAGCTAAAGAATCAATCAATGAAAACCATTCAACTCACTATGAGGCATAGGTTCTCAAACTTGCTCGCCACGTCTTCGTGACGTATGTCATCTTACCCAGCAGTGTCCTGGTTTTTCCGGTCGGTTTTATGTACGTTTGCCTCGAATTCCGTTTTTAAGAGTGTTTATGTCTTCCCCTACTTCTCCTGCCATGGGTATTCCAGTTCAGTGACTATCTTGTAATGCTATCATATGTTTTCTGTAATGTGCACATTGTAAGCGCCTTCGCTTTACCCCAAATTAATTTTGTCCCATATCTCTATATTAGTGACTTTGTCATTCCCTTTTATTGTCTCAATTTGGAGCAAGCATCCATTTATGAAACCTTGGACCGTTTTAGTTGTACATTTCGTTGTTACCTACCCCCCGGAGCCAACAAATTAAGATGGACTTGACATTGGAGTTTAAGATTCATATTTTTGTGGTGGACAATTTATTTCGATTTCCACAAATTTATCAAAGCAATGAACAGCATGGTTCTTGCAAAAGCAGGCTTACAGAAAATATTAAATGTGCTACAAAAATAGGTAACCGGCAATGAAAGTGAAATAGGGAGAAAGAGAACGAGATATGGAAAGAGAGAGACAAGCTAGAGTGAGACAAAAGTGAGAGTGAGAGAAGAGAGAGAGAGAGAGGAGAAAGAGAGAGATGTACGCAGTGTTAAGCTGTACTAATGGATGTGAGTTCTGAGCAGTGAATAGACAAACACGGAAACCATTGACACCAACAGAATAATGTTTCAAGAAAAACCAAAAAAATGCTGTATAAAATTTAACTGATATTGACTAATATAAAAAAAAAATATAACTGATATTGGTTAATATCAAATAAAAAATGTAACTTATATTTATAAAATAAAAATGTAGCTAATATTGACTAAGATTAAATACAAATGTAACATATTGGTTAATATAAATAAATAATATAACTTCTTATTCTTCGTTTGTTCTCAAACTCCCACTAATTGGCCCGGTGGAGAGCTTTGCAAGTAGCAGTATGTAGCCCGGAGAACGGAATGCGTTGTGTCGTAGTTCACATGTTGACTGCGATATTTGCACCTTTCGGTCCGACACATCCGATTTCAGTTGGCATTTTTTTCGGTACCGGGTTAGCTTTTCCTCTTCGGTCCCTTCTCTTAAGTCAGTCTGCTCATTTGCATACTGTTCCAGGATCACCGAGTGGAGATGTAGAAAGGTCTTGGCAGAACAGGTTTCCTGACTCTGACGCTAGCAGTCGCATTTGGGTCGCTGACCGCTGCAGCTCAAGCACTGCTCAGCATCGTGAACCCAAAATGTAATTAATATTTGTTATTGTAAAATAATAATGGACGTAAAGATGGTTAATGTAAAATAAAAATGTAATTAATATTGATTAATGTAAAATAAAATGCAATTAATATTGTAATGTAAAATAATAATTTAATTAATACTGATTAGTGTAAAATAAAAATTTAATTAATATTGATAAATGTAAAATAAAATGCAATTAATATTGCAATGTAAAATAATAATTTAATTAATACTGATTAATGTAAAATTAAAATGTAATTAATATTGATTAATGTAAAATAAAAATCTTACTGATATGGGTTAGTGTAAAATAAAAATCTAACTGATATGGGTTAGTGTAAAATAAAAATCTAACTGATATGGGTTAATGTAAAATACAAATCTAACTGATATGGTTAATGTAAAATACAAATTCCAACATTGTGGTACCAGGGATGATAAAACAATAGGTACACTGTAACCTTCCCATAATGTCCCAAAATTTAAATAAAGACGGTTGCGCAGGGTGTTAGCAACCTCATTATACAAAACCTGGTCATATAAACTGTCACTCCAAGTGATTGGATATAGGGTTCATGTAAGAGGCCCAGTTGTAGTGGTGGAGTTATATTTCCGTAAAGCGAAAAGTGGAAATGTGGATGTTGGTGCTGTTGATGCTGCTGTTGTTTATGGGGTTTTGAAGCTACACCTGCTGAGTGTTACACTCTTGGTGATGTTTCTTTGGTAGCAGGATACAGTGACTTCTCTTATAGGCTGTCCTGAGGCCAACTGAAGTAGGATGAACGTCGCTCTCCTGACAGTAGTGCAATGGGATCTTCTCAATATGAACACATTTTCCACTATGAGGATTAAAGTGTCGATCTGCACCTCGTTGAACAATCTCTTGTGACACAGCCTGTTCCCAGTAACATGACGAGAGCGAGGCGCAGGGCTTCGATGACTATATTTTCCCTCGCAGCGGCGCGAGTTTTCTTTCCCATATACGACGTGATGCAAATAAGTACCTTCAAAAATATATATGGAAATATCTATGTCTCCTTAATTTATTTCCTTAATATCAACTTCCTTTCAGTATCCCAGACACTAGGTTTAACTGTTTGAATGCAGGTCTTCTGCAAACGGGACACGGGCTTAACACCATCGACAAGGCATATGTATTTATTTTATATCGGGATGAATAAAAACCAAATTTGCGTACACTAGAGAGACACGCAAGTTTTAATTCTTATCCCTACAAATTCTTCCTCTCTCAGCAAGCATCAGTAATGGAAATACACACGGTTGCCTTGATCAATCTGATCGCGTGTTGTTTTGTTTTTGCGCGAGTACTTGACCACGGTCTATTCATATACGTGATTCGGTACAAATAGCTGGCTGTATTTGCCTGAGTACGGCCATTCAACTCAATAGCCTGGCTGGTTTTCTAACAACACGTGGGTGGTAACAGTTACTGCTGGTATAACAGGACCGAATATCGATTATAATCAATGCCGTACCATCCCCTTGATAATGCTACAATCAAGTCTTACTAGACATTCAGACATTCTATTTAAACTTTGTCCAGTATTTCTCTCCCTGCCATTTATTCCCTCCAGCCGGAGGATAATACCATAACCACATTTAGTCTACTTATGAAACCAACGCCGGAGCACTGTGTATTCTTGCAGTGGTGGTTTTTGTTGTAATATGATTCACTTGATGAGGTTGTGTGTTTATGAGTCCAGGTTTCACTGAGCAGTTATTTATCTAAAATTGTACAACATGTATATACCCTACGACACGATTACACACAGTAAATAACACAGTAAACGCTCTCCAATCAATGAGTCATATTTAATTACTAAAATTAACAGAAACAATATTAGCATAAAGAATAAAACACTTCCGAGCTAAATAATCCTAATATTATATATATTTGTACTACTAACTATCTCGGAGACTGTAAGCACTAGCTGTTGAATATCTCCCCCAAATAATATACCCAGTATTCGCGCCGCTACCCTCCCCTTATATGCACACTCAACACCCTCTCACAAACTCATCTTCCCGATTGTATTCTATACTCTGTCGGGCTGCGCCCCCACACACACACACTCAGATACCTTCATACAGGAGATGTGTACATTCACAAATACTTCCCATTCCCATTTACTATAAGATTAATTACCTTTTGGCGAATTGTGCATTTACAAATACTTCGATTACTTCCTTCTAGTCGTAATCACGTATCCACTTATGGTCACACACTCAGTCCATCTGTGCATAAACATATTTCAGAACACACATCATTTACTCGGTGACCTGTACGCATCACACATATTAAAATTTATTCTAGTTACAGGGTGTCCAACACACACACTTATAGAGCGACTGGCCAAGACTCGAAGGCGTATGCTGGTTTAGTCACCCTGAAACTCATTCTATCTCTCATAAACTTGTAGTCAGTCTGCTAGCTAGTAGCAGCCTATCAATCGCTCTCCTAGTCAGCCTGCTAGCTAGTAGCAGCCTGTCACTCGCTCTCCTAGCCTGTTAGCTAGCAGCAGCCTGTCACTCGCTCTCCTAGTAAGCATGTTAACTAGTCACTCATTCTCTCTCTCTCTCTCTCTCTCTCTCTCTCTCTCTAATACTAGTCTGTGGAATGCATCATTGCGAGTATTATATAGTCTTAAGCAACGTTATGGCTGTCCAATTGTCTTCTGTTGATTGTCTGACTTAGCCATCACCTTAGTTTGAATCTATCTCAAACTAGTTGTTATTGGATGAATCAATCAGAATTCATGTCACCAACCCCCACACTTCTCCCCCCCCCCCTTCCCATCCCCCACCTAAATACCTAAATCGGAACGCTATAGTGGTCCGCTCATAATCCCCCACCTGTACCCTTAACCCCTCGTTTCCTTTGTCGACTTAGTGTCGAGACGGTGATTGACCTTGGCACACATTTAGGCAACCTTTGCTCCAAGAGTTGGCGGCCCCATCACCCCTGCCCTTAACGCCCATGCTCCAGCGGGAACTGTTGAAGTTGCTAGACTCGTACACAAGATTTGTTGGTCGTCTTTTATGACATTCATGAACAGGCGGAGTCCTTATTTTATCCTCTACCCTCCTTTCCACACCCACCCCTCCCCAAAGAGGATTCTTGGGTCCATTCATTACATTACCAAGGAGCAAAGACCACCTTCCGATGAGCTGTCGCTCTTTCTATTTCCTCCTGTCTCTTTACATCTATATATGTATATATATATATATATATATATATATATATATATATATATGTATATATATATATATATATCAGGTCAGGTCAGATCATCCCGTAACCGGTGAGGTCGTTGGGGCACACATGAAGACATCCTCACAACTCCACGCCATCCCTCTCTGTCAGTTGCCGCTGCCTGTGACTCTTCTGGTCGGAGACTGGTCAATTCTTGTATGTTGTCCTCCCATCTCTTTTTGGGCCGGTCTCTTCGTCATCTGCCATGCACCTTCCCGTGGAGTATTGTGTTTGCAAGACCACTTGATCTCGATATGTGACCGTACCAAGTGAGTTTCCTACTTTTGACAGTTGCCAAGAGATCTTCGAAAGGCTCTATTGCTGTTGTAATTCTATCTCGTATTTCCTCGTTTGTAACTCGTTCTTTGTACGTGACGTTTAAAAGTTTTCGGAGACATCTCATCTCCAAGGCCTGTATCCTTCGTTGAAGGTCAGCTGTAACTGTCTATGTCTCACACGCAAAGAGGAATATTGACAAGACCAGTGTACGCATTAATCTGATTTTCGTGCTTAGTGCTAACCGTTTATCTTGCCAGATTTTGTTAAGACGTGCAAGCACCGCTATTGTCTGTGCTATTCTGGCCAACACTTCACATTTTGATCCTTCATCACTGACAATCGACCCAAGATATTTAAAACGGTCAACCACTTCCAGTTCCTGACCGTTAACTTGTATCTTGCTGTTGAAGCCCGTAGCGTTGTTGGTCATTAATTTTGTCTTTCCAGCGTTTATCTCCATACCATAGTCAAAAGCTGTTTCATCGAGCCTTCTGACCCATTCCTGGAGTTCTGCTTGTGAACCCGCCAACCCGTCGATATCATCTGCAAAACGAAGGTTGGTAATCGTTCGGCCCCCTATCTTGACAGTACCAACGTGACCTCCAAGTGCCTCACTCATAATTCCTTCAAGGAATATATTGAAAAGAGTTGGAGAGAGTGTACACCCCTGTCTCACTCCAACTGATGTGCGAAACCAGTCCCCTCGCCTCCCATTCACAAGAACTGCGATAGACGCCTTGTCATACAGGTGTTCAAGGACCGTTATAATATTTCCGTTGCTATTATACATCCTCATGGTTGCCCAAAGCGCTTTAGGCCATACCCTATCAAACGCATTCTTAAAATCCACAACCACATGATACAGTGTTTGCTGCTGTTCTAGATATTTATCGCTTATATATTAACGAGGCGTGTTCAAATGAAACCGGACCAAACTGCAACAAGTGAACATAGGGACTATGCGCATGATGACGTCCCTTTTGGTGTAAACAGCACATACCAACCGTCAAGTTTGCACAATTTCATTATCCTTCGACTCATAGTTTCCTCAGCAGACCGTTGAAAACATGGCGGAAGTGATACAGAATCCGCCAAGAGTTGACCAGCGAGCGGTGATTCGGTTTCTACCAGCTGATGGACGTCGACCAATTGACATTCATCGTAGAGTGCAGGCAGTGTATGGGGACAAAAGTGTCCCGAAGACAACAGTAAAAAAACGGGACATCTGTTGTTTAAAGAAGGGCGTGAGTTAACGAAATATCTTCGAGATCAGGTCAGACGCATTTTGTTGCGTTAACTCACGTCCTTCCGATAATGACAGAAACAAAAGAGTAAGGTGTTTTTTTTAAGTTTTGCATGGAAACAAAAACATACGTCATCGGCAAAATCCTGATCACCAAGTTATTTTGTCAGTCTGTTTAATCAATTAATCAATTAATCAATTAATCAATCAAATCGCACCTCTCTACTCTGGTCATTGACCACATCTCGCCAGCATACACGCCATGGGCTACTACTTCTGTTTCCTCTCTCCAGTTGTAACCATGTTGCCTCAGTTCCCTCTCACATTCTCTTGTCTGTGTATTTTTAGGTTTACCGTTCATTTCTTTCTTTTCCCTTGAGGATCTTTTATGAGAGTCTGCCTAGTTGGAAGGTACCTATTTTCGCGAATGCCTTTTACAGCCCCATTTTCTTCTATTAATTTGTTGTTCCCCAGATCTTAATTCCTCACCATAACCTCTCATGTTATGCTCATTATCCTTCTAAGGCATCTGCTAGCGAAGGATCTGAGTCTTTGTTGTATCATCTTAGGCGTCTCCGTGTTTCGACTGCATACACCACAACGACTTCACACGAGTTGAATTCTCTAACTTTCATGTAAATCTTGATTTCTCTGGATCTCCATCTATTGACTATTCTCAGGAATGTCACTATTGCCTTTCCAATTCTGGTCTCTACATTTGCATCAGTACCCTCTGACGTGTCAATTGTGTTTCCCAAATGGGTAAAGGCATCCACTTGTTCCAGCGCTTCTAACAAGGAAGTGTTACAGTTAAAATCACGTGAACTGAGCATTTGTGTAACGAATACTGAGTACCGATAATGACTGAAATATCAACAACCCTTTTTCGTCTGATCCCAGATTATCCGATCTTTTATTCATGTATCGTAAGTGAAGTATTGTTACTCGAGCTTTTTTGTCAAACTCCACATTTTTTTTTAAAAGGCCTTTCAGAAATGCGTGCTGCTATTGACAATAATATATCTCAGCTATTGTGATATATACATTTATGAACATATAAATGTATGTAACGTTACATTTTTTCAGTGAAACGACGTAATTACGATGCATTTTAGTTTATTATGGAGTATATAATAAAAATGTACTGTATGTCTTCGCTGCATAGGATTTCAGTAGTTCTGCAGTAGTCCATGGTAATGTGTGGGAATTGCATGTGCTTTCAATGTAAACTGTAAACGCACACTGTTACTGCACTGAAAATATCGAGATGTGTCGTAATATTAAGGTACTTCGTCATCATAATTCTTTTCAATTTGTAAAGGATAAACCAAGATATGCAGTGCTTTTATTATTTAAATGATGTTGAAAGTTAAATTTGTTCCACTCAAAAACATTACCAAAATAGCGTTTAAATATTTCTTACATGAGGCTAAACATGTCGTATCATCGTATTTCAAACCCAGAGAGATGAACAATGCATATCCTTGGTATTAACGACGGGCTATTGTCACGCCGGATAGTAGAATATGACAGTTGTTCTACAAATACCACTGGAGAACAAGGATGAAAAGGGCAAGTTAATAGTTTTGACAAAGACGGTATTAAACGAGAATGTTTTAGAAAGTTTTTTGTTTGTTTTTTTTTGTGTGTTCTGCATTACATTTCATTTTAGTTAACCTCTGTAATTGCATAGTCATTCCCATTCTTCTTCTTACTTCTATTTGGCAATCTCCAATATTGCTTATAATATTAATAATATTACATAATATTACAAAATATATGTGTGTGCTATTCTCCTCTCTGTCGAAAATACAAGTCACAGTTGTAAGGCGAATGCAGTGTCAAGTATGATAATAGGAAATATTAAACATAGTAACAAGGAAATGATAGTCAAATGTATAAACCATTAGTTATGCCTAGATTTAAGTACTGTGTTCAGATGTGGAGTCCTTATCATAGATTGCATATAAACATGCTAGAACAGAAACAAAGAGGAGCTGCTAAACTGATAGTGAGATTCCAGAATTATAGTTCTGACAGGAAATAGTGGGCGTAGGGTTAGTTAATGCATTCAAAAATTGATTGGATGCAGTTATTTTTTAATCAAATGGAATATAAGAAATTGATTGTAAACAAACTCTGTAGAGTCTTCTAAACCAGTATAAAGAAGTAAAGTAAAGTTAAGTTTAGTTAAGTTAACTTTAGTTAAGTTAACTTAAGTTAAATTAAGCACACAGCAGTAGTTACACATGTGCTAGTATAGGCGGGAGTGGAGTTAAAGTTGAGTTCCCATTTTTACGTAAATGCGCAAAAGCCACGCGCAACACATAACCTCTGGCAGCCAGTAGAAACCCAGCTTCTCCCCCTCGGGAAGTCTATTCCTACGTTCAGGAGAAAGAGTGAAGTGCGAGTCTCTGGCGTTCTAAAACCATAGCGCTTTGAATTCATGAAGCGTGTAAGCCATTCATTTTGAAGAGAAACCATGACGACAAACTACCAAATACATCGCAAGTAGGCTGAGCACGCATATGTCGGAGATAGCTGAATAGAAATACTTATCGAAAGCAGATGCGCTTGGTCAAAGAGGGAAAATGTCGTTTTCAAATGTCAAATAGAGCTTGATATAACTTAAGCTAATCGTAACTAGTTAAAGGACTAATAGAACTAAGCTAGTCCCTAAATATTTTAGTTCAGCTATTTTGAGTTAAATTTACAAGGAACATAAAAGCATAAAATAAAAAGATTGAATAAATAGCATTAGTATTTCTCACTGAGTCTCATTTGCGCAACAATACTCAAAGATATTCCCACTATTCGCGCCCACATATGACAGCTCTCCAGGATCGGAATCGCTCGTGTTTTCGAATCTTCCCGTTTATAAGACTAGATTAGGCAAAACTAGTTCCTTTGTTCAAAATAGATACAAGCTAACCGCTTGGCGTTCTGTCATAAATAAGTATAATTTGTAGTTATTCTTTATGAGTGGCAGTGTTGTAGTTATTGTGTAATTATTACCGTTAATGAAAGAGATCTTGTGAAGTGTTAAAGTTTTCGACTGTCTAATATTTTGACAGTGCTTCAAAGGGTGAAATATGAAAAGGGACTCCGATTTGGAAAATGTTCCCTTAAAACAGAGCTTCCCAGAGACAAGTAGCAGGGTTAGTATAAGTAGGTCAGCGGTATATAGCAGTGCCAATAACGTGTCACCATACTGTGTTCTCTATCGATTATTCCCAGTTTCTTTGGAGCCCTCAGTTTTGAAGAAAAGCATCAAGTAATAACGAAGAGAAAGTCAACTTCAGACATTTCTGCTTAAACAAACATGAAAGACTAAAAACGTCATTTCTAAAAAGTGTTTTATACTTCTTCAAAATGGTTAACTGTACGCAAATTACGAAACAGTTTTTATTGTTGGCCTTGTCTGCTGTTCTAAACATATCAGGAAGTGTCTAATAATATTGGCTTTTGTTTTATTAGTAATTTTTATAAAGCAAAGATGCGCCACGAAAAAAACTCACTCACATCTATCCGGAAAAACTAAATTAAAAACTTGTGGGGAAAACCAGAACTTTTTTTTTTAAATATATATATAGTTCAGTAATGAACGTTGTCCGTGAATCAAGTCCCAGGTAAGAAAAGTCACCGCATGCCACTAGTAACAAGTGGAATGAAAATAAGAGAGAATTAATCAGCAGCAAATAAATCCTAGAATCTGCAAAGGGCTCGAAAAACTTGTGCTTAAAGAAGGTTAAAGAAGGCACCACTAACAGAGAGCATAAAGTGTTTGGACCTGTGCGACATTGCCCACAGTTGCAGCTCTATGGCTCGTAGTGAGTGAAATTGAGAAGAAATATATACTAAAATGATAAGCAAGGAAAACTATAACTCAATAATAGTTAGGCTGTTTAGAGCGATGGTAGAGAACTCACTTTTCCTAGTAAAGATACGGGGGGAGGCGGGGGATCTCAACTCCTGCTACAGTCGATCCAGCTGTAAATGGGTACATTGCTGACGACTCAAAATCTACATTTAAAAATATAAACAATTTCATTGACAGTTGACAACGTCAAACTGTCATCTGTAATACGACTTTTTTCCTTTGCTGTTGTGTAGTCGAGGGATTTTTAGGCTAAGGACTACAGGCCGCTTCGCCACTGCTGTCGCCACGTCGTGTACTGGCTAATTTTATTTATTTCACCCCCCAACAGAAAACAACATTTGCCATATCGGGGATTCGAACCCATGCCCTTCTTATCGGTAGGCAGGTATTGAAACCATTTGGCCACGCGCTTCTCAAACAATCAAATCAAAGTCCGTCACTCCTCTCGGGATCCATCGCTGAAGGCTATGGACGGAAAAAATCAGGGATGAAAGGAACTGCCTACCCCATCTAAAAAAAACTCTGGCTTAGTACAATAAAGGCCCGAATACTTCACTCCCGGCCACAGTGTCTGATATGAGACTACTTTTATAGTTAAATCAATAAACAGTACATATATTTTTTTTTTATTGTCTAGCAAGATTAACAAACTAGGACTGGGAGCTTGTTGCACACGAATTTTATTTCAATATAATTTATTTTGTTTATTTTGGAGAAAAGGTGCAATGCAATACTTCCAATAAGGGTAAGGATGCCCTGGTGTGGTCAGTCCTGAGGGACAATCCGAAAGAGTGTGCCACTGGGACTGTTGTAATCGCCTGTCTAGTCATCGGTCTCCTTTAGTCTGTCTAATGTTATCATTCCAATGGACTTTGGGTCGTCCTGGGTGTCTGGATCTTTGACTCTTTGCTTACCATGTCATCCGTGAGGGGCCGAACTTTTTTCATTCTACAGTCATGGCCAAACCACCAAAGTTGTGAATCATTAAACTCGAATCTGTAAGGGATGTGTTTCAAGATCATGCTGAATTGTATGAACTCTTTGTGAACCACCTTTCAAAAATATCTTATTGCAGAGGCTTGGAAGTAGCTTTTTTCTGGACTGTGGTTATTACCCATGATTCCCGCACGTTAAGTGGGATCAAGATGCTGAACTGCACCGGCAGCGACTCAAAAATGATTTCTAGCGCCATGACCAGCGAACCTGAACTGCTAAGACTCTTCTACACCTCCACGTGGTGACCCTGGATACCATGATGCAACAGAGCATACTGGCTAAGAAGAAGGCATCGAAGATGGAAGGCTAATCCGTTACCCAAAAATGCATGCTGAAGTCGGATGTGTCGGACCAAAAAGTGTAGATATCGCAGTCAAGTTGTAAACTACGACACAACGCATTCCATTCTCCGGACAGCACTCTGCTACTTGCAACCTTTTCACAGCTTGGTACCGAGAGTTTTAAAACGAACGATTCTTCTTCTTCTTCTGAATTCATTCTCAATCTCCCACTACCAAGCCCTTAACAGGGTTTCGCAAGTAGCAGAATGTAGTTCGGAGAATGGAATGCGTTGTGTCGCTAGTTTACAGCTTGATGAAGAAGAAGTACATCCGTAAGTCAAAATAGGTACATAGGTGAAATGGTATACAGCCATTTTTCTTTTCTGATATGTTGGTACTAAGACATTTAACGTCTTTTACTATTTTAAAATAGCTTTAACATATCACAGAGAAATAAAAACAATAAGAGAGCTTACATTGCCATAAAACTTGACATTTTTGCTGATTTTCAGCAACTTTGTTGTACTACCTCGGCCGACGAACTCAACCATTGGAAGCTAGGTAAGCAAATATTATACAGAACAAATATTCAAACAGCTAGAGGGGATACCAGGGTTTGTCACTGAATAATCTTAGATATGCGGATGATACAGTTTTGATAGCAAAAAGTGAGCAAGAATTACAGGAACGTGACAACAATATACAAAAAAAAGTCAAGAGTTTTGATTAGACATTAACATGAAGAAAACAAAGACTATGATAACTGGAAAAAGTGACAAGAAACCATGTATGCAGATAAAAATAAAATATATACTTGAACAGATACAAAGTTTCTCCTATCTAGGTCCTATAACAAAGAAAATGGCAGCTGTGAAAAAGAAATCAGAAAGAGAATAGCTATGGTCAAGATAGTATTCGACAACATGTGACACATACTCACATCCAAACAGATAAATGAGAATTTTCAAATGAGAATCGTGAGGAATTATGTATACTCGTCACTACTTTATGGCGCAGAAACTTGGACAATCAATAACAAGGTGGAAAAGAGTATTGAAGCCTCGAAATGTAGGTGTATAGAAGATTGAAAAGAGAAGAAAACAAATGTGGAGGTATTGATAAAGTTGGAGATGAAAATAGAATTAACAACCGAAATCAGGGTTAGACAATTACGTTATTTTGGTTATATAACAAGACATACTTCCTTGTTGAAGACCATACTGGAGGGTAGGGTGGATGGCAGTCGTTCAAGGGCAGACAACGTTTTAAGTGGGTGGATAATATCAGGAGATGGACTGGAAAATCCTCTCAGATTGCACCATTACGGCAAGAGATAGAGTACGCTGTAGATCCACTGCAGCCGACTTTCGATACGGAGATGGCACTTAAACTGAGCTGAAGAAAACACAATATATATTTCCGTGTGTTTAAATCGGTTATACTCGAAAGATTCTTCTATACCCTTCACCTAGATATGACGATGTCTCTAAGACCGCATACTTTGTACGAACTTCAACTGAAGAAGACCGTTTTATTTACCGGGAAGAATGAAGTTGTCACGAGCTAGCAGATCCCAGGTAAAGAGATTATATCATCATTATCATCGTCGTCATCATCCTCATATGTTTGTGCTAGATGTTATGATGATTAAAAAAGGGTGTCCTACTTTAAAAATCAAGTCCAGTGTAAAATGCTTCAGGATCATATCCTTATAGACTATTGGGCCATCTATCGTGTCCTTAGACGGCGCCTAGGTCACAGAGTTTGTCTTCACGCAGGTATTAAGCCGTTGAGCTTGTTCTCGTGTGCACTTTGAGCTATCGAGCTTGTGCATTGGACCATCTGTTATATACTCGTGTAAGCATTAGGCCATCTGACATATCCTAATAGGACGATTATACCATAGGGCATATCCCCATATTAGCATTGGACCATCTATTATCTACTTATATGAAGATTGTACCATATATGATATCTCTATATATGTGCTGTGTTATTCACTTTTATGGAATCAAATACATATTTTGCCTAATGGTATCAATAACAGCCATGCAGTCATGGAAGTCAATATCTTTCATACATCATGGTTTCAACTCTCGAGCGGGTTCGCAGAATATTTTAACGTCAATCAATATCAATTTTGAAAATGTATTTGAGCATCGGAATCCTCAACTGTCTTCATTATTCCGTGTGATATTTATTGCGTACGTTACTTCTCTTTATGCTCAACGTTCAACGTCATCCATTCAAGCGGTTTTTGTAGTCTACGTCATTGACTGCTGTAGGCCACTGAGACCTAGTCAACTATCGTCTTGTCATCAACATTACAAGCATTTTCTCTACACAACCCGTTATCATGCAATATATCATGAGGTAAATTTATTAAATCTATGAAAATCATTCAGCAACATCAATAATACACATCTCAATGAGCAGCGAATTTCCAAGTAAACAACACAGAGTGGAGGCAGACGGAGTGGTATGCAGCCGAGCGGAACTAGTTAAATCATCAACCCTGATCAGTACTGGCCCTCTGATTAGGAAAGAGCTGGCCAATGACAAGCCCAGATCCTTCAGCTTAGACTCTTACAACGCCAGAATGACTGCGTGGGAGTGACTTCGGAGGTGTGAGCATGAACATCCCAATCGTCCTCTTGCCATTTTTAGGGTAAAATACACGACTGGAATACAACACTGGTTGTCTACAAACTCTGCAGAGTCTTCTGGGGTCGCTGTGGTCGAGAGATCAGGCACTTTCCTCATGAACAGAAACGGTGGACTTTCGAATCTCACAAGCATCAAAGTGACCCTTGGTCTCACCGGAGGTGGAACCGTCCGGTGAGACCAGAGTGCCTGCATCCTGAGTTGCATCCAGTCGTCTTGACTAATGTCTTGCCACTGGTTCAAGGTAGCTCGGGACCAGAGAGTGAGATCGATGGCAAGCGCAGTTTCTTCCTCACTATAATTCAAATACAGTACGGCCAGGAAGCTACCTTTCATATCCGTGTACGGCCATTAAGTCACCTGTCATATCCTTGTACGGTCATTAAGCTTTCTTTCATATCATTGTACGACATTAATCCACCTTTCATATCCTTGTACGGCCATTAAACCACCTGTCAAATTCTTGTACGGTCATTAAGCCACCTGTCATATCTTTATAAGGCCATTAAGCCACCTGGCAAACCCTTATACGGTCATTAAGCCACCTGTCATATCATTGTACGACCATTAAGCTACCTTTCATATCATTGTACGACCATTAAGCTACCTTTCAAATCATTGTACGACCATTAAGCAACCCGTCATATCCTTATACGACCATTAAGCTACCTTTCATATCATTATACGACCATTAAGCAGCCCGTCATATCCTTATACTACCATTAAGCTACCTTTCATATCATTGTACGACCATTAAGCAACCCGTCACATCCTTATACGACCATTAAGCTACCTTTCATATCATTATACGACAATTAAGCAACCCGTCATATCCTTATACGACCATTAAGCTACCTTTCATATCATTATACGACCATTAAGCAACCCGTCATATCCTTATACTACCATTAAGCTACCTTTCATATCATTGTACGACCATTAAGCAACCCGTCATATCCTTATACGACCATTAAGCTACCTTTCATATCATTATACGACCATTAAGCAACCCGTCATATCCTTTTACTACCATTAAGCTACCTTTCATATCATTATACGACCATTAAGCTACCTTTCATAACATTATACGACCATTAAGCAACCCGTCATATCCTTATACTACCAATAAGCTACCTTTCATATCATTTTACGACATTAATCCGTCCTTCATATCCTCATGTGACTATTTAGTGATCGAAAGCCTCCTCTCGTGGAAAAGAGTCATTTTTGGTATGCTTTTTTTCAGCTCATAAGTGGCGTATTTTCTAGGTGTAGCTGAATATTGTGAGAGCATCTGGCAAGTTAACGGGAATCAACCCCTGTTCTTTAATATGGTAGTGGAGAGTGAGCAGAGGAGCAGGGAAAATTGACACGTCCTGGGTAGCTGGCCTTTGTCAAAGCTTGTTAATCTAATTGGCAACACATAAATTAATCCGATAACATACTTGCGCAAGAAATAAAATAAATAATCAATGCAGTCAACATTACCAAGTAATATCCTCCTGTTGAAAACTTTAATGTCAGCAATAAAACGTATCTGTTCAGAGCAGTTTGCTGACAAAGAATACAAGTTTAAATAGCGCGATAGGATTTAGTCAAACACCAAGCTGTTCTTGTCATGATTGCATTCGCTTACTTCCATACACTCGTGCCGTTAAGCGTAATGAGAAGTTAGAGTAGACTTTCTTTGGCCAAGCGTGTTGTATCTGTTGTTGTAAGCCCGTGTTGTAGGATTTCTTTTATGTTATCTATCCATCTGCAACGCGATTTTCTCTAGCCTTGTAACCAACTCTTGATGGATCTGGTAGTTGATCCGTTTACACTCTCATGAGATATTCTAGTCATCGTAGTTTCTGTCTTTAAATGCATGCAGCACAAATGGTAGTTCTCGCCACATTTATTTATATTTCACCATTTCTCATTTCATCTGTCATGATGACACTAACTAATGTTCTTAGACATTTGTTTCACACGTTGTAATGTATCTATCCTGCAAGAACTAAGTTTGATTTTTTGTAGTACAGATTGAGTTGTTTTTTTTTTATTCATTTATTTCCATTTTTTTAATTTTGTCTTACATATTGGTATATTGTAGCTTGTTTCCAATCATGTGGTGCTCTTATTTCTCTCTTGCACTCATACAGACCCCCTCTAGCCACTTTACCATCGTCTTTCAACAAACTTGAATTGCTTCAGCTGTTATGACGTCTATAAATGGTGACTTATGGATTCCGTGGCGAAGTGATTAAGCCGTCGGCCTCGTGATCAGGTGGTGTCGTTTCGACTCCGGACTCCACCGTCTTTTTCACGGGTGCTTGATGCAGAGTCCCCTGCATCTCGTAGTCGCCCAAAGCCGTCTTGTCCTTGACTTGCCACTGGGGTCGGGCGGCACGAGACGAGAGAGTGAGAATAAAAAGGAGCGCAGTTAATCCTTACTAAAAATAGCGCTAGCAAAATAAATTATGCCATCATCTTCTACCGATGGACGGCGGCCTTTGACTTTTTTTTTTAAACGGTGACTTGATTCTATGGTTGTTCTTTATATTTTTATTTTTTTGTCAATTTTTAAAGACAATTTGCGATGTTCTATATATTTATTGTGTCTTTGTGATAACTATGTATTGTTCATTAGTGTCTCCTAGATCTTTTTTAATTCTTGGAAGCACTCTTTCCATTGTTGTAGTCTTTCGAGCTCATTAAATATTGCAATCTATTTTTTCATTAAGTTTCATCTTTTAACTTCATTTCTTAGTTTCAGTTGACCTTTACTTCTACAGGGGTAGATTTGCATTGTGTAGGTCCCAGCTCTAGTATGCGCTGGATATAGCCGGGAGGAAGATTTCCTGCTTAGTAGGCTAGGCTTGAGCAGCTTATTATTTCACTGTGTCGGGACAAGTGCAGCAGAGGGTGGTTAACAGATGTGCAAATTCATCTTAATAGACTCAAACATTAGAGCACAGTAGACCCGCAGCTTTTTAGGCGCCATCTATGCTGCTCTTAACAAACCACATAACCATGACCAGTTTTATGCAATGGTGCACAATTTATCTCCTATTACGACATGCTCACTGTGGTGCAGTTGTGCTATTCTTGTCAGACACAAAAACCTCGGCAGACCACTCATTTCTCTGATACTTCTGTAGAAATATCGTGGGCCTTTTTTTCATGATGATGTTATGCTTTCTCTATATTTCTTTCATGATTCATCTTTCGAGATTTTGAATACTCGTTTGGGATCAAGATGCTGAGTAGCGCATGAGCTGCAGTGGTCAGCGACCCATAGCTGACTGCTAGCGTCAAGGCCAGCGAACCATAGCTGCCAAGACCCTTCTACGCCTCCATACGGTTATCCTGGATAACAGGCTGCAGCAGGGCAGACTGGCTAAGGAGAAGGGATCGAAGAGGGAATGCTAACGCGGTACTCAAAAAATGCTTGCTGAAGTCAGAGTGTTGGACCAAAAGGTGCAAATATTGCAACCAAGCTGTAAACTACGACACAACGCATTCCGTTCTCTTGACTACATTCTGCTACTTACCCTTTCAGGGTTTGGTAGTGGGAGATTGAGAACGAAGAAGAAGAAGAAGAAGAAGAAGAAGAAGAAGAAGAAGAAGAAGAAGAAGAAGAAGAAGAAGAAGAAGAAGAATACTCGTTTGGAATTTCGTCTTTCAAGTTGCTAAACACTGTAATCTTCCTGCGCCGTTTCCGTTAGTTGTGTTTTGTACAATTTATTGTTTCTTAGTTTGAATTTATTCTTTAACTAGCATTTCACGAAGCTGTTTGTTTCTGTCATTGCCACGTCTTTAGTCTCTTGTTCCACCTTTCTTGTTAAGTGTATCCGAAATGGTCTTTTTAGGGATGGCCATTGTTTAGATATCTTCAGTTTCCCTATTTAGTGTCTTCAAAATCTTTGTCATTTCTTGACACATTCCTTTTCTAATTTTGTTTAGATTTATAATATTTGCTTTTTTCATGTCTGACATTTCTAATGTGATCTTGTTTATCTCATTGTCACTGGTAGAGGATTAGTATCTGTACAAATGTTAAGGATAGTACATTATATATTTATGTATATTTATACGGGGATTCCGATAAAAAGTAGAGATGTTAATACATACTAAACATAGCGTTAGCAAAATAAATTATGCTATAATCGTCTACGATGGACAGCGGCCTTTGCCTTTGATATATATATATATATATATATAATTGAGATACACGAGTATTATCACACATTTATTGCCTACATATTAATAAGAAAATAGAAAGAAGATATATATATCTTATTGATATAATATATATATATATATATTTATATATATATATATATATTTTCTTTCCTTTGTCTTATTAATATGTAGGCAATAAATGTGTGATAATACTCGTGTTATCTGAATTATTCCACTTCTACATCAAGACGCTGCGCAGTGAATGTGCAGCAGCGGTCAGCGACCCGTAGATGACTGCAAGCGTCAGCACCTGCGAACCTGAGCTTCCAATACTCTTCTAAACATCCATGCCGTGATCCTAGATAACAGGCTGGGACAGAGCAGACTGGGTAATGAGAAAGGATCGAAGAGGAAAGGCTTACCCAGTACTCAAAAAAATGCCTGCTGAAGTTGGATGTGTCGGACCGAAAGGTCGAAATATCGCAGTCAAGCTGTAAATTACTACGCAACTCATTTTGTTCTCTGGACTACATTCTACACCATTTTCATGAGTTGGTAACGGGAGATGGAGCACGAACGAAGCCAAGTCAAGGTATTCCACTTCTAGGATGTCTACATTTGACGTTACATGTATTTGGAGACGGTGTTTGTTATTATTAGACCATGCTCCATACTTAGAGCAAGTTTATAAATTAAATTCTTTTCTATTGCTACTCCGCTCTAATGAGGTGCCACTGAATCTTCCTACGCAATATTCATGCGATGATGTTTTTTCTCCTGCTGATCCATTAAAGCCACCCATTACGATCAGATCGCGCTTCTCATTGACCCTATTGATAACGCCTTAACGACACTCACAAAATTCCAATCTGGATTCCTCTATTTGGTTCTCATTGCAGTTTTTGTTCCCAATTTCGCCTGTTTTAGGTCTAATAGTCTTTCGCTGATGTATTCTGTTTGTGCAATAAATTTTGCCATCTCTTGTTGTGCAAAAAGGCCTACACGACGTTTGCTACTTTCATTTGTGTCTACATTCCTCGATACCAGCACATAGTTGAAACACTTCTACTTGATGTTATGTCATTGTTTTTATATATCGGTTTGCCCTCAAATGTAAATGTTATTGTGGGGTTTATTTTCTTCATAAACTCTATAAGCTTCGGCTTCTTTCTTCGGCTTCCGCTATTGTGTCAATATATGACCAACGTGAATAATATGTTATCATATTTATAAGTCACTCACAAATGTTAAATGATAATGATCGAGTGTGTTATTTACTCGTCTTTGCTGTGTAGTGTAAAAGCCTGGACAATGAACAAACGTGGAGAAGAGAATTGACGTCTTTGAAATGCAGATATATAGAATAATGTGGCGCATCTCATGGAAATAACAGCAAAAAGGAAATGTTGTCAACCATCGCCTTACCATCAATATAACTTGCATTTTCTATATACAGCTCATTCTCATGGATATATCATGCAGAAATTCTATGAAAACTACGTACCAACATCCTCATCAGTGCACTTATCAAGGTACAGCCAATTTACAAGTAAACAGCTGATGGTGGAAGCAGAAGGAGTGGTGCGGCAGCCGGACAGAAGTAGTGAAACCAACGACCCTGATCAATACTGGCCCTCTGATCACGAAAGGGACGGACAATGCCATCCCCAGATGCATCACTCCAGCCCCCCCCCCTCCCACCCCACCCAGGACTGCGCGGGGGAGACTTGGAGTGGGGTTGGGCATTAACATTCCAATCGTTCTCTGGTCACTTTGTGACAAAACTACACGACTGGAATGAGAAACTGGTTGTTTACAGACTCTGCAGAGTCTTCTAAGGCAGTATAAAGACTTTAAGTTAAGTTAAATTAAGAACAACTGGGATTGGCCCGGCAAGCCCCCAGTGAATTGTCTGCGCCTGCTAAAAAGTGAAACACTGAATAACATCAACGGGATGATACCAACATCGGCGTCAAAGCTGGCACACGGCAGAAAACTGCATCTCTTCACCACGCCTGACGACACAAGTGGATAGAAGATGATGATGGTGCAGTCTTTGAGACATTGGGAAAGGGAGAAGGGGTACTGAAGAAGGGCTCTTCGTGCTGTAGTGTAATAATAGGTTTCTCAGCGGGATTATCACTACGAGAATCACAGTAATGATACGCACCTCTCAAGCCAAACATCTGAAACACCGTCTATTTCCAACTGCACGATGTGCACGTGAGGTAGGGGCCAACGTTTATATGCTGTACCTACCTAATCATGGCACGAGCGACTTAGTCGTGTTTTGTGTACCAATGTTACTCATAAATCTCGACTAAATCAGATCTTTACTTTCCTAGAAAACTTGTGAATCACTACTTCGTCAAAAGCGATACATCTGACCAACTCACTTTCAATTGATAACATCGCAGGATCGGAAAGTCCAGACTGTCTCGTCGTAGATCGCAAGCTGTTCTCTATAAATTTGACTTTGAAATACTCCTCTCATATGAAACTACAGACATATAGGCCGCCACAAATAATTGTAGGATTAATGCACGGATTGGGAAACAAATCCCTATTCAGCAATGAATATAAAAATGTCTAGTGCTCTTCAATCCTTGACTTTTTCAGATCAATTTGTCCCGAATTCGTGTACCTCATTTCCCTTTGTATTTCTCCAAATGTTATTCCTTCTATTTTATTATGATGTCACACGACGTCAGAAGTCAATTTTGGCAGTATGGCAGTAAAGTTTGAACGTTCCCGCCAATATCCTTAAAATGTTGTTTCCGTCCGACAGGTTGCAGGGAACGAGTAGTCTTACAAAACGGTTTATGTCATGGAAGTGCGTTATAAACAAATGTGCGTTGATGAATTCCTTCTTCAGAAGGAATTCCCAAAGTCAGATTGAGAGAAACCGAATGAAAGCCAGAGAAAGAATGGCGATCATGAGGAAACTTGCTGGCACAAGCTGGGGAGCAGACGAAGGCATACTAAAGAAACTGTACACTGGAAGAGTGAGACCAGTTCTCGAGTATGGCATTGCGGCATGGACAACCGCAGCGAAGGCGAACTTCGATAAACTTAACAAACTTCAAAACCAAGCCATGAGAATTATAACAGGTGGCATGAAGTCAACGCCAATTGTAGAACTTGAAAAGATTACAAAACTGCAATCCATGACCGATAGAAGAGACTGCAGAGCCCAGCTGCAGTCAGAGAAACTCAGAAGACTGACGGACCATCCAATGTACCAGAGACTAAACAATTTGGGAAATGGGAAACTAAAGTGGAGAAACTTTGCAGAAATAGCCAAAGCAAAGATGCACGAAGATCCCATAAACGCACTAACAACACCAAAACCCATCACTACTGTACGAAAACCTACTTGGAGGCAGGATATATTTCCAGAGGTGGTAGAAAATATACCAGGTATTGCAAACAAAAACTGCCAGAGTGAAAAAGAAAGGAGAGATACTACCCTAAGCTTCTTAACGAAAAGCTACCCAAGCATGGACTGGACCCATGCATACACCGACGGTTCTGTAACAAACACTACACAGAACGGAGGGGCAGGAGCATTCCTGAACCTACCAAATGGCAGAAAAATAACACTGTCATTCGCTACTGGTAAGTACACAAGCAATTTCAGAGCAGAGGCAGAGGCACTGAGGGCGGCAGTGGAAGAAATGGTAACACACAGTGAAAATGAGAGCCATATAGTCCTGCTGACAGATGCTCTCGAAGTAGTCACAGCGCTAAAAAGCCAGAAAAACACTGAGCTTAATGACTTAAGAGCAGCACTCTGCAAACTGTGCCAGCAGTCCGCACCAAAAAGGGTAGGGGTACAGTGGGTTCCGTCACACTGCAACATCCAAGGCAACGAGGAGGCAGACAGACTGGCAAAAGAAGGTGCAAGGCTACCACAAACAGATACCAGTATGACGTACGAAGAGTCAAAACGGCTTATCAAAGCCAGATACATGACCAAATGGGAAACCGAACATACTGGTTACACCAAAAACGATGCCTATTACCAGTTGAACCGAAGAGAGCAGGTCGTTGTCTTCAGACTTCGCACTGGCCACAACAGACTGAGGTACCACCTATTCAACAAATTGAAGATAGGGTGTACCGACGAATGCCCGTGCGGTACTGGTAAAATGACCACTGAACATCTGCTGCAGAACTGCCCGACATACGAGGATCAGAGAGAGCAGATGTGGCCATTGCCAGTGGAACTGCAAGACAAGCTCTATGGTAGTGGCGAGAGTCTCAGGATGACCGCCGCTTTTTTCGAGAAAATAATGGTTACTGTCTGACTGTGTACGCAGAAGAAGAAGAAGAAGAATTCCTTCTTGCGGAAAAAGTTGCAACAATTGTCATTCATCGACGCTTGCTGGACGTTTACCGAGACCAATCATTGGATATTAGCATAGTGAGGTGGTGGGTTGTGCGTTTCAGCAGTGGCGAAAGCGACATGAAGGACAAGCCACTTTCCGGACGGCCATGAACAAATGGCACACCATGCAATGAAGAAGGTCTCGATCAACTCATCCGCATAAATCAGAGGAATGCGACCAGGGAACTGTCTATGAAGCTGGGAATCAGCTACAATGAGTTGTAAAAGATTATGACAAATATTTGCATCAGGTTGGTCCCACGAAGGCTCACACAGGAACAGAAAGAGCATCGTATGCAAGTTTGTCATGACCACTTGAAAATGACAGTTTCCTAGATCACACCTTCCTAGGTGATGAGACGTAGTGCCACCAAACAGCAGTCCATGGCGTGGTGACATGTGAATTCCCCATGGAGAAAAAAGTTTCAAGATGTAGCCTTCTGCGGGTAAAGTGATAGATAGGACAGGGGTAATCCTTCTTGATTTCATGTAGCCTGGACAAACCATCAACTCTTATATGTCGACGCTGACTTAGCTGAAGTTTCGAATTTTTAAGGTTATGCCAGAGAAGAAGGCAATCTGTCTCTGCAACACGATAACGCCAGACCCCATACCAGTTTCAAGACCGTTTAGTCCATCGTCAGTCTTGGCTGGACTGTCCTACCACACCCACAGTATAATACGGATGTGGCGCCTTCTAACTTCCATCTCTTCGGGCCAATGAAAGATGGGCAACATTTTCCTAGCAGCAGGGAAACAGCGGGTCACCTCCGCTGGTGCAGGTTATTACGAGAGTGGCATATATGCTCTTGTTCATCGTTGGAGAAAATTTATAAACCAAGGGTGGTGACTATGTTGAACAATAATTTATTGAAGGTGCAAATAATGCTTTTGTGATCTTTGTATCTGTTATGGTTTCCATGGAATAAAATAAGACTCTTTACTTTCGGAGCGACCCTCGTATATTAGAAGCTCACTTTTGGATACCTCGTCATAAAGAGTAGTCAGTTGTATAGTGTATATCTTTAACCCTTATTAATAGCAGACATGAGACTTTTTATTTGAACAACCTGAAACATTAATGGTTCTTGATCTTATCTGAAATTCAAAATAGAGGCGATCAATGCGCTCTTGCATTTCTCTTGAAGAGCAAAATTAGCATCAGATAAAAAATGATAGATTTCTGCTGAAACACTGCACAAACATGTTATAGGCAGCAATTTTAGTGTCACTCACTCTGTTGGTGTTACCCTGTACGGTCTGTCCGCGTGCCCCTAGTGGAGATATGTTCTGACCTAACAAAAACGCTTTTCTTTATCGTTGAAGAGGCGCACATTTTCTATAAATAAGGTACAGCTTTAACGTATTTTTTAATCAGCAATCTGTGTACCACAGTCAACGCATCAAAATAGGAAACGTCAGTTCTTCACGACCTTTTGTCGCAAATGTTGACAGCAACAAAAGTAAAAGTAGTAAGCTAAGACTTTCTATACATTTTTAAATTGTTTTTTGTAGTGTGAATGTCCAGACTTCACATGAAACAAACTATAAATTCTTCTTGTGTAATATAAATATATATGTGAGGCTCATCACGAGAAAATGCCAAGCCCTGTGGATCCTCGTGATTTGTTTATCCATAAACCAATCGAGTGGCACTTCAGACCTATAAAAAGATACGTAACTGCATTATGTACTGCAATTTTGGATGTAGAACCGCATGATTCAAGTCCTTATATATGTCAAAATCTTCTTACGTCTGTCAAAGTACGTTATTTTCAGCTTGTCAAGAGTCGGTAGCAATCTAGTCTCCAGAACAATGGGGACACGAGTTCAAAACTTCGGTGACACGAGTTCAAAACGTCGGTGCGTCGTCGGTTTCTGTTTCTATTGGAGATTAAAGATACATGTATTAGGTATAAGAGGGTTTTCTCTTTATAATTTATATATACACACAAACACACACACACATACACACACGCATAAACACAAATGTAGTGGTACAGCGCCAACACATCAGCTAACCTGCTTTATGGCGCACGTCAAATCATTGTGTGTGCAGTCGCTCAGATTATTTCTATAGAAATATGTTTTAACTTAACTTAACTTCATTATACTAGTTTAGAAGGCTCTACATAGTCTGTTTACAACCAATTTATTTCACTCTATCGATATTGAAAACACTGTGAGCATCCAATCTATTTTAGAATCCCTTGACTCTGCCTTCACTACATCCTGCGACAATGCATTCCAAGAACTCACCACTCTCTGGCTAATAAAATATGTTAAAATATCTAATCTGGACCTATCCTTCAACAATGTGTAGCTGTGCATTCTTGTTCTTGTAGCCGGTCGTACTTTGAAAAACTTGGTATAGTCTCATTGATCCGTTCCACTTGTTAATGTGAACACTTGTATTAAGTCACCTCGAAATCTTCTCTGTTCGAAACACTGAAGACCAGATTTTTTTTAATCTTCCTCATAACTATAATTCTGAAACTCCGAGATCATTTTTGTAGCTCTTCTTTGTATCCTTTCCAGCATGTTTATTCCACTCTATGATATGGACTCCACACCCGAACACAGTACTATAATTTAGGTTTATATAGTTTGACTATTACTTCCTTGCTCTTATGTGAAATGTTTCTTTTTATCATGTCCAATATGGCATTAGCCTCCACTGCCACCTGGACTTGCTCCTGCACCTTACCTGTATGGTCTATTATAACTCCTAGATCTCTTTCCTTTTTTAATTTCCTAATATTGTTCTCTCCGATCATGTAATTATATTCATTATTTGATTTTCCCATGTGAATTCTACATTAAACTCCAACTGCCAGCTATCAGATCATTGTTAATCGTATATAAATAAATCCGATCTCAATAGATCCACCTCTGCCGGAGAAGAGACCCTGTCGCATAATTGTGTGTCATCCGCGAACTTTACAATCTTGGATCTGACATCAATGTCCAAATCATTGATATATATTAAGAACAAAATTGGTCCCACTACCGATTTCCTGGGGCACACCACTTATTACATCACACCAGTCAGAGTACTCCCTATTTATGCCCACTCTCTGCCTTCTTCCCGTCAACCAATTTTCTCTATCAAATTGGCAATTCTGCCACCTATACCATGTGATTTCAACTTTCGAAACAATCGTTGATGAGGTACTCTATCAAAGAAATTTGCAAAATCCAGATAGATAACATCCACTGGCTCTCCATCATCTAACATTTTGGTAACCTCCTCCGTGAATTCTAATGATTGGCTGAACATGATATCTCTTTAATAAACCCTTGCTGACTATTTTTGACTAAATTAAACTTGTCAAAGTGTAGTACTATGTTGTCTTTGATAATGAACTCTAAAAGGTTGCAGAGTTTGCTCGTCAAACTCACTGGTCTGTAATCGGCTGGATCTGATTTCTTGCCCTTTCTGAACAAGAGGATCACACCTGCATCTTTCCAATCCCTTTGAGCAATCCCTTTCTCAAGAATGTGAGAATAAAATATCGCCAATGCTTTTGCTAACTGGTCTGGAAGTTCAAACAGTAATTTTTGATGAATACCATCTTGATCAGGACATTTATCCACTTTCAACCTATTCAATTGTTTTTTAAACAATTTCCTGGGTAATGCAGAATGATAGTAATCCGTTTGTGTGCATGTCCCATTGGAAAATTGTTTATGGCTTTGGGATCCTGGAGCAGTCTTCTTTTGTAGAGACTGTGCCAAAGTAATGATTGAGTTGATGAGCAATATCGTTGTTCTCACTTATTATTTTACCTGTACTATCTTTAAGTGGACCAACTGTGTCTTTCGTTCTCTGTTTATGTCGAACATAAGAACAAAATCTATTGATATCAGTCTTGATCTTTTAGCAAGATTGTTGTCCATCTCTATTCACTTTATAAGATTTTTTTTGTGTGTCCAAATATTTTAAATGTTTCATTTGATTTTCCAACCTCTATATATATTGTTTTCCAAGTTTTATTCTTAGCTCTTCTACATCTAACCCCGGATTGAGTTATCCATTTTTGGGGGTTCAGCTTCCTACATGGAACAAATTCCTCTTTCATGTGCTCAAGAATAGATTTCAACTTAGCCCATTTCTCTTCAACATTTATGTCAGTGAAAATATATGTCCAGATGGCGTGGCTCGCTGCTTCTGTCATCTTCTGTACATGTGTTCTAGAGTAGTCGTGTGTTAGTGGACATGTATTAACATCTTCTTGATGTACTTCAGAAAGTACAGAAGGGATGGCTTAGGTACGAGTGGATAGCTGCTGTTGAGTCCTCAAACCTCCAGGCGTAGACCTGGATCTACTGTCCTGCTCATGACGGTGTTCAAGGCAATGAAAGATCTGACATCACGGCTTCACAAGCTCCCATCATGGGCACATTAGTGATGGATAGAAGTGACATTTTGAAATCAATCAATGATCGCCTGCTGGATGAGGACACCACAATAGACGACGCAGCAGTCCACAGACTGCAAAGTTTCGACATTAAACGAGGTTCGAGCGGAGTGGGGTGCATGAGAGGACGCGCATGAGAGTATACAACCAGCGAGAAACAGGGATCATCACCATCCATACCTTACGTTATTTGATGAGAGAGACTGAGCACCTTTGGGTATGCCTCGGGGTGCAGTGACGTCGATTCTTAGAAACAGAAACAGATATTAACATCTTTCGTAGCTACAAGATCCCAATGGACAATCTGATGGTTGCTCGAGCCAAATAGTTTAGCAACGCTTACATTAGCAAGCAATTTACTTATTCTATTGAAAAAAAACTAGGTCAGGTGTGTTTCTGCCTCTGGTACAGTCCTCCATATGTTCAAACAAAAAATTGTCAGTTATGCACTGAGCGAAAGGATGGGATTCCACCATCTGCTAATTAATTTCTGGAAAGTTGAAATCCTCCATTAATTATAATTTCTCTTCAATGGACATTTCTACAGCTCGAAACAGATCTTTATGGCCTTCTTTAGTACTTGATAGACACCCGTAGCATAATCCAACCAACCCTTACGCTTTCGCCCTATACACTTTCGATTTTGATGCCTGGAGATATATCACCTTTGATAGTTAGTTACTGAGTTATTACAGTTCAATACAACTTCCCCTGCCCTAGCCTTTTCTCCAACTACCCTATCTTTCCTTAACATTGTGTTATCCCTCTATTTTAAGTTCACAATCTGCAATGTCATCATATGTCCATGTTTCTGCCATATTAGATCTGGTTTTTCTTCATCTACATATACTTTCAATTCCTCTTTTTCATTTACTATGCTTCTCATATTTGCATAAAAACATTTGAGATGGCTGTGTTGTTTATCCAGTTCATTATTTTTTAGATGAATTACTGTCATGTTGCTACTACTGTCACTCGTTTCTGAACCCAGTTCCACGCGATGTCCCTTTTGCTTACTAATTCCGCCTTTCTGTCGCCTAGGGTGCTTAGATTTTCTTGTCATTTGTTCCCCTTCTTGTCTGTGCAGCGTGACACCCTGCCATCTCGGAATGGGGAGGTATCATGGTGCAAGCCTACTCTTGACGACCCCCCGCCAACCCCCCCTCATACCCCCCGTATTATGGGGGTAGGCGATTTCAGCTCCAGTGTAAGTAGGTCAGCACTCGTATAATTCCGAGTAGGCTCAGTGCTATAAACGAACTGGGCGGCTGTCACCATTGTAGTGTCCAACAAGTGCTCATAACATTTCTACTTCAAATAAAACCGGCACGGACATCAAACACAACGAAGGGTGCCAATCACTTTATGTCGAACCGTTTACACTGGATAGTTGAGATACAACACAAGGTTACCGAACACTACCTCGAACAGCCGAGCGATGACCTTGCCGGAATATTCGACTGCAAAACACCACAAGACGTTAATCTAATCAGAAATAGTCAGCATGGGTTAACTAGAGGGAGATCGTGCTTAACAAATCTATTAGAATTCACGGAGAAGGTTACTAAAATGATAGATAAAGGGGAGCCAGTGGATGTTATTTATCTAGATTTTGCAAATGGCTTTGATAGAGTACCTCATCAAAAATTATTTTAAAAGTTAAAATCACACGGAAAAGGTGGGGAAGTTGCCAAATGGATTGAAAATTGGTTAACGGGAATAAGGCAGCGATTGGGCATAACTAAGAAGTACTCTGAGTGGTGTAAAGTAAAAAGTATAGTGCCACAAGGCTCGGTTTTTTAGACCAATTTTGTTCTTAATATATATATGAACGATATGGACATCGATTTCGCATCCACGATTGCAAAATTCGCTGATGACACAAAACTATGCAGGAGTGTTTCATCTAAAGCAGAAGTGGATATACTGAGGTCGGGTTTAGATAAAATTCGAGAATGGTCTCCGAGCTGGCAAATGGAGTTTAGTGTAGATAAATGTACAGTCATCCACATGGGTAGATCCAATGTGGGACATAATTACAGAATGGAAGAGAACAATATTAGAAAGATAGATAAAGAAAGGAACTTAGGGGTTATAATAGATCATACATGTAAGGTGAGGGGAGCAAGTTCAGGTAGCAGTAAAAAAGGCAAATGCAATGTTACGGAAGATAAAAAGAAATATTAAACATAGGAGCAAGGAGGTGATAGTCAAACTGTATAAAGCATTAGTTAGACCTAGATTGGAGTACTGTGTACAGGTGTCGAGTCCTTATCAGAGAGGGGATATAGACATGCTGAAGAGAATACAAAAAAAGAGCGACAAAGCTGATAGTGGGATTACAGAATTACGAGAACAATATTAGAATGATAGAAAAGGAAAAAGGAAAGGGACCTAGGAGTTATAATAGATCATACACGTAAAGTGAGTGAGCAAGTCCAGGTAGCAGGGCAAAAGGCAAATGCAATGTTAGGTATGATAACATAAAATATTAAACATAGAAGCAAAGAAGTGATTGTCAAGTTGCATAAAGTATTAGACCTAGATTGGAGTATTGTGTACAGGTGTGGAGTCCTTATCGTATAGGATATAAACATGCTGGAATGGATACAAAGAAGACTGACAAAGCTGAAAGTGGGATTTCATAATTAGTTATGAGGAAAGGCTCAGAAAAACCGGCCTTCAGTGTCTAGAAAAGAGAATAATTCGAGGTGACTTCATACAGGTTTAGAAAATAGTCAAACGAACGGATAAATTAGACTAAAACACGTTTTTTCCAAATACAACCCCCTACAAGAACAAAAGGACATAGATACAAATTAACTAAAGAAAGGTCCAGATTAGATATTAGGATATATTTTTAGTCAGAGAATGGTGAATGCTTGGAATGCATTGCCACAGGAAGTAGTGGGCGCAAGGACAACTAAAGCATTTAAGAATAGATTGGATGCGCATAGTTTTTAGAGCATGGACATGTAAATGAAACTGGTTATATACAGACCCTGCAGAGTCTTCTAAACCAGTATAAAGGCGTTAAGTTAAGTTAACAACCAATCTAATGGAAAACTACAGCACGGCCCCATGGGTATAAGCAGAAGTCGTCAGTCAAACATAATTTCAGTCAAATCCATGGCCTGCTGACAGCCTTGGTGGACTAACACCAGAGCAAATTCAGACCTGCAGCCTGAAAGGCGCCATCTTTTACTCTGTCACTATAGGGTTGCTAATCTTTTGTAACAGACCCCACTGTTTGCCCTGGCCGTTATTCTAACTTAGAACATTCTCACACTCATCCACCTCATCATGACCACACACTTCAAATAATATAGCACACATCATGGGGCATATTTATTACATAATATTCATATCATAAAAACGAGTAGTGGAATTACAAACACAATACAATGCATATCATCTTAACTAATTATTCCTATGTTATATATAAGTTAATATAAATATTAAATAAAGCGGAAATTTTAAGCATAAGCTATTGATGGAATTCCCAACTATCTAAACCCAGTTCTATTGCCTTGCAATTACATCACACACACCTCGCCTTGACTGCGTCCTCAACATACCTTATCAAATACTCTTCCTCACTCAAATCTCCTCAGGCGGGCGATCTGGACATACATCGTTCACATTGTGTCCTGCTTACAACACAACGTTCAGATTATCACTTAATACAAAACTCACACACCTACTTGAGCGATCCTGTTCTATCAACATTCTTGCAACAGTCTATCAATCGCTCCTCTATCTAAGTCGGTGAGTTAAACATACTATCTAAATTCAGACTCTCTCTCTCTCGCTCTCATCTCTCTATCCCTCCTCTTCATCCAGCCTCCTGAGCTAAACTTTGTCTCGAGTTATATACACTCAAGCAAAGTCAGAGCTTGACCAATGGATCTCAGGGGATGGCTATATTCAGTCTTTTTGGAACGAAACACTTTGCACACCTGTCACTCATCTATCGCAGCAAGCTCCGCTGCCAATCCGTCTGTCAATCATTCTCCCCCTACCCAAATCGGAAGGCCAGTGGTCAGCTCCTACCTGTCCACATTCTTTGTCCCAACTCTGTTCTCATTTGTTGAAATGGTGAGTGACCTTGACACGCATTCAGGTACCTGTGTTATCAGCAACCACATCACCCCTGTCCTAAACTATCTGCTCCGGCGGGAACTGTTACACTTATGTATACCTTTTTCTCTCTCTCTCTCTCTCTCTCTCTCTCGCTCTCTCTCTACGGCATGCACGGTGTTGCAGTGGTTCTATTTTTCCTTCCCCAGTATGGGTGTCTTGACTCCACTTGTCAAGTGTCATTAGTGTCGCCGCTGTTAAGTGTAATCCATGCATGTAGCCTTCACTTCCTCTTTTGGCTCCTCGTGAAGCATAGGGCCACCACAACATCTGTTCGCCGTATAGGAATCCTCTAAGAGTGTTTCTTTAAGCCCGTGTTTCCTATCCTTTTTACACTCACGGACCGAACGGAGAAAACAAAAGAAATTTGTTTCGCAGACCGCAAAAAAAATAATAAATTTTCTCGGAACGGGAAATAAAAGGTAAAATTGTTAGCGGGGCGGTGAAAAAAATGAACAATTATTCGCAGGCCGGTGAAAAAAAGAACAAATTATTTGCGGAACTGTGAAAATAGTGAGAAAAAAATTTCGCGGACAGCTCAGACAGAAAAAAAAATCTCAGTATTTTGTCAGTTAGTTGTTCAAACTATATTATCAAATGAAAATTCTATAGCTATTTCAAATAATCAGAATTCGAGCAGTAAATAGTTAAGGGTTTCAGCAGTAATTTCTTTTATCGCAGACCAGCAGGGAATCACTGCATTAAACCATTAATCTATTTTTTACTTGGCTTTGTTCTTGCTCTCAAGTTATGTCTGCAGTGGCGTATTTTCAATATGTGCTAGGTGTGCCCCGCCGCACGCCAACTCCTAAAATGTTTCGTTTTCATTGAATGTTCTGAGAGTATATTTTTTAATTAAATGGTGAAATCGTTTTTGTGATAATTCGTAAAACTGTGTTGCTGTCCTAAGATGCTGCTAGCAGTAATAGCCGCTAACTGCCTCGTTGGCCAATGTTCAAGGGAAGAGAAGAATAAGCGAAAAATCAGTACTGGGCTTTTCTTTGCGTGCGTCTAGAACCGCATTCAAGACTACGTAACTTAACTGAACGTCTTAGGGAGGAAGACTTAACTTCTAGTCAGGCAAAACATATTGATCAGACATGTTAGTCAGGGTCAGGCAAAATATATTGATCAGACATGTTAGTCAGGGTCAGGCAAAATCTATTGAACAGACATGTTAATTAGGGTCAGGCAAAATATATTGATCAGAAGTGTTAGTTAGGGTCAGGCAAAATATATTGATCAGACATGCTAGTCAGGGTCAGGCAAAAAACACTGGCCAGGACCCTCACCTCGTCTTCCTAGTAGCCATCCCTGGAAACGGTATGTTTTCATGGCAGCCTGGCTAACGAGGTGAGGGATTGACGTGATCCCCGTAGTGGCGAGTGACGAGCAGATGAAGCAAAGCATAGCACAACCACCTGGAAGACCCCGGTTCCCCTTCATCAGCACGCTCGGGTTGTGAGGAAAGCTTCTGTAACCTGCCATTTAACACCTTTTCCGAGTCTGTATACAACCAGTTTCTTGGAGGGTGGTTTAACCTATATGTGAGTCATTCTTAATAGACTCAAACACTAGAGCTAAGTAGACCCACAGTCAGTTAGGTGCCATCTATAGCTGCTCTTTACAAACTACCTGGGGAAAGATACAAATAACTATGCTAGATATTGTTGAGTGAAGGTTGGTGCGGAGGCTTGGTGAATTCTTGGAATGCATTGCCATGAAATAGTGGATAATTAGTAGTCAATTAATGCATTCAAGAATAGATTGGATGCGCAAAGTTATTTTTAGATCAGGTGAATGTAAAAGAAACGTGTTGTATACATACTCTGCATGGTCGTCTAAGCCAGTATAAAGAAATCAAGTTAAGTCAAGTTAGCTACGTGTAGCGTTTAACTAACCATTGACATGCAAATTTCCACACTTAGATTCAGTGTGAGAGTTTTATAATTACAGAATTGTACATACTAGTGTATTTGCTATTGTGGAGAGCATATATCATTGTATACAGTGTTGTGAAATGTATTTTACATTTTTAAGATAGATTCCTTCTATTTGATTGGATTATAAAAGAACCCTAATTGTATTTTTATGGATCTTCTGACAAATAAATTATCAATGAATATATGCTGTGGGAAAGCCATTCTAGAAACATTGATTTTATGAAGTATTACATTCTAAGAATTTAGCAAACGTGTGCCAGGGACCAGGGTACGATACTGTCTGTCTGGTGTAATAGGCTGGCGCAACGGATAGATATATAGGCATTCGTGTCTTGTTAAAACCATTTAATTCTCTATTTGTCTATATATATGTCATGCAAGTTTTGTTTTTCACTCTGTCGCTTCTGGTGATCATGACATATCTCCAGAAGCTTCTCACCTCTCAAGTGCCGTGATATTTTATTAATGTGCCTTCGTCGGGGTTCGAATCTGACGCTGATAACATAGACTTGATATGTTCTATACATATTAAATAAACGTGAACGCCCTATCATTGTATCCCCAATTTCGTTTTTTAGTTAAAAAGTTAAAAGATTTTTCAGGCATGATTTTTATTGGCCAATAGTAAAACATGTCATGGGAATGTTTTCTTGAGAAACCCTTAAAGGGACAGAAAGCTGGAGACGGCTGCCGATGTATTTAAAGCGTCTTGTTTTGCATTCTATTTCTTTAGATTTATTTACAGCGTATGACAAACTCGGACATTTGTATTCAGAAAAAAAATTGCGATAGACAAATATCTTTGCAAACAAAAGTCCGAAGTATAGAACAGTATACGCATAGCTCGGTGTATTGAAGCGCAGGTCCAACACTCCATTTGTCTTACCAATCATCTTTTATGACTGACTGGTTCCAGAAATTTGCAGTACTGTTTCATAGTAATGGATTTTACATGGTGAGATTGCCAGACCTATGCACAACCTTTTTTAGTGACCTGCTATGACATGCAAGGAAGGAAACAGTGGGCCTGTTCTGTTTGCTCCAGGAATCACTATACAAAAGCCAAAATATATACTTTAATTTGTGTCCCTTGGCAAATCTGATCGGATATACAACTTAGATGCTACAGGCGGTCACCCAGCTGTAAATGTGTGACTATCTAAAAAAAATGCACTAAGGAAACGAGTTCACAAATCCTGATACCTGGTATAATGGAGTAGCTAACACGTCATTCCCATCAACAGTCTCTAATATCAGACTATAGGTTTATTTACTCATTGCCAGTGCAGATGGTTATTATATTCTAGTAATTGACTTTATATGCTGGGACATGGAATTCTGGTATCGAAGCAGACATGTGCATATCTGCTACAATGTAGTCGAAGCTATCCGTAGTTTGTTCCTTACGTTTTTCATTTCTGTTGCTTACAATTCCTGGAGGAGAGTTTGTGGTGGATTGTTAGGAATTTCTTTACTTTCCCTATTTATTATTTTAAGGACAGCGACTAACAGCTTACTTTTTTCGAATACTAACTGCCAAGGGTACTTTTATGTGCACGGCGGTTGCACGGGACATCCTAAGTTTATCGTCCGCCTCTGATAGGACTAGGCATTTGGTTTCATTTCCATTGAGATCAGTAGACGCTTGAAATTTGGGGGTTTTGAATACCCACTGATTCGTGTTTCGTTATTTTCTTAAAAAGACGAAACCATGTCTCTCTCTATGACGACTATTGTTGCTACATATTTGTTTCTTTTCTTTTAAGTTTTGCATCCTATTCTCTTGTTTTTTGCTTGTTTTGTGTGTGTGTGTGTGCGTGCGTGCGTGCGTGCGTGCGCGCGCGCGCGTGCGTGTGTGTGTATAGTGTCTCATCTCTACAATGATATGTTAATTTATTGTTATCGACATTTGTCATATCTTGTCTCTAATTTCATTGTTTCTACAGCTGGTTTTTCAATGATTATCAATTGTCTTTGCAATTTGATTATTTATCAATATTTTCACCTTTCTGTAAAATTCTGGTATTGCAGAAACATTAAATTTACTTCTTTGTCTATCTCATTCATATCAGTAGAAACTGTGTGTCTGACGTGCACTTCCTCATAGAAACATTGTGTCTGAAGTGCACTTCCAAGTAGAAACATTGTGCAAAGGAAGGGCCTCACCCTGAGGACTGTCGTGGGCTATTTTAATCTGTCGTTCAGGACGGGAGGTCACTGTCAGGGGCCGAGAACTTTAAGATGATACTTCCTATGACACATATATATTTTTTCACAAACGACAAAAGATATAAATTAGCAATTTATATTTGGTAAATCGGATATGTCAATTGTTTTGTTCTTTTCGCGTAACTTTATTGTTGTTGTTACATGTTTCTTCCTTTTTTGCTATTTTTGGAATGGAGATATATTTATGTAATTTATATTTTCTTATTGCTCCCACAATATATGATAAAATAAAACACAGTAACTGCAACACTACATGACAATCTTAGATGGATGGGTGCACACAACATGGGAATTTCCCTCCGTTCTGAAAAAGTTAAACAGCGAGTCAGGCGAGACAGGTGGCACTATTTCTGGCTGTTTTTGAAACGTCGTTGATTTGTATATCATTGTATTGAATACATGGACATGTGGCTGAAACCACTGAAAGACATTTCTTCATTCAGATGGATGTCTTTAAGAGAACAAGTTGTGACATAGTGTGGCTTCCACAATTATGTACCTTCATACCAAAGGAGTATATATAGATGACGTGAAATGTTTTGATCAGTTTTGTGAATTTAAAAAATGTGCGGCAGAAATGAAGAATATCGATGTTTCTGTTCATTATAATGTAACGTGTTCTCATTATTTTAGCCAGTGTAAGAATGAATAGTTCTTCTCTGGGCTGTTAATAATTGTTCATTTTTTATTTGTCCATACCACCACATAATGCATTTGTTAAAAGACTGTTCTCCAGTCTCCAATAATAGAGATACAACTATAAATTTCTTACTAATGATTCAAGTAAGGAGCTACTGACCGCAAAATTCAATTTCAGTGGCATGCTATATTAAGATTTCCATTCATGTTTATCCCAAAACCCAGATTTACTGAGAAAAATAGCAACCGTGGAATAACTTTAAAAAACTCAAATAAATGCAAATAATGTACACTAATAAAAATGAAAGTATTTTTTGTTTATTCATACCTCAATTACCTCAAGTAGATCTTTCACGCAAATTATTTTTTAACAAACAAAAACAAAGAAATAAAAAGAAATAAAAACAGAACGATAAAGCTGAAAGTTATATTCCAAAACTACAGTTATGAGGAAAGGCTCAGAAAAACTGGCCTACACTGTCAATAAATGAGAAGAATTCGAGATAATTTAATACACGTTTATAGGATAATCAAAGGAACGGATAGATTAGACTATTACAAGTTGTTTTTTCACACTACAACCACCCACAAGAACAAGAGGACATAGCTACACATTAACTAAAGAAAGGACCAGATTAGATATTAGGAAATATTTTTTTAGGGAATGCTTGGAATGTCACAGGAAGTAGTGGAGGCAAGGAAAACTAATGCATTTAAGAATAGATTGGATGCGCATAGTTTTTAGAGCAAGGAAATGTTAATGAAACTGGTTGTATACAGACTCTGCAGAGTCTTCTAAGCCAGTATAAAGACGTTAAGTTAAGTTAAGTTAAGTTACGTTAAGTTAGATTATGTTAAGTTTAAGTTCAAGACAATTCTTCTTCTTCTTCTTCTTCGTCGTTCGTTCTCAATCTCCCACTACCAAACCCTGAAAGGGCTTAAGTAGCAGAGTGTAGTTCAGAGAACGGAATGCATTGTGTCGTAGTTGACAGCTTGGCTGCGATATTTGCACCTTTCGGTCCAACACATCCGACTTCAGCAAGCATTTTTTTGAGTACCGGGTTAGCATTCCCTCTTCGATCCCTTCTCCTTAGCCAGTCTGTCCTGCTGCAGTCTGTTATCCAGGATCACCGCGTGGAGATGTAGAAGAGTCTTGGCAGCTATGGTTCGCTGGCCCTGATGCTAGCAGTCAGCTATGGGTCGCTGACCACTGCAGCTCATGCGCTGCTCAGCATCTTGATCCCCAAGACAATTCAAATAGAAATGATAAGCGTGAATTGCGGGGACAGCGTGGCCTAGTGGTTAAGTGGCACGGCTCACAATCGGAAGGTACTGGGTTTGATCCCCATCACAGCACCGGCCGTTAACCCGGGGAAGCAAACCCTTAGAAAATGCAGGAGGAAGCAGACCCTTACATAAAATGAATGCTGAAGTCGGATGCACTGGGCCGATATGCGCAAAATAAAAACCCCAGTGCAACGCACACCACCTTGGGGATTAGAGAAATAAGGCGAATGCAAAAAAAAAATACCAACAAAAATAAGCGTGAATTCAGTTAATTTAAGAAATTTGATATATTCAATTACAATATTGAACAAGTTATTAGTTCGCATTATTATCATATCATAATTATTGTGATAACTGTGGTCATTTCTAAGACCATCAAAGAATGTAAAGGTGTGTTTTAGTATTATAGGGAAAGGCGTCCTCAAAAGTCCTCACTTTCAGGGCTTGAGAGATGGCAGCCCTATCCCTAGGCATACTTGAGAAGGTGAGCTGGTGTTTTACTGGATGTAGTGCACTGCAATGTCCGTCAGTAAGCTTGCAACTGTAGGGATTGCAGTACCGATCCTCCCTTCGTTGGCCAAACTACTGCAACACAGCCTGTTCCCATGAGCCACAACAAGGGCGTGGGATGGAGTCTTGATCAATGTACATCACCTGACCCGTATACTAGCCTTGGTTTTCTTGCCACGTCGATCCGGCTGCTGATATTCAAACATCCACTCATGTTGTCTACATCCTTTGAAATTCCTTTGTTTGTTTTACTGCATGTGTTTTACCTTCCTTGCGTCACAAATGCACGTTTCATATTTTGAAGCGTCTATACCTGTGCAAATTTTCGCTGTTTGCTTTTATTTCCAACACATTCTTCAATTCTTTTTTTTTATAGTTTAAAAACAATTATTATAGCAGCGCTTATTCCAATTACTGAAGTCCACATGGAGGGTTTAAATGGTTGAGGAATAAAGGCCGCTTAACTCTGCACTTACCAAGACAGAAAAATAACATATACCTTTGTCGATGGTTCGGGTGGAGAGGAGACTCGCCACTGGTCAGGCAAAACATATTGATCAGACATGTTAGTCAGGGTTACGCAAAATTTACTGACAAAGACCCTCACTTCGACTTCCTCGTAGTTCTCCCTATAAACGGGCTGTTTTGATGGCAACCTGGCTACAAAGTTGAAGAAAGACGTGATCCCCGCAGTAGTGAGCGGCACGCAAATGAAGCCAATCATAGCACAACTGCCTGGAGGACTCCGCCCATCTTCATCAATACGATCAGGATGTGAGGAAAACTACTGCTCAGATCAGGTCATCCCGTAATCAGTGAGGTCGTTGGGGCACACATGAAGACAGCCTCACAATCCCACGCCACATTTCTCTGTCAGCGGCCGCTGCCTGTTGCCTCTTCTGGTCAGAGATTGGGCCATTCTTTTATGTTGTCCTCCCACCTCTTTTTTGGAGATGGCCTCTTCGTCGTCTGCCTTGCACCTTTCCGTGCAGGATCGTATTTGCAAGACCATTTGATCTCGATATGTGACCATACCAAATACTGCTACTAGCCACTTAACGCTCTGATCAGGGCGCACAAAAGAGTAATCTAACTCACTGGGAGCATTCAACATCATCATCTACGTCTAGGTCACATGCTCTCACGATAAAAAGGCCAACATCACAACGGCTTGGCCAGTGGCTCCTTTATCAGCCCGATACCATTTTGTGATACTTCCTGAAAACACAGTAATCTATTTAAGTGTAAAACGGCTGCCATAAAACACTACATAGAGATGAGCCCTTATGGTCTATTTTTCTTCATTCCCCTAACCTAGAAAATAGTTGGGTTTTTGAGCATCACACCTTATTGTCACTTTCAGGTAAGATAGACCTAAAGGCCTAGTAAGGCGGATATCCTAGGAGAGACAACACGGACAACAAATAACTGAGTCTTGCAGGCAGCCTGAAGACAGCCAAAGGCGAGCAGGGAAGTCGCATTAATTAAGTTCATTATGACAACAGATGCTCTGGTACAGAACACAGGGAAACGCAATCCAGCTCATAAAAACAACCACAGACAATGACTATGCTGGAGACGGTGGTTTGGACGTCAGATGAGGAACGAAGAAATATAAGAAGACATCTCACTGGATAATTATGTTTCCACGATGGTACCCGTGCTGCTCAAATGAAAAGATAATTAATCAGCAGGTGGACCTGGCACTATAATGACACCTTAAACCGTCCAGCAGTTGCTCCATCAATGACTGACCCTCATCTCACAAACTACTATTAACGACCTGGATTCCAACACCCTTACTATTGCAGAAGTACGTGACGTCCTACGAAAGTTAAAGACTGCCGAGTGGCAAGACCCCTGCACCAAATGTTCACATCAGTTTGGTCCACCATACAGGTTCTTGTTGCGTAGCGGGACGAAATCAGCATCTCCCTGTGCAAGCGGGACGAAATCAGCATCTCCCTGTGCAAGCGGGACGAAATCAGCATCTCCCTGTGCAAGCGGGACAAAATCAGCATCTCCCTGTGCAAGCGGGACGAAATCAGCATCTCCCTGTGCAAGCGGGACGAAATCAGCATCTCCCTGTGCAAGCGGGACGAAATCAGCATCTCCCTGTGCAAGCGGGACGAAATCAGCATCTCCCTGTGCAAGCGGGACGAAATCAGCATCTCCCTGTGCAAGCGGGACGAAATCAGCATCTCCCTGTGCAAAGAAGAGAGATAGGGCACCGACTGTAGCAGCTCCAGGCCTATGACATCACCGTCTGTCCATGAAATAGTCTTTGTCCACAAACTTCTTGCTCCCATCAAGCTGTTGCTAAGATCAGCGCCCTCCAACTGATTGATTTCATTATTTGCTATTCCACCGTAGCGCAGTGGTTAGCGAGCTAGCTTCGCATCTGAGTGGTCCTGGGTTCATTTCCAAGTTGAGACGGAAATGTTTTTTCATACCGCATCGGCTCCCGGTCGACCCAGAATTAAATTGGTAACGGTTCAGTCCGGGAAGTAAAAGAGGCAAGGGAGAGGAGATGGCTACCACCCTCATATAGCCGAACCTTTGAAATGTGAGATCGCTAACACCTCACACCATTACGGCAGTAATGCTATGGGTTACTTTACTTTACTTTCTCTCCACCATCGATGCCATACTTGCTCTTCGCCTACTCATAGAAATAAACCAGGAATTCAATCGCCACCTCCAGGTCACTTACGTCGACCTCGAAGCAGATCTGACTTGTGGAATGTCATTAAACAAGTGGGAGTTCCCAGCACGTTGCAACTGCTAATTGAGCAGCTTCTCTACAACACTGGAGCAAGAACCTGGATCACAACCTCTTCACGTGTTCTCTACGTCACCCGGTCTCCGGCAGGGATGTGTCCTCGCCCAGCATTGTTCTGCCGCCATATGGACTTGATCATCGGTCAGCTGGAGATGCACAACTCAGGAGTCCCCATCAGACTACTGCTTGTGACCGGCCCCGCCGGCATACAGGACGTAATCATACCAGGTTTCCCTCCTAAGGCACTGGTAAAATCTCTGGAGCACATAGAAGACAGACCTTGTATCTAGATTAGATTTTCCCCATCTCACGGGCAAAAACCAAGATACAAAACCTTGACTACAGCTCCACAAGGGAAGGGATTATTGTAAATGGCAACCCTGTCAACTCTGAGTATTTCATTTACCTGGGCAGTAAATAATGCTCCAATTGGACGAGGCCACTCCGACATCATTAGAAGAGTTGATCGGGCTATCGTCTCTATGAATGTACAGAATCTGGAACCCGCAGAGGCTTTCACTTTAAACAAATCTTTGAATTTACAAAACCCGTATTGTCCCCTTCCTGCTGTTTAGTTCCGAAACTTGGACTATTTTGCAGAGCGATCAGAACCGTATTGAAGCCTTACACATGCGTAGGCAGAGGCGTATTCTTGCAACCGACTGATGTGATCAGTCTCAAACGACGAAGCCATCTGACGGACAGGCCTCGGGAGCACATAACACCATTCTAAACCGTCGCCATTTTGCCATATTTTAGCATGTGACTCGCCTCCCGAGGACGTCCCCGTCATTCAGTTCGTAATGTAGGCCATCAGCGTCAAGGACGGGGAACGACTATCTCCAACATGGCCCCGCTGTCGCCGCCGTCCTCGCATAATCTGGTTTGGTCAAATCGGAAAGACGTCATGCTTATTGCATGCATCCTGGGACTCAACCATTCTTCGTGTACATGGACGTTTGGTGCGACTGGCCTTTGTCGTCTATGAGGACTGTCTACCTACTTACCTGTCCATCTGCAGTGTTGCTGTCTCTTGTAATGTTTTCTGTTGTAAATTATAATAACGTTTTTCAATGAAAATATACTTTTGTCGTTACACACTTCAACAATACACAATCAAGACACTAAGGTTGCCACCTTCTGTTCTTACAAGTCCGACAACATATATTTTGAGAAACGTTTAAACTTCCTCACGGGGTCCCTTAAACTTCATGTTTTGAACTGTGCGCACATTCGGTTGTCAGTTGTCATTATCTTTCGTCGCTTTACCCATCCACTAACTCAGTTATTTCCCGAGCCATGTTTTTAACATATTCCGTTGCCATGTTTACTTTTTACGTCATTCATTTGCGCTATAAGGGAGCTCTCCACTTTAAGGCTTCGTTTTACTAATTGCTTTTACTTATTTATTATTGTTTTTCAAGTTTTCTATTTGCTTTATGTAATCTGGCTTCTGGTACTGATATTTTGATTTTCTGTTGCTGTTTCAAAGTTGTTGTTTTTTTTGTCTAGGTTTGGGCTGTTAGCCAATGTCAGTGCTAGAGCTCCCACCTACAACAGCGTGGTTACACCAGCCATTGTATATGGCTGAAAATTGTGGAACCTACGGAAAGCTGATGCAGATAGGCTCAACGAGCGATGGTGTGAAGAATATTGAAGCTCTTCCTTCCGGACAAAATCCGCATCACAGAGATCAGAAGTCGAACTTCCTTCACTGCCATCATAGATGCTGCTCTGTTACCTAAATACAGATACGCCGGTCATGTGGTGCGCATGACGGGACAACATATGGTGGCCCTACAACTTCATGCACCCTCGAGATGAGAGATGACCTTAAGTAAGGGTCAAACACCAAGGCAAAATAGCTAAATGAATGTACTCAACACTTGGCTACCTGGCATCAGACACACGGGCCTGATTGAATGCCAGGATTTGGAGATTTAGAAAGCATAGGTTGTTAGCCCTAACCAAACACACGCCCCACTCACCCTGGGAGATGGTTGTGCACTTTTAGCCTGCCCTCTTCCTTAGTGACCTGTTCCGCTTGGCTGTACCTACCATGAACACAATACTTCCGCCGGCATATCTGTCAGGATAATTTTTTAAAGTCCTGAATCTGTCCCACCACCTCAAGGTAGTGCACACAGGGCAGAAAACATTTCTGCGATATTGCTCTTGCGAAATATGCAAATTAGGCTGCCATATTAAATGCTAATTAGTTCTTGGAGAATCAAAAATGTTATGGCAACGCAATTGTCACATGTATTTTGTTCATCTAAAAATAACAAATGTATAATTTTATTGGTAATTAATCATGAACAGTAGAGATATTTGATATATTGTCCACTATGCTCCACTGTATGTTTCGGGTACAATGTTTGAAAATCACAAGTTTACATTTTCCTCTGCATCCCTTTTATGAATTTTGATGTCCAACTAACTCACTAACAAAATGCATATTTGTTGTTAGGGTTGGCGTATAAGCATGATTGATGAATAATTGAATGTTTTTTTAATTAATTAATTTTTTTTTGTTGGTAGAGATCTCTATTTGTTCTGTTTGTAATGATATAAAGTTATTTTGACAATTTTACAAAAGTCGATCCACTTATACCATTTGTCTCCAGTTTTACTGCGGTCTTTGTTAATATAATACTTTTTCTTCTTTGCGTTTGGTTTCATATGCCTGTGTTATGCCACCAGATATAATACATTTTGTTGCTGTTTTGGATATTAAAAGAGTTAATATTGGACATTAAATGATATGACTATTGGATATTCAAAGAGCTAATGATGGACATTAAATTACATGTGTATTGGATATTCAAAGAACTAATGTTGGACATTAAATGATATGACTATTGAATATTCAATGAGGTTAAATTGGACATTAAATGAGATGACTATTGGACATTCGGAGATATTATGTTGGACATTAAATGAGATCACTATTGGACATTCAAAGAGGTTATGTTGGACATTAACCCTCTGCACCCTAAGCCGCATATTAGGAACTACATCCTCTACTCCTAAGGACAGGGAGATAACTCTTTTTCGCAGACATATACCATTTTATTATGACAGTGCTTATCAGAGGGTGCTTCTAGGCGAGCTATGCTGCAGGGACATGGAAAAACATTAGACACTTTCAGCCAGACATGGGTGTAAAGTGTTTGATGAGATGAGTATTATAAGATATTCAAAAAGGTTATATTAATTAAATGAGATAGGTATTGCATTTTCAAAGAGGTGCCGATGAAAGGTCACTAACAAAACCAGAAATGACAGAATCACAAATATGAAGATTGGATCAATTCGCTGCCTAAATTGCATCAAGCAACAAAGAATGAAATAGTTTGACCATGCTGTGAGAATGCAACCGGACCATATTGTTCATGTAAATTTCTACATGAGAACAATCAAGATGAAGAGCGAAAGGTAGATCGAGTATAAGATGGATATACAGGGTAAACGAGGCTTGCCGTAAAGTGGGGTTGACATTGTGGTTTTATAGCATTGGTTTTTAACATGATGAGGTTATGAGATGAGCATTGGACATTCAAAGATGTTATGAGATGAGCATTGGACATTCAAAGATGTTATGAGATGAGCATTGGACATTCAAAGATGTTATGAGATGAGCATTGGACATTCAAAGATGTTATGAGATTATTATTCACCTTACTAAGACACAAACACATTACAAAGAAGACAAAGAGACAGCTGATAAATAGTATTTTTATACCAACTCTCTGCTACCAGTGTTAGACATGGACACTTGCAGAGCAAGAGGCAGACCACCATAAAAATGGAAAGATGGTGTCAGTGAGACACTGAAGAAACACGGAATGACAACATCGGCAACAAAGCTGGCACATGACAGAAAACTACACTTCTCCACTGCGTCTGACGACACAAGTGGATAGAAGAAGAAGAGGTTGCCAGCCCCCATGCACAATCTTCTTTAACCACCTATTACATGCAAAAATAAGCAGCCGTTGGTCTATTCTGTTTGCCCCGAAAACCACTTGTATACAGAGTCGTCAAGGAAAAAAATAAAAAGCTGTTCATACTTTGGACACATAAGATAAAAGCAGATGTGAAACAGAAGTTAGAAAGAGAATAGAAATGATCAAAATACATTCAGCATCACCAGATACAAATTAACGTTCAAACAGATAACAACCATATTTTTGTTAAAACAGCAGTCAAGTTTTATACATAATATTCATAACAAGATTGTATCGGACACAGACAATAAATAATAATTTCAAGGAACAATTTAAAGCCTATGAAATATGGATATACTAATGACATTTCATAGCAACAGATTCAAACAACCAGCAATGAAGTACTAGGAATTATTTGAAGCAAAAATAAATATACAAATTAGGAATATAGTATATCCTGGGTATCTAGCAAATCTTTGCACTTTGCAAAAAGTATATGTGAACTAAAGATGTAAACCCTTGATGAAGACTTATGTACTCTTAAGTCACAGATTATAATGGTCGGCAGGACTGTTGTTCTTATGATCAACTTCCTAATAAGTGACAGGTTGTAAAGGATTAATGTCCAACATAACCTCTGTGAATTTTCAACACTCATCACATTTCTTCTTCTTCGCTCATTCTCAAACTCCTGCTATCAGGCCCTACAAAGGGCTTTTGCAAGTAGCGAGATGTTGTCCGGAGAACGGAATGTGTTGTATCGTAGTTTATAGCTTGACTGCAATATTTGCACCTTTCCGTCCGACACCTTCGAATTCAATATAATATTTTTGGGTACAGGGTTAGCTTTCACCCTTCCATCCCTTCATCTTAGCCAGTCTGCCCTGTTGTAGCCTGTTATCCAGGATCACCACATGGAGGTTGTGAAGGGTCTTGACAGCTCTGTGTCGCTGACTCTGATGGCATTTGTTTTTTTCGCAGATCGCTACAGCTCATGCACTGCTCAGTATCTCATTAAATTTCCAACATAACCTCTTTGAATGTCCTTACTCATCTCATTTAATGTCCAACATAGCCTCTTTGAATGTCCAATACTCATCACATTTAATGTCCAACATAACCTCTTTGAATGTGCAATACTCATCTCATTTAACTTGACAACATAACCTTTTTGAATGCCCAATACTCATCTCATTTAATATTTCTTTAAAACAAATCAATTGATCAATGCCATTTCCAGTTGTAAAAATTATGAATTATGTCCAGTAATACAAAATTGAAAACAATACACTCTGGAAGTATCTGCAGGCGCTCAATCTTTCTCAGAAAATGTTGAAGGGTGGTATAGAGATAATGATGGCTCCTGCAGCTCAATAGCTGTACATAACCCTGCTCTATCATCTCTGGCTCATCCCATGTCTGAAAGCAAACTCTTGCAGTCTGTGGATTGTTGATTCATCAATAATGTCATTGCCATCTCTATTGTACCTTCTGAAGCAAGGCTTGAGAGTCCAACATGATGACTGCCCTGATTAAATAGCTCTCAGATAGCCACCTTAGATCTGAAGTCACTGCCATAATGTCAGTTCTCCTAATGAAGACTGTCATGTGTGTCCTACTCTGCTCGGGTTCGCTGTGATCGAGAGGTAAGGCACTCACCTCTCAAAACGATGAAAGAAAATGGGGTTGGTTAAAACGCTCCCGGTTTCAAACAACCCCTGATTTAAAAGGATGTGGGACCAGAGTGCCTGCATCCTGAATTACCTCCAGTCTTCTTGACTTATATCTTATCACTGGCCAAATGTAGTTCTGGACCAGAGAGTGAGGTTGATGACTAGCTTAGTTTCTCCCACACTATAGTCCAAATACATCAAGACAAAACCATCTGATGATCTTGCCATCATTGCTTGCGATGGGTGACTAACTAACTCTGCTTGAAAGCAGCCTTGTTTTTCACTATAGCAGAGAAGCTCCAATCAAATTTCTTTAGCATGAAATATCGCTGTTGATGTTTCCAACTTTTTATCTTGCATTAGAGCTCTAAAGCTTCATGTTTCTAACATCTCTTTTGTTCTTTTTTTACTCCAGCCAGAGCATAGAGTCACCACTATAGTTAATCTTTAGGAAGTCTACATCAAAACAATACGAGTGCTCTTAAACTGGTGGTATCTGCAGAAATATGTTTTACATAAGGAAGTTCCTAGCACAATGGTCCGCTCTCTTTAGTCTCCTATTATAGCATGCATGATAGGGCAGTGGTTTTGCTCTTTCTTCACGAATGGTAATTCTTATGATTAATTTTTGTTTTGTTTTTCTCTTTTCCCCAAGTCGGGTGTGCGTTGCATTGCAGTTTATATTTTGTGCCTGTCAGCTCAGTGCATCCAAATTCGACATGCATTTTATGTGAGGGTCTGCTTCCTCCTGCATTTTCTAAGGTGCTGTGATGGGGGTCAAACCCAGCACCTTCAGATTGTGAGCCGTGTCACTTAACGACTAGCTCACGCCGTCCCCCATCTATGATTAAGGTGTTTGTAATTTTAATTTTGCTTAGTTTCTTGATGATTGGACATCTACTCTAGCACATGATGGCCCTAAATGACAGGACACAAATATTTCTTTTTGTGACACTCCATCTCTACTAACATAAATCCCTCCATTCAATATTCCTATCCCTAGAAATCCCTCAAGCCTTACAAATCTCCCAACCCAATAAACCCCACCAGTCTTACAAATTTTATATCTCTACAAACCTCTGGCCTTACAAATTTTCCATCCCTACAAAGCCCTTCAGCCTTACAAATCTCCCATCCCTACTATCCCCCATTTCCCAACCCCCTTACATATCCCTCCAGCCCTTTAAATCCCCTCCAGTCCTACAAATCCTGGCAGCCCTTCACATCCCCTAGCCCTACAAATCCTCAACCCCTCCAGCCCTACAAATCACCAACCCCTCCAGCCCTACAAAACCCTCCAACTTTACAAACCCTCTAACACTACAGATCCAGCAGCCCTACACATCCTCCAGCCCTACAAATCCTCAACCCCTCCAGCCCTACAAATCACCAACCCCTCCACCCTACAAACCCTCCAACTTTACAAACCCTCTAACACTACAGATCCAGCAGCCCTACACATCCTCCAGCCCTACAAACCCTCTAACACTACAGATCCAGCAGCCCTACACATCCTCCAGCCTTACAAATCCTCAACCCCTCCAGCCCTACAAATCCTCAACCCCTCCAGCCCTACAAATCACCAACCCCTCCAGCCCTACAAATCCCTCCAACTTTACAAACCCTCTAACACTACAGATCCAGCAGCCCTACACATCCTCCAGCCCTACAAATCCTCAACCCCTCCAGCCCTACAAATCCTCAACCCCTCCAGCCCTACACATCCTCCAGCCCTACAAATCCTCAACCTCTCCAGCCCTACAAATCCTCAACCCCTCCAGCCCTACAAATCTCTCCAACCTTACAAATCCTGTAACACAACAAATCCCTTACCCTTTCAGGACTACACATCCCTCCAACGACACAAATCCTTTAACCCTACAAATCTCCCACATCTCTAGCCCTAAAAATCCCTTCAACCCTATAAATCCCTTCAACCCTATAAATCCCTACCAACCCTATAAATCCTCTCTAGTGGGCATAGCAAATAGCAATTGGAAAAAATGCTGCGACTAAAACTTTTGTCTTTTGTTAGTTGCCAAAGTGTGTTAGTGTGTATATAATAAATTGGGGGGGAGAAGAAATAACCTTCATATTGTTTGTATGAACATAATATGCCATATTAAGGTTATAACTCCCCCTTGTAGATACAGATAGCAACAATTCCTTAGGAGGCCTACTCAAGAACGAGGGTGAGTCTGTCATGAAGGAGAATGCTGTTTAAAGTTTGATATGAGATAACCAATACATCAAGGACCAGACCGCGATATCAATAGTACGGGTAAACCAGCATCAGAGCAATATGATGCTGTGACAACAGGAGAAATTTAATGATTAGAATAAACCACAAAAATGTCTTCCGACCAACGGCAGGCTTGTCCCTGTCAGTGCTTCCCAAAGTGGTGTTCCATAGACTGGTGCCTATCCGCAAGCCCTCAGTCACTATGCCATAAAGTGCATCAAGAAACTGCACAAAATCTGTTTGATGTCCTCATTTCAATTTGAACAGCCAAGTAACAAACAAAATTCTTATCACTAAATGGTAAAAGAGTCATAGAATTGGTTAAGCATGCATTTAAATAAATTTTAATATAAATTTAAAATGATCAAAAACGTACAAAAATCTATAAATTTGGTACCGGTATCAATTGGGAATCACAGATATAGAAGGCCTTATGTGTATGAGTAACAAGCCCAAGACGCAAGAACTTAAGAAAGCAAATATCGTGACATACTAGCTATCACCATTACTAAAACATTCAAATGTTCCAGTGGATACAAAAAGATGAACGATCAAGCATGCATTCATACCATCTCTCTAGTATCTGTGTCAGACATGGACCTTGACCATAGATCAAAAATATATCCATAAAAACCCTGTTATCTGTGTTAGACATTGACCCTGAACAAACATCAACAGTATATCCATAAAAACCCTGTTATCTGTGTCATACATGGACCTTGACCATGGGTCAAAAGTATATAAATAAAAACTCTGTTATCTGTGTCAGACATGGACCTTGACCATAGGTCAAAAGTATATAAATAAAAACCCTGTTATCTGTGTCAGGCATGGACCCTGACCAAACATCAACAGTATATCCATAAAAAGCCTGTTATCTGTGTCAAATATAGACCCTGACCATATATCAACAGTATATATACAAACTCTGTCAGACACACGACTCTGACAAAGGGACAAGAATGAAACATGTGAAATGAGATGTCATTGTAATTCAGTTACGGTAACTAGAAGAAACAGAAATTATGAGATCCCACAAAACAACATCATGCATGATGTATACAAACAGACAGAGAATTAGTGTTTTGCTCAATTGACAAGATGTGTCTCCAAATCTTCCCGTCACTCAAACCTATGACACCAGACAGCAGAAATTAAGGCCGAGAGAAAAACTATGAAAATGATGGATTAATGGTGTATACTACGAAGACATGATTATAAAATATCAATACCCAGACAGATGGCACATGAAATAAGATTGCATATCCTCATGGTATCTAATGACATAAGTGGGAATTTTATATAACAATCACAATTTATGTATAACATTAAAATAAAAGTATTCTTATGCTGCATAAATTCTCTAATACCTTATTTTGTCAATTGAATTAAATATATTTATGCAGCAAAGTTTATTTGTGGGCCTGTACAAATTATTAGTGATGAGCGTGTGACTCTGTAGTCACTATTAGTCAGAAGATATGGGTTCAAACCCCGGTACAACTTGGGTTTATTCTTTAGTCAAAGCTAAATAAAAACCTATATACACTAACCAGCAAGTGCAGGAGCAAGTGATCTTTATGTCTCAACCCTATAAACCTCCCAGTGATTGGAAAAATGTTGTAATTACAGTTTTTGTAAGTACTTAATGTTCAGGTCTCATACTTGGAATCCTGGTATTCAAACAGGCTTGTTGTTAATGTCTATTGCCAGGTAGCCGAAGGTTATCTATAGTAGGTATTTTAAACTTCCTGTGGCTTAGTAGGCCACGGGGAAGGCACACATGATTTGGGTTGATTTCTAACTTAGATTTTTTAATTTTGTCCAGGCAGCGACAATTAAGCCTACTCTTTTCGATTTATAACTGCCAAGGGATTTTAAACGTACTTGATACTGAACACCTGGAGTCCGATCTTACTTCCCAGGCATCAGGGGAATTTTTACCAGAAAATCAATGTGAAAAAATCCTGGTCTCCACCATGATTCGACCTGCGACCTCCAGCACCCTCGAGACCACTGATTCTCCCAGGTCTCAATATCATAAATTTGCACTAAAAAGTTCCACAAGAACAGGCACACTGTGAAATCTCTCCATATAACTTCCAGTGAACATGTTCGTCATGATAAATTTACGACAGTCCTCAGCATAATTTCTTGATTGTGTCAACACTGATATAATCTTGCCGAACATCAGGCTGTTTTGGTCTGAGAAGTGTCTTTTCAGCAATAATAACAAGCTCTGTACCAACTTAAACTGCAGCCTTTCTATGTTGTCTGGTTCTTCCAAACTTGCTCTGTCTGTAAAGAAAGTTCAAGTGATGAAATTGAAGAGTTAACAAAAAGATAAATTATCAACAGTGTATTCATACAAGGACTGTACCAACATGGAACCAATGAGTAGATTGTACTATTCAACTGAATACAAATATAATCAATCAAAGCCCATCGCTTCTCTTAGTGCATATGTCATTGACAACATTCCGCCAGTATACATGGTCCTAGGCTGCTCTTTCTGCCTCTATCCAGGTGCAATCATAGAGTCTTAATTCCTTCTCACGTTATCTTCTCCATGTATTTTTGGGTCTACCTCTCTCTGTCCTTGAGGATTTCATGTAAGAGCCTGTCTGGTTATGTTGGACTGTGCCTTCCACAGCATATATCCTATCCAGCCACATTTTCTTTGCGTAATTTGTATATTCCAGTGCATGTTGTTCACTCCTTTCCCATAGGTCTACGCAGCTTTGAACTCAGGGATAATGTACTACACGTCGAAGGTCATTCATTACCGAAGCAGCGAAGACAATCCGTCTTGACATATCTGGGCTACTGCGTCCATCAGATGACATTGTGCTTCGAGATGGTGGGGCCAAATGCATATTTCAGCAGTTCCGGCGGGATGAAATCGGAGCCCGCGGCACATCCATCTCTAAGCTTGCATATGGCTGCCTGGACTTCTGCCAGAGTTGGAGGGTCAGTGCTAGTCTGTGGATCGGGAGGAGTTGCTACAGATTCATCATCATGGTCAAGGCAGGCCATGGCTGGTATGTGGTTCAAGGCAAGCGTGTAGTGCTCACTCCACTTAGCCACCATTTATCATGCATTGTGCAGGGTGAGCCATCAGACTTGTTCACAAACTCGACACTGTTGTGGACCTTCTTATCTCCAGTGCGGAGAAGCTTTATGACCTGGTAGGCGGACCTAAGGTCATTAGATCTGAGACCCACTTCGACCGAATCAGCAATGTCACTAAAGAAACGATCTCTGTCAACTCTTGCCACCACGCAGAAACAGCTTTGTTACCGTCGGCGTTCGACAAGCTCATTGAAGAGCCTGGCAGCTTTCTTTTGAAGTGTTATGTCGTAGGTGGTGTCAGAAACCCACGGTTGACATTTTGGTTGTTGTGATCTCTTGATAAACTTGGCCACATCGCATATGGCGTCTTTTATGGTAGACCATACTGCCTCTGGGTCATCTGGGAGAAGGTCCCGCAGCAGCGAGGTGACACCTGACAACATCGATGTATTTCTTGGCAGTAATCGGGTCGAGTTTGAGAAGCTAAACATTAATGCGCGGTTTGAAAGAGACATATGGACTGATAGAGAACATCGCTCTCAGCAGGCGATGATCAGTGTTAGCTGGGGCCTCCACGCCTCGAAGGACACAGCAGGAGGTCACCCAGTTGAGACTTCACAATAGGATATGGTCGATTTTCTTCCTGGCGTTTCAGTCGCTGGAATATTTAAATGACGGTATGACGACCCGGTGATCTTCAGGTTGAAAGTAACGCAGAATGACAGGAATCTTTCTGAGTTGTCATTCACGAATCCACTACCAAATGGGCCCAGGACAGACTCGAAGCCACCACGACTGGATCCTGAGACAGCATTGAAATCGTCCAGCAGAATTAATTCATCATGAGCAGAAACTGTGGCAAAAGCATTGTTGTCATATCTTGATAAAAGTCATCCTTTACTTGTGATAAAGCCAGGTCAGCTCGGGCATAGGCGACCATTATGGATAAGTAGCTGTGTTTATGCCTTAGACGCACCAGGAGAAGCCTATCGGTTATAGCTTGCCAAGATGTCATGCACAATCATAGTGGAAGTCTTATAAATAAGGCCACACCGTTTCTGTACTGTTGGCCACCTGAGTGCAGCAGGCACGCATCCTCAACGTCACATTGACCATGGCCCTTAAGTCTTGCTTCAGTGACACCGGCTGTAGCCATCTTGAGTAGGCCTAGGGTTCTGGCCAGGGCTGTGACATAGCCTGTCCCGTTTAATGTCAAAACATTCCAAGTAGCTACTCTCATTGGGCCTCTTATGCCGGGGGACGCCATCACAAGACGTGAGCTATGAGGGTGGGTGCTGCTGTGGAGGGCAGCTGTGGGAAGGAGGGCTGATGGCATGTCTCGATAGATGTGGGCAATCCCCAGTTGCGAGGACAGTGGGAGCACTGCAGCGTCCCGACTGGGCAGCGGGGGTGTCGACCGCGATACCTGTGGGCACCTGGCAGGGAGCGAGTGTTTGAGGAGTTCTCCTTCACCTAAGTGTCGAACCAGTGTCAGAGGTTGTCGTCTTCCGCTCTCGAGCTCCACCTCTGCCTCCTCTGAATGTTTTCCCCCTGCCAGGCAATGACATTTTTTCTCCGTTTAGAATATGGAGGAATGAGAGGATGCCTAGGGTCTCCGGTTGGGGGCAAGTGAAAGTTGACATCAAGCTGTGAAGAAGAGCCCTTGTATGTCGCATCTTTACTTGGCCTCAATTTCCGCGTCTGGGAGCTGAGCGATGGTCGATTGGTGTCTTCATTATCCAATCTATAGCCAACAAGAACAGGAAAGGTGAGAGTAAGCATCCCTGCTCCGCCCCCCCCCCCCCCCTGTTTGCACCCCGAAGCTGGCATTCAGTTTTCCTTCATGTACCACTCTACTAACTGTATCTCTTTACATATTCTGGATGAAAGTTGTGTACTTCTATGCTATCCCATAGTGTCTCAACAGTACCATAGCGTACTTCGTTCCACACTGTAAAACACCTTTCCATAATCTATAAAAATTTGTGTATAGAGATGATTTATATTCAATACAGGTTTGTAATTATTTCGCTCATAACAAATAGTTAGTGAGCACTTGAAATAATTTTCATTCATCATATCCAAATACGGTTGTTGTGACGACCATCGACACCTAAGCAGACTACCTACTATTCGTATTCAGCTGGGGGTGGAAAATGCAGCAGTGAATGAGCTGACAGCAGACAGTGATTCATAGCTGGCTGCTTGCATCAGGGTCAGAGGACCACAGCTGACCCTGTTCTGCCTTCAAGTGGTGGACCTGAATGCACTAGTGTAGTCTTAATAAGAGAATAGGGACCGCAGTTGAAAGGCAAACTTGGTACCCAAAAATGACAGCTGAAATCAGATGCTGATATCGCAGCATCACTATAAACTACGACACAATGTCACAAAATCCTTTTCAGGATGAATGCTGAAGAGGAAGTAGTATTCAGCTGAATAGTTACATGTCTGTATTTGATATCATAGGTTGTGTTCTGATATTTTTATTATAAAATAACAACCAAAAACAATATTTGAAGAAAAGATGGAGGACAAATGTGCTTAGAAGAAAACAACGCTTTAAGTGGGAGGTCAACATCAATTGATGGACAGGAAAAGCTGTCAGATTGCAATATAAAGTGCAAGAGACACAGAATGTTGAAGGTCCACTTGAACCAACAACAAAGTACTTCTTCTTCTTCTTCTTCGTACGCAGTCAGACAGTAACCATTATTTTTTCGAAAAAAGCGGCGGTCATCCTGAGGCTGTCGCCACTGCCCATAGAGCTTGTCTTGCAGTTCCACTGGTGATGGCCACATCTGCTCTCTCTGATCCTCGTATGTCGGGCAGTTCTGCAGCAGATGTTCAGCGGTCATTTTACCAGTACAGCACGGGCATTCGTCGGTACACCCTATCTTCAATTCAACAAAGTACTTGATTGTTATAAAGATATAGCAAGTGCTTTGGTACTATTAAATGTCACTAACTAACTACTGATTAGCTTTTAAATACAGTTCAAGGATCAAATTTGGTATATCTCAGTTCAAGGATCAAATTTGGTATATCTGCTAGGATATCCTTTGGATTTTGTTAGTAGGGGCTATACCAAAATTTAACTCAGTCCAACACCCTTTGATACATGTTTCAACATTCTCTGCCAAAACACAAAACATGTTGTCTGACAATATAACTTAACTTAACGTCTTTATACTGGATAAGAAGACTCTGCAGAGTCTGTATACAACCAGTTTCATTTACATTACCTTGCTCTAAAAGCTATGCGCATCCAATCTATTCTTAAATGCATTAATTGTCCTTGCCTCCACTACCTCCTGTGGCAATGCATTCCAAGCATTTGCCACTCACTGACTAAAAAAATATTTCCTAATATCGAATCTAGACCTCTCTTTAGTTAATTTGTAGCTATACCCTCTTGTTCTTGTGAGTGGTTGTATTTTGAAAAACTTGTTATAGTCTAATGTATCCAATCCTCTGATCATCTTATCAACCTGTATTAAGTCACCTCAAATTCTTCTCTTTTCTAGATACTGTAGGCCGGTTTTTCTGAGTCTTTCCTCATAACTGTAATTCTGGAATCCCACTATCAGCTTTGTTGCTCTTTTTTGTATTCTTTCCAGCATGTAAATAAGTAAACCCCAACAACTTACCAGGAACAGAATTATACTCCAGAAACTATTCTATCCAGAAAATAAAATGACAACCCAATATCTTACGTACCTGAAGAAAAGACACAAAGAGCTTTGAGAATAATAATCATCTCAAACGTTAAGTGGAGATTCTGTAGCTTCTGTGATATATGAAACACTTTGTCTAGGTCCTCCTGAGACTGAAAGATCTCCATCTGATGTTTGCAATAGGACCGGGCTAGCTCCACAACAATATAGTCCTGTTTATTGTAGCCTCGAAAGTAACCCAGAAGAAAGATGTCATATATGCTGGCTGTAAGAAAATTCAAGTTATTAGCTACGTGACAATCAGCTTTTTTTTGTGATCAAGCAAATGTTGAGAAACTACTAACAAAAATTATCCACTGCGATGTTTATTCCCATTACTGAGGTCCACGGGAAAGATTTTTGGGCTGAGAATAAAGACAACTCCACCAAGCAGTTGCCATGTACTGCACAGACTAGGTTTTTATTTTAGCATCTGGTGTGGATAACAAAATGGAGGATGACTTGTAAAACTGACTTCAGGGCCAAAGTTGCAGCACAATGAATAAGTTGACAGCAGCCAGTGATTCATAGCTGGCTGATTGCATCAGGGTCAGCAAACTATAGCTGACCAAGACATTATTCCACCTCTAATCAGCAACCCTTGAAACAGGCTGCACTAATGTAATCTGAGTAAGAGAATAGCGAACACAGTGGGAAGGTAAACCTAATACCCAAAAAAAAGTCAGCAGAAACTGGATGTGTTGAACTGAAAAGTACAGATATCACAGCCTCGCTGTAAACTATGACACAGTGTCGTTTTCAGGATGAGCACAGAGGAAGAATAACCTGGGTGCCCCCACATGCCTATTTTTTTTTTCGTTCACCTTATTTCTCTATTCTCCACCAAGGCGGTGGACGTTGCACTATGGTTTTTATTTTTGCGCCTGTTGGCTCAGTGCATCCAACTTCAGCATCCATTTTATGTAAGGATCTGCTTCCTCCTGCATGAGCTGCAGCGATCCATAGCTGATTGCTATTATCAGGGCCAGCGAACCAGAGCTGCCAAGACCCTTCTACACTTCCATGCGGTGATCCTGGACAACCAGCTGCAGCAGAGCAGACTGGCTAAGCAGAAGGGATCAAAAAGGAAAGTCTAACCCGGTACACACAAATTTCTGCTGAAGTTAGATATGTTGGACCAAAAGGTGCAAATATCGCAGTCAAGGTGTAAACTACGACACAGCGCATCCGGTTCTCCTGACAACATCCTGCTACTTCCAAAGCCCTTTTTAGGGCTTGGTAGTAGGAGGTTGAGAACAAAGAAGAAAATACCAGAAGGTAAAATTAAGGGAAAAAGAGGAAGGGAACGCCCAAGAAGCAATTACATCACACATGCTTGCAAGAACATAGATGTGCAGACTTATACTGAGCTGAAGAGATCTGCTAGAAACAGAGGACGGTGGCATGACATGAGCAGAAGACTTCAACACCAGCCTAAGGACTGACTAACCTAATGAATATATAACTGTTACTTTGAAGAGAATTCTTAATTACTTACTGTAAGTAGACGTAGTGCTTCCTATGATAGAGTGTAAAAAAACATTATTTACACCCTGCCAGTCACACAGATAATAATCTGAACAGTGTTGTGTAGCCTTCCAGACTTAACCCTTTGAAAGTGTGACACCCATATATCGGGTGTGTGTGTGTATACCCCATTCTCCGAGCAAACTCGTTTGTCGGTGTGACGGGTGGACCATTATTTTAAGGCGTATTTATTGCTGCACCACTTGGATTTTGGTCATACTATAGTGACATCTACACAGTACACACATTTCCAAAAATAAGAAATAGGTCGCCGCAAATATTGAAGCGTAGCTTCAAGATGATTTTCATCATTACCATGATAAAAAGGGGATTTGAAAATTTCAAGTAATGGCCATATTCGCTAACAACAAAACAAGTTATTGAATGCAATTGATCAACCACATCGAGGTCCCTGCAGATAAGCATACAGACATTAGCGAAGAGCTAAATGGGCACGACAACATGAATACGGCACCTGAAGAGCACATGATGGCCAAATTAACAATGCGCGAAATGGAAGAGGCTATGAAAACATTAAAGAGGAAATCTCCCGGAAAAGACGGGATAACAAACGAAATGCTGATGGGGCTGGGCCAAACAGCGAAGAGGAAACTGCTATCGGTCCTGAACCAAAGCTGGAAAAGGGGAATTGTACCCCAGGCATGGAAAGACGCAATACTGGTACCAGTACCAAAAACAGGAAAGGATAAAACAGATCCAAATGGATACAGGCCCATCAGCCTACTGAGCTGTGTCGGCAAGCTGATGGAACGGATGATAAACACCAGACTGATGTGGCATCTGGAAGAAAAACGAATACTAATTCCACAGCAAGCCGGCTTTAGACAGCACAGATCCACTGAGGACCAGGTCATCCTCATAGCCCAGGAGATAGAAGATGCCTACCAGGCACAGAAACACACAGTAGCTGTTTGGGTGGATCTGGAAAAGGCATTTGACAAAGTCTGGAAAGATGGACTTAGAGTCAAGCTAAGAAGAAGTGATGTGGGAAAATGTACAAATGGATCAACCACTACCTCAAACAAAGAACGGCCAGAGTCCAAGTACAAGGGAAGATGAGCAAAAAGGTGACACTCGAGCAGGGAGTACCCCAAGGGGGAGTACTGTCACCCACACTCTTCCTGGTATATATAAACGATATTACAGAGAATATACCAAGAAGAGTCCATAGCTCAATGTTTGCAGACGATCTGGCTATGTGGACCTCTGAAAAGAATCTCACCATAGCAAGAAATCGGATGCAGACGGCCCTAACATCGCTGGAAGAGTGGGCGAACTCATGGCTGGTCAAAATAAACGAGGAGAAAACCACATGCACAATATTCTCGCTATCATTAAAACCCCAAAATACCAAATTAAGTCTAAATGGCAAATTCCTGCAGCCAAACGACAACCCAACCTATCTGGGAGTCACATTTGATCGGAGCATGACATGGAAAAGTCAGATTGAGAGAAACCGAATGAAAGCCAGAGAAAGAATGGCAATCATGAGGAAACTTGCTGGCACATGCTGGAGAGCAGACGAAGGCATACTAAAGAAACTGTACACTGGAAGAGTGAGACCAGTTCTCGAGTATGGCATTGCGGCATGGACAACAGCAGCGAAGGCGAACTTCGATAAAGTTAGCAAACTTCAAAACCAAGCCATGAGAATTATAACAGGTGGCATGAAGTCAACGCCAATTGTAGAACTTGAAAAGATTACAAAACTGCAATCCATGACCGATAGAAGAGACTGCAGAGCCCAGCTGCAGTCAGAGAAACTCCGAAGACTGACCGACCATCCAATGCACCAGAGACTAAACAATTTGGGAAATGGGAAACTAAAGCGGAGAAACTTTGCAGAAATAGCCAAAGCAAAGATGCACGAAGATTCCATAAACGCACTAACAACACCAAAACCCATCACTACTGTACGAAAATCTACCTGGAGGCAGGATATATTTCCAGAGGTGGTAGAAAATATACCAGGTATTGCAAACTTCTTCTTCTTCTTCTTCTGCGTACACAGTCAGACAGTAACCATTATTTTTTCGAAAAAAGCAGCGGTCATCCTGAGGCTCTCGCCACTGCCATAGAGCTTGTCTTGCAGTTCCACTGGTAATGACCACATCTGCTCTCTCTGATCCTCGTATGTCGGGCAGTTCTGCAGCAGATGTTCAGTGGTCATTTTACCAGTACCGCACGGGCATTCGTCGGTACACCCTATCTTCAATTTGTTGAATAGGTGGTACCTCAGTCTGTTGTGGCCAGTGCGAAGTCTGAAGACAACGACCTGCTCTCTTCGGTTCAACTGGTAATAGGCATCGTTTTTGGTGTAACCAGTATGTTCGGTTTCCCATTTGGTCATGTATCTGGCTTTGATAAGCCGTTTTGACTCTTCGTACGTCATACTGGTATCTGTTTGTGGTAGTCTTGCACCTTCTTTTGCCAGTCTGTCTGCCTCCTCGTTGCCTTGGATGTTGCTGTGTGACGGAACCCACTGTACCACTACCCTTTTTGGTGCGGACTGCTGGCACAGTTTGCAGAGTGCTGCTCTTAAGTCATTAAGCTCAGTGTTTTTCTGGCTTTTTAGCGCTGTGACTACGGCGAGAGCATCTGTCAGCAGGACTATATGGCTCTCATTGTCACTGTGTGTCACCATTTCTTCCACTGCCGCCCTCAGTGCCTCTGCCTCCGCTCTGAAATTGCTTGTGTACTTACCAGTAGCGAATGACAGTGTTATTTTTCTGCCATTTGGTAGGTTCAGGAATGCTCCTGCCCCTCCGTTCTGTGTAGTGTTTGTTACAGAACCGTCGGTGTATGCATGGGTCCAGTCCATGCTTGGGTAGCTTTTCGTTATGAAGCTTAGGGTAGTGTCTCTCCTTTCTTTTTCAGTCTGGCAGTTTTTGTTTGCAATACCTGGTATATTTTCTACCACCTCTGGAAATATATCCTGCCTCCAGGTAGGTTTTCGTACAGTAGTGATGGGTTTTGGTGTATATAATACAAATAACACTGTCACTCGCTACTGGTAAGTACACAAGCAATTTCAGAGCGGAGGCAGAGGCACTGAGGGCGGCAGTGGAAGAAATGGTGACACACAGTGAAAATGAAAGCCATATAGTCCTGCTTACAGATGCTCTCGCCGTAGTCACAGCGCTAAAAAGCCAGAAAAATACTGAGCTTAATGACTTAAGAGCAGCTCTCTGCAAACTGTGCCAGCAGTCCGCACCAAAAAGGGTAGTGGTACAGTGGGTCCCATCACACTGCAACATCCAAGGCAACGAGGAGGCAGACAGACTGGCAAAAGAAGGTGCAAGACTACCACAAACAGATACTAGTATGACGTACGAAGAGTCAAAACGGCTTATCAAAGCCAGATACATGACCAAATGGGAAACCGAACATACTGGTTACACCAAAAACGTTGCCTATTACCAGTTGAGCCGAAGAGAGCAGGTCGTTGTCTTCAGACTTCGCACTGGCCACAATAGACTGAGGTACCACCTTTTCAACAAATTGAAGATAGGGTGTACCGACGAATGCCCGTGCGGTACTGGTAAAATGACTGCTGAACATCTCCTGCAGAACTGCCCGACATACGAGGATCAGAGAGAGCAGATGTGGCCATCACCAGTGGAACTGCAAGACAAGCTCTATGGCAGTGGCGACAGCCTCAGGATGACCGCCGCTTTTTTCGAAAAAATAATGGTTACTGTCTGACTGCGTACGAAGAAGAAGAAGAAGAAGAATGCAATTGATCAATTGGATTTCGATGGTGATTATTCTGAAAAGGATCATTTGTTATTTGAACGACAATATGTGTGTGATTCGGATTACCATTTGTCCATTGAATATGATCAAGCTAGATTTGTTCTTCGTAGGATCAGACTACGGTCCTGGGGTGTATCCCACATAATGTATCAAGTGAATATATTCCAACTCTTCTTCTTCTTCTTCTTTAGTTCGCTTTAAAATATTGTCTATATCTGCAATGTTGTCTCTTGTATAAACTTCACTGTCTTTTGTAGTTCACATACAGGTCCATAAAGTTTATCTTCCAGTATTGTTTCTGTGGGCCAGTGAGATTTTCTCTGTATATCATATTCGGGGCAGTTTTGTAGTTTGTGCTCTGCTGTCTGGGGCGCCTGTCCGCATGTACACGTGGCTGAGTTGCCAATCTTCATTTTTGTGTACATGTGGCTGCGAAGTCGGTTGTGTCCTGTTCTAAGGCGCAACACAACAGTTTGCTCTTGTCTGTTCATGTTATGGTAATCGTCTGGTGTTACTGTTGGTGGCTTTCTGATTATTTTAATCATCCTTATTTTCTGTTGGTATGTATGTAACTGGCACATATGGTTGCTCGTCTGCAGCACCTTCCTTTGCCAGTCGATCTGCTCTCTCGTTTCCTGGTATTCCATAATGAGAAGGTATCCACTGCATGACAATCTTGCGCTGGTTGCTCAGTTCAGACAGTAGAGCCTGTAGATCTGGCAGTTTCTCAAATTTAAGTGCTTGGAGTGCTGATTGTGCATCTGTAAGAAATACTACAGGTTGTGAACTGACTTTGGTGTTTAACAGTTTCTCAGTTGCCACCTTGATTGCCTGTATTTCTGCATCATATATATGACAGAATTTCCCAGTTGGTACTCTATCCCTAATGTTGTTTGGGTATTCTATGTACACTCTTGCTCCACCATTCTTTACTGCATTCTGTGCTGACCCATCTGTGTATACTCTGATCCAGAGGTCTTGTGGGTATTCTTCATCCAGGAAATTGAGGATCACTATCCTACGTTGCACACTGTTCTGTTCATCCTTGTCTAATATTCCTTTCACTTTTGTTTGAATGCATACTGATAGTCCGTGCTCCTCTCTCCAAGGGGTTTGTTCTGGCACAGACTTTAGGGAGATGTCAACTTCAGGTAGATCCATAATTTGCCTGCGAAGTCGTTTCGCCTGATGCACAAAACTACTTCTTTTCAGTCTTCCCATTGCTAAATTTTGAAATCTGTCTTTCACTGGATGGCTCGGCATGCAGTGGAACTTTTCTGCCCCACACTCTACTGAAGTTGGAGATTAGCAGGTCAGTCAATTTTAGATAGAATAACTAAATTAGAGCAAATAGTTTTGTCATAGCAAATAGCTTTACTCGAATGTCAACATTGTGTGTATTTTCTCAGGAGCACAGTTGAATGGGATTTTACAGACTGGGTAGCCAGAGTTCGGAGCGTTAAAAGGACTCACTATAAAAATACCTCATATATGATACAGGAACAAAGCAACAAATGACTTATTTTTAATGTTATTTTCATTATAATGCAATGTTTAAGCATAGATTTAGTTTGAAGAAGTATCTATCATTACTTTTATATTGGATTCCTAAAAAAATTATGTTGTGTAAAATCAAGCTGGCAGAAATAAATATATTTCCTAGATAAATTTGAGAAGTTGTAATTTTACAGAGAATTTAAGATTGAAGCTAAATTCTTTTTGTTGTACTTAGGTACTCTTGATTTCCTTTGATGGCTGGCTACAGTGGCACTTCTCACATCCTGAGGCATACTTGAAAAAGTGGACAAGGGTCCTCCTGTCTGTAAGCTCACCACAATGGGGATCACAGTGCCAATCACAGCCTCATTAACCAGGCAGCCATGAAACTGTCTGTTTCTAGGGAGAACTGTTTGGAAAGGAGATCAGTACGTTTCACCTGACCCTGACTAACACAGTCTACCAGCATGTTTTGCCATTTTTGAGCATCCTTGTGAAAACGTATCAACCCAGTTATGCACTGCTTTATGCTACAAAAGATTCTCACTGTAAACAGTAAGCATTTCCTTATGAATATCCTTTACAGAACATCCTTTTGCCCAAAAAACGAAAGCACAACAGCAAGCTGTTCTTTGAATGTACACTGTGAGCACAGACGCCATTTTGTATCTGAACTGTGCACGTGCATGCAACGCCTAGTGTCTATTTCCTACAATTATCATAAAGCTGGATGTTACTGCCACCTAATGACATCTTTAAAAATTACCAACTATATTTTTCAGCTATCTCATGTCAGTTTGTGACCTACTTACTGACTTTCATAAAAAAATGTTGCAGTTACTTGTTTACTCCACCTCGTATTATTAATGATATTTTCTTACTTCTTCAATGTTAAAAAAATCAACGTGATAATAATTCCAATATGGAAAAAGAAAGGTAGCAAAAGAGACTGCACAAAATACAGAGGAATATCACATTTGAGCCACACTGGCAAAATATTTAGTACAATCTTAGAACAGATATTAGCTACCTCATTGAACTACAGCTCAACAATACTCAGATGGGATTTAGAAAGAACAGAAGCGGTACGGGTGCAATTTTTACTCTCAGACAGTTGGTGGAGAAAACAATTTAACATAATCAGAAACTGTATGTTGTGTTTGTAGATCAAGAAAAAGCTTTTGACTGGGTAGAAAGAGACAACATCTATGGAAAATATTAGCACACTGGAGTAAATGATCATCTAATCAACCTATGCAAAAGTCCTTACATTGATAGCCAGTGCTCTGTTAGAACAATTACCATCATACAACATTTTTCCCATTGCTGGGGTAGTCGAGGGGTTTTAAAGGCTGAGGACTACACGCCACTTCGTCACTGCTGTCGCCACGTCGTGTGCTGGCTATGTTTGTTTATTTCACCCGCAACAGAAAAACAACATATGCTATAATGGGGATTCGAACCGCTGCCCTCCTTGTCGGCAGGCAGGCCTCAAAACCATTCAGCCACATGCTCCTCAATAGAACAATAAACTGACTGAAAAAAATCATATCAAATCTGGAGTACGGAAAGGATGTGTGCTATCCCCTTTGTTGTTTATCACATACGTAGACCCCATACGTAAAAGAAGCCAATGCATGTGAAGGAAACAACATTGGTGAACTTTTAAACAAACTTCTTTTCATTCACAGATGATCAAGCAGTCATAGCAACTTGAAAAATACAATTGCAACAACATATTGACAAACTAAGTACAACATGTAAAGAATACAGAATGAAAATTAATGAAGAAAAAAACAGGTCATGAAAATATCTAGACAAGCAGGAGAAACAAATATCTTCATTGACAAGCAGCAAATCAAACAGGTGAAAGATTTCACATACAACAACTACCAAAAGAGCTTTATACAACACAATTTTCGTCCCAACACTTTGTTACCAATGTCAAAACTGGACACTAAAATGAAATGAAAAATTACAAATCATAACAGTAGAAATTAAATGTCTGTGAAAAATATTGGGTGTAACAAGGAGAGACATGATCAGAAACGATGACACCTGGAGACTAGTGGGAACAACACCAGTATTAGGCTACACTAGAAGACAGCAACTAAAATGGTTTGGCCACGTAACATGACTACTAACACACAGCGCAGCCCCACCCCCACCCCCCTAGGACAATGTAGTTCTGTAGCAGACACCGCTGCCAGAGATCATGCTTTATATACTTCATTGTACGAGGTAACAGCTTTTGTTCTGGAGGTGGGAGAAAGGTTCACTATTTCATACTTCCTAGCACATTGAATCGACCATGTCCTAAGAAGGCAACATGAGACCACCCTCGATATGCTATGGACACCACAGGGGTTAGCTATGTCAAATGTATTGTGGCTAAATCCATCTGTAAGATCGCCTCAGCAAGACTTACACACACACACTAAGATAACAACTCTAACACGGGCCCTCAGGGTGAGGCCCTTCCATTGCACTTTGGTTGGGTTCACCCACTGTGATCACCCTGACTAGCCCAGGTATATACAGATGCACACACACATCCAAGCACTGGTTAATACACCCTTATATCGCCTAAAAGACTACAGTCCACGGTGCAAAGGGTGTACCTCCACCAGTAGAATAAAGAGAGGCAAATCTTTTACATTCAAACAAAATTCCATTTGCATTGAGAACTTGTATCTGTTGTTCTCTAGCTGACAACGTCGGGGAGTGTGTGGCTGAGCAGTTTCAATGTCTGCATGCTCATTAGGAGGGCAGCGATCAGCCCCAGTAAGGCATATGTTGTTTTTCTGCTGGGGATGAAATAAACAAACATAGCCAGCACAGAAGTGGCAACAGGAGTGGTGAAGCGGCCTGTAGTCCTCAGCCTAAAAACCCCACAACTACCCCAGCAATGAGAATAAAGTCGGACAGTTTTCACAAACAAAATCTGGGAAGGAAGACTAACGATCTGGTCAAACAAAATATACTGATCCGACACGTTAGTCAGGGTCAGGCAAAACATACTGGCCAAGACTCTCATCTCAGCTTCCTAGTAGCCCTCTCTGGAAACGGGCTGTTTACATGGCAGCCTGCCTAACGGGGTGAGGGATCAACATGATCCCCATAGTAGTGAGTGACATGCAGATGGAGTCAAGCATAGCACAACGCCTGGAGGACCCTGGTCTGCCTTCATCAACACACTCGGAATGTGAGGAAAGCTACTGCAACCCGCCACTTAACATCCTTTTCAGGACGCACACAAAAAGTAACCTACTAATTGTGGTCATTCGCAAACAACAAACAAAATGTTAACATCTGTTGTTTGGTGTCAGAGGTTTCATTGAGCATTGTATGAGGCCTCTGCCTCTGTGTAGTGGGATGACTACTTTCCTTCCTCGCTACCTTGCGCTCCCTATCACTAATGCAACAAATATGAAGTAAATGACAAATGACGACATCTCACCTTTAACCAAGGCAGTTTGGTCAGGTAAAGTTAAAGATCTGAAACCAGGTATTAGTTTCATGAAAGTTATCATCTGCCTTATGTAAATATCCATTTTTTCTGCTGCATAACTGATGTCATCGAGGCGACCATCCACATCCAATCCAGTAGAATTGTAGATCTGGTCATGCTCATCTCTCTTGATTGTTCCCATGTGGCCAAATATTTCAGTTTGTAAGGAACATCTTTCCTGAGTGAGATAAATTAACAATAATATATCAGTATCAATTAAATTAGACCAAAAAAAACACTAAGGCAAGGAAAGAATCTAGCTTTAAACTGACAGGCATATCAAAAGAGGCAACTTAGACATCGAACCCATTTACCTTATTCTGTTGAAGCTGTAAGTCACAAAAACTTCAAGAGGTCAACTAAAAAACATTACTTCATTTTTAAAATAGGTGGTCCGACAAACTTAACTGTTGTCAGGAATTCTTCTACTTTTTCGTTCGTTCTCATTCTCCCGCTACCAAGTCCCGAAAAGGGCTTTGCAAGTTGCAGGATGTTGTTCGGAGAACGCAATGCGTTGTGTTGTATTTTTCAGCCCGACTGCGATATTTGTACATTTCAGTCCAACACAACCGGCTTCAGCAGGCATTTTTGTGTCCCTGGTTAGCCTTCTCTCTTTGATCCCTTCTCCTTAGCCAGTCTGCTCTGTTGCAGTCTATTATCCAGGATCACCGCTTAGAGGTGTAGAAGGGTCTTGGCTGTTCTGGTTCACTTACCCTGATGCTAGCACTCAACTATGTGTCGCACTGGTCAGGAATGAAGTGTTAGGAGACTTCAGTATTACTAAGTTATAGTTTGTATGAGATGGGGTGGCCAGTTCTCTTCCTCATTACCTTTTCTTAACTAAGCCAGGTACCCATTTACATATGGGTTGACTGGAGCATGCTGCTACAGGGAACTGAACCTCGTACCTATGTTGTGAAAAGCAAGTAATGCACTACTACGCTAGTTAGCCACTAAGATCATCTACAAGCAACAATATCTCAACCATCCAAGACAGAAAAGGGCCCTCTGTCATGAAGTTGAATGAATTGGTGCAGAGAAAGCCATAAGGAGTCTGCATCGCTGGCTTAATTTTATCATGAAATTAGTCTGATTTGAAAAAGACATTTATAACTTTAATATTTAATATGTGCTCATTTTTTACATCAAGAAAACTTTGGTGACTTCTGGAAAGAGTCTGTGAATGACATAGATGATAGTAGAACTACTAATAGACTTTTTCATTGGTCGATCTCAAATAATCACATTTCCTCATAAACTTGCAAGTCTGTTTCATTGTCCTCATATAGCTTTTCTCTCAAATAATCACATCTATTTCCTCATAAACTTGGAAGTCTGTCTTATTCTTCTATTGTCCTCATACAGCTTTTCTCTCAAATAATCACATCTATTTCCTCATAAACTTAGAAGTCTGTCTCATTCTTCTATTGTCCTCATACAGCTTTTCTCTCAAATAATCACATCTATTTCCTCATAAACTTGGAAGTCTGTCTCATTCTTCTATTGTCCTCTTACAGCTTTTCTCTCAAATAATCACACCTATTTCCCCCATAAATATGTATACATGGCATTGAGAAGCTTTCTAGGTTTGAAAGAAAGCTCTAGGGAAAATATCCCATATATGATACAACAACATAGTTTGCTTAGGCATCAGAGGCCACTTGTGTCGGTTGACCACTGTCATGTCCAAGTGCAGTGACACATTGCCAAATCCTGTCTAAAACTGAGGAAGAGTCAGCCAACTGTTGAAGTCATGATGTGTGGGGGAGACCATGTCCTGTGCTTCCAACCAGCTGTTGGGTAGTCATTGAGACAGAGGGCAGATTTGAGGAGAATCTGATGAGCCGGAACATCCTAAGCCAGGCAAACAACATGTCTGAATAGGTAGAGGTGATGAATATCCATGTATTGCCAGACTGGAGGGAGTTTTGTTTTTCTGGTGGCCTCTGTATTTGAGAAAGTCATTTCTGTGGATTTCGAGAATACGTCTCTGTATTTCGCATGTGGAAGATCTCATTTCTTGATATGCCCCATCTAAGCTGGAATTTTAAAAGTTAATACCTTGGTTTCATTTTCCTTGGGAAGAGGAGGAGTAGAATAAGAAGAAGAAGAAAAAGAAGAAGAAGTGTAAAGAAACTATACTGGTAGGATAGTGAAAACGAAAATGTTTGAGAATATTTTTTTTGTTAAAAGAACGTGGAACGTTGGAACAAAGAATGACGATGGAAACAAGATTTTTTTTTTTTTGCGTTCGCCTTATTTTTTTATTTTTAAGGTCGTGTGCGTTGCACCATGTTTCTATTTTGCGCCTGTCTGCCTAGTGCATCCAACTTCAGCATGCATTTTATGTAAGGGTCTGCTTCCTCCTGCATTTTTTAAGGGTTTGCTTCCGGGGATAAAGGCCGGTGCTGTGATGGGGAGCGAAACCAGCTCCTTTGGAATGTTAGCCGGGTCACTTATCCACTAGCCCACACTGTACCCGGAAAGAAGAAATGATCACAGGGATAAGCAGAATGTCAACGGCCAATTTGCACATTATCTTTCATTTACATATCAAAGTGAGGGGGGAGGGGGGAGTATATAGTAACACCAGAGTCAGGTGAAAGATACTGGTTAAGATCTCACCTTACGTCTACATCAGGTTCCCTGGAAACAAGCTGTAATACAGCAACTCTTCTTCTTCTTCATTCAGATTTTCTAATCATGCTAAATCTTCAGTCCTATCGCCATGATGAAGTCCACAGTCCCTTCCAGGTCTGAGCGGTGACCTCATAGTTTTTGCCTCAGTTCTGCTCCATCTGGCATCTTAGTTCTTCGTGAGCCGGGCATTCTTGAAGTACATGTTCCTGTCCCACATGGACATTAATTTGTTTCGGGAGATTTTGAGCCAATATAGGTGGCCCAGTAGTCTGCTGTTGCCCATTCCTGTGCAGAAGATTGCAGTTTGCTGGTGTCTTTGTAGCTGGTGGATTTGGTCTGGACTGTTAATACAGCAGCCTGAATAATGAGGTGGGGATCAATGTTGAAATGTGATGAGCGTCCTGAGGCGCCTCATATTGCACTACAGCCACAAGGGCCCAAGTCTACTTTCTCAAGTATGCCTTGTAATGTAAGAAGAGCGAGCGTAATCCACTACCAAAGAAATGTAGTCAAGGGTTAACTGAACTCAGCACTAATAGCATAGAAGAACAACAACACCATCGCACCACAACATCCACCACAACAACAACATACTCACTTTACACTCTTTATACATCTGTTGAAGCACATCATCTGTGATACTGTTTGAATCCTCAACATATATTTTGTGATTCTCAACTATGTCAGAAATAAAACCATCCAGCTCAGTTTCACTGTAGACATGCCAGCCCTTTGAAGCTGCCTCATTGTGTCTTTGCTGAGACTGCATTGATGGCATTGGCGAGGGTAATGGTGAACAGCTTAACGCTGGAGATGTCTCTAAGGATGATGGGAACATTTTTGAGCAGCGTGGATCCCAATGAGAAACTTTCTGTGAAGCTGGCGAGAATTCACAACTTTCTGCCATAGATAGAGGGGATAGCAATGTTGAATTCAACGGACTGAACACTTTCGAATCAGGCATTACTAGAGAATGAATGACGTTTTTTAAATCACAATGTAATGAATTATCTCCAGATACACCTCTACTTTTAAATTCCTCAATTCTCTCCACTTTCCCTGTGTCCTTTTGTGAATCACACGGAGACAGGGTTAGAAGTTCTGTTGACAATGTTGATTTGAATTCGGTCAGTGGCTGGGAACTGGAAAGCACAGAAGGTGATAGTGGCGTGCAAGCTGACGTGTTGTAGAGTTCCACAGTAATTGAAGGGAGTTTGCTAAGAGTACCAGTCCCGAGATTTATTCCCTCCTTGATATCATCATGCAGACCTGGTTCAATAGAAGGCGGAGTCATTTCTGCCAAAGTTTCTGCTTCGGTATCACTTTTAATGTCAAAATCTGATACTCCTTGTTTTTTGGTTCGTTCCAGCATCTTGAGTTCCAATGTATCCTGTGTTCTCTTTGTGTAGGTATAACGACCAGTCTTAATGGCTGCAAATACATTAAATAAAATACATTATACAGATTTGTTTGAGTTCAGTCATAAATCTCTTCATATCACCATCATCATGTGTGTTTTTTATGCTCCAGCAGAACCATACAGGATAGTGTATAAGTAAATGAATGGTTACAAGGATTGCTTCAAATGGCAATACGCCAGATTCAATCTTTCACTGGTCTTAATACACTCCAGCCTATCCATCTGTAAATGGGAACCTGAATTACAGTTGTGGAAGGCAAGACAGCAAGGGGAACTGATCACAACAATAACAACAAAACCAAGTCTCTAAAACTCCATCTCTGTCAGGCAGTGTTTGCCATACATAAGACCAACATAGCCTTGAGAAGCAGGGATAACAACTACATTTAACCTCCTTTGAAGCAATCCTATGTCTTTTACATGATGAGGTGCCTCAAATACTTTGTTGTTTGTAGTTTTTCAGTAGTTCAAAACTCAATATGCTTCAATGTAATTGAGTGTACAAAATATATATATAAAAATAAGTATAAGACACAAACAAGAATGAAACCTACGTTGCAAACAAAAGGCCTTCATTGGAGACAATCGATAATACACATGAGCTAACACATCATATAAGAAGTAAAAATACATTAAAAGGAGATAGGAACTCATAAAAAAAAGATACTTGGCATTCGCTATCTGCTTTTGATGTAATGATCTCTTCTTCTATGAAGTGTTCTATTTTTGTTTTGTACAGTAATTAAACTCATTTAATCAATGTCTTAGACAGACCATGTTTCTGTTTTGTAAAAAATTACATTACCTCTAATACTCTAACATAATAGTCAATATTCTTGTCTAAACGTTACTTTTCCTTAAACAAAAAAGGGAGTGGCTGGTCAAGCAGTTTGGACATTTGGTCTTTGATCACCAGAAAATGTGTTCAAATCATTGTTACGGCATAGATTTTTTTTCTATTAGAGGTAAACCAAAAACCTAATGTGTGGTGATTGCAGGAGCAAGCAGCCTTCATTCTCCAGTACTACAAATCTTGTTGGTGGACCTCTTCTTCTTCTTCGTACGCTGTCAGACTTCAACTTGAATTTGTTCGAAGAAAGCAGCTGTCATCCTGAGGCTGTTGGCACTGCCATAGAGCTTTTCTAGTGTTGGCACTGGTGATGGACACATGTGCTTTCTCTGGTCCTCGTATGTCGGGCACTTTTGCAGCAGATGTTCAGCGGTCATTTTCCCTGTACCACAGGTGCATTCGTCAGTGCCACCTATCTTCAGTTTATTGAATAGATGGTACCTCAGTCTGTTGTGGCCTGTACGGAGTCTGAAGACCACGACCTGCTCTTTTCTGTTCAACTGGTAATAGACATAATTTTTTGTGTAGCCAGTATGTTCTGTTTCCCATTTGGCCATGTATCTGGCCCTAATAATCCTTTTGGACTCTTCATAGGTCACACTAGAATCTGGTTGTGGTAATCTTGCACCTTCTTTTGCCAGTCTGTCTGCCTCCTTGTTGCCTTGAATGTTACAGTGGGATGGAACCCACTGTACCACTACTCTTTTTGGTGCAGACTGCTGGCATAGTTGACAGAGTACTGCTCTTAAATCATTAAGTTCTGTATTTTTCTGGCTTTTTAGTGCTGTAACTACGGCCAGGGCATCTGTAAACAGGGCTATCTGGCTTTCATTTCTTTTGCCTGTCAGCATTGCTTTTACTGCAGCCTTCAGTGCCTCTGCCTCCGCTCTGAAATTGCTTGAAAATTTTCCAGTTGCCACAGACAGTGTTATTATTCTACCATTTGTTAGACTCAGGAATACCCCTCCCCCTCCATTCTGTGTTGTGACCTCAGTAATAGGAATAAATCCTGCAGATATAGTTTTGTCTAGATAATTTAATCATATGATAAAACACAAATCACGTTGAGGCCCAAATCATGTCGTAGGTCACAAGTTTGGGGCCCATGTTCTACAGACTCGATTGTATGATGTCTCAGCTTTATTATGTACAACCAGTTTTTTTCCTCACTGCCTTCTCTAACTGTAAGTCAAGTACAGTACCCATTTGCGGCAGGGTAGACTGAAGTGTGCCACAACTTGGACATGAACTCGATCCCTTTGATGTGAGAGACAAGTGCTTTAACCATCTTGCCAATGTATATAACAGATTTTCAGAGATGTAACTGCCTTAAGAAAATAGAAAAATGATCCATAGAACTGATTTTATCGCACCTGTGCGCACTCTCATATATGATCAGTCCCGTTCATTGCTGAAAGTGCAAACGACAAGAGCACAAACTCTGTAGCTCCCACTGAGCTCTGCAATTTTACAATGGCTTCATCAGGTATCCATTTACAGCTAGATTAAAATAAGGCAAGGCTGTAGAACACTGTAGATATAGAATATTAAAAAAACATGAAGATGAAAACATAAACGAAACTTATTGGTCGTAGAACAGATTTTGTTTGTTTTCGTCTCGGTGCAGTATCTGACCCTATCTATATATAATTTTTTTTTCATAAAAATTATTTTTTTTACACTTTACAGCAATCTATGACATGTTCAGTCTGTCAAACTGAGCACGTGATTTGAACCTGGTAAGCTGGGATTGTAAACCAATTCCCAGCACCTAGGCCACACACTTCTGCCTTAAGTCTGGCTATTTAATCAGGTCTTTACCAGAATTAATCTGTCAAATATTAAACCATCTGCTCTTGACTCTATGATCATCAATACAGCTGTATTTTTTCGATTGCTTGCATCGGTCAGTAGATTTATAAGGTTGAATATAGACCTTTAACTTTAGCAACCACAGACACAGGATTTCAGCCAGTGCTTTTTGGTCAAGAGATCAATATCACGTTCAATCTGTGGACATACCAACAAAAAAGCTTGGCGGGTTGCAAGGCACCACAGTAACTGGTGTGTCTCCTGGACTGGTACCTCTGTCTTCAGCACCTGTTCTATGGAGGAGTGTGTTCCACCATCCTTCTTTGGCTGGGGGCTTTGATTTCATCTTAATCTTGTTGGCTGGCCATCTTACCTCCCAGTGGGGCTAAAACCCAACCTTTGGTAAGATTATTGGATATAACAAGGCCCACAAGCGTGCAGGTGAGGTAGACTTGGACAGGAGACACACGAGTCTTGTATTCTGCTTCACTGTCCCATTTGTTTTTTCAAATGTTGCCACCACCCCAATATTATTTACGTGGCCTTCAGAGGGATCGCAACCCCTAGTTTGAGATGCCCTACCCTTCCATCTCTTCTTTCTCTTTAACTGCATCTGTTGCTGCATGTTCTCTGCAACAATGAAACATGGTTTAAATTTAAACTAATACAGAAATGCAAAACTGTGCTGACCTTCTTTGGACATGCCAACAGATAAACACTTGAGGTATCTGCATTTGGGACAACTCTTCCGCCTGTTGGTGCTGATGACACAGTTGCCATCCCCAATACATTCATACTTGCCATTACGCAAAAGACTGCGTCTAAAGAAGCCCTAGTGATTAAAATGTAAATAAAATGTATGTATGTATCTATGTGTATGTAAGCATACATACATGCATGCTTGCATGCATATATTATATTTGTATCATCATTTACCTGTCTGGTTCTGATAAACTGATAAACACATGCAGATTACATGGCATTGGGTCGAAGGCGAGAGCCCAGATGCTGCTGGTTCCGTAACAGCAACAACAACGTGTCTGGTTCCCCTAAGAACATTGTGCCGCAACTTATGCTCTCCATCTGTTCCTATTCTATGCTGACTGAACTGACTTCCTCTTTGACTGTTAGTCGCCATTTGTTTCTTGGCTATCCCACTCATCTTGTTCCTGTGGGTTCCAATCAAGTGTATGTCTGGTTATGTTGTCTGGCTTCTTTCTGAGAGCGTGCCCTATCCATCCCCACTTTCTCTCCCCAATTTCCTGCTGTACTGGTTGTTGCCATGTTCTTTTCCCCAGATCTATGTTTGCCATTATCTCTAGCCATCTAACATGCAGTATGCAATGGATACACTTATTAAGAAGGTCTACAGTCTGGATAGCATATCCTTAGACACATGTCATGTCTCAGGTTCATATAGCAGGACAGACTTTACATATGTATTAAACAGCTTAATAGTATTCACCATGGAGAATTCTGCAGAGTTTCATATTGGCTGAAGAGAGTTGAAAGCAAATCTAGCCTTATTGATCCTGTGTTAACATCTTGGTTTGTTCCTTCATCTTTATCAATGTAACTTCCCAGATAGATAAAACTTTGCACTTCCTCAATTATCTGGTCATTTATGAGGTCTCTTTATTTGTTGCTTATTCTCATTTTCTTTGTTTTGTTCACACTCATCTGCAATCCCACCTTTGCTGCTTCATATGTACCCCCTGTTGCTTATATACACATAAATAATCTTCCAGTTGCCTATCAAATGTCCCCTGCAATTTTGTTTTTCAACCCTATCTGTAGCATCACACAGTTCATCTCTATAAGAAAGATAGTTGGAGACAGTAGGCATCCCTGTCTGACCCCAGTTTGGACTGTAAACGGGTCTGGCAGTTTACCCTTGCGGATTATTCTATTTGTGGCCTCTTCATAGAAACCTTGTATAATTCTTATAGATTTGTCTAGTATTCCAAAATGTTTTAGTATTTTCAAAACCTATATAGTTAATATGTAGAGGTGTCTGCCACTCCATTGAATGCTCTAAGATAATTCTTAGTCTTAGTCTTGGTATTTTTAGAGGGGCATAAGCCTTTTGTGCAGGTCCAATCTTTGGTGTGATCTGGATGTTGCCAAGGAGGATTTCCTGCTTAGTGGGCTAGACTCGAGCAGCGTATTACTCCACTATGGAGGGTGGTTAACTGATGTGCGAGTCCATCTTAATAGACTCAAACACTAGAGCAAAGTAGACCCATAGCCTGTTAGGCGCCATCTATGCTGCTCTTAACAAACCACCTAACCATGGCCAGTGTTATGCCATGTCACACAGTTAGTAGCCTCTTACGACATGCTCTCTGTGAGGCAATGGTGCTATTCTTGTCCTTGTCATACACATAGAGCCCAGCAAGCCACTCGGGGTTTTATAAGATAATTCTGAGTGTAGTTATTTGATCTGTAGAAGATTTTCCTGCACTGAATCCTGCCTGTTCTTCTCTCAGTTTTCCATCTAGAGCATCTTTTATACAATCAAGCATTATCCTGGGCAGCACTATTCCACTCCCTGCCAGGAGTGTTATTCCTCACCAGTTACTGTATGAGGCCAGATTTCCTTTCTTTGGTAGTTTGATTAGAGCGTCTTCCTTTCCACTTTTTGGAATTGGCCTCATGTTTCCATATCTTTTTGCAGCATTTGTATGGTGGATGAAATGTCAGCTTTCATGGCTTCTGGAAATTGGAAATAGCGTTGGAAGTAGCTCTGTACCACTTCAGGACTGTATTTGATGCTTTCCCATGAAAAGCCCAAAGCATCGTAATCTTTACAGACTCATTATCTGCCCTTCAAGCTCTGGAAGATGGTGGTCACTGTAGGCCTGAACTTACCAAAATATCCCTAGATGTCAACCAACTTTTCACATCCCCCAAAGTCGGAATATTTATACAATGGATCCCTGGTCACTCAAATACACTTGACAATGGCATGGTAAGCAGACTGGCTAAGAAGGGATCAAGTCAAGAACAACAATACACACCAACAATCATACAGACAGTCAAACAAAGAGGCCTGGCTGAATAGATAGGCAATAAGAAATACTGGGAGAGAAATCTACAAACATATGGCCATCCCAAATCCCAAAGACAACATCAACCTCCTGAAAAGGAGAGACCAAAGCACCATTTTCCGACTTTGCACTCAACACATACAACTCAACAGCCCCTTGAACAGAATCCAACCAAAACATACTCCAGAGTGCTGGCTGAGCGCACATCCCTATGAAACTGTTAAACATCATCTTTTTGAATGTCCGGCGCTTGCCAGTATTAGGTAAGAGCTTCTTCATCTCAGGCCAGACAAATGGAACACGCTGAATGGAACTAAATAACAGCTTACAAACACTTGCAGATACCACTATATGGCATTGAGCCAAAGGGAAGGAGCTCAAAGGCCGTTGATCAATAACCAACCAATCAAGGTTTCTGGAGGAATTCCATCTGGTACTGCAGTTTTCCCAATTTTTAATAGCTTGAGTGCTTGTATGATCTCTTGTCTTGTCAGTGGATTTAAGTTAACCTTTAAGGGTTCCTTTGCTGGCACTGTCAGTCTGGGCTATTGGTGGGTTTATTTAAGATATTCTACCATTTGTCTCACTGTTTCTCTTCACTACAGATGTTCTGTCCTTGCTTATCTTTCACTGGTGTGTTATGGGTCCTGTTTTTGTCCTTTATAGCATTCTAGTTGTGTTGTATAGTGTCTTTAGGTCACCTTGTCTTGCTTTTTTTTCAACCTGCTCAGCTATTTTATCTATGTGTTTCCTCTTATCATATCCCTATTGTGAGCCATTCCTTATGCTGTTTGCCTCATTTTCTAAGAACCTCTTTACACATGTTCCTAATTGTTTCCTCAAGCTTGTACCAGTGTATAGTACTATCTGTGATATTCCCAAGGATTTAAAATCTGTTCTTCAGATTATGTTTCACTTTAGCCTTGGTGTCTTTATTTTGTAGGTTTTATGTGATGTATTTATGGCTTGTTTTAACTACCCTATCCTTGAAAGCTCTGTTTTATTGCCATAGTTGCTAAGAGCAGGTCATGGTCTGATTATCCTTCTGCTTTGGTATATACAGTATATAGATTAGCAACAACACATGTAGTAATGAAAAGTTCAAAGGAGGTCTCATATATATGGCACTTCAACATATGCAGCCCACTACCCAAATCGTATATTGTGGCCTGCAAGCACAAAGCTACATAAGAGGAAACAAAAGTATAAGAAGAAAGGTATCATATTACAGAAGGAATTAATCAGAATAGCTCAAGGAAGATGCAGATCTTACTGTAGAGTAACCATTATGACATCAAATTTGTCTTCATGTGGCCCTTGTGTAATCAAACTTGTCTTCATCTGGCCACTGTATCATCAAACGTGCCTTTGCGTGACCTTGTGTCATCAAACTTGTTTTCATACGGCTCGTGTGTTATCAATTGTGTTGACATGTTGCCCTCTTGTCATTGAACATGTCTACATGCAGCTCTTGTAACACTGAACATGTCTTCAAGTAGCCCTTATATTGCTTAACATGTCTTCAACGAGTCTTCATATCACTGAACCTGTCTTCAAGTAGCTCACGTGTCCCTAAACCTGTCTTTAAGTAGCCGCTGTGTCAATGAAGCTGTCTTCAAGTAGCCCTTATATTGCTTAACATGTCTTCAACGAGTCTTCATATCACTGAACCTGTCTTCAAGTAGCTCACGTGTCCCTAAACCTGTCTTTAAGTAGCCGCTGTGTCAATGAAGCTGTCTTCAAGTAGCTCACGTGCCCCTAAACCTGTCTTTAAGTAGCCGCTGTGTCAATGAAGCTGTCTTCAAGTAGCTCATGTGTCCCTAAACCTGTCTTTAAGTAGCCGCTGTGTCAATGAACCTGTCTTCAAGTAGCTCACGTGTCCCTAAACCTGTCTTTAAGTAGCCGCTGTGTCAATGAAGCTGTCTTCAAGTAGCTCACGTGTCCCTAAACCTGTCTTTAAGTAGCCGCTGTGTCAATGAACCTGTCTTCAAGTAGCTCACGTGTCCCTAAACCTGTCTTTAAGTAGCCGCTGTGTCAATGAAGCTGTCTTCAAGTAGCTCACGTGTCCCTAAACCTGTCTTTAAGTAGCCGCTGTGTCAATGAAGCTGTCTTCAAGTAGCTCACGTGTCCCTAAACCTGTCTTTAAGTAGCCGCTGTGTCAATGAAGCTGTCTTCAAGTAGCTCACGTGTCCCTAAACCTGTCTTTAAGTAGCCGCTGTGTCAATGAAGCTGTCTTCAAGTAGCTCACGTGTCCCTAAACCTGTCTTTAAGTAGCCGCTGTGTCAATGAAGCTGTCTTCAAGTAGCTCACGTGTCCCTAAACCTGTCTTTAAGTAGCCGCTGTGTCAATGAAGCTGTCTTCAAGTAGCTCACGTGTCCCTAAACCTGTCTTTAAGTAGCCGCTGTGTCAATGAAGCTGTCTTCAAGTAGCCCTTATGTTGCTAAATCTGTTTTCACCAGTCCCTTACTACTATGATTTGTGTTTGAGATCCGTGGTAATAACAGTTGTAATAGTAATAGTAAACTTCACTGCCTTCAAGATGGCCAGCAAAATGTGTACCTTACAAGCCTCACAAGTGTTAGCCCCATAGTGGAAGCCTGCAGCCTGCTCTCCACACACACGACACGGTGGCAAGGGCCCTGCCACACTGGACACTCGTTCCTCTGGAGGTCGTTGTTTGCCTCTCATTCTAGGAAAACAGAAAATCATTGGTGAACTATCTCAGCATTATGAGAACACCAAGCTACAAATCAGTGCTTCTCAAACTGTTCAGTGTGATAACCAGCAAGGATTTACCTATTGCAGTATAGAATGGTGTCCAATGTATTTATTATTGCTCTTTTCAATGATTTTTAATTTGCATTAAAATTTATATAAATGTTTTGTTATTCTTTCTTATTATCTTAAATTTGTATTTAAATATGTTGAAATTTATTTTTGTTCTTTTTTGAATATCTAAAATTTGTATACAAATTTGTTTTAATGTATTATGATTTTTTTTTCTTTCTTTTTAAATTTGTATAAAAATATGTTTAAATGTATGCGTAGCCAATTCTGTAAGTCTTTTGCCTTTTAATAATAGTAGTTATAAGCGAATGCAAAAACATAATCAATAATCATTTATGATAACCTCATGGAATTCGCAATTTAAAGTTTAATCATTTATTTATCAATAGATCCATTTTTATATCAACAACATGACAGATATTATGTTTTGATAAAGGGACAATCCCGTTTTTTTAATTTCCTTTGAAGCAAAGACCGATGAAAATATATACAATGTGTGTCGCTTCTTGACACCCTTTACTGAACGGCGACTGTGCACTAACAGACTGGCACAGATTCGCATACCATCATTTTGGGAAGCACTGTTACATATCACCATATTATACATGTAAAAGGCAACCAAGGTGGGTTGTAATTTGCTCCGCGTGGATCTGAACCGGTTTGATGATCATGATAAAAGTGAGTTGTGTTTGAGGCTGCAGACCGTATAATTTACCTACTTTATTTCTCTAATAATATATGTCTAGTACGTGTGCGGGGGAGATTTCATTGGCTGATTGAACCTGTCGTCACTACTCATGAGAATCTCCTTAATGTAGAATCAATAAAGCGACCTTTCCGACTTGGATTAGGGAAACAGGGTCAAGATTCAGAAAAGTGCATGAGCTGCAGAGTCAGCGACCCATGGCTGTCTGCTAGCGCCAGCGATCCAGAGCTGCGAAGACCCTTCTACGCCTTCATTTGGTGATCCTGGATAACAGGTTGCAGCAGAGCAGACTGGCTAAGGAGAAGGGATTGAAGACGGAAGGCTAAGCCGGTACTCACAAATGCATGCAAATACAGCAGTCAAGTTGTAAACTACGACACAACGCATTCCGTTCTCCGGACAACATCTTGCTACTTGCAACGCCATTTTCAGGGCTTGGTAGCGGGAGATTGAGAACGAATCAGGCTGAGAAGGAGGATGATTAGGGAAACAGCTTCGGTTTATTTATATTATTTATTAAGAATAAATATGATTGCGCAACAATATTCGTTTTGACGTTTGACAGAATTGTTATGCTGTGAAGGCAACCACAAACGCAAATTTAACGGTGATGACATGTATACATGAAACACTTCCTTTGTAATCGTTTACGAGCGATCGGCCGGATCTGATTCTCACTGTTCGGAGTTCCAATTCCTGACGAGCCCTAATATCGTTTACCTTATCAATTCTAATTTAAAAATCATATTAAAATTATCAATACACATCATTTTATTATGACGTCCTTTTTTTTGGATATCTTCTGCAACAATAAAAAAAAAAGTAAAATCGCAAAATGCACACTTTCATCTGTTGGTGATCGGTACGCGTGTGTGCGTCTGCTTGTGGCATGTGTGAGTGTGTACGTCTGTTTGTGATCCGTATGCGTTTGTGACTGTGTGTGATCTGTATGCGTGCGTGAGTCTGTTTGTGATCTGTATGCGTTTGTGACTGTTTGTGATCTGTATGCGTGCGTGAGTCTGTTGGTGATCTGTACGCGTGTGTACGTCTGTTTGTGATCTGTACGCGTGTGTACGTCTGTTTGTGATCTGTATGCATGCGTGAGTCTGTTTGTGATCTGTATGCGTTTGTGACTGTTTGTGATCTGTATGCGTGCGTGAGTCTGTTGGTGATCTGTACGCGTGTGTACGTCTGTTTGTGATCTGTACGCGTGTGTACGTCTGTTTGTGATCTGTACGCGTGTATACGTCTGTTTGTGATCTGTACGCGTGCGTGAGTCTGTTTGTGATCTGTACGCGTGTGTACGTCTGTTTGTAATCTGTATGCGTGCGTGAGTCTGTTTGTGATCTGTACGCGTATCTATCAAGATGATGCAACTGCCCTCTCATGGACTGGGCCAAGAAAGCGGCCCTTAATATAATTCAGATGAGCGTGACAGAGTTACGTCCCCATGTAACGGTGGTAAAGATTTCAAGACTCGTGGTCTAAATGTGTCAGATATTGTGTATCTTGCCTTTTAAATACATGCAACTTTGTATTAACTCTTTTCTTCTTCTCTCTTATTATACTTCTTTGAGTGTAGAGGTCCCTTTGTATATACTGTACTTACAATTGAGTGTGTAGACAATCAGGTGATTTATATGTTATGTCATTGCATGGTGGTGGAATCGCCTTCTTTCGGCCCCTTTTTGGGAGAAATTTCATTACTCATTACTTCTAGAATTTTTGCCAGGACAAGGGTTCTTTTAAAGATAAACAAGTCATCATCATGTAGCATGTCCTTTATAGACCGTCGCTCCCATCAGTCTGTCTGAAAGAAACTCGTTTCCTTGCCAAAACTACAGCCTCCGCCTATACCCAGGCATTCCAGGATATCTTGGTGTCATCGTCTTCTTGGTCTACCCCTTCCTCTTTTGCCTGGCACCATACCTTCCATCACTGTTTTCTCAAGAGCGGTGTGTCTCTTTATGTGACCAATGTATTTACATTTTCTAGCCAAAATGGAATCGATAAACCAGTTCTCCTCTATGCTCAACTCTTGCCGAATGTCTACATTTGTCTTTTTCGCTGTCCATGGTATTCTGGGGATCTTTCTGTAAAACATTTCGACTCGAAGGATTCGATCCTTTGTCTAGAAATTTTGGTAATCGTCCATGATTCGCAGCCATTAGCTGCCACAGGAAAAACACAGGCTCTCAAGACTTTTACTTTAATCATTTTGTTGGTGTTTTGTCATAATTTCTTCAGGCTGTTCAGTCTCTGCATTGCCATGGCTAGTCTTCTAAACAAGTACATATATTTTTTAAACAACGCTTTTCGGAACACGCTTTAGTTTATATTTAGACTTCTTTCTGGTTGTCCAATTTCTATGGTGTATTGGCGTTTTTTGGTTGAGGATCCCTCAGAATTTAACAGGTCGCACTAGTAGAGGCTAAGTACAAAATGTCAGCTTTCTAGGTTATTAGGAAGTTGGTTAAAATCGGAGATATAGAAGTCCACACAAACAATTGTCATGTTAAGTATTAAGGGAGCTTACTTTGCATACTTGGAATCCTGGTATTCAAACAGGCATGTTAATGTCTGTTGCCAGGTAGCCGAATGCTTCGGTTATATGTTGTAGGTATTTTTACAACTTCTTGCGGCTTACTATGCCTGGGGGAGGATACAAATAATTTGTAAGGGAGCTAGACTTCCAATATATAGGTGACTCAGTTAAAAATAAGCTGCCTCAGTTTAAATATAAGTAATTTTATTTTTTAAATGTTTTTATGTAAAAGCTTTTGAATGACATGTCCAACATCCGCATAAATTTGATAGATTGACAGATCAGACTAGTAGACGCTGAGTATTACAAAATTGAAATTAATCTAGGTTATGATGAAGTTGGTTAAAATAAGAGAATTAGAAGACCAGCCACACTGAGGCCGGTCATTTCAATTCAAGTTAACTAAGAGATTATAAAAAGAGCACTCTCATTGTCAAAGGAGCCGTGTTGGCGGTACCGAAAAGATAGTAAGTAATAGTAGCACGTAAACAGCCAGGCACGTCTAAAAATGAAGCAAACAGAGTTGGACATGTTGCTGGCTATCCTTTACTGTTGAAAATCTAATGCCACAAGAACATTTGTTTTAAATATAGCAATCACTCCGCTGTAGATTATACGAATTAAATCAAGTCTGCTAGTGACATCGCGTGTATTCATTCTCCACGCGTGAATAGATCATGTTTTGTTAAAACTCTGACCTGGGGTATATTATTTACTTGTGGTGTACATATTTTGTGACGTAGCACACGTAAATAATGTTCACTTCTCGTAGCGCATTCGTGATATGACGAGGGTCAGGCTTGAAAAATTGAAACTAACACACTTTGACGAGGGGGAAGGGTGGAGGGTATCTAGCCTATGGAGTGCGTCTTGAAAGTTCAATTGCAGATGGGAATGTAGGAGACGTGTGAGATAGAATGTAGGAGACGTGTGAGATAGAATGTAGGAGACGTGTGAGATATAATGTAGGAGACGTGTGAGATAGAATGTAGGAGACGTGGGAGATAGAATGTAGGAGACGTGTGAGATAGAATGTAGGAGACGTGTGAGATAGAATGTAGGAGACGTGTGAGATAGAATGTAGGAGACGTGTGAGATAGAATGTAGGAGACGTGTGAGATAAGTTACCCGAGCCGTTCATGATGAAAGATTCTGATCAACGTAACCATCCTAGCATGTTATAAAATGCGTATAAAGAGGGCTGTGCATGGAGATAGCTACTTCATCATTTAAAAAAGACTAAATGCTGTAGAAAGTATTACTATAAGAGCGTAAGCATTTGTATTGTGAAGATTTACCTTTATGAAGTCAGTCGCGTTGGTTATAGATCAGTGGTTGAATCACTAATCTGTCTTTAATAACTGCTGATGGGACGGTACGTCAGTGTTATCCTAAACTGTCCATCCACCATCAGCGAACTAGCCATAACACGCATGCCTCAAGTTGCTATCAACGACAGACTAGACATCCTGCCCAGTATAGATGAGGTCGAGAAAGCAATCAACCTAATGTTTAGCGTAAGGCCCCTGGGCCTGACCCTATTCTTGCTGAGGTTTACAAAGCAGCAGGCCCTGCGCTGCTACACATTCTAAGACTCTTTTGCTCAATTTAGGATGCATGCCAATATACTGTAGATGTAGAAAGTGAAAAATGCCACCATTGTCCACAGTGGAAGCACAAGGACAATCGCCAATCTTATGATAACCACAGAGGAATCTCCATCCTGTCGATAGCTGGAAAAGTTATGGCTCGAGTCTTGCTCAACAGCTTATCTTGAGCAGAAGCTACCCTCAGAGGGTCCATGTCGATTCCAAGCTGGTCGTGGGAAGGTACACATAATATTTGCATGGCTTAATTTGCGTGTCATACACTACTACGAGGATGACGTCGATCTCTCATCTCGTTAGTCGGTCTGCCATAATGCAGACTGTTTCCAGGGAGGGCTGCGTGGAAGTGAGGTGAGGGTCTTGGCAGCATATGTTACCTTTTCCTGACTAACATGTCTGATCAGTATGTTTTGTCTGACCCTGACTAACATGTCTGATCAGTATGTTTTGTCTGACCTTGACTAACATGTCTGATCAGTATGTTTTGTCTGACCCTGACTAACATGTCTGATCAGTATGTTTTGTCTGACCCTGACTAACATGTCTGATCAGTATGTTTTGTCTGACCCTGACTAACATGTCTGATCAGTATGTTTTGTCTGACCCTGACTAACATGTCTGATCAGTATGTTTTGTCTGACCCTGACTAACATGTCTGATCAGTATGTTTTGTCTGACCCTGACTAACATGTCTGATCAGTATGTTTTGTCTGACCCTGACTAACATGTCTGATCAGTATGTTTTGTCTGACCCTGACTAACATGTCTGATCAGTATGTTTTGTCTGACCCTGACTAACATGTCTGATCAGTATGTTTTGTCTGACCCTGACTAACATGTCTGATCAGTATGTTTTGTTTGACCCTGACTAACATGTCTGATCAGTATGTTTTGTCTGACCTTGACTAACATGTCTGATCAGTATGTTTTGTCTGACCACACGTTAGTTTCGTCTCAATGGTGTTGGATATGACACACATTAATGAAACCAGATGAAAGAATTACAAGGCAGTCTCTGTTCAGGAAGCCCCAGGGCAAAAGAGACAGAGGCGGACCAAAATACACATGGAGGCGAAAGCTCGAGACAAACAAACATTAGAAGATGTGGACAGAGACGAGGCGGATGGTTCAGGACAAAACGAATTTTCGTGTTTGAAGATTTGATAATCTCTAAGACACACGTCTATGTGGAGGTATGCACCTCCATCTAGTCAAAACTATAAGATACGAACAGGAGTCCAATGATTACCTCAATTTTGTAATTTAGGCAATCAACAAAATTAAGGTTACATTTTTAGAACTCCTCGTGTCGAGGTGTAGCCTAGTCGACAGTGAGATGGCTTGCTAGATGGATTGCAGAGTTCAAGGGTTCGAATTCACGGACCCGTTGAATAAAAATCCGGCCGTGTTCCGTGCAACTCCAGTCGACCCAGTCAAAAATAGGTATTTGGCGTATGAGCTGGGGAAGGTAAACAACAATGACGGGAGCAGACCACCCAACATAGGTGTAGTACATGATGAGTTATCTTCATCCCTGGCGGAAATTGTTGGCATACGACTTACCTTTACATACATGCAAATGAAAAGAAGATATTTACATCATTTGAAGAATACTAGCGACCAAGTTCATTAAGAAGAAGGCTGAAAGAATTAAGTAAATGCATTTGAAGAACAAGATGAAGAATTTATTTGAGGCAGAACAGGTGACAAGTTAAGGTCGCTGTCATGAGACGTGTAAAGGCCCAACGTATTTAGAAAGTCGCTAACCACGCCTTTCCACAGACGGTGATGATAATGATATAATCGTTGTATGTGATGATAGTTATTAACAGCCCAATACCTTCAGCATAAAAGCACGTCTTCCTCGGTTGATATGGTGATGTGCAGAGATGTGCTGTGTACGCTGCGGTAGGAGCAGCAGGTCGGTTAGCTATCGACATGGGATCAGAAGGTGCTCGACTGATCCCTCGTGGAAGTGACAGAATCTACAATTTGATTCACGTAGTGGATCTATTCTATTCAGATGATTGTTGAGAGGGATATGATCTGATCTCAGCTTGAAGATCAGACTCTGGTCTCTTCGTTTCAATTGCTTGACCGGATCCTGGGCATCTGGTTTTGCTTAGTGTTTAAAATATATTAAGCTCTCTGATTTAGCCATTCCAATCTGTTTCTCGGGATCTGTCTGCAGTTCTGTAGCGTGCTTGGCTTCTGGTCAGTTCATCAGCCTTCTAATTTCATGGTACCCTGACATGGTCAGGTATCCACTGGAGCACCCCTTCCGCATCACAAGAGGTGAACAGTTGGTCAATTAATGTAATGTATAGTTATTATCATTGGGAGACATTCTATTTTTCAAGACTTGTGGAGCGCAGATCTTGAGAATGCACAAAGGGCAGTGTGTGTAATCAAAAAACATAGATGCCCTTCTTCTACCTTGGCTTGTAGAGATCTTTCATTTTCTTTCGGGATAGTTTCTACAGCATGATGAAGCCATCCCAATGAACTAATCTCCTTATTCGCCCCTTCCGAAATAATTCGCAGGTTGCAGTGTGATTATTATTGCTCTCAATTCGGACGCCGGTAATTTAACTTTCTATAAAAGTATGTCTACAACTCTAGGTACTTCCAATATATATATATATATATATATATATATATATATATATATATATATATATATTATTTTTATTTTTTTTTAATTATACGTGAATGTTTCAATGAAAATAACACAGCTGCGAGGTAAACAAAGATTACGAAAACACACCAGTAAAAGATGGGAGAGGGAATTCTCAAGCGTAAGCATATTCACATGATGTGTTTCTCTGAAGTCTTAACCGTGACCTAATTCCAGAAAGCATAAAGAGTACGATTGGTCGCCTGCTTTGCACACCCCATACCTCCTGCTTTAAGTCTACGTTTGCACTTACTATTCGTCAAAGAAACAGCGCGTAGATACAGGGAAGCGATGAAAAAGAAAGGTCATCGCAACCTTTCAAGCATGTCGTAACAGACGAATAAAGAGGTGTGTGCTTGGGACCAGCACCTGTAAAGTATATTGCCATATAATGTTATGGGGATATGAAGCCCGTACGCTGTAAAAGATAACTCCTCTAAGAAAAGGAACACTGATTTAAAAAAACCTGTTTTGCTGGTCCAGTGTTTTTCGACATTTGTTATACATGTACCTACTTTTATAACTATCGTGGTGGTTGATGTTGTTTCGGATTTCCCACAATCAGCTGGTTACTCTTATGTGCGCCCTGAAAATGGTGTTAAGTGACGAGTTACAGTAGCTTTCCTCACATCCCGAGCGTGCTGATGAAGGTGGACCAGGATCCTCCAGGCGGTTGTGTTATGCTTGGCCTCATCTACGTGTCGATCATTGCTGCGGAGATCACGTCGAACCTCACCTTGTTAGCCAGACTGTTGTCCTCGACAACAGCCCGTTTCCAGGACGACCAACGAGGAGGTCAGGTGAGGGTCTTGGACAGTATATTTCTCCTGACCCTGGCTAAAATTCTCTGATCAGCGTGTTTTGCCTGACCTGACGTTAGTCTCATCGTCCCCTTCGTGATTGTAAATGTTTCTTACCGTCCACTAAAATCTAAATCGGAGAAAACTTCGCGATCCTCCACTGAGTCGTGTACATTTTTGATGTTTTTTAATCATCATGTAGCCTGTCCTTTGTAGAATGTCGCACACATCGTTCTCTTGCCAAATATCCAGCCTGCTCCAGAGTCATGCCCAAGCATTCATTGACATCTTGGTGCCATCGCCTTCTTGGTCTGCCTTTCTTGCCCGATACCAGACCTTTCATTACCGTTCTCTCAAGACCGTTGTCTCTTTTGACGTGGCCAAAGTTTTTCAATTTTCTGTTCATGATAGAATCTATGTACCAGTTCTTCTCTATGTCTAACTCTAGTCGAATGTCTGCATTCTTATTATTTTTGGCCCACTGTATTTTAAGGACCTTTCTTTAACATTTCGACTTGAAGGACTAGAGGTTTAGGTAACTGCCCATGTTGTCATGGGAAAAACAGGTTTTCAAAATGTGCACTTTTGTTTGTTTGCTGGTACTCTGCGATAGTTTTCTCAGGTTGTGGTTTTAATACAGCATGTAATTTGTCTGCCACCTACCCACCTGAAAGATGAAATCGCCCACTAGTGGACGGTAGCGCCCAGATTGAAGTGCACTGATCTAGTCCCGTTCTAAGGTTATGGAGTGTTAACGTGGATTCAAAGAATTTCCGATAGGACGGCTAAAAGGCGTATATGCTGCAGTACAACTATAAAATGCAGGGCACTCTTATGTTGTGGTAGGTCTACGATCATCGCCTAGTCATCAGCCTTTAGAATATACACAATGAAGATCCATTATAGAGACATTTTTCTTTTTTTGCGTTTGATTTATTTATCTATTCTCCAAAGGCGGTGTGCGTTGCACTGTGGTTTTTATTTTGCGCCTGTCGGCCCAGTGCATCCGACTTCAGCATTCATTTTATGTTAGGGTTTGCTTCCTTCTGCATTTTCTAAGGGTTTGCTTCCCCGGAGTAACGGCCGGTGCTGTGATGGGGATCGAACCCAGCACCTTCTGGTTGTGATCCGTGTCCCTTAACCACTAGCCCACGCCGTCCCCATAAAGACATTTGAGTTAACTTACACTACATTCTACTAGACTGAGAGAGGTCACGTTGCTGTTGTTGAGCAGAGCGGGGCATACAGCACAACAACTCTGGGATGCCTTTCTTAGACCTCTGTAACAAGGGTAGTTATCGTGCCCGACTTGCAATCCTTACTATGAAAGGTACAGAAGGGCAGGCTAAGACGTGGATGGATAGCAGCTGTAGAGGCCCTAAACAGCAAGCGGCTGGTAATGGATATACTTGTCGTGCTAGGGCTCTAGTTAACGAAAGAGCCGATATCTTGGCCATACAAGCACATATTGTGGGCACATTGAACAGGGGTGACATTTCGAAGTCTTTCAGTGAGGGCATGTTGGATGACGCCATTGCAACGGGTGAATTAACAATGAAGACTGCACAACTTTGAAATCAAACGAGGGTAACTCTTAGAGTGCAGTGGAAATCGATTATTATTTACAGAACAGAACGCGACACACATGCCAGAAAATGTCACTACACCAGAAGCGAGCTGTCAATGGATTACTAGGACTAGGCTAGCCCCTAGACATTTTAGTTAAGCTATTTCGAACTAAATTTCCATGGGTCATAAAAGCATAAATGAAAAATATTTAATAAACAGCGTTAGTATTCCTCACTATCTGAGTCTCAATTTGAGTAACAATAACCAACGATATTCCTTCGCTCCCAAAGACGAAACTCTAAAATCGGAAGCGCTCGAGTGTGATCAGCTCTCCCCGAGTAGAGCACCAGTTGAAGTCAACCTAGTCCCTCTGTGTAATAAGATACATGCTAACACTTAACGATCTGTCATAAATAAATGCAATTGTCGTGTTTGCTTCTTATGAGTGGTAGTGTTGTGGTTAATAAGCTTATGTGATTGTTTCAGCTAATGAAAGAGATTTTGTGAAGTGTTAAAGTGGTGTGGTTAATAAGCTTATGTGATTGTTTCAGCTAATGAAAGAGATTTTGTGAAGTGTTAAAGTGTTGTGGTTAATAAGCTTATGTGATTGTTTCAGCTAATGAAAGAGATTTTGTGAAGTGTTAAAGTGTTGTGGTTAATAAGCTTATGTGATTGTTTCAGCTAATGAAAGAGATTTTGTGAAGTGTTAAAGTGTTGTGGTTAATAAGCTTATGTGATTGTTTCAGCTAATGAAAGAGATTTTGTGAAGTGTTAAAGTGTTGTGGTTAATAAGCTTATGTGATTGTTTCAGCTAATGAAAGAGATTTTGTGAAGTGTTAAAGTGTTGTGGTTAATAAGCTTATGTGATTGTTTCAGCTAATGAAAGAGATTTTGTGAAGTGTTAAAGTGTTGGATTCTAAAGATAGTTTGACAGTGTTCAATTGGGTAAAATATGGAAGAGATCGACTTTGGAAATTGTTTCCTCACAACAAAGCTTGACAGAAACAAGTAGTAAGGTTAGTGTAAGTAGGTCATCAGGATGTTGCACAATCACGTGTTGTAATTGTAATGTTGTGTTCTCCGTCGATTATTCACGGTTTCGTTGGAGCCTTCAGTTTTGAAGAAAATCAGCAAGCAGTAACAAAAGGTAGACCAACTCCAGACATTTCTATTAAAACAAAAATGAAAGACTGTGCTCGTGATTTCAAACATATTATACTTCTTCAAAGTGGTTCACTGCATGCAAATCAAGAAACAGACTATAGTTGGTCTGGTGTGCTGTTCGAAACATATCAGGGAGTGTGGAATAATAATGGCTTCGTGACATCAGTCATTTTCACAAAGCAACTTTCGGGAAAACCAGAATAGATTTTATATACATATTTGTTTATTCCATTTCTAAATGGTGTGCATCGATAGAAGTCAGCGAAATTGCGTAAACTGTGACCGGTCAAAGTGGCATTGGTAACCTACATATTGTACATATAAAGAGTATTCCATTTTAGCCCCATAATGAGAGGTGTCCTCGAATTAAGTCCCCTTTGAGAAATGTCACCACGCGCTACTACATACATTTCAAAAAATGACACAACACACATGCCAGAAAATAACATTACACATAATAGACCTGCACGTTGACTTTCAAGCATTAATAACAAAAGTGTAACATATTTATGGATGTACAATGACCTAGTTGTAGGCATCAGAACTTACTAAGTCTACTTACCGAAACGAAGAATAAAGTAGGTTAGATGGACTAACCTCTAGAACTTGTTAGCTTGAGACATTTCAGAATTATAGTTATGAGGAACGGCTAAAAATAACTGGTTTTCAGTGTCTCGAATAGAGAAGAATTTGAGGTGACTTAACACAAGTTTATAAATTAATAAACGGAAAGGATAAATTAGACTACACGAAGTTTTTCAAAGTACGACCGGCTACAGGAACAAGAGGGCACAGCTACACAATGTTAAAGACAGGTCCAAATTAGATATTAAGAAATATTTTTAGTCAGAGAGTGGTGAATTCTTGGAATGCATAGCCGCAGGATGTAGTAGAGGGAGAGTCAGTTAATGCATTCAAAAATAAATTGGATGCTTCCAGTACTTTCAGTATCGATAAAGTGGAATAAACTAGTTGTATACAGACTCTGTAGAGTCTTCTAAACCAGTATAATGAAGTTAAGTTAAGTTATTACTCAATCTACAAACCTTGATTGATGCAACTTTTCTGAGGTACGAAGTTGATTAAAAAAAACATATATAGGCAACGGCTCAGTGACTGCACCGCGGGAAAAAAACGAAAAGGCACTTACGTTAGTGCCAAAAGACCATCGTCAGGAACAAAGAACCGATGAAAGCAAATAACAAATCACAACGCAAAAAAATAAAGCATGATGTAAAATGTGCGTTAAATTAAGTTAGCAGTCAAACGTGAAAGTGGCAAGGAAAGTACGAGACAGTAAGCCCGTTATTAAATAGAATGGACCAAACGAGAAATGGTCAAGATGATTTGACACAGACAAAAACAATAACTATAATCCATTTATAAAGAAGCCTATATTCGGGCATTTGCAGTGACGGTCGCTAGCCCCACGTACAACGTTCTTTAGCCGCCTTTTACGACATGATTGTAATCGGACATTGGTAATATCCTTTTCAACATGGTTACTGCTTGGGTGTTTCTAAAAAAACGTGCAATCCGTTCTGATCCGTTCATGTAGGTTCTAGGATACAATTTATTATGGGCCCCGTTTTCTGTGTCCAGCTGGTTTAATCTTATTTGTCAAGACTAGAAAAGCAAATGTCAAGACTAGAATAGCGACAAAGCAACAACTCTACCAACAGCCAAAAAAATCGTATAAACAGCAAAAAAGGAAACTTGGCTGAACAGATGGGCAATGGGATCAATAGGGAAGGAAGTCGTAAGACATATGGAAAGCCCTAATCCAAATGATCGCATCAATCAACTCATAAGGACGGATCAGAACACTGTGTTCCGACTGAGAATCCAACATTTAAGATTTGGCTTGGCTTTGTTCATTCTCAATCTCCGGCTACCAAACCCTGAAAGGGCTTAAGTAGCAGAACGTAGTCCAGAGAACGGAATGCGTTGTGTCGTAGTTTACAGCTTGACTGCGATATATGCACCTATCGGTCCAACACAACCGACTTCAGCAAGCATTTTTTTAGTACCGGGTTAGTATTTCCTCTTCGATCCCTTCTCCTTAGCCTGTCTGCCCTGCTGCAGCCTGTTATCCAGGAACACCGCGTTGAGGTCTAGAAGGGTCTTGGCATCTCTAGTTCGCTAGTCCTGACTCTAGCAGTCAGCTATGGGTCGCCGACCACTGCAGCTCTTGCGCTGCTCAGCATCTTAGTACCATATTACATTTAACAAGCACCTGAATAGAATTCAACCACAACACACTCCAAAGTGACAGCTGTGTACACATCCATACGAAATCGGTGATTATCTCTTTGGGTGCCAGGTGCTCAACGATGTTAGAAAAATGTGTCTCGTATCGACAGACACGTTGTATTATACGAAACAACAACTACAAAACACGTGCACATACAATTACATGCCATCTGGCCGAAGGGCGAGAGCCTGAATGCTGTGGGATACATGACAGCCTCTGTCCACATCAGTCATGGGTAGGTGTTATATCCGGTAGCGTGTTATCCGTGTGACCGTTGCCACTATTCCACCTTGCCTCAATCATGTGTGTATATTCATTACTATAGTTTGATTTCCTCAGTTATTTTCTTTTGTACAACTTGAACATCGACTAGCGACTTGATATGCCAGCCCCACTACTTGTTCAAGGTATATTCAATTATACTGTACCCAGTGGCGTAACAGCGCCAGGATGGACATGCACGTCCAGGAACTGCAACGTGTGGATTGATTAGAATGGTGTTTATCTCTCGTGGCAAATGAGCTGGGTTCACTCACATTACTGGTCACTCTCATGCCTACCATGCTGTTAATGGGTACCGGATAGACAACTAACTGACAACTGACCTAGCACTGTAATATTGTATCCCTGACGATACTACACGCAGTAGGATATTTGATATAGATCATTTATTTTTTTAAAGAACGAAAGATGAGATCTGCTGATTTGTGCAACGATCATACTGACTGATTGACAGCAAGCTAGACATCTTGTAGTTGGGCTGGTAACAGTCAATGGTTATAGAAACATCCCCAGAACATAATTGCATCCCTTCTTCTGCTAGTCTTCCTCGTTTTCTTATTCATCATCACTTTCTTCTACTTGCAATCCTTCTTTCTTCTTCTCAAAAGCAGCATCAAATGAAACAATGTTTAAAATTATGCATATTACCATTTCAAATTGATGTGAAGAGTCATTTGCCCATTTCAAACAGGCCACAACAAGTTCGATGATCATTTATTTTAAAAACCAAAGATAAGATCTACCGATATGAGCAACGATGATACTGGTGACTGACAGCGGACTGAACATCTCCAAAGTGCACAAAATACTAGAAACAAAGAAAGCACATATGGTCATATACAGTAGCATAGACTCTTTGGAAATAACAAAAAATTCCATTCACGCAACCAAACGCTCCGATTTTAAAACAATCAGTCTGATGAGGCACATCATTAAGTTATAAAGAAATCATATAGAAAAAGAATTAGGAGTAAAAATAGACAGCGAAGATCCACGTGAACAGTTTGAATTTGGATATAAATGGAGCAGGATATTCTGCATTAGGACAATAGCGGAAAAATGAATAGAAGTTCAATAAAGCATGTATTTGCGCTTCCTAAACTAAACAAAGGAATTTGATAAGAGACCAGCATGAGAAACTACTTACATGGTAGGAAAATATAGGTATGGATAGAAAAGAATAAATAACCTATACCTAAAAAGATGGGAGTGACAAGGATGCGTGCTGTCCTCTTGTTTGTTTAACATTTACAGAGAACACATTTTTGGACAGATTGAGGAAACGCCAGGACTGATTATCGGTGCAGTATCAATAGATAATCTCAAATATGAGACAGCTCTGCTGGCTGAAAGCGAGCAAGAACTACATGAATTGGTGTTTCGTGCAATGTCGGATATATGGATTAGATATTAACACTGGGAAAGCGAAAACTGATGATTAGCAAAATAGATTCGAAATTTACTCTAAAGATAGAAATAGATGATCAGACACTTGAAAAGATGGAAAGCTTCTCCTGTCTTGGACATTAAACAAAGGAAGATGGAAGATGAGAAATTGAAATCAAGAAGATCATATGGATGGTCAAATCTGCTTTGAAGGGCATCCAAACAAGTAACACAAATTTAAAATGAAAGTGATCAGGTGTTATGTATACTCGTCTAAATTGCACGGCGAAGATACGTGGACAACTGAGTAAAGAAGAAAAATGATGCCTTTGAAGTGTTGATATTTAGAAAAATGAACAAAAAACGACACAAACCACCTTCTCACTGACAAACATACGGCAGCAAGTAAAGCTCCAACTAAATGGAAAAGAGATACGGCTAGATGAGGCTCCAACCTTCTTAGAAGTTTCCTTAGACCTACTCTGACCTGGAAAACGCAAATTTTAAAGACCCAACTGAGGGAGAGGCTACTCATGTCCATCATGAAGAAACTTGTTGGTACTACATGGGGGTGCTGACGGAAACTTGCTGGTACTACACGGGGTGCTGACGGAAACTTGCTGGTACTACACGGGGTGCTGACGGAAACACACTAAAGAAATTATACACAGGCAGAGTGAGACCAGTTTTGGAATACCGCATTGCATCTTGGTCCACGGCATCTAAATCAAACTTTGACAAAATAGGGCGCACCCAGAACCAAGCAGCCTACATCATAACAGGAGCCCTGAAGTCCACCAAAATAAAAGACCTGGAAGCTATGACTGGACTACAACCAATGGAAGACCGTCGAGACTGCAGAATCCTACAGCAAGCGGGAAAATTCAAAAGAAACATGGACCACCCGATGCACCACAGGCTAAATAGGCTGGGACGCGGCAGGCTAAAAAGGAAATGTTTTACAATCCAGACAAAAGAAAAGATTAAAAACAATGCTGCACTTTTAAACGAAAAAATAAACCAATACCAGCATGCTCCATGCACTGTCTCTGGAAAGGACGACGCTTCCCTGATCTTATATTCAACATCCCAACATCAACGACAAAAGGTCACAAACAGAGGAACAGAAAAAACACATAGTTACAAATTACATCAACCAAAAATGTCCACCAACAGCCTGGACACACGCCTATACGGATGGCTCAGCCAAAGATGCCATTGGATACGGGGAAGGAGGCATCACTATAAAACTGAACAGCAAAGTATACTCAGCAGTATTTGCCACTGAGAGATGCTGCAACAACTTCAGTGCCGAAGCCAGTGCCCTGAGATAAGCAGCTGAAACCATTATAGACCATAAGGAGCAAGCAGAAAAGCAAGTGGTCATTTTCACAGATGCCCTAGCAGTGTTAATGACGCTCAAAAATGAACTCGGTGCTCTGGCAGACTCGCTCGAACGCCTGTCCCAGTGCTTAAAAAAAAGCATAGTTTAGTGGATACGAGCCCACTGCGACATTCCAGGCAACGAGGAGGCGGGCAGACTCGCCAGAGAGGGAGGAATGCTGCAGCAGAGTGATATAGAAATCACATATAATGATACTAAAGCATTCATCGGGGCAACGATCAGTGCAAAATGGAAAAAAGACCACCTTGGCCACATAGAAAACGATGCCTACCATCAATTCTCCAGGCGAGACCAGGTTATCATTCTCCAGCTACGCACAGGTCACAACAGGCTGAGATGTCATCTGTACAACAAGTTCAAGATTGGCACTACATACATTTGTGCCTGCGGCACAGCCCATATGAAGGCAGAATATATTTTACAGTCCTGTCCACTGTATACCGACAAAAGAAGTAGCATTTGGTAACAGCCAGTGTCCTTCCACGAGAAGTTGTATGGAAGTGTACAGAGCCTTGAGTCGACTGCTGCCTTCTTTAGAGTCATTGAAGTGAAGTCTGAAGACAAACGAGGAAGAAGAAGAGGATATTTAGAAGAATAGGGCGCATCTCATGAAAGAGAAGAAAACAAAGCAGGCAGTATGGAGAAATTAGGAATACAATGAGAATAGATGAACGAAATCAGGCAGTTAAGAGTGTTTTGTGGTCACATCAAAATACATGACACCTTCTTAAAACAATATTGGAAGGATAGGTGACGCCAGAGGTAAACAACCCTATAAGTAGAACAATAACATTAAAAGTCGGACAGGGAAAAGCCTGATAGATTGCACCATCAAGACAAGCGACAGAAGACGTTGGAGATCTATTGCTGTCGACATGTAAAGTGGAGATGGCACTTGAACTGAACTGAATAACCTCAGGCTAACACTGTTTTCTTCATGAGATATAGTCAGTAATTAGGTCACAAACATGTGGGATAGCTGACAAATGTAGTTGGCAGTTCATAAAGTAGTCATTATGTGACAACAACATCCAGCGTTGTTATTACTGTAGGTAGCAGACGTTGGGTGTCGCATGCACGTTCGCAGCCCAGATACAAAATGATGTACGTGATCAGAGTGCACAATCAAAGAACAGTGTGCTGCTGTGAGTTCCCTCACATATATTCAAATGCATGGAGGAGAGAGAGTAGGAAACATAAAATGGTTGCATATACTTCATTTTTACCGAATCGTGAGGGAAAAAGTTACTCCCTCTTTAATTAATTTATATATCCTTTAAACCCAGAGGGCTACTCGACACTCAGTATGCAGATGTCTGACATGTATGAATAATGGGGTGTGCAATCCTGTATTTATCGCTCTACCCTAGAGAATTTAGACGTCACACGAATTTGGCTCTTAGGCCATCATATCAGTATGGCAGTGGCCATATTTTCATTTATGGTGTTCTCGAAGGTTTAAATAGATCGTGTTACAGCAACATGGCCAGTGATTTTGGGATCAACAATGCGATCTCCGTAATACTGATCCAGCAAATGAGCTTTACAATGCACTACAGTAAAGTGAACATAGGTACAACTTCTTTAGTACGCCCCGAAATGTTAGTAGAGTCGCTACAAACCACGCTCAGAGAAAATTCGTGTAGAATAAAAACGTAGCACGAGTACCTTGGACAACAACAACAAAGTCTAAACTGCCACCTACACAATGCACACTTGGTGTAGTAATTCATACAAACAGAACGTACAAGCCACTAACCTGAACATGACAGCAGCATACCTAAGTGTACTTCTGTATTCAACATCATCCCGTTAGGAAGTAACACTAACCCCAACCTTGACAAACACATTGCACTACTACTAGAATTTGCCTTCCCCTTTATCGCAATTTCACACAACACAGAAACAACGCTATTGACACGCATCAAGGTTTGACCTCACAACAAAAACAACAGATAAAATACACGCCAGCCACAGCACTAAAGTTCTGCTTCGTTGTGTAATCAACATGCACCGTACTATATAAACATGTAATTGGATAATATGTATATATGACTCGTTCGTAATCAGAAAGCAAGATAAAAAAAAAATTGTAATACTAAATCGAGGTCAAGAACAGAGTTCCAACTTTTAATAAATGGATTATGGAGAAGTTCAGCTAGCGTGTGACTGGGATTTAAATGTACTGCTTTTTATCCTACTATTTCAATTAATATGTTCATATGACGTTCGTGTCCTTTTTAGGCTCATGTACTGTTTGTGGTGTACTGTTTGTGTGAGTTAATGTACTGTTTGTGTGAGTTAACGCACTGTTTGTGTGATGTTAGTGCACTGTTTGTGTGACGTTAATGTACTGTTTGTGTGATGTTAATGTACTGTTTGTATGACATTAATGTACTGTTTGTGTGAGTTAATGTACTGTTTGTGTGAGTTAATGTACTGTTTGTGTGAGTTAATGCACGGTGACGTTATTGCACTGTTTATGTGACGTTATTATACTGTTTATAACTTAACGTCTTTATACTGGTTTAGAAGACTCTGCAGAGTCTGTATACAACCAATTTCATTTACATCATCTTGCTCTAAAAGATATGCGCATCCAATTTATTCTTAAATGCATTAACTATCCCTACCTCTACTTCCTCCTGTGGCAATGCATTCCAAGCATTCACCACTCTCTGACTAAAAAAATATTTCCTAATATCTAATCTGAACCTCTCTTTAGTTAATTTGTAGCTATGCCCTCTTGTGACATCTACATACTGTTTCTGTGACACTAATGAGCTGTTTTGGTTTACATACTGTTTGGAATGTTAACCAGTAAAGTGTTCATGCTGCACTGTTTATGTGACCGTGTCGTGGCATATATGAGAACACAGTACGTGTGTGTATTTAAACATGTGTAGGTATCGTTCAAATACCGTGTATAAAGTCTATACACTGTTCCTGTGCGATATTACTGCTAGAACTGTATAGTACAATACTTCCAAATCGCTGTCATATAGTTCTAGGGTGGTTTTTGTTTAAAGCTCGTGATCACACATGCTTGCCATTTGGTATATTCAAATATTCAGTAACGAAAGCATTGATCCTATTGTGGGTCCTAGTGCCATCTTTTCCAAGAATAGAACCACTATACCTTAATATAATTGACGTAGAAGGCAGCTAATGAGAGTTGTGCTCGGGAATGGCAATAGTATCATGTAAAATAGTATGCGACAGAATCTACTACTGCAAGAATATATTATTGCTTCAGCACAAGGGTTCTACTTCCTATGAGACCATGTGCTCTTGTTGGAGCAAGACATGAAGGATAACTCATTATCGTTTAGAAAATATTGAAGTACGCAGAACTGAATGTCATGGCAACCGTTGCAATGTAAAAATACGGGAAATGAAAAAATACTACTAATTATTTACAACAGTCCTATAATTAATGCAACACAAGATTATATTTCCATAGAGATCAAATAAAAACAAAGCTGTGTTCTACCTGGTATAAGTAAAGTTGATACTTCTTCTTCTTCTTCTTCTTCGTACGCAGTCAGACAGTAACCATTATTTTTTCGAAAAAAGCGGCGGTCATTCTGAGGCTGTCGCCACTGCCATAGAGCTTGTCTTGCAGTTCCACTGGTGATGGCCACATCTGCTCTCTCTGATCCTCGTATGTCGGGCAGTTCTGCAGCAGATGTTCAGCGGTCATTTTACCAGTACCGCACGGGCATTCGTCGGTACCACCTATCTTCAATTTGTTGAATAGGTGGTACCTCAGTCTATTGTGGCCAGTGCGAAGTCTGAAGACAACGACCTGCTCTCTTCGGTTCAACTGGTAATAGGCATCGTTTTTGGTGTAACCAGTATGTTCGGTTTCCCATTTGGTCATGTATCTGGCTTTGATAAGCCGTTTTGACTCTTCGTACGTCATACTAGTATCTGTTTGTGGTAGTCTTGCACCTTCTTTTGCCAGTCTGTCTGCCTCCTCGTTGCCTTGGATGTTGCAGTGTGATGGGACCCACTGTACCACTACCCTTTTTGGTGCGGACTGCTGGCACAGTTTGCAGAGTGCTGCTCTTAAGTCATTAAGCTCAGTGTTTTTCTGGCTTTTTAGCGCTGTGACTACGGCGAGAGCATCTGTAAGCAGGACTATATGGCTTTCATTTTCATTGTGTGTCACCATTTCTTCCACTGCCGCCCTCAGTGCCTCTGCCTCCGCTCTGAAATTGCTTGTGTACTTACCAGTAGCGAATGACAGTGTTATTTGTTTGCCATTTGGTAGGTTCAGGAATGCTCCTGTCCCTCCGTTTTGTGTATTGTTTGTTACAGAACCGTCGGTGTATGCATGGGTCCAGTCCATGCTTGGGTAGCTTTTCGATATGAAGCTTAGGGTAGTATCTCTCCTTTCTTTTTCAGTCTGGCAGTTCTTGTTTCCAATACCTGGTATATTTTCTACCACCTCTAGAAATATATCCTGCCTCCAGGTAGGTTTTCGTACAGTAGTGATGGGTTTTGGTGTTGTTGGTGTGTTTAAAGTTGATACAAAACTGTCTTCTAGTTTCTGGGACTGGGTTAGGGCTAACTTCACCTCTAGTTTCTGGGACTGGATTTGGGCTAACTTCACCTCTAGTTTTTGGGACTGGGTTAAGACTAACTTCACCTCTAGTTTCTGTAACTGGGTTAGGGCTAACTTTACCTCAAGTTTCTGGAGTTGAATTAGGGCTAACTTCCCAAACTTATGAAGGGCACATAGCTAACGCAAGTGTTAAGTTAAACAGAACTGATCACGACCCCACCTCAAGTCATCATTAGGTGAAACATAATGATCACGACCCCACCTTAAGTCAGGGCTGGGTGAAACATACTGACCACAACCCTACCTCAATTCTACACCATTCATCTAAAAATAGGCTATGTTATTAGTAGCTTGGTCAAACGAGATGGGCATTGGCACATGATACACATTGTGGATATCCTAATGAGATGATTTCCATTGCACAACAGTGAGAAAGATTCAGGTCCACCCTCTTCAGTATGACTAAGAATGTAAATAGAGCCATTGCAAGCCAGCTACATGAGAAAATTAGTCAAGAGTTAAGGACTCAGATACAAGTAACTTCAAAAACAACAAACAGAAACCTGTGGGGAAAAACAGCCAGTGATTCCAGGGGTAGACATAATATGTTCCGGTTTCCTTCCTTTCATGTTGCAAGAGATACCTAAAGAGGGTTGTACACAGAAATGGCAACCTCCATCATGTAAAAAGCATTGATATGAAACCTCATTGCAAATGATTGAAATCAGGTGTCCTTAAAAGCTATTTAGGTTAAGCCATATATAGTGTTGGTCCTATGGGTAAACAAATGACTGGAATCAGGCATCCTTAATCCTTTCCAGTCCAGTCAGTAGTTTAACCCTTTACATCTCAGCCATCAGTTTAACAACCCTTTCTTGTTGGTAGAACTGGAAAGAGTTAAGCTGCTGGCTGGACTGGAAAGGGTTAAAAGTTATTTAGGTTAAGCCGTATATAGTGTTGGTCCTATGCGTCAACAAATGACTGAAATCAAGTTCCTTAAAAGATATTTAGGTTAAGTCATATATAGTGTTGGTCCTATGCGTCAACAAATGACTTAAATCAGACTTCCGTAAAAGCTGGTTTAGGTAAGCCAAAGATATTGGATCCCCATCACAGCACTGGCCGTTACCTCGGGGAAGCAAACCCTTAGAAAATGCAGGAGAAAGCAGACCCTTAGATAAAATGTATGCTGACGTCAGATGCACTGGGCCGACAGGCGCAAAACAAAAACCCCAGAGAAACGCACACCGCCTTGGGAATTACAGAAATAAGGTGAACGCAACAAACAAACATACTTTCAGCAAATCATAGGTTTAGGTCAAGTTGAGGTTGAGCTTTCAATAAATCAGTCAAAACCTTTCAGTTTCCTGTGAAGTACATGTCTTCAGCAATGACATACCAGGTCCACCTGCCTTGAGCAATCATTTCTTTCTCTTCATGTCTTTCTTACTATTTCTTGTATTTCTGACTCTCTTTTCTCTTTTTGATTTGAGTAGTCTCATAGCCAACTGCTATGGAGGATGAAGTGTTGTTGTTGTTTAATGCCCACAATGAGTAAGTTTACTCTTTTGTGCACCCTGAAAAGGATATTAAATTGTGGATTGTTGTAGCTCTCCTCACATCTGAGCATGCTGATGAAGGTGTACCGCGGTCCTCCATGTGGTTGTGCTATGCTTGGCTTCATCGGTGTGCCGCTCACTACTACGGGATCACATCGATCCCCATCTCGTCAGCCAGACTGCCTTTAAGGCAGCCTGTTTCCAGGGAATGCTACATGGAAGAGAGAATGTGGTCTTGGTAAGTGTATTGTGCCTGATTCTAATGCAACGTCCTGGTCAGTATGTTGTGCCTGGCAGGACAAGAGTCTCAGTTCCCCAGGATGAAGTGTTAGAAGCTTCAATGTACGAAGCCACAGCTTGTTTATCAGGTGAGGTGGCTAGTTCTGTTCTTTGCTGCCTTCCATTCCCTAACAGTAAGCCAGGTACAAATTTACAGCTGGATTGACTGAAGCATTTTGGTAACCGAAGCTCTTCCCTCTACTTTTGCCTTGAAGAACAAGCACTCTTCCACTACATTAATCAGCTGACCTGTTCATATCTGGTAAAGTTGTGGGTCATAGTCTCTACAGGATGGGATATCCGGCCCAATGCCCAACCTTACTTAGTCCCCTCTTATTAGATAACCTGCAGGTTACAGTGTTACCACACCTTCCTCCCCTTTCAGACCCCAACAACATACAGGCTCAGACTGAACTTTACGTTACACAACTGCTTCTTTTTCACTAGCTCCTAAATAGTCCATCCCTCAAAAGGGTCGCTGAGGGCCAAGCTGTCGCCCTGCTCCTCTAATAGAACCAGCAAACTTGGAGAACACGATTCTACTGCTTGTATGTAGGGAAGCTAAGAGTAACATCAGGGGCAGGTGAAACATACTGACCAAGACCCTACCTCATGTCTGCTTCACAGCAGTCAGCCCAACGAGGTGAGGATCAACACTGTAATCTCTTTGCTGGTGAACTTACGAGAGCATGCATTGCACTACAATCAGAACCCCAGACCACCTTCTCAAGTACACCTCAGCATGTAAGTAGAGCCACTGTAACTCACCAACAAAGAAACATTGTCAAGAGTTGAATTAACTCAATGCAAGTGGCTTTCCAAACAACAACAACTGTTTGTCCACAAACAGACATGTCTATGAGTTCTATTTGTTAAACAGATGATATTTCAGTCTGCAGTATCAGTTAGCAGTCTAAACATTGTCACCTGATCTCCTCCTCCCCAGAAGTATGCTATTTGCTAGTATCAGATTCTATATGTTCTCTGTTCTCATTTTAATCCGTTTTAATTTATTGAATTTGTTGCCACGTCATCAGTTTGGATTTCTTTCCTCCCTTTGACTAGTCTATCCATCTTTCCAATTCTCTATTTGTTATAATGAGCAAACACTTTTCTCTCTGTTTGCATTTTCTTCTATAACTTTTATACAGCAACTTTACCTGTTGTCATAATGTGTTCTAACTTTCTTCTTCTTCTTATCACATGCCAAAATAATGCAGACAATTTTATCTCTCTCAGTATATCATAAGTAGCAACTAACTATCCAGCTTAAAACCTTGTCCTGTACAACCTCAAAATCATAATATCCACAATAGATTAAACAGAAGAAGGCAATGTGTATAATCATATACTGATGCCAACAAGCCTCTTATGGCTAAAGTTAAAATTGTATACCATATCAATTCCTCATATAAATATATGCACTGCCATGACATCTGTATGTTCATATATACACTAGTAACACTGATAACATGTTTACGGTAAACAAATAGCCAACATGTACAAACTCTGAACATCTAAAGGATGTAACATCTCAAATACAAGTGTCTGCTCTTGACTATTAAAACTAAAAGCAATCTGAACTGGTCAAAAAGTGGATACAACAAACTCTTAGTTACATCTGAATTGCAACAGACAATTTAGAAACATTTAGTAATATGTAAAACCCTTTAATCTGTCAGTTACCGGTATATAGATAGTTTATGTTTCGGTTCCAACCTTTAAACAAAAATACAATTTTGTACTTAATTTTTAATAATTAAGATAATATAATTTTATTAAAATGGAGTTTGTTTGTTTTTTTTAAATATAACGGTACCTTCACACATAAAACTTAAAATTTGACAAACGTCTGCAGTTACTTATTTACTTAGTCATTCCTCTTTTACCCTGGAACTTAGAGATTTGCCAGAAACAGTGTCAGACCATTCTATCATTCCTCTTCCTCTTGGCCTGGTTTCAGTCTAGCTCACTCTTATAGACTGCCTAATATTGTCATTCCAGCCGTCCTCGGGGTCTGGATCCTAGACTCTTTGCTTTCCATGACTGCAATGATAGTCGACCTTCTTTCATTCTGTAGACATGACCAAAACACCAAAGTTGAGAATGTTCTACCTGAGTTTACAAGGACTGGGCTTTAAGATCGTGTCATACTGTCTGATTGCAGACCTACAGTAGTCTCTTCTTGTTACTTGGAGCTGGCTTTTCTGGGTTGTCATTGCCCATGAATCCCAACTATGAGTCAAAATTGTTATATTGATGGAGAGGTGTACAGCCATCTCAGTTTTCTTACTTATTTCTTTTGTGCTAAGGAATCCTATTTGACATTTAAAAGTTTAGTGTTGCTGACCTTCTGGTAACAAACTCTTCTTTAATACCTCCATCTTGGTTTATTACAACTCCAAGGCATTTGAACTGCTTGACCTGTTCCAGAGACTGTTCACCCAGAGAATTGTGATGTCTTTTCTCTTCTCTCAAAACACTGTTTATGTTTTTGAAATGCTAATGGTTATCCATCTCTTCCCAAGCTCCTCTTTCCAGATTTCAAGATTGGTCTGGAGATATACCGCTGATTCATTAATCATGGTCCCATCTTTGGCAAAAGACCCACTGAGTTCTTTTTGGTCCTTTCTTTGTAGGCTTTGATGACATTATCCATGAGTAGTATGAAGAGGTATGGTCTTATAATTTCACTCTCTGCCTTACACTCCTCTGATGTTTGGTTTCCTTTCCTAATGTAGTTCTCATAAACTCTGTATAACATATATCAAGGATGCTGGTATGTTTTTTCTTTCCAGACAGTCTATTTGCAGCTTCCAAGCTTGCTGACCTGTTTTTGTTCAAATCTGTTTATTTAATATTTACAACTAGCTTCCAAATTAGTGGGCCATTCAGCAATCCGAAACCCTGCTGAAGCACCTGGTTGGAGAGTATGCAGGTACACAGTTTAATTTTCAAACTAGTTTTGCAGGATTATAAATACAACAGTTAGCTTTTGAAAATGCAACTGGACATGACATGATTCTGAAAGTAAATGTTAATGAATTTTTAAGTTTGCATCAAATTCAGCAAAGGGATATGTAAGAAAATATGAACTACCCAGCCACAAAGTTGTGATCAAGAATAGCAGTAGAGATTAAATTATTTTTAAATTATCTTTCTTGTTTATAAGTAGACTAAACACTAAAGAAAACTAAATATTTGTTTATTACATGATAATTATTATACCGTTGCAACAAGCTTGTAATAATTCCAAATATAACCCTTATTTTTAAGTCGTTAGCATACTTTTAAAATACTAAATTACTTTGCTGATTTAATTATGATGTTCTAACAATATAAATATATTTTATTTTATATTATTATTATATGAGATCTATACTATAGTATAGACCATAGTTTATATACAACACTATAGACTATGCCACTATAGTGTATATAAACTATGGTCTATACTATAGATTTATAGTCAATTATAGTTTACTTGCAGCAGTTAAAATAATATGACTATGATGAGTATATGAGTCAATGATGACAAAAAAGTAAGAACCTTACCTTCCAGGTCAGGATCGCACAATCAACTATCAAAATGGCAAAGTTAATGGAGCTTGTGAAGTAGTTTAATCACACTACACTTGAGATTACACTCGTAACACAGACTTAAGTTGTAAGACTACGTACATAAGAACTTTAAGAGTCTTAAGTCTTGACTCTTATCACTCTTAGTCTGTCTTGTCTTAAGACTTAAGTTAAGAAAACTCATAACACACTATGACTATACTAGTGAGTATACTTATCATACTGTATTTTTAGTTAATAGTCACTATAATATATTATATAATCCTATATACTAGTATATTGGAATACTATATATGCTGTCTTATACTTATACTATATAATTTTATATATATATATATATAATAGTATATACTAATTACTATAGCCTATAATATTAGATAATTACTAATTAGTATGAATATCAATTCAATACACACGCGGATAGTAGATAGTTCATTAGTTACTCTTTACACTTTTGTCTTTACTGTTACTTATTAATTATTATTTCTAATAATTACTCATACATGATACTAGTTGATAGTTGAATGTTGATATATTAATAATACGTCGTATATACGATTTCTAGAAATGATAAATCATTAAATGCAAGATTATGAATTTAAACGCCACTAGCATCAATGCCATTGAATTGTTTAAAACATAATCTTATTGATGCTCACTTCTATTCTTTATGTGACCTTCTCTTCTGTTTTGCGAAGCCTGACTTGTCATTTCCTTGTTTATACGTTACTTACTACTATTGTCACAAAAATAGGCTCAGCTTTGAGGGGAATCAGAGTAACCGCCCTTGCTAAGAATTTAGTTAAGACAAACAAAAAGAAACCCAAATGTTGTGCCATTTTACAAATATTTGGAAGGTGAAACTCTATCTCAATCTGCTTAAAGGTGGTGAAGAAACCAAAAGCTTTATCAGAAGTATATACATCTAGATTAGGAACAAGTGGGTCACAATGCATACGCGTCACAATGTATGTATCCAGCTCAACAGAAACCGTAAGAACTACAGACTACAGATAGTATTACAGATGTTATTTTTATTTATTTTTTTGTAAAGTGTATGCCTCTCTGTATTCTACTGGTGGAGGCACGCCCTGTTCCACCCTGGGCCGCAGCCTTTTAGGTGAAATCAGGACGTTTTAACCAGTGCTTGGATGCATATGTACGTCTGTGTGTACCTATGCTAGTTAGAGAGCTCTCAGAGATCACAACCCAACCAAAGTGCAATGTAAAGGTCTCACCCTGAGGGTGCGTGTGAAAGTTGTGTTAGAGTGTGATTATTAGACAGAGTAAAATGAAACAGGGTGTGAGGTAGGAAGAGGAGAGAAGCGCCGGTGGTCTTGTATGCTTCGTCAATCTTGTCACCGGTGCTTTTATTAAAATCACTACGGGTATGAGTCTGGGGTGTGTGCTGTCCCCGCTGCATTTGAACATCTACATTGATAAATTCACTACCATAGAAGGAAATCAATTGTTAACATCAGTAGAAGTTCGTCCTATGTCACAAAATAATATGGGCTAAACACCATATTACCTTTACGCTGCCATGCGTGATTGGGATCTTTTTTTTTCTTCCCGCAGATTGTCCTCGCTTTGCAATGTGTATCTCTTGATAAAACAAAGGACATTCCTCACTATGTTTCACATTTCGAACTATATTCTTATGTGCATTGGACAGAGACCATGTTTGGCACTGGCAGTACAGAATTGGCATAAATATACATCGTATACGCTGTTGCTTGTTTGACCAGATAATGTCCGGATGCCTAAGCGTTGGGGGCGACTGATAAATCTTTCTTTTGGGGAGGTATCATATCTGCATTCTACCGGCGGATCACGCCCATTTTCACACCAGACCGTAATCTTGTAGACGATATCAGGATGTATTAACCAGTAATTGGAAGCGTGTGTGTGTCTATATTTACCTATGATAGTGCGATCTCAGTAGTCAACCCCAATCAAAGTGGAATGGAAGGACTACACCCTGAGGGTGCGTGTTAGTGTGTGTGTAGGAAAGGCATGCTTTCTATAAATAGACTCAATTTCTCTATACAGTCTGCTGAAAAAATATTGTGCAAATATCTAAACATTAGGGTCTGTTGAAGAGTAAAATAGCTTTCATGTTGAGTGGTACAGATGTTCTGTTAATCCTAATAGTTATTGTCTTCACCTCGTAAATTCGCATGGTGTATGTCACAAGCGCATTCAAGTGATTTTGCAGTTTATTTTACTCATCGTCCAGCAGACACGGAATCTGCAATGGGTAATTCGTGTATTGAATTCGTATCTACTACCATTTGTGCCCATGATCTCTTCGTAGCCTATAGACTTACTGTTCTCTCTTATTTTGGCTTTAAAGTCTCCCGTCATAACTGTTATGTTTCTTGGATTTGTCTTATCCAACAGACGTTGCAGTTTGCCGTAGAAACGTTCTTTTCTTTGTAGCGTTCGCCTTATTTCTCTATTCCCCAAGACGGAGTGTGTTGCACTGCGGTTTTGATTCAGCGCCTATTAGCCCATTGCGTCCGACTTCGGCATGCATTTTATTTTAAGGGTCTGCTTCCTCCTGCATTTTCTAAGGCTTTTCTTCCCCGGGGTAACGGCCGGTGCTGTGATGGGGATCAAACCCAGCACCTTCGGGTTTGTATAGGGGCATGCCCCTTAACCACTAGCTGGCTTCTCTCTCTTCTCACCTCACTCTGTTTCATTTGACTCTGTCCTACAGTCACACTCTTGCATAACTTTCACACGCGCCTTCAGGGTGAGACCAATCCATTGCACTTTGGTTGGGTCTGAGAGCGCACAAACCTAGCATAGGTACATACAGATACACATATGCATCCAAGCACTGGTATATGCGTCTTAATATCACACAAATTGACTACGGTCTAGGGTGGAATAGGCGTACCTCCGCCAATAGAAACTAGTGAGGCAAACACGTAAAATTAAAAACAATTAAAAACACGCATAAACTACACCATAGTGAAACACATTACAAACAGATACGTCATACACACACGCATTCACACATGGCCAATACGCCCACACTGCAAACAGATACACATATACACATTCATTGATCAATACGTCCTGATATCGCTTAAAGGACTAGGGTTTAATATGAAAAGGGGCGTGCCTTCGCCAGTAGAATCCAGAAAGTCAAACGTTTAATTAAACAAACTACACGAACAAATGGATGAGAAACAGATGATGAGATATAATGAATAGGAAACATTTTATATTTACTTTATTACTTCTATTTACAGATTAATGCACATGTTTTAAACTACCGTTTGGTTAACTAGTGCATTGTTTGGTTTACTATTATCATCGAGACCGGCATTTGGTATTTCATATTTGATGTTCAGATTACTGTTATTGACATATTACGAATTATACAGTTTTGGTGGCAAAAAGTTAGCAAGAATTACAGGAGCTTGCTTCTGACAAGAATATACACAATAAGTCAAGAGTTTTAATTTGACATAAACGTAAACAACGCAAAGACTATGATAATTTGGAAAAGTGACAAGAAACCATACATGCTGATAAAAATAAAAGATTAACTACTTGATCCGGTACAGAGTTTCTCCTATCTAGGTCATATAATAACAGAAAATGAAAGCTGTGAAAGAGAAATCAGAAAGAGAATAGGTATGGCCAAGATGGTATTTGACAACATACGACACATACTGACATCCAAACAGATAAATCAGAATTTGAAAATGAGAATTGTCAGGTGTTATGGATACTCGTCACTACTTTATGGTGCAGAAACATGGACAAGGAATAACAAGCTGGAAAAGAGTATTGAAACCTTCAAAATGTAGGTATATTGAAGATCGAGTCGCATTTCTTTTTAAAGAGAATAAAACAAATTAGGATGTATTGAAAAAGTTGGGGGTGAAAAGAGAATTAATGACCGAAATCAGGGTTAGACCATGGCCTCGTTATATTGGTGAAATAACAAGACATACCTCTTATTTGAAGACCATACTGAAGGATAGGAAGTCGTTCAAGAGGCAGACACCGTTTTAAGTGGATGGATAACATCATGAGATGGACTGGAAAAAGCCTCTCGGATTGCACCATTACGGCAAAAGATAGAGTACACTGATGGTGCATTGCAGCCGCCCTTCGATGCGGAGATGGCACTTGAACTCAACTGAACATTAAAATTGTCATAAATATTAAATGCCCAGTATAACTTATCTTCTATCTTTGATAAACACATTGATGATGTTTTTGAATTTCTTCCACTTGTTTTAGTCTTCTGCTATGAAATTAAACGTTTCCACTTTTTGTAATGTTACTTCTGTCTGACTTCTGTGTACTGATCTTTAAATAGGAAATATACTTCTTGTAATAATAAATGCAACATATTTTGACACACGAGAGAAACTATTAACTCCGTACATGGACAATGCTTGGTCCTTCTTTAAACATCGTTGTCCAGTTCTTCACTGTTGTCTTCAACACACTTGTCCTCATACACTTCCTGCATTCTGCAATGAATGTCAACTGGTCGACATTCTTCAGCTATTAGAAACCGAATCACCGCTCACTGATCAACTGGGGACGAATTCCGTATCACGCCCGCCATGTTTTCAACGGTCTGCTGAGGAAACTATGAGTCGGAGGATAATGAAATTGTGCAAACTTGACGGTTGCTATGTGCTGTTTACACCAGAAGGGACGTCATCATGCACATCGTACGTATGTTCACTTTTTGCAGTTTGGTGCCGTTTCATTTGAACACTCCTCGTAAATAAATATATATATATATATATATATATATATATATATATATATATATATATATATATATATATATATATATATATATATATATATATATATATATATATATATATATATATATATATTTAATTAACTGAACTTAACTTCTTAATACTAATTTATAAGTTAGAAGGCTCTACATAGTCTGTATACAACCCGTTTATCTCACAATGTCTGCAATTGTCTCAGTTTTCTGCTAGTTCATCCACTTCTGATAGTCTAATATATTCTATATACGAGGAATGGCTGGTTGAGCAGTTTGTATGTCGGTATTTGATCGCAGGTATATGCGTTCAAATCGTCGGTAAGGTATATATTTTATTCTATCTGAGGTAAAATGAGAACTGCGTACATACAGCACATGACAACTGCAGGTGCAAGCGACCTTTATTCCTCACCCGTATAAATCCTCTCGGGGGACCTCTGTTAAATGTTCTTGCTGCTTGCTCTTGCTATTGTTATATTATTATGTCACACTGATCCAGCATCATGGCACTTTATATCACATTGGTAAGTTGTTGGTTTATGAGACTTTGTTGTTGTCATTTGCGAATGCTCACAATGAGTATGTTACTTTTCTGAGCACCCTGAAAGTGACGTTAAGTGGTGGGTTGCAGTAGTTTTCCTCACATACCGAGCGTGCTGATGAAGGTGGACTGGGATCCTCCAGGTGGTTGGCTTCATCTGCGTGTCACTCACTACTACGGGGATCATGTCGATTCCTCACCTCGTTAACCAGGATGCCATGAAAACAACCCATTTCCAGGGATGGCTACTAGGAAGCGGAGGAGGGTCTTGGTCAGTATGTTTTGCCTGACCCTGACTAACATGTCTGATCAGTATATTTTGCCTGACCAGACGTTAGTCATCCTCCCCATGAGACCTTGCTAAATGAAAAGATTATCACCAAGTGGTTGTGATACCTGTCTTGACCAAGGAGAGACAAGTTCAAAACCTCAGTAAGACCCGTCTTTTTCTATTGGAGATAACAATAAAACATAGTCTGTACACTGTGTGGCAGCTGCAAGAACACACAACCTTTATCTCTCAGCGTTAAAATCTGTCCTGGTGATCCCAGCAACAGTAATAAATACTGTGAAGATAGTTTTTGAAAATGAATTGGCCAATCAGTTTGGACACTGGTTAAACAACAAAGACGGCATTAGTTCAAACTCTCAAAAATCTTTCATTTTATTGGTAATTAAATAAAAATATACCAAGAAAACTGCATGGCGACTGAAAAACCAAGCATTTGTTAGTCCTCAGCCCTATAATTTATGCAACATGTATGGAACACCTGACTATATGTCCTAGGATGCAGGAATCCTGTTCAATGTAGCACCTGATGGTGGCAAATGACAGAGCACTGACAGTGGTTGTTTTGGGGGCGAAAACTATGTGAGGTTGCCGGACATGGAAAGTAAGTGAATAAGCCCTATAATTGCTCCTGGTGGATTCCAGTATGGGAATAAATGGTTCTTCTTCTTCATCTTCTTCGTCCTGAAAAGAACGTTGTGTCGTAATTTACTGTGAGATTGCAATATCTGAGCATTTCGATCCTACACTTTCAGTTTCAGCTGGATTTCTTTGGGTACAGGGTTTGCCTTCCCATTGCAATCCCCAGTCTCTTAGCTAGACTTCACTATTGCACTCTGTTTCCAGCACCGCTGCTCGGAGGCTGAATTGGGTCTTGGTCAGATCTGGTTCGTTGACCCTAATGACCAATGCAAGCACCGAGCTATGTTGCTGGCTACTGTCAGCTCATTCGTGGGGCTGTATATTCAGTCATAAATGATACAAAAGTTATTGTTTCCTTTGCTGTAGATTTTTTAAACCACATGTCACTACATTTGACGAGCTATTATGATATTATTTAAGCCAACGTTTCTTATATGTTTGTAGTCTGCCAAACTCGTCAGTAGTATTTTTTTTATTAATTTTGCATCCTTTCCAGCATTTTTGCAGTCCATTGGGGTTCTGCAGACCTCAGTTTGGAAATACTGATCTAAGCAAGGATCATATATTTAGATAAAGGTAATCCCACCGCAAACTTGGCTGTCGAGAGTGGAGTCTGGGAGACTTTATTGTATTCTGATTTTGAGGGGTATGTTGACGAGTTTTCTTCATTTTTGCCTTGTCTTCTCTAACTGTAAGTCACGTACTTATTCAATTTACAATTGAGTATTCAGAAACATGTTGAGACAGGGGATTGAACCCTATACCTTTGCCATGAGGAGCTCCACAGTTACATGCAGTTAATGTGTGTTTTGATAGAAATAGGTTGCTAAAATGGAAATGCACTTTCCACCTGAAAAGTAAGACAAAAAAGGTAAAGATAGTTCCATACTAGACACTGCAGTCGGGGATGAAGTGTTAGAGACTAGGTCTCAGCTTTTTATGAGGGCGGTGGCCAGACCATTTCCTCAATAGATGTTGTGTTGTTGTTGTTGTTATTCAAATCTGCTGGTGCTGAGATGAGTTAACTCTATGGTAGCAAGTTACAGTGGCAATGTTTACATCCTGAGACGTACTTGAGAAGGTAAACCGAAGTCCTCAGCCAGACTGTAGTGCAAAACAAGGCTTCTCACTAAGCTCATCACTATGGGGATTACAGTATTGATCCCCACCTTGTTGGACAAAATGCTGTGACACAGCCTATTTTCAAGAGCACAAATGAGAAAGTGAGGTGTGGTCTTGATCAGTATGTTTTATTGACCCTGATTAGTCTTCGCTCCCTCTTCGACAATTAGGCCAGGTCTTCACAAATACATATATTATATGTTTTTCTACTTTGCTTTATACATGTTAACCATAATCTACCTGTAAGAGCAGTCATTACAGTTTCTGTACCTTATGTCTTCAACTTATTTTCACTTGTCGGCACACATTCTGCCTCACCTTAATTTTTTGTTTTTCAACTCATCACTGCAGTGACTGTTTGTTGTTTTGTGTCCTTTTATTATCATCCTCTTTTCCATGTTAGCTCATATAATGAGTAATATTATATTGTTAAATGTTCTTGCTGCTGGTTATATTATGTCACACTGTTCCAGCATCATTACCCCCCCCCCCCCCCCCCCCCCATCACCCTCTCCAATGCAACTGGTTCTCTTTACAAGAAGCCTGAACCAAAGTGCTTAGATGCACACTTGTACTTGTGGTTTCTGTACCAGTTTGCTTTATTCAATGATGATGCTAATCTCATGTACTAGCTTCTGTGCTATGTGGTTCTATTTATCAATACTAATAAGCAATAAGTCATTAAAAAAAAACTTTTCCTGCAGTTAAATCATCTATGTACAAAACGTTGACAAAGTAAAACTTCTAAAACATGTTTTTATTGCAGAATGAAAACAGTGTCAATTCAAAAACTGCTAACAATTCAACAGATGATGTGTACTTGGTTCAGCAGTGCTTTTTAAATGCTGAATTTAAATAAAAGTCAAATTCTGTGTAACAATCAAACAGGCAATACAATACTGCTGCAATGGATACCTAGCTTATTTTGTACAGCAGGAACGTTAGGAAAATAAATCACCTTCCATACAAGCTGCCTCCATAGATTGTTCAAAATACAGTGGCAGGATAGGGTACCAGACATCATGATCCTCACGAAGATAAAAATGTCAAGCATCTACACACTGTTGTGCCGACCACATCGTGCGCATGCCAGACAACTGCATCCCCAAACAACTAATGTATAGTGAGCTGGAAGAGAGCCTGCGTCTGGTCAGTGGCCAAAAGAAACACTTCAAAGACTCCCTCAAAGTATCTCTGACACATTTCATAGATGCAAACTCATGGGAATGCCTCGCACAGGACCGCAAGGCATGGCGAAACCACTATCAGAGGCACCTCCATTGCTGAGAAATGCCAGGCCTCTGAAGCACAGAAAAAAAGCACTTTTCGAAAAGACAAAACAACCAAAGCGCACATGTCCAATTCTGACCTGAAATGCTACATATGTGGAAGGCATTTTCATGCCAGAATTGGACTATACAGCTAACTCCATACTCATTGGTGAGGTGCAACACAACATGTCTGATTGCTATTGTCATCAGTGCATGTGATGGACGACTATTATTATTATTATTAGGGGAAGAAAAGCAGCAAGGAAGGGCACTGGTGACCCTACCTCATAAACAAGCTATGCTCTCGTACAATTAAATCTCTAATACTTCATCCATGACAGAATTGTTAGCTATTGAACTACCTTTACCTTTCAAAATTAAAAACATAAGAATATCCTTTTTAAATCATTGTTTGGACATCTTTCATAATCTAAGCATTTAAAAACAACAAATACTGAAATACATGTATGTTACTTCTAAGTAAAGTAGCTATCTAACAACTGACAAATTATGAAACAACTACTGAAAATGTTACGTACTATTCTGTCAAACCTCAACATTGATATAACTAAAAAGGCCCTGTCTGAGGCTGAAAATAAAACGCCTTACCAAAAATGAGACAAACTTTAGTAAATCAATTTTCTTGTATTTTTCTCTCATTGTCTTTTTGGCTGTGCTGCATTTTATTTTTTTAAACTAAAATATATTATTTTCCCCATTCCCTCCTTATTCCTTAAATAAGCTTTATATATGCATATTCCTTTTAGCATTTTTTCCATCAATTAATACATTAAAAGTTTCTTGATTTTTTTCCCCGTCTTTATACTGGTTTAGAAGACTCTACAGAGTCTGTATACAACCAGTTTTTTGGAGGGTGGTTTTTATACATGTGTGAGTCCATCTTAATAGAAGCCTCAAACACTAGAGCTAAGAAGATATACAACCAGATAGGCGCCATCTATAGCTGCTCTTCTTGTTTCCTATTTTCCTTTGTGTTCACCAATTTCTTACTTTCATTCAAATTTTTCAACTTTATATTTTTATTGAGGAGCTGGTGGTAGAGCTGTTTTGATACAGGTCTCTTAGTCAAGAGGAAATGGGTTCAAAATCCTGGTAAGGACGAGGTGTATTTTCAATAAGGGATCAAATAGAAACCTAGCCGGCATACTAGATAGCAATATCAGGGACAAATCAATCATTATTCTTCAATCATATAAATCCTCTAGTGAACCCAACAATGAGACTATAAATGTCACACTGCTGAATTTAAAAAAAAATTCATTTCAATATTTTGGTCCATAAATTATAATTTTTGTATCCTCCATTGTTACTTTGTTTTCCTTCTTTGTTCACTTGAATTTCTTACTTTATACCTTCCTCTATCACTTTCTCTCTTTTACATTTAATCACTCCATTTTTCTTATTTTCATTACTTCTTTTCACACCTTCTTATATAATGTTTCCTTGTTCACATAGCACACACCAACAGCAACATAGAAAATCACCTCCATACCAGCAGGAGTAATCTGTACCAATTTCAGAGCTAAAGCAACAGATGTCCATGCAGCAATGAGGATTGGTATTATCCAAAACACAACTACAAAGAAAATAATCAATCTAACAGACTCTAGGAGCATACTCTAAGCCATCTCAAGCCCGTAACAAGATAATCTCTCACACTAAAATACGAAATAGGATTGCTGTCTCAAAAAACAGATCTAGTTCTACAGTGAATTCTGGCTTACTGTGGGATCCGTGGAAATGAGAAAGCAGATGAGCTCGGAAAAGCCGGAAGTGGCGACATACAGACTTGCCATCCATAGAGCTATGAAGAAGCAAAGACACTCATCAAACGATAAGTGAAGACACAATGGAGAGACCAACATAAAGAATTCAAGCCAGAAAATTACTGCATAGATAAACTTGGCAGAGATGGACAGACAAAGATCTTCATAATCAGAACGAGACATTGCAGACTCAAGGCCCACAATCACAGAATGGGTCTCAGAAACACTGCCACTTGTGATTGTGGAGCACCCAGGCAAACACCAGAACATATTCTGCAGGACTGCCATACTTATACAGACCAAAGAGAAACAGTCTGTCCCGGGGAAGCAACCATGCTCGAAAAGCTGTGGAGGACCAGCGAAGACCTGAAACGCAGTCTCCTTAGTTAATCTCACTGGGCTAGAAGCATAGCTAGCATCAGTTGATCAATGAAGAAGAAGTTTCCTCTTTTACAACTTCCATGTGAGAAGGAAGACTAACATCTGGTCAGGCACAATGTACTGATCAGACATGTTAGTCAGGGTCAGGCAAAACATACTGGACAAGACCATCAACTCGATCCTCGCAGCCTTTCCTGGAAACGGACTGTTTTCGTGACAACCTGGCTAACATGGTGAGGGATTGACATGATCCCTGTAGTAGTAAGCAACACGTAGATGAAGCCAAGCATAGCACAGCCACCTGGAGAACCTTGGTCCACCTTTATCAGCATGCTCAGGATGTGAGGAAAGCTACAACAACCCACCACTTAATGTCCTTTTCAGGGAGCACAAAAGAGCAATCCTACTCATTATGAGCATCCAACACCAATAACAACTTCCATGTGTGTATCCCAGGACCCCTAAATAGGATAAAAAGAATAGCTTTGCACTAAAAAAGCAAACAATAAAAAAAAGGTCTGGGCTGTTGACCTCCTCATGTATAAAAAAAAAGTAATAACAAACCCACCCCTGCAAGTGCATATCAAATCTTTGGTGCAGACTTACTGCAAGAAGGATATTTGATGTGATGGATGCATTATTTTTCTGTGAAGAAAAAGGAGGAATCATATTCAACTCCATTTTTCACATTAGACATTATATTAGATATTAGAACCAGTCTTTAACAATTCAATATCATATTTTAACACCATTCAACAGATATTTGTTGAGATCTTCATTAACAAATGTCTTCATTGCATACTTCATATAAGATGGCCAGAGGTAATGACAAACATAGATATGTCGAAAAGAATCGGACAATAACCAAATACATTAGGAAAATGTGGAGAGAAAGTGGAGATGGATAGAACACATCCTCAGAAAAGAAGCCAGACAGTGTAACCAGAGGTGCATTGTATTGGAATCTACAGAGAAGGAAACAAGTGGGAAGGCCAATAAACTAATGGTTATGGAGAAAGTTAGTTCAGTCGTGGTCTTGTGTGCGAAACTCAAGAAGACGTCACAGAATGGTAACAGATAGAATGCTTCTGTTGCAGCCCTGTGGTTTAAGGGGAACCAGATGAAGAAATGATAGTAATGCATCTGTTAAACTTCAATTTTAGTTTATCAAATTGAATGATACTTAAACCATAATATTGTCAATGCCTTACTGAATTACATGACCTAGAGCCAATGAATTAGTTAATTAAATAGCGGAGCAACCATTTCATTTCAAATACAAACATGTACCAAATATTTCATCCACCAGCACTGAGCTCAGTGGCAGAAATTCATGTGGTAGAGTGATGGTGCATGTTCACCTTTCAAAGTAAAACTTGATGTATGAATCTTGAAGCTCATCCGCAGTTTCCATTGGCTGTGACAGAGAAAAAGAGTACACTACATAATTTATTTAGAGCAATGCTGTCCATTGTCTTGATCTAAGCATGCCACTTATTGCCTCAATCTAAACATTCCACTCATTATTGCCTGAACATAAACAAGCTACCCATTGTCTAAATCTAAAAAGGACATTGCCTCAATCTAAACATGCCACTCATTGCCTCAATCTAAACATGCCACCCATTGCCTCAATCTAAACATGCCACCCATTGCCTCAATCTAAACATGCCACCCATTGCCTCAATCTAAACATGCCACCCATTGCCTCAATCTAAACATGCCACTCATTGCCTCAATCTAAACATGCCACTCATTGCCTCAATCTAAACATGCCACTCATTGCCTCAATCTAAACATGCCACCCATTGCCTCAATCTAAACATTCCACTTATTGTCTCAATCTAAACATGCCACCCATTGCCTCAATCTAAACATGCCACCCATTGCCTCAATCTAAACATTCCACTTATTGTCTAAATCTAAACATGCCACCCATTGTCTAAATCTAAAAAGGACATTGCCTCAATCTAAACATGCCACCCATTGTCTCAATCTAAACATGCCACTCATTGCCTCAATCTAAACATGCCACCCATTGCCTCAATCTAAACATGCCACCCATTGCCTCAATCTAAACATGCCACCCATTGCCTCAATCTAAACATGCCACCCATTGCCTCAATCTAAACATTCCACTTATTGTCTTAATCTAAACATGCCACCCATTGCCTCAATCTAAACATTCCACTTATTGTCTAAATCTAAACATGCCACCCATTGCCTCAATCTAAACATGTCACTCATTGCCTCAATCTAAACATGCCACTCATTGCCTCAATCTAAACATTCCACTTATTGTCTAAATCTAAACATGCCACCCATTGCCTCAATCTAAACATGCCACTCATTGCCTCAATCTAAACATGCCACTCATTGCCTCAATCTAAACATGCCACCCATTGCCTCAATCTAAACATGCCACCCATTGCCTCAATCTAAACATGCCACTCATTGCCTCAATCTAAACATGCCACCCATTGTCTCAATCTAAACATGCCACCCATTGCCTCAATCTAAACATGCCACCCATTGCCTCAATCTAAACATGCCACTCATTGCCTCAATCTAAACATGCCACTCATTGCCTCAATCTAAACATGCCACCCATTGCCTCAATCTAAACATGCCACCCATTGCCTCAATCTAAACATGCCACTCATTGCCTCAATCTAAACATGCCACCCATTGCCTCAATCTAAACATGCCACCCATTGCCTCAATCTAAACATGCCACCCATTGCCTCAATCTAAACATTCCACTTATTGTCTAAATCTAAACATGCCACCCATTGCCTCAATCTAAACATGCCACCCATTGCCTCAATCTAAACATGCCACCCATTGCCTCAATCTAAACATTCCACTCATTGCCTCAATCTAAACATTCCACTTATTGTCTCAATCTAAACATTCCACCCATTATTGTCTTTACCTAAACAAGCTACCCATTGTCTAAATATAAACAGGATGATCATTGTCTGTCTAAACAAGATGGTCATTGTCTCTCAATCTAAACATGTCAACCATTCCCTTAATCTAAACATGTCAACCATTCCCTTAATCTAAACATGTCAACCATTCCCTTAATCTAAATATGCCGACCATGTCCACACATTCCAGTATATAGTATCCTAAACACCTAAACATTGTAAAAAATAAAAACTACAGTTTTTAAATGCTAATGTCTATTTTCAGCTTAGCGCTACACAGGGAGTACCAAATGGCATTTTTGCAACATTCCTAACATGTCATAAATGATGACTAAAGAGAGCTGCTCATTTGGTTAGCAACTGTAACATATACAATGGCCTGCTACAGAAACCACCATTACACATGTTTTTATATTGGTTTCCTCTAAGGGAACCAGCTGCAGTAGTCCCACTAAACCTTTGTATGAACCAACAATAAGACTCAAATTCAAAGAAGGTGCACTCGAGTGGTGCACAAGTGGAAAAGAACAGATCCATTGTAACCTTCCAAGTATGTCATTCATCATCATCATCATGTAGCATGTCCTTTACAGATAGTCACTCTCTTGACAGCCTGTCTGTAGGAAATTCTATCTTTCGTCAGTCTTCTGGCCTGCTCCAAGGTAAAATCCGTCTCCTTGATGTTCTGAGTCTATCATCTTCTCATTTGGCCCTTGCCTCTTTTTTCAGTGACCATGCCTTCCATAACAGTTCTCTGCAGTCCGTTGTGTCGTTTGACGTGTCCAAAAAACCTCAGTTTTTTTAGTCATTACGTCATTTATGAGCCAATTCTCCTCCACATTCAGGCCTTGCCGGTTGGATTTGTGTTTCTTTCTTTGTCCGTGGGATTTTCAGGACTCTTCTGTAGCACTGTTTAAAAAGCACCGATCTTCGCTCTTTTTGCTTTTGTAATCATCCATGTTTCACATCCATATGTTGCCACAGAAAAAATGAATGTTCTTAGGATCTTTAGTTTTAGTTCTTTGTTTGCATCATGTCATAGGTTCTGCATACTCCTTATCTTCTGTTTTGCCATAGTCAGCCATCTTCTTACTTCTTTTGTAGTCTCCATTGTTGTTCAGTATTGATCCCAGATCTTCAAAATGTGCAACATTTTCAATCTCTTCGCCAGCTAGTTTGATTTTCGGTTGGAGTTTTGTCTTATTAGTTGTCATTATCTTTGTTTTCTTTGTGTTCAGGTAGAGATTCTGGACTTCACTATGTTTCTAGACTGATGTAATTATTTGTTCTAGGCCCTTGGTGCTGTTCGAGAGCAAATATGTGTCATCTGCATATTATATTTCCAGTATCTCCTTTCCGCCTATTGCGAAAGAATCAAAGTATGTAGAAATTAGATCTACCTTTCAGTTTCAGTTCGGGTGCCATCTCTGCATCAAAGATCGACTGCAATGGATCTCCAGTGTACTCTATCTCTTGCTGTAATTGTGCAATCTGAGACCAGTTCCTTTTCAGGTGTTATCTACCCACTTAAAACGTTGTCTGCATCTTGAACGACTGCCTTTCACCCTACCCTCCAGTATGGTCTTCAATAAAGAGGTATGTCTTGTTATATGACCAAAATAATGTAACTGTCTAACCCGGATTTTGGTCATTAATTCTCTTTTCACCCCCTTTTCCAATACCTCCAAATTTGTTTTCTTCTCTTTCCAAGAAATGCGACCCAATCGTCTATATATCTTCATTTTGAAGGCTTCAATACTCTTTTCCAACTTGTTATTCATTGTCTATGTTTCTGCGCCATAAAGTAGTCACGAGTATACATAACACCTGACAATTCTCATTTTCAAATTCTGATTTATCTGCATGTTGTCAAATACCATCTTGGCCATACCTGTTCTCTTTCTGATTTCTTTTTCACAGCTGCCTTCATCCTTCGGCCTGTACCGGATCAAGTAATTGATCTTTTATTTTTATCTGCATGTATGGTTTCTTGTCACTTTTCCGAATTATCATAGTATTTGTTTTCTTTATGTTTATGTCTAATTCAAAACTCTTGACTTATTGTGTATATTGTTGTCACAAGCTTCTGTAATTCTTGCTAACTTTTTGCCATCAAAACTGTATCATCCGCATATCTTAGATTGTTCATTACTACTCCTCCAATGACAAGCCGGGCATTCCCACTATTTGTTTGAATATTTGTTCTGTGTAGATAATAAAAAGACAAGGAGATAATACACATTCCTGTATTCTCGTCTCACTCTTCTTTTTACATCTATACTTGAAGAGCATAGCTTTCCTGATTTTACTGTAGCAGTTTGTTCCCAGTACAGATTACGGAGCAGTCTTATGTCTTTACCATCTAGACCTATTTCTTGGAGACATTTAATTAATTTTTCATGTTGGACTCTGTCAAAAGCCTTCTGGTAGTCTATAAAGCAAATATAAATGTCATTATGTATTTCTATATACTTTTCTGTCAAAGTTCGGAAACAGAAAATTGCTTCACTTGTTCCATTAAACTTACGAAAACCAAATTGTTCTTCTGAAACTTCCCTCTCTATTTTACCTCTTTTCTCTCTTGGATGATCTTGAGTAGTATTTTAGTTGTGTTACTCGTTAGACTTATTGTTCTAAAGTCTGAACATTCTTTTGCACGAGGTTGTTTTCGGGAGTGTTATAAAAGTAGATGTTTCCAGGTCTGTTGGTATGCATACAGTAAATTCCCCTAGGGCCTCTATGATTTCTATGTTTATAGAATCCGACCCTGTTGGTTTCCCTTTTCTCATAGTTTTTATCCCATTTACCACCTCTGATCTTAGGATGATGGGTCCTTCATTATCATATGTTGATGGTTTGGCTCCCCGACTGTCCTGAAAAAAACTCCCTTATATATTCCGTCCATCTGTTTGATATGTCATTTTCATCCATCAAAATTGCACCATTCTTATCTCGGATGCATCCTCCACTCTGGGTTACCTGTGTCTTGTTTGTTGTTTTTTTTATTTCTATATGCATTTCTCTGGTATTGCATTTTAGTCCCATGTCTTCTATTACCTTGCATTTTTCTTCCAACCACTGTCCTTTGGCCAGCCTGCACATTGTACATATAGCTTTGTGTAGTGATGAATTTGCAAGGGTGTTTTTAGCCTTCTTTCTATCTGCCATTTCAGTTAAGATGTCATCTGTCATCCATTCATGTTTTTTCCTAAGTTCTTAAACTGGTAATGATTTATTTGCTACTTGGATACCGGTTTTTATACGTTCCCATTTAGTGTTTATTCTCCTATCTGTGTTTCCTTCCTTGTCCTCTAATTGTAAGTTTTCATACACCTTCTTTACTGCTACCTATTACTTTTGCCGTATATCTGTTTTAGTACGGACCTGTCTTTATTAAGTGTCTTTGTCTCTGTACACTCTGTGATTTTGAGTCATACAAACTGGCTTGTGGTCTGAATTTATGTCTCCTCCTGAGTATGTTTTGATGTGTTTGACCATATTTCTGTATCTGTGCCTGATCGTAATAAAATGTGATTTCTTGTCCTATCACCTGGGCTTTTCCATGTATATAATTTTCTAATATGATGTTAAAAAAAGGTGTTACAAATACTAAGTTTGTTTTCCTCGCAGAATTGTATCACTTTCTCCTCTTTCATTCTTTGTTCCAATTCCATATTTTCCAACAATGTTTTTATATTCCCCTTTTCCTACCTTAGCATTCATGTCGCCCATAACAATTAGTATATCTGTTAAAGCCACTATGTTACATTCTGCCTTTACATTCCTGATAATGTTTTTCGCATATATGTTGAACAGATATTGTGAAAGAATGCAGACCTGTCTGACCCCCTTGTGTATCTAAAACCAATCTGAGGTTTCACCATGTATATCATTAAAGATGTCTAAAGAGGGTTGCGCACAGGGTCAGCAACTTTACCATGTAAAACTATTGCTATTGAAACTAACATTGTAAAAGCTCAGATACAGGCTTCCTGTAATAGATCAAGATTAGTGTTGGCCATCTGCTTCACTTGGAGCAAAATGACAACACAATAATAAAAAGTTGTCATTTCATTAATTTTTGTTGTAACAAAATTACCCATGAATGACTCATCGATGGAAATACAAATTCTGTCTCAAAGTAATCTTAAACAGTATTCAAGTAATTGCCAAATAGACGCAGAAACAGTTGTCAATTCTTCTTCTTCTTCTTCGTTTGTTCTCAATCTCTGGCTACCAAACCCTGAAAGGGCTTAAGTAGCAGAATGTAGTCCAAAGAACGGAATGCGTTGTGTCGTAGTTTACAGCTTGGCTGCGATATTTGCACCTTTCGGTCCAACACATCCAACTTCAGCAAGCATTTTTTGAGTACCGGGATAGCATTCCCTCTTCGATCCCTTCTCCTTAGCCAGTCTGCTCTGCTGCAGTCTGTTATCCAGGATCACCGCGTGGAGGTGTAGAAGGGTCTTGGCAGCTATGGTTCGCTGGCCCTGACGCTAGCAGTCAGCTATGGGTCGCTGACCACTGCAGCTCATGCGCTGCTCAGCATCTTGATCCCAGTTGTCAATTCATATTTTCATCCTTTCAAAATGCTACTAAGCTCCAAAAAAAAATTATCTATGTACAGCAAACATATCCATTAAAGTAGCATAAATTTCAATGACAATTTGTTATAAAGGTGTCATGTCAAATATGATTTTAAATAATTTTGTCAATCTAAAAATCTCTAATCTATCAATTTTGCCCCTTTCACAATAATTATGACTCAAACCAGGAAACTAAGAAAAGTACTAAATTACAAAAAATCTGGCTGGTGCCTAGTCCACAAAATGACTTTGACTCTGTACTAAGAAACAAGACACTGACCTTACAGCCTGCTGATGCTGCCATATCAGAAATCTTTTTTACAAACTCCTTCACAATGTCCTTCTTCAGTTCAAGCATAAACCTGATGATCATTGACAAAAAATTTGTGACTGAAGAATATTCTTTAAATCAAGCTTTACAAAAATGTAAATTCTTAAATATTTGATTCAATTGATGTCTTTTTAGTGACTTCTCTGATTTGTTCTTCTTTGTTGTTCGTTCTCAAACTTATACTACCAAGCCCTAAAAAGGGCTTTGCAAGTAGCAGGATGCAGTCCGAAGAATGGAATGTGTTGTGTCGTAGTTTACAGTTTCACTGCAATATTTGCACCTTTCAGTTTGACATATCTAACTTCAGCAGACATTTTTAGGTATAGAGCCTTTCCTGTTCAATCTCTTCTTCTTAGCCAGTCTGCTCTGTAGCAACCTGTTATCCAGGATCCCCGTGTGGAGGTGTAGCAGGGTCTTGGCAGTTCTGGTTTGCTGGCCTTGATGCTAGCAGTCAATTATGGGTTGCTGACCGATGCAGCTCATGCACTGCGCTACATCTTGATCCAACACTTCTCTGATTTGAAAGCAACTGTTTTATCCATTCTAATAAGCATCAGTTTCAGGGAGGGTCATGAAAGCTGAGAGGTAAGGCGCTTGCCTCTCAAAAAATTGTAATCCCCTGGTCTCAAGAGAGGTGAGATCAGTGCCTAGTCTTATCGGAGATGGACAATAAACTCAGAAGTCCTGTGTACACACTGTGCACATAAAGGAACCCTTAGCAGTTTAAAATAAAAAAATAGCAGGCTCTTAGTTGCTGTCTTGTAAAAATGATAAAAGTAACAATATTCATATCCAATAGTGGCCTACGTGAAGACCAAAAAAAGGTGACCCCTTTCCCATGCAAAAACACAACAGGCCAATCACCTGTTTGTCTGAAGAGATGACTGCAAATATATACAAAAAGGGACTTCTGTGGGTTGTTGTTTCTAATGCCCACAATGAATACGTTACTCTTTTGTGCACCCTGAAAAGAACGTTAAGTGACGGGTTGCACTAGCTTTCCTCACATCCTAAGCGTGCTGATGAAGGTAGACCGAGGTCCTCCAGGCGGTTGTGCTATGCTTGGCTTCATCTGTGTGTCACTCACTACTGTGGGGATCACGTCAGTCCCTCAATTTGTTAGCCAGGCTGCCATTAAAACAGCCCATTTCCAGGAAGGGCCACTAGGAAGTCAAGGTGAGGGTCTTGGCCAGTATGTTTTGCCTGATTCTGACTAACATATCTAATCAGTATACTCTGCCTGACCAGACATTAGTCTTCCTTCCCATCTCCATAGGTAGAAGAGTAGCGACAAAGAAAGAAAGAATGTGCATCAGTTTTACTGTGACACTTTAACTCTGCCTGTGTTATTGCATTGCTTTCTTTAGGGTTCTATAAATATATATTCTTCTTCTTCTTCTTCTTCTTCGTACGCAGTCAGACAGTAACCATTATTTTTTCGAAAAAAGCGGCAGTCATCCTGAGGCTGTCGCCGCTGCCATAGAGCTTGTCTTGCAGTTCCACTGGTGATGGCCACATCTGCTCTCTCTGATCCTCGTATGTCGGGCAGTTCTGCAGCAGATGTTCAGCGGTCATTTTACCGGTACCGCACGGGCATTCGTCGGTACCACCTATCTTCAATTTGTTGAATAGGTGGTACCTCAGTCTATTGTGGCCAGTGCGAAGTCTGAAGACAACGACCTGCTCTCTTCGGTTCAACTGGTAATAGGCACCGTTTTATATGTAACCAGTATGTTCGGTTTCCCATTTGGTCATGTATCTGGCTTTGATAAGCCGTTTTGACTCTTCGTACGTCATACTGGTATCTGTTTGTGGTAGTCTTGCACCTTCTTTTGCCAGTCTGTCTGCCTCCTAAATATATATGACATTGAAGACCTAAAATGAATACTGTTATTAAGTTGTGTTACGTAGCTCTGATCCTGTTATTAGTGAATCAGGGACAATGGGTAAATAAGATAGGTGAAGGGAAAAGAATACAAGAGACATACAGCAGCCTGATGGACCGCCAAACAGAATAATGCAGATGCAAATAACGCTTGATGTAGACATTAGAAACCAACAGTCCACATTATTAATTGGCATGTTATAAAAGAATACATTGTGAAATCAGACAATATTGCTGGGAAAAGATATAGAGTATGATAGATAAACACAATTCAGCAGTTCAACATCATGATGTGGGGACTAAAATAAAAAACAGAGCTGATAAAACACAATAGGGAAAGGAATTCTTTTTTTGGGGGTTCGGAGGAGGGGAAAAAAATCCAGCTAACTGGATTTAAAGGAAAGTTCAAGCAAAAACTCTGAAAATGTGAACGCATCATAATGAAAAAATCGTCAAGTGGTTGCAAATGAAATACTCGCACTTCTAGACTTCAATCAATGTTCAGCACACCACATCATCCATGATGTGCTCAAGTTCCAGAAAGCGGCTTCAAAGTGGAGGTAATAGCAGCTTACTTCAGAATTGAAACATCGGCATCATGCACAAGTGACTATATAGGCAACCAAAATACTTTTTTTTTTAAAGGAATCCATGTACTTTGTATGTGCTGGGCAACTTGTATCAAACACAATGGACATTATGTATAAAAATTATACAGCAGTCTGCCCCTTTTGCTTAATAAATTTTTAAAGACAGAAAAATGTAATGTTTCATTTGAAACCCCTGTCATACATATTGTCGTCAGAAGAGTGATTAATTTGGTTCAAAAAATTATTTATTTCTTCCCATACAAACAAATATGGTGATGATACTCACAAAGCTGTTTCCAATATGAGAGAACACTTATCAGCAAAAAGCTGTGAAACTTCCGGCTTTAAGTGATGAACCATGCTGAAATTTAAATTTAACAAATTTAAATTCTGTTAGCAACATAAATTGTTAACTTCTATTATTTATACAATTCTTGTCACTACTGGCTGAGCTGCACAATGCATTCAATCGCCCCCTCTGCTCTGCATATGTGGATTTAAAGTCTGTATTCGATTTGGTCAATAGGTCTGCTCTCTTTGGAAAGCTCTGTAAGGCATCGGCACTCCTGCCCACAACTAAACTTAATAAGGGACCTACACGCGGACACCGGTGCCAGAGTCCACCTAGGTGGCACTCTCTTGAACAGGTTCCCAGCATCTTCGGGGTTCAGGCAGGGTTGCGTCCTTACCCCTGAACTTTTATGCCGAGCCACTGACTGGATTCTCCACCGCCTTGACTCCAACCGTCTGAGCATTGATATGGACCAAACATACATCACAGACCTCGCCTATGCTGATACAAAGTCCTAGTCAGCCCAGACAATGTGGCTCTTCAACATTCTCTCAAAAAACTTGATTTCAAAACGTCAAACCTAGACATATCAATATCTTGTGCCAAGACAAAAATTCAGAACATTGGCTCCAACACTGGTCCTCAAAGCATTGTTGTCCATGGTCACACGGTATAGTACACCAATGAATTCACATACCTGGGGAGTTCTTTTTCATCCGATGGATGCAGTGCACCTGATATGTTAAGGCAGATTGGGCTTGCTGCCTCTGCTATGAACAACCTTCGCTGGGTGTGGAATAATGACAGACTCTCTCTCTCTCGGATCAAAAATTTGTATTTATCAGACGTGTGTGATTCCTGTCCTCCTGTATGGTTCAGAGACTTGGACCCAACTTAAACAGGACATATCGAGACTCAATGCCTTTCATATGCGCAACCAGCGACGCATCCTCTGTATCAGTTGGTTCGATCTCTTCCGTAATGTTGAGGTGTCTGCAAAGACGAGTCTTCCCTCTATCTCGGATACTCTGGTCCACCGCCGCATGTCTGTGTTTGGTCACGTGGTCCGACTGGATCGGATAGTTTCAGCTCACCAGATAATGTCCAAGTCAGGTAAGTGTAACAATGGTCTCCCACCAGCCGGCTGGAGACGTGCGAGGGGCTGCCCCCATTCTACATGGCTGTGACATAAAGCAGTTTTTAAATTTGGCACTGAACGAGGTTTAGCTACAAGCCTCATCAGTTGGACATATTAGTGGTCGATCAATGCAGCGGGCTCTAGATGCCTAGGCAAACATTATTATATCCCTATAATACTAGTTATCTGAGTAAATCTGTATAATTTTCTTCCAGAATTTTTCCATTCCCAATAAACTTGGCCTTAGAAGTCTTTCTTCATAAAGCTCCAGTCTCGGAACACACAGATGAACATTTCTTTGTTTACTTGGACACCATATACATTTGATTCCAGATAATTTCTGCACACCTTGAAATCATGCTTCCATTTGGGGTCCTAAGACGTTGTAAAGGGGTTTTAATACATCTTTTATTGATGACAGATTGAACATACATTTAATTGCTAAATGTAACTAATGCTGGTGAATGCAAAATTAAGGCTTATTAAAAATTACAAATGAAAATTCAAATATAATTTTTACAGTTCATTTTATTTACATGGTGGCATTGATTTCTACTAAATAAAATAATACTTCAGTGTGCTAGAAGCTCACAAAAGTTGCTCATCACTAGCTCTGGATAAAATTACAAATTTAGTTCTATGTACGAGTTTCGATTTTGAAGACATGATATAACGTCTTGCTGAACAAAGAAAAATCAACAGAATTACCTGTTAGAGAAAAAGACAACACTGAACAGACGATGGTATTTTTTCTTGCTGATGAGTTCTTGAATACATGATAGAGGTAGAAATGTGACCTTTACATCACTTGGGCAAAACCATTCTGAAATATAAATACCATTAACTTTATCATGATGTTGGAAGGTCAAAGATTTGTTATAAACAATCTGTCAGTATATCTCTGGACTGAATAATGTCAGAAGCTAAGATGTAGGTCAGTGAACGAGATGACAGTAACCAGCAACTCATAAGTGGCTGCATGTATCAGTATCAGCAAACCAGAGCTGACCAAGACTTTATACTTCCTCTATGTGGCGGCCGATGTAGTCTGGCTAAGAGAATAACAATCATAGTGAGAAGGCAAACCATGTACCCAAAAAATTCAGCTGAAGCTGCATGTGTCAGACCAAAAGGTGCAGATTTCAGCCTCACTGTAAACTACAACACAACATCCACATCCTATTCAGGACGAACACAGACAAAGAATACTGTCATAGCTTTCCATCTTTAATCATGTGTTCTCAAAACAAAGTCTGCACTTAACTTAACATAACTTAACATCTTTATACTGGTTTAGAAGACCCTGCAGAGTCTGTATACAACCAGTTACATTTACATCACCTTGCTCTAAAATCTATGCGCATCCAGTCTATTCTTAAATGCATTAACTGTCCCTGCCTCCACTACCTCCCCTGGCAATGCATTCCAAGCAGACACCACTCTCTGACTAAAAAAATATTTCCTAATATCTAACCTGGACCTCTCTTTAATCAGCTTGTAGCTATGCCCTCGTGTTATTGTAGGTGGCTGTATTTAAAAAAACTTGTTATAGTCTAATTTATCGATTCCTCTGATCATCTTATAAACCTGTATTAAGTCCCCACGAATTCTTCTTGCAGTAGATCAATTATAAATAAAAGAGAGGATGGTATGAGAATCTGATACCCTACAAAAAGATGTTTTGGGTAGAATGAAACTGATCTGCCTAGAACGTAGCTTATTCAGGAGAAGAAAACAATTTTATACCACCTCCTGCCTTGTAGATGTTGTACTGTCATATCAAAAGCAGACATCATGGAATCAGAGTATGAATATGCTCTTGATCAGCTTTGATTCACTGACTGTGATGCAGGCAGCCAGCTATGAGTTCACTGTGTCTCAAAGAAGAATACTTCTTCTTCTTCTTCTTCTTCGTTCGTTCTCAATCTCCCACTACCAAACCCTGAAAGGGCTTAAGTAGCAGAATGTAGTCCAGAGAACAGAATGTGTCGTAGTTTACAGCTTGGCTGCAATATTTGCACCATTCGGTCCAACACATCCAACTTCAGCAAGCATTTTTTGAGTACCAGGTTAGCATTCCCTCTTTGATCCCTTCTCCTTAGCCAGTCTGCCCTGCTGCAGCCTGTTATCCAGGATCACCGCGTGGAGGTGTAGAAGGGTCTTGGCAGCTATGGTTCGCTTGCCCTGACGCTAGCAGTCAGCTATGGGTCACTAACCACTGCAGCTCATGTGCTGCTCAGCATCTTGATCCCCAAAGAAGAATTCAATGTCCAGAAGCAATAACAAACATGGGACTAAGGATAAGATCTATCTATAACTTGAAGATTAATACAAGAAACTGCAAATTAGTATCACACATACTCAGGAAACAACATGCAGTAATACTTAGTATTTCCTTGACTGGAAATAAGAAAAGTGTTGGATGCCAAAGACAGAATAGGAAGAATAGAAAGGTAAAACAGCTGCAGCTTTAACAATATGGTATAACATAGCAACTTTTGCAACCATTACATTACATGAAAAGGATAATGTCTTGTCTAAAATATATGGAGCAATGATACATAAAATAGTTTGGAAATATGATAACAAATGAACAGTTGACTTATCCTTCGGGCTAGCTTTAACTTTAGCTTTCATACTGCAACAGATGCGAAACGTCAATGATAGGGCTCACACCTTCAACAGTGTGGTTATTCCAGCCATGGTATATGGCTGTGAGGTGTGGGACCTATGGAAAGCTGCTGCAGATAGACTACACGTTGTCCAATGAGTGATGGAGCAAAGAACATTGAAGATTTCCATTTGAACCATTTGAACGCAGAGATCAGATGTCAAACTTCTTTCTCTAACATTATAGATGTCGCGCTGTTATGAAAATACAGATGGGTCGGTCATGTAGTGCGCTAGCCGGATAACAGATGCACACATAGAGTGACGTCATGGTGGCCATACAACTTTACGCTTTTACAGGTGACTGAGGATGAGGTGGAGAGATGGCATAATGGAGACCCAGGACCTAACATGGTACACTAAAGCAAAAAAATAGTTTACTCAACATTTGGCTACCTTGGCATCAGACACACATGCCGAATTGAATACCAGGATTTTGAGACTTGAGAACAGTTAACCAGCTATTATCAGGTATAATACATACTAACCAAATGGAACGTAGCACAAAAATAATACCAATAAAAATGGGTTGAAAGAGCGACTAACACTTTCAAGATGAAATTATAGTCCATATATATGCTGATAACACACAAACTCGAGAACACATATGAAACTTCCAAATATGTTGTGGTATTGCTGTAATGATAAATTAAAGAAGAAAGAAAGACAGAATATGTCTGACCTAATTTTTTCTTATGCCATTAGGCACTCTTTTAAGCAAACCATCTCTGAATTTAACAGTTTAATTGTTCTGTAAAACTGGAAAGCTTTGTGTATGTGTTCATAGCACAGGAATGCTATATACTGAAATCAATAATCTAATGTCAATACCTGGTAATTTATTTTTGTTGTGGAGTTCGCCGTATTTCTTTATTCCCCCAAGGTGGTGTGCATTGCACTATGTTTTTTATTTTGCGCTTGTCAGCCCAGTGCATTCGACTTTGGTGTGTATTTTATGTAAGGGTCTGCTTCCACCTGCATTTTCTAAGGGTTTGCTTCCTTGGGGTTATGGCTGGTGCTGTGATGGGGAGCAAACACAGCACTTTCGGCTTGTGAGTCGTGTTACTTAACCACTAACTCACGCCGCCCCCTGCAAACCTGGTGTTAAAATGCTCCAGTCAACCCAGCCGTAAAATGAATATCTGGCTCACTGTCAAAGGAAAGGCAGCAAAGATGGAAACTTGCCACCCCACCTCACACAAAAAATGAAGATTAGTACAATTGACTCTAACACTCCATCCTGAACAGCAGTGTTTGCTATGGACTTCCTTTACTTAATGTCAAGGCCTAGCGAATGTTTACTATATTATCTAATAGTTTCCCACTTTTATTTAAATGTTCTGAGGATGGACCAGACGTTTGTACAACCAATGTCCTACAGCAAACAGTTAATTCATGTGCGCCTTTTGTGTGTACCCAGAGTGAAGTGGTTTTGGTTATGCTTAACAAAATATAGCACTTAAATATATACCGTGATTACTTCCACATTCTGAATTAGGCTTTTCATCTTGCTCGTTTGCCATTTTATCTTCAGAATTATTCATATCCACCTTTTCATCACTATTGTCAACTTCGGGCTCATTTTTCTTCTCCACTTCATCCTCCTCTTCTAAAATTTCTGCATTGAGAAAATTTAAAGTTAGTTCAGCAGACAAAATTTATAGAGTATCAGAAAATATATATATTTACAAACACACACACACACAAATATATATATATATATGAATAAGCATCTGATTAGTGTGGTGGTAGAGCACTCGTTTTTTGTAATAAAGGTACACAAAGTTCAACTCCCCACAACTAACATGCTCTAGTTTACCCAGTTGTAAATGAATACATGACTTACGGGCAAGTAAGAAAAAGGTGGCAAGGAAGGGAACGGGCCACCCAACTCAAACAAGCTGTGGCTTAATCAACTGAAGTCTCTAACACTTCATTTCCAACCAGCGGTTAAACCAGCTGAAGGACACCCTTTACTACAAATATCAAAATAGCCTGTTTCTAGGACTACCACCTAGAGGTGGAATAGGGTCTTGGTCAGCTATAGTTTGCTGACCCTGACGCAAGCAGCCAGTTATGAGAAGCTGGCTGGTGACAGCTCATTCACTACTGCCTCTCGTCCATGGAGCATTATTACAATCTGCATCATTTTTTAATAATAATGAACATTAAAATAAAAATCTACTACATTAACCCAAATATAGTGTGGTTACTTTGTAAACATAAAATGACATCCACTTAAAAATCAAAAAGGCATGGGGAGTCTTTAATATGCTGGATAAACTCTGGAGATCCTGGGAAATCAGGTCCCCAACGAAGATTAGGATTTTCAACTCAAATGTCAAATTGGTTTTGTTCTTTGGTTCAGGGGTGTAGAGGACAACAAAGAAGTTAACAAGTAGAATACATGCATTCCTGAATGCTACCTGGACATGAATTTCGGGTTTGAAGTAATATGATTAAGTCACAAATATCAACCTGTGGCACAGGGCAAATTCACTGTCAGTGTTGCAGGAGGAGGTGAAGAAGTGTTGCAGGAGGAGGTGAAGAAGAGATAATAGAGATAGATAGGTCACACCTTGTGAATGGATACTATTAGCATTACTCAAAAGTGTCGGTACTGGAACCTGGTGGGAAAGAGAAAGAAAGGCAGACATTGACACAACTTGAAAACGGAAGTGGAGGCAAATAGATAGAGTAGTAGCAGTAGACCAACCTTCATGGCAATTATTTGTTGAGGACCCATGCTCCACACGGGATTAAAGGATTTTTAAAAATGTAATTTTGATTTATCTTTGTAACTGTAATCTTTTTAAATGTGCATTTTAACTTTTGTCACTGGAAATATGTGGTGTGTTACTAAGATGACAATTGGCCACTGCCGTTTTGCAATTAATGCTGTTGTCAGGCAGGCTTCCACTGCATCTCATGTTAACTATGGAATAATGATAAGCTGCAATATTAATTTTACATTAAAAGTAATACCATGTGGTATAAAAAACAAACAAATATGCAAACTGTTAACAATTTGTGTTTCTGATGCTAGCGTAGAATCATGACATAAATAAAGAAGGAAAGCCTAAGATTGGACAATTTTTTTTCATTGGTAGGCATGTGAACAAAATATCTAAGACAAATTAAATGACAAATAAATCATGATGTTATTATAATTAAGACACTCGAGTGTGCATAAGTGTTAAGAATCCTATCTGCTAAATAAAAACATGGCGCATCAATTAGGTATATGCTTAAAGAGCCACACTACACACGTACACCACCCAACAACAGATTGTACAGAAAAGTGTTCAAGTGTTTACTATAGTTATGGTCAAAGTTATGGGTTGCATGCATAACTTCTGTGTTGGATTATATGCATGGCCTTATTATATTAGAGATAATACAGCCATTGCTATGAAACTACACTGCAAATGACCAGATGCAGGCTGTCCTAAAAGTGGTTAGGGTAAGCCTGATGCAGTATTGGATCCATGCTCTAATAAATGGGATAACAGCAAAGAAAATGAAGAAGAAGAATGCAGCTGTTACAAGACTCATCCAGAATATTGATAATTTGTGTTTGCAATTGTTAAAAATGGGAAGATACCATGTTTCATGTTTGCAAAGTATGCGCCAATTGATGATATAAAATCGTTCAATTTTGTAATGTCCCTGGCCACTGATAAATGATTTAAGTCACACCTTCCAGTTTAACAGTTGATTTGGTTTCTTTCATTTCATTCTCAGGCTTCACCTTTGGTAGTTCATATTTTTCATTTGTGGCCAATTCGTGGAAAAGTGATGTAATGTTGAATTCTGATACATCTTCTGATGTCTGAAAAGAAAGACAAAAAATATTTTGTTAATGCACCGCAAATTACTCACTTATTTTTCACTCTTTTATCTCTGTGTTTTTTTGGTTATTTTTGCGTTAGGAACTTTAGTGGTCATGCTATATCTGCAGCCATGATGAAGTCATGAAGTCATTATCAAACTCTGATTTCATTCATCAATTCCATTTGCACCCCAAATTGCTCCAAGAATTCCTTATTTGTTTACTTGTCTTTCCATGAGATGTGCAAATTCTTCAAACCATTTATTTAATGTCCACATTTCTGGTCCATACAGTAACAGTGGGAATACATAACACCTGATCCCTCTCAATTTTACTTTGTTAGTTACTAGAAGAGTGGTAGTATCTTAAATTGACATGTTCAACTGTAATCGTAAATAAGTATCTTTTAAATCTATAATGCTATCCAACCAACCCACAGAGGAAGATACAAGTAGGGAGGTCCCAGAATACCTGATGAAGAACAATGAAAGTGGAGACCAGATCAGCTGAAGGCTCAAATGTGAAACTTATGATGATCGCCCAAAAGAGGAATAGGTGGTGAGCATCTGTTAGAATGCTACTTTCTAAAAGGAACCAGATGGATTATGCATATCTTATCCAACCCATTGGTCTTGACATATATCCTAGTAGTAATGGTTTGAAATGTCCAGTAGCGAGACTTCACACAATGACAGCTCAATGGTTACCAGCCCATCCAAAGTACAGATCCTTTACAGCTGCATAGACTTAATGTCAACAGGGAAAGCCTGGAGGCTGGAAACCCCAGGGCCACGCCTCCTCAGGTCTTGTAAGTCACAAGAAGGAGATCACCCACACATTTACTACTATTTGCCAAATATGAGTCAGAAAGACAAACCAGGTAGGACACCAGATGACACTTTCAAATGGCCAAACAGATGGATTTGTAGAACAAAAGGATAGCTTTTGGCTATGCTGCATCAGACAAATCTGCTTTGATTGATTACCAAGATTCCAGTTTCAAACACATTCTTAATGAACTATGTGCCCTATAAAATCAGTAGGACCAATAACACACTTATTAAGACATTTTGCACAATAATAATAGACAATTAAACGGCTCAACACTGTTGTCAAAGCCATCTTAATTTATGACTTGGAAAAATGACTTGTAAGTATTATATCCGGGCTCCAGGCTTTTACTAACAGATGAAAATGTTGTATATTTTATATTAGCTGGGCAGATGAAACAGACATAGATCTGTGGTAACAAAATATGACAACAACCAATATAGATGGAGAGAAAAAGTTCAGAAAAAAAAAAGCCTATAAATATAACTATAAATGCATTGCTTTGGAGCGCACATTTGATGAGAAAGATCAAAGAGCACCTGACAAAGAACAGTACAAATGGAACCAATGCAACTTGTGTCTCATTGGTGGAACATGAGTCTTGTTACACGACCAAGTCATTTGTTGCTGTCTTTTGATGTAGTCTAATACTGGTGTTGTTCCCACCAGTTTCCGGTTGTCATCATTTCTGATCATGTCTCTCCTTATTACACCTTATATTTTTCACAGGCATTTCATTTCTGCTTTCTGCTGTTATGATTTGTTGTTTTTCATTTGATGTTAGTGTCCAGTTTTGATATTGATAGCAGTGTCGGGATGAAAATTGTGCTGTATAAATCTCTTTTTGGCAGTTATTGTCACATGCTTGCAATTAAGTATTGGAGTTAATTGTCCAATGATCTGATTTGCTTTATTGCATCTTTGTTTGGGTTTCTGCTGAAATTTGTCCATCTGCTGATAAGTATGTGAAATCTTTCACCTGTTTGATTTGCTGCTTTTCAAGGAAAATTTTGATGTCTCCGACTATTCTAGATATTTTCATGATCTTAGTTTTTTTCTTTGTTGATTTTCATGCTGTATTCTTTACATGTTGTATTTAGTTTATCAATATTATGTTGCAGTTGTTTTTCTAAAGTTGCTATGACTTCTTGATTCAAACCAAAATTCACAGACTGTTTAACTTTGAAATCAAATGATGGTCGAGTGGAATCAGGCCCATGAGAAGACAGCATGAGTGTTTTTGACCAATGAGCTACAGGAACCATCAGTATCCACACCCTTCATCCATTACTAAGAAAGAGACTGAGCACCTCTTGGTATGAACAGAAATGTACAATCATCCATATGGATAGATCCAATATGGAACATAATTACAGAATGGGTGAGAACAATATTAGAAAGATAGAAAAGGAAAGGGACCTAGGGGTTATAAAAGATCATACAGGTAAGGTGAGTGAGCGTCCAGGTAGCAGTGAAAAAGGCAAATGCAATGTTAGGTATGATAAAAAGAAATATTAAAAAGAGGAGCATGGAAGTGATAGTCAAACTGTATAAAGTATTAGTTAGACCTAGATTGGAGTACTGTGTTCAGGTGTGGAGTCCTTATCATAGAGGGTATATAAACATGCTGGAAAGTATACCAAAAAAAGCGACAAAGCTGATAGTGGGATTCCAGAATTATAGCTATAAGGAAAGACTCAGAAAAACCAGCCTACAATGTCTAGAAAAGAGAATAATTCGAAGTGACTTAATACAGGTTTATAAGATGATCAGAGAAATGGATAAATTAGACTTTAACAAGTTTTTTTCAAAATACAACCATCTACAAGAACAAGAGGGCAAAGCTTCAAATTAACTAAAAAGAAATCCAGATTAAATATTAGGAAATATTTTTTTTAAGTCAGAGAGTGATGAATGCTTGAAATGCATTGCCCCAGGAGGTACTGGAGGCAGGGACAATTAATGCATTTAAGAATAAATTGGATGTGCATAGCTTTTAGAGCAAGGTAATGTAAATTAAACTGGTTGTATACAGACTCTGCAGAGTCTTCTAAACCAGTATAAAGATGTTAAGTTAAGTTAAGAACAACTTATAACACAATTGTGTTATTTCAACACAAGGATAAACAAGTGTATATACATGTTTAATCTTTGTTATAACATTTTATTTAATTAATGGTTTTGTATATCTGGTTATGTACCCCTGTTCTTTTATTTGTTTGTGTGTGTGTTGCTTTCTGTGTTGTTTTTTTAACCTTCTTTTTTTATTTTCAATGTTATTGCCTTTCCTTTTTTATGTTAATGTTCTGACAGGTATACTACCTAGATCTGCAACAAGGACAGATACAATAAGTAATAATTTAGCCCTCATAAGGGCTAATGTCAGGTTAACAGCCACACCATCATGATGACAAACACACAATGACATAACAAAAAAGGACTCAAATCTGTTACATCCTTGCCAAAATAAAGCAAAAAGCTAACAAAAAACAATATCAGCATGGCTCTTGTCACACTGAAAGGCTTACATCAAACTAGACATGGTAATATCTTTTATAGTGTGCTTGCACTTGTCATACTGAAAGGCTTACATCAAACTAGACATGGTAATATCTTTTATAGTGTGCTTGCACTTGTCATACTGAAAGGCTTACATCAAACTAGACATGGTAATATCTTTTATAGTGTGCTTGCACTTGTCATACTGAAAGGCTTACATCAAACTAGACATGGTAATATCTTTTATAGTGTGCTTGCACTTGTCATACTGAAAGGCTTACATCAAACTAGACATGGTAATATCTTTTATAGTGTGCTTGCACTTGTCATACTGAAAGGCTTACATCAAACTAGACATGGTAATATCTTTTATAGTGTGCTTGCACTTGTCATACTGAAAGCCTCACACACATAACTTCTTTTTTCTTCTTTTGTCCTACTGCCCTTGCCAAGAGAGGTGGGATGTGCAGATTTCTTGTTATCACCAGGTGTGAGGCTTGTGCTGTCATTAGATGTAACTTCCTGAGTGTGTTAGTGACACCCTTGATCCACCTACGTCGAGGTTGCTCCTGTGCATGTGGACCAAAGACCTGCATATGATATGCTCTCACTGCATGCTGGTCATAATGCATTCTGACTAAATGACCAAACCATTTGATTTTTTTGGCATGAAAAGTAGGCACTAACAAGGTTTATCTCCACTATCTGCCTCAGTGTGGCGTTGCGAACTCAGACACAGATTGTCTTTCTGGCTGCCCTTCTCACACAGTGCATCTAACAGCTCTGTATCTTACTCTAATGTGTTTTTAGGAAGGACCAAGACTGAAATTGATAACACTCTCTTTTGTCCTCTATCACCCAGGGATGCATATGCCATCAACCAACCCTCTCCAAGTAGCTCTGTCCCGTGCAATCTTTTCCATTTCCTTCCAGCTTTTTCCTGTTTTCTTTACTTCCGCCTCCAGGTCTTGTCTCCATGTATTCCTTGGTCTGCCTATGCCTCTCCTTCCCTGGGAGTTCTATAACAGGGATTGCCTGGTCTGAAGCTTTCTTAATGTATGACCCACTCATCTCCACTTTCTTCCTAAGATTTCCTGTTCCAATTTACCTTGTTCCACTCTCTCTCATAGTCTGTCATTTGTAACTTTGTCAAACCATTTTATGCTAAGAATCTTTCTCAGGCATCTGTTGACAAAACCTTGCAGTCTCCTGTCATTGCCTTTGGTCATCCTCCAGGTTTCCACTCCATACAGCAGGACTGGCTTCACATTTGAATTTAAAATCCTAATTTTTGTCTTCGTTTTTATTTCCTTGGAGTTCCATATGGGTTTCAACATTCCGAATGCAGCTCTTGCAACTCAGAAAGATTGGAGAGAGGGATACCTCCCCATCATGATTTTATATCCTCGTCTGTCCCTCCTTCCTTGTTGATGATATTTCCTTGGTATGTAAATACGTCTACCTCTTCCAGTATCGTTCCTATCAGCCAGATTGGTTCTGTGTTTGCGAATTGACCCTAATTATTTTTGTCTTTTCCTCATGGATCTTCGAACCCATTTGTTTAGAGGTATAATCCAGTCTATCCAGTTTATTTTGCATTTGGCTTTGGCTGTGGGACAGAAGAGTTATTTCATCCGCAAAATCCAGGTCCTTCAGCTGTTTATTCAAGGTCCACTGGTCCATTTCTCTCATTTGTTTTTACTTTCATTATCCAGTCCACTGCCAGGATGAACAGGAAAAAGCAACAGTCGGCAACTCTATCGTACCCCTGATTTCATTTTGAATGGCTTTGTGAGTTGTCCTTCGTGCATAACTCTACATTGCTCTACATCTATTCTCTCTGAAGCCCGCCAGCTCATCCCTTATCTTGTTAATCACTGCCTTCTTCAACCTTTCTAGTATTACTCTATTTTACAACTTTCTGGCACTGATAATAACATTATTCTTCTATGGTTTTTGCATTCCTGTAAATCTCTCTTCTTAGGCAATTTCACCAGGTATCCCTCTCTCCAATCTTTTGGTAAGATTTCTTGCTCCAAGATGGTGCCTATCAAGTTGTGGAGCATGTTAGATGTTTCAACATCTGCTTTTATGGGTTCCGGTTGTATCCCATCAGGCCCTACTACTTTTCCGTTCCTTAGAAACTCTATTGCCCTTCTAATCTCTTCTTTACTTGGATAATCACAGCTGATCGGTAGGTCCTCGTCTGCTCGTAGGATGTCTGGTGGGTTGTCTGGGGCTAGTGTCTGTTCAAAAGCTCTTCAAGGTATTCTACCCATCTTTTCTTTTGTTCTTCAAGGTTCGTTATCGTTTCCCCAAGTTCATTTTTGATTGGTCTCCCTGGTTGTTGATACTTTCCCTATTTCTTTGTAGCCTCAAATAAACCTTTCATATTTCCCTTTCCTGCAGTCTTATTTTACTTCTTCTCGATCTTAGTGATTGTCTTTGCTGTTATCCATTCTTTATCTTGCTGTTATCCAGTCTTTAAGCTGCCATTTCTTCATTCCTAGCACTTCCTCGCATGCAGTTTTCCATGTACGTTGTACTTGTTCTCGTTTATTCTCAATGCTAGCCCCTTCATCTAGCTGCTCCAGTGCTTGATATTTATTCCTGAATGTTATACGGAACTTGTTTTTCTTATCATCTTCTTTTAGGTATTGTGCATAGTACCATGGCCTGCTGACTTGCACCATTCTGTTTATCCTTAACCTCAGCTATACCTTCGCAATCACTAAAAAGTGGTCTGAGGCCACATCTCCCCACCCCACCCCACCCCCTGTAGACCCTGATATCTAATAATAAATTTTGAGTTCATGCAGATGTGGTCAATCTGATTCTTCGTTTTCTGGTCTGGGGATACCCATGTTGCCTAATGAATGGCTCTGCTTGCAAATATACTTCATCCCATGATCAATTCGTTTCCTGCACAAAAATCTGCAAGCCACTCCATTTTTGTTTAGAACTCCTAGTCCCTTCCTCCCCATCATGATCTCCTTATATCCCACGTTGTCGTGTCCTATTTTTGAATTGAAATCTCCCATTAGTATGGTAATGTCACTACTCCCTGTCTCCTCCACTAGTTGCTGTAATCTGCTGTAGAAAGCCTCTTTAACTATTTCTTCCTTTTCATTTGTTGGGGCATATCCCTGAATTATATTTAGTTTAATTTTCTTATTGATAACATTATGTAGGAATTAACAGCACATTTATCAGCCTCCTCTTAGCTGAAAGAAGCACTTTAGGGTGTTTCTTCTTCTTCTTCTTCATCGTACGCTGTTTACAGCGATATTTACGTTGCACTGATTTAATTTGTTAGCCAGTGGCTCAGTGCATCCGATTTCAACAGGCGTTTCTGTAGGGTTGCCCTCCTTATCCTTTGGCTGTCCCCAGCCTAACTGCAAGGCAGCAGTTGTTTTTGGTCAGAGTTGTCTCTCTTGGGAAGTTGTCTTGCAGGACTATCGAGTCTTCCCTACTCGTGTCTATAGCGTTTGGCAATGATATGATGGACTATGTACTAGTTTGTACTATCCCGGAAGAGAGGCAGTCCAGTGTGACTTTTTCCCAGGATCGTCACGTCCTGCCAGAAACGTAGCACATGCATATGAGTGAGGTATCTTTTTGCTCGCTTTATTTTCTCGGCTCATCTGCAGTGATGGTACGCCTAGCATTCCCCGCCACCCGGGAGCTTGTCACCATAGGACAGGAGGTGCAATGTCCGCTGGACTGCATCTCTTCTGCGTCCATTGGAATGACTGATAGCAGACAGATGCAAAGAGCGAGGAAGGAGTGAATTTTACCAGGTGCATTCCTGCGGCTCGATCGGGCCGGGACACAAGCCCCAGCCATGTCGTAGCCTCCCATCTCAGCGGCGCTGAGATTTTGGGCGGGATTCTGGCTTAGAGGCGTTCGGCCGAAATCCCTCAGATGGTAGCTTATCAGCCAAGCACGTGGACCAAATGTCAGCGACCTGTGATTCCTCTCGAAATAGTGCATTTGACCAGGTGACAAGCCTAGTCTTGCACGGAGATGTTGTCCGCCTAGGGAGCGGACATATCTCATGGTCAAGGGTTGAGTCTCAGCAGTTCGCAGTGAGGTAGCTGATCTACTGCTTAGGGCACCCGACCGAGAACTAAGTCTTCTACAAATGATTTAATTCCTCATCGCCGTATGGGGTGAATATCGAGCAGCTGCCCGCCCGCTTTTATCAGCGGACGGCAGAGACCTCATTCTGCGGCTTGACCGGGCGGGGCTGGAGCGTGGCCCCCAGGTCCCCACCACATCGAAGCCTCCCTTTGCATTCGTGCTGGGCTGCTTTTGGGCGGGATTTTTGGCTTAGAGGCGTTCGGCCGTAATCCCTCACCTTGCACCATTGGCTTATCCGCCTAGTACGTGAACCAAATGTCTGCGGCTCCTCTCGGGCTTAGCAGGATTACCGTAGCAAAGCCCTGTCATTAGTAGGGTAAAACTGACCTGTCTTCAGAGGGTCTATTTCCAGCACCCGTTCAATATTAGCCAGACCGTATCAATAGAGGGCTTTTAGTTTGTCAATGGCCAAGTTTCTGGAGCCTGCGATTTCTGCAGGGTGAAGACCAGATTACCGTAGCAGGCGCTCTTTCATTTGGGGGTTTGGAGACTGACCTGTCTTCCGTGGGTCTAATACCAGCACATGTTCACTATTAGACCCATCGAAGGTGCTCTCTTTTGACAGTCATTCTACACTATTGGCGTGTTTAGTCAATTTAAGCCTCAGGCTCCACTCCTGATAGTGCTCTTCCGTCAATTCCTTTATCAAACACTGGATGCAGACCAACCGAGCCATAGGGGGCATAACCCCAGATTTCTGAGGGTCTAAATCCAGCACCAGTTCCATATTAGACCCCAGGAAAGTGGTCTCAGCATGTCAGTCATTTCAGTGTTGGCCGTGTTGAGTCAAATTAAGCCGCAGGCTCCACTCCTGGTGGTGCCCTTCCGTCAATTCCTTTAAGTTTCAGCTTTGCAACCATACTTCCCCCGGAACCCAAACACTTTGGTTTCCCAGAAGCTGCCCGCAGAGTCATCGAAGCAACTCCTGCGGATCGCTAGTCGGCATCGTTTATGGTCAGAACTACGACGGTATCTGATCGTCTTCGCGCCTCTGACTTTCGTTCTTGATTAATGAAAACATTCTTGACAAATGCTTTCGCAGTAGCTCGTCTTGCGGCGATCCAAGAATTTCACCTCTAACGCCGCAATACGAATGCCCCCGTTTGTACCTGTTAATCATTACCTCCAGTTCCGAAAACCAACAAAATAGAACCAAGGTCCTATTCCATTATTCCATGCACCATTATTCAGGCAGCCAAGGCCTGCTTTGAACACTCAAATTTTTTCAAAGTAAACGCGCCGGCCACCCAGGACGCTCAGCGAAGAGCACCCGTGGGAGAGAGCCGGCAGACGGTAGGGCAGGAGTTAAAGGGTTTAAAGTGTACTCATTCCAATTACGGGGCCTCAAAAGAGTCCCGTATTGTTATTTTTCGTCACTACCTCCCCGTGCCGGGAGTGGGTAAGTTGCGCGCCTGCTGCCTTCCTTGGATGTGGTAGCCGTCTCTCATGCTCCCTCTTCGGAATCGAACCCTGATTCCCCGTTACCCGTTACAAACATGGTAGGCATGTCACGTACCATCGACATTTGATAGGGCAGACATTTGAAAGATGCGTCGCCGGCACATGAGGCCATGCGATCAGCACAAAGTTATCCAGAGTCACCAGTGGGGACGCCGCAACCCCGCGAGGGGAAACGACGATTGGTTTTGAACTAATAAAAGTGCTCTTTCCGCGAGGGTCGGAGCTTGGTAAGCATGTATTAGCTCTAGAATTGCCACAGTTATCCAAGTAGGATCGTTTCATCTAAGGAACCTCGACTGATTTAATGAGCCATTTGCGGTTTCACCGTGAGACAGTGTGAACTTAGACATGCATGGCTTAATCTTTGAGACAAGCATATGACTACTGGCAGGATCAACCAGATATCTGTCGGAGACGTACGTACAGCACACACCGGTCGGTGGAGGAAGGGTGTGTGAAAAGCCTCACTGGGACGGCCGCAGGGACCGACTGACGGGACGGACGGATGGTTGTTCCACCCGTCCCTCACTCCGTTGACCTAGGACCGCCTGACAGGGGCCTCCTACACGCACCAGACGACCGACCGACCGACCGGGCTCGCTCGAGGAGGGATGGCAGCGCTCTGTGCAGAACGGATCCCAACGACCTTGGCGATGAATTTCACTGGGACTAGAGACAATTTGGCCTGCCGGCCTGCCCTTCTCCGGAGGAGAACGCAGGGCCTTGAGGCACGATTCCTGCTTTCCATTTGCCGGTCACAAGCTCTTTGCGAGAGTCGGACCACCAGCGAGTAGTACTGTCGAGCTCTGCTATAAGCCTTAGATAAATCACCACGGACGGACCACGTTTCCTGATACGGACCAGACGAGCGCACCTCGGTGGAGGAGACGCCACAACAAACTGCACCCAATTCGCTCTACGGGGAAAGGCAGGCGAGCGTTTTCCGCAAGCCCGCGCTATCGCTCCGCCTGGCGGGACTGAGATCGCTTTACGAACACTGGTTGTAATTGAGTCGCGGCGGCGAGACAACTACCCCAGATTAGGGTGTTTCTGAATCAGTGCAATTCGATAGTGTTCACCTTCTGATATGGCAATATATTTTATGCCAAGCTCACACTTGTCATATTGAAAGGCTCAAATACATAACTTCATGCAGCAATATTTTATATTGTGTGTTCTCACATATCCTACAGAAGGTCTCACATAATATGCTAAATTTGAAGATAAATATCATGTAAACTATTCATATCTCTTAATTTTTACATGTCATTTATTTCTATGCCTTAGATGTTCAATTATCTTTTAATACAGACACATTTTTTGTAAACATTTAAAAATAAAAATTTACTTTGAGATGCTGGTTATTCTGTTTCTTGTAAAATGATTTATCCTCTGTTTCGATTCCAAATGTTATGTAGGGTGAGGCGACCATATCACCCCAGTAACCTCGTCTAGGAAATCTTTCACCATCCTGTTTAAAGATGAGACATGATAATATTGTTTTAGATATGAAACTATTGCCAAGTATAATATCTAAATGTCAGATGCAATGATACTGAATTAGAAAAACAAATAAGAGCTTCCTCTGGGCAAAACAAACATAAAATTAGTGCAAATGGTTAAAAACAGCTTTTTCAAACAACTTTGTTTATATAGTATGATACTCATTAACCTGATCTGTCAGTCAAATTTATGAAATTATCATCCTTTTTTTGTGTGTGAAGGAAAGCTTTCTTGGCAATCAGATTGATGATTTTGTTTTTTTTATTTCATGTAATTGCTCCTAACATTTTTTGTGTACATAGTAATATTACAAAATACAAGTGGGACTTCAAATAAAAACCTTAAAATTGTGATAGAAATTTGAAACACAGTGACAATGTCATTACATTTGCAGTATCATTGCTAAGGACTTCAAGAGCGTCCTCAGCTGGCATCATGGTGCAAACAAACGATAAGCATGGTTCTATTATCAGTTTTTCTAGCAGCAAAAGGGTGAAACCTATAGAAATTCATCAGCAAATTAATGTTCAGAATGGTGATGCATGCTTGTCACTTCAGCAAGGGTATGAGTGGGGTAGGATGTTCCAAAACAGTGTGAGTTCTATGACAGACTGTTCTGCATAAGGTCAGGCACACCTAGTAGTGACACCAGAATTGACTGCAGCAGTTGAAGACATTGTAATGAAAAATATCAGAATGACTGTAAATGAAATAGCTGCACTTCTGAACATCGGTCAACGTTTTGACACTAGACCATCTATGATATGGTCCAGCAGAAATGGATTCTGTCTCCAGAATTGAATAAACAACGTGGTGCACGAGTTGTTGCACAACCAACAAAAACACTTTGTTATCCAGAGGAATCCATGCACTTGTTATCCACCGGAAACTTGTATCGGATGCACTGAAAGCTACGTCAAAGATTTATGGAATTGTGTGCCATATTTTCTTAAGAAATTTTGAAGGCCAACATATTTAAGGTTTTAATTTTAAGCACTGTTGTCTGCCGAAGACGGATGTGTCGGACCGAAAGGTGCAAATAAACTAGAGACTACTTTCTGCTATTTGCAAAGCCCTGTTCAGGGTTTGGTAGCGGGAGATTGAGAATAAACACAGAAAAAGGAGGAGCACTGTTGTACTTTCAGTGCAGTAATCCTCTTCATCAATAGTTCAGCATCTAGATAACCAGTGATAAAAAAAAATATATTTTAGTAAAATACTAGCAAAATTACAATATTAACAAAGAATTAAAATTGAAGATCCTCAGAACATGCGTAGTCCCGGTGGCAATGTACGCATGCGAGACATGGACCATTAACACAAATATTTAGAGAGAGGATCGGGGCTTTCAAGACAAAATGCTACAGACGAATCCTAAAAATACTTTGGGTAAAGAAGATAACAAATAAAGCCATCTTGCAAGATCCAAGTAAAAGAGAACTGGCTTGTAAACCCCATTATGTCCCAGAAACTGAGGTTTTTCAGCCACATCAAGTGCCATGACGTACTGGAAAAAGCAGATCTGGAATGCATTGTTCCAGGAAGACTAGTCAGAGGCTGACCAAGACGTAGATGGACATAAGACATTAAGGAAACTCTAAACATGAACATGGAGCAGGTGAGTAGACTGATTGCTGATCGAGATTCCTATCGAATGACTGTGATGAGGGTGACATTCTGCCAAGGGTATACTTCTTCTTCTTCGTACGCTGTCAGACGTCAACTTGAATTTGTTCGAAGAAAGCAGCTGTGATCCTGAGGCTGCCGACACTGCCATAGAGCTTGTCTAGTGTTGCCACTGGTGATGGCCACATGTGCTTTCTCTGGTCCTCGTATGTCGGGCAGTTTTGCAGCAGATGTTCAGCAGTCATTTTCCCTGTACCACAGGTGCATTCATCAGTGCCACCTATCTTCAGTTTATTGAATAGATGGTACCTCAGTCTGTTGTGGCCTGTGCAGAGTCTGAAGACCACGACCTGCTCTATTCTGTTCAACTGGTAGTAGGCAGCATTTTTTGTGTAGCCAGTATGTTCTGTTTCCCATTTGGCCATGTATCTGGCCCTAATAAACCTTTTGGACTCTTCATAGGTCACACTAGTATCCGGTTATGGTAGTCTTGCACCTTCTTTTGCCAGTCTGTCTGCCTCCTCGTTGCCTTTGATGTTACAGTGGGATGGAACCCACTGTACCACTCTTTTCGGTGCAGACTGCTAGCACAGTTGACAGAGTACTGCTCTTAAATCATTAAGTTCAGTATTTTTCTGGCCTAAGGGCATACAACATGATGACTAGATGATGACTAGAAAAATTATAGAAAACATTAATAATATAAATCAATGGCCCTACTCGCATGTATAAAGAACAACAAACTCCATTTTGTGTTTATTCAACTAAACATGAACATTCAATTTCATAAATATTTGTAACTATTCCATTACTAGCATCATTTACAAATTTACCTGAACATAATTTGGCAGTCACCCACAAAGATAGCGAAAGATGTGAACAACATGAAAAATACACAATAATGGAAGAAACTTATTGAGTAGACAGGTGAAGTAACATATCAAGAGAAATGTGATTACTGGTTTCTGATCCACAAAGAATTTATTGTTTTTTTATTTTATTGAAACATCTTTGAAAGTGAACACACATGACCACCAAAAAGTAAAGAAACTTACAAGTTTGAATACCATTGCTGAAGAAAGAGTTCTGTTTGGCACATCATAAGTTCCTTCTCGAATCTTGAAAGCCACACCATTGTCCCTCCAATCCTTGTACTGGCTTATGTAAACAATTGAGCCCTAGAGTGTAAGTAAATGAATCATTTTGAGTGAGCTATACAACAAATTTGTTCAGCTTTTCATTCCAAGTAAAGTATAGAGCCACCACTACTCGTGGTTCCCTCACACAAAGTCTGTATCCAAGCACTTGTAGTGGCGGTATGTGCAGCAACTGGTTTACCATTATCAAGTTGGTAGGTGTGTGCACAACCTTGCAGTCACCATTTACAATATGCTTAGGATGTTACAGTGGTTCTATTCATTTCCTCGCTGGTCACCACTTGGTTATAATTATATTTTCACACATTTCCAGCTTATCAATGATGCTTTGCATAAATCTAAATATCTTATTATTAGATATAGTTTTTATAACATATATACATACCACGGTAATACTGTAATCCTAGTGTTCATTCAGGCACATTTTGTGCCCTATGCCAGGTAGCCAAGTGTTGTCTAAACTCATCTCTGTCCTTTGTCATTAAGTACCATGCCGGACCAAGGTCCTGTTGAAGGCCATCTCTCCATCTCATTGGTGTACGTACAGGGAGATGATGATAAGTATTAGGTCACCATCACCTCATTTCGTTCATCATCTATCTTTCTATGTGATTATTTATATAAAATTGGTCCTGTCAATATTCCTCTACGCTTGTGAGACATAGACAGTTACAGCTGACCTTCAGCGAAAAATACAGGCGTTGGAGATGATATGTTTCCAAAGACTTTTAAACGTCATGTACAAAGATCCACTTACAAATGAGGAAATACAATATAGAATTACAACAGCAATAGGGCCTTTTGAAGACCTCTTGGCAACTGTCAAAAGAAGGAAGCTTGCTTGGTATGGTCACATGTCAAGATCAAATGGTCTTACAAATACGATCTTGCACAGAAAGGTGCAAGGCAGACGACGAAGAGGCCATCCCAAAAAAGAGGTGGGATGACAACATAAAAAAATGGAGAATCTCCGACCATAAGAGGGACAGGCAGCGGCATCTGACAGAAAGGGGGTGGCGTGGGGTTGTGAGGATGTCTTTATGTGTGCCCCAACAACGACCTCACTGGTTACGAGATGACCTGACATATATATATATATATATATATATACATATATATATATATATATATATATATATATATATATATATATATATATATATATATATATATATATATATCTATGTATGTATGTATATAAACATGTCTATTTACATAGCTCAAATACCTACAAAGTTTCTATAGGAACAAGAAAAACATGGACTTTAGGTAAAGCATCCACACACAAGCCTGTTCACAGAAAAGCCACTAAGTGATTGATTGAGTGATTTATGCTTATTTTAGCATTGTTAGAAAGACACTCTACTGAAACCCTTAGGCTAAATGGTTTTGTTTAGTAGACTTATCATATGACAATGAACTCTTGCACCAAACTCAGTCCAAACAGAATAAACTGAGACATTGCAGCTCAGGATCAAATACCAAATACCACTTAAGATGCATAGATTATATATTCTATGTGTGGTACAATCAGACAGTAAATCTATGACTTACCCCACGGTCTATAAGCTCCATGTTGTAATCCCAGTCATACACATTCCTCCTGCTGTCATAACGTACACCCAAGAGTTGGCGTAATCTCAGATCCCTTCAAATAAAAATGTATTTTATTTCAAATTCTATACAGAACATACTATTAATACTGACAGTAGTTGTAGTTATGGCTGATGGATGGTGGTAATCTTGCAGACATGAAAGTGGCGAGGAAGATGACAGTGTGGAGTACCATACAAAGAGATCAAGAACATCATCAGAAATCAGTATATACACCAACGGAAAAAAGACAGAAACATAAGCAGTACACCAGACCCAATTCACTAACTCAAAAGAAACCAACAAACTACCTTATTTTGCTAAGAACTGGTCACTGCAGATTATAAGAACATCTATACCAATTAAAGATTTCACACACCAATGAATGCCCATATGGTACAGGGGGCCAGAATCATGAACACATTCTACAGGAATTTCCACTCTACAGGGAAATGCGATACCAGACCTGGCCAGAGAGTGCGGAGCTGAGACAAAAGCTGTGGGGCAGCCGCTCCGACCTGGTGAAGACTACAGACTTTATAATGGCGACTGGCCTGCAGATACAACATGACCTAAGATCCTGAACGCAAAGAAGAAAGAGGTTTGCAGGAAGGTCAAAATGTAGGTGGCACCTTCATGATGCAAAGATACAACAGGCCAATCACCTGTTTGCCTGCACACTCGAGTGCAAGCATTTTTCAAAAAAGAATCTCTTCACTCCAAGGGGTAGAAGACAAGTCACTAAGAAGAGGAAAATAACAACAGAATATTAGAGGAGTGGTTGATTGAACAGATAAGATGTCAGTCTTTGACCACAAGGATATATTTCTTGTACTTCATAGATTTCTTCTATCAGATGTAAAATAAAAATCTAGTCTGTACAGTACATAACAATTGCAGAGGCCTTTATTCCTCAGTCCTACAAATTCTTCCAGTGGACTTCAGCAATGGGAATAAGCATTGTAGTGATAGATTTTTTACAATATAATAAAATAATCAATACAATACAATACAATACCCCCGACTTCAGTCCAGCGGGTGTGCCGTATGCCAGGTAGCCAACAATGTTCTATATGCAGCCCAATCTTCTGCAGTGTCGTACTATTTTGGATCTACGTCTCTCAGCAGACTCTCTTGCCACTGTATAGCAAGTCAGCCGCGTGGTCATGCATAATTATATGGCCACCAAAATGTTGTTCTGAGTGTCCATGTGTATCTGGCATGCGCTCCACGTGGCCAGCCCAGTGGTATTTGCGAGACAACACAGCCTCCATGATTTCTCCAAATAGAGTGTGTTCTCTGATGTCAGCATTGTGGATTCGACCTGTGATCGAGATACCAAGGAGGCATCTTTCTATCGCTCACTAGGTAACTCGTAGTTTCTCTGCATCCGCATTGCGTCGATTCCACACTTCACATCCGTAGATCATGGCTGGTATGACCACAGAATTGAAAAGGTACACCCTTGCCATGGTGTCTTTTAGATGCAGGAATATAGATAAAGAAGGGAACAAACAATGGAAGTTAGTCAGAGCCATGAATGACGAAACTCCATCAAACAAACAAATTACCATCAAGCAGGGTGACAACATGCTCACTGGAAAAAAAGCTGCAAACGCCTTTATAGAACATTATGCCAGAGCAAACCATATTGATGTCCCTACAGATAGGCATTCAGACATTAGTGAAGAACAAAAGAGGCATGACAACATCAATATGGCACCAGAGGAGCACATGATGGCAAAACTAACAACGAATGAAATGGAAGAGGCCATGAGAACTCTAAAGAAAAAGAAATCGCCCGGAAAAGATGGGGTAACAAACAAAATGCTGATGGGGCTGGGCCAAAGAGGAAGTTACTATCAGTACTGAACCAAAGCTGGAAAAGGGGAATTGTCCCGCAGGCATGGAAAGATGCTGTAATTATACCAGTCCCAAAGATAGAAAAAGATAGAGCAGATCCAAATGGATACAGGCCTATCAGTCTACTAAGCTGTGTAGGCAAACTGATGGAGCGTATGATAAACACCAGACTGATGTGGCATCTGGAAGAAAAACACATACTAATTCCACAGCAAGCAGGCTTTAGACAGCACAGATTCACCGAGGACCAGATCACTCTCATAGCCCAGGAAATAGAGGATGCTTACCAGGAGAAAAAGCATACAATAGCGGTTTGGGTGGATTTAGAGAAGGCATTTGACAAGGTGTGGAAAGAGGCACTTAAAGTCAAGCTACGAAGAAGTGAAGTTTGTTGGAAAATGTACAGATGGATCAGCCACTACCTCAAAAACAGAACAGCCAGAGTTCGTACAAGGGCAGATGAGCAAAAAGGTGACACTTGAGCAGGGAGTACCCCAAGGGGAAGTACTGTCACCCACACTTTTCCTGATGTATATAAACAACATCACAGAAAATATACCAAGAAGAGTCCACAGCTCCATGTTTGCAGATGATCTGGTTATGTGGACCTCTGAAAAAAATCTCACCATAGCAAGAAATCGGATGCAGCAGGCCCTAACATCACTGGAGGAGTGGGCAAACTCATGGTTGGTCAAAATAAATGAGGAAAAAACAACATGTACCATATTCAAACCCCTGAACGCCAAAATATGTCTTAACGGCAAATACCTGCAGCCAAACGATAACGCAAACTACCTGGGAGTCATATTTGATCGGCGCATGACATGGAAAAGTCAGATCGAGAGAAACCGAATGAGAGCCAGAGAAAGAATGGCAATCATGAGGAAACTTGCTGGCACAAGCTGGGGAGCAGACGAAAGTATGCTAAAGAGACTGTACACTGGAAGAGTGAGACCAGTTCTCGAGTATGGCATTGCGGCATGGACAACAGCAGCAAAGGCAAACTTCGATAAAATTAGCAAACTCCAAAACCAAGCCATGAGAGTTATAACAGGAGGCATGAAGTCAACACCAATTGTAGAACTTGAAAAGATTACAAATCTGCAATCCATGACCGACAGAAGAGACTGCAAAGCCCAGCAGCAAGCAGAGAAACTCCGAAGACTGACAGACCATCCAATGCACCAGAGACTAAATAGATTTTGGAAATGGGAAACTAAAGCGGAGAAACTTTGCAGAAATAGCCAAAGCAAAGATGAACGAAGACCCTATAAACACATTAACAATACCAAAGCCCATATCTACTGTACGCAAACCTACCTGGAAGCAGCATATATTTCCGGTGGTGACAGAAAATATACCAGGTATTGGAAAGAAGAACAGCCAGACTGAAAAAGAAAGAAGAGATATAACCCTGAGGTACACAATGACAACTACCCAAGCATGGACTGGACCCATGCATACACCGACGGTTCTGTAGCAAACACAACACAGAATGGAGGGGCACGGGTATTCCTGAGCCTACCAAATAGTAGATAAATAACACTGTCAGTGGCAACTGGAAAATACTCAAGCAATTTCAGAGCGGAGGCAGAGGCACTGCGGGCTGCAGCAGAAACAATGCTGACAGGCAAAAGAAATGAAAGCCAGATAGTCATGTTAACAGATGCCCTGGCCGTAGTCACAGCACTAAAAAGCCAGAAAAATACTGAACTTAATGATTTAAGAGCAGTACTCTGTCAACTATGTCCAGCAGACCTCATCAAAAAGAGTAGTGGTACAGTGGGTTCCATCCCATTGTAACATCCAAGGCAACGAGGAGGCAGACAGACTGGCAAAAGAAGGTGCAAGACTACCACAACCAGATTCTAATGTGACCTACGAAGAGTCAAAAGGGCTCATTAGAGCCAGATACATGGCCAAATGGGAAATAGAACATACTGGCTACACAAAAAATGATGCCTATTACCAATTGAACAGAAGAGAGCAGGTTGTGGTCTTCAGACTCCGCACAGGCCACAACAGACTGAGGTACCACCTATTCAATAAACTGAAGATAGGTGGCACTGACGAATGCAGTTGTTGGCACCGGAAAAATGGCCGCTGAACATCTGCTGCAAAACTGCCTGAAATACGAGAACCAGAGAAAGCACATGTGGCCATCACCAGTGGCAACACTAGACAAGCTCTATGGCAGTGTCGACAGCCTCAGGATGACCGCTGGTTTTTTCGAAAAAATACAGGTTGACCGTCTGACAGCTTACGAAGAAGAAGAAGATGCAGGAATATAGATTTAATGGTATTGAAGTTAGACCAGGCTGTAGCTCTTCATCTGGAGATTTCCCGGATTAGAGTGTGGATGACATTTATTTTATGCCGCAAGAATATGTAGGAGCTGACATCTTTGACAGGCTTATTTCCAAGCTTTCTAAAACACATATTATAAAACAATATCTAAAACACATATTATACATATAATTATTCCATTATTCTCCATATATTTCTATTTTACAAAACAAATGTGATTCACATACCAGCATTTAGATATTTCAAAAGGAATCTTTCCTCTATTTCTCCAGAACTTCAGAATGCTTTCCAGGAAGTCCCTTTCCTTGTACTGATAAAATATTGTTCAAAAAGTTTTAACAAGTCAACCTCATTGCATGCATGCACGCACACACACACACACACACACACACACACACACACACACACACATATATATATATGATATATCAGGGAACTTGTATTTGCTGACGACTGTGCTCTAATGAGCAACTCAGAACTGAACATGCAGGTTGGAATGGACCAGTTCTCTGCCGCATGCGAAAATTTTGGCCTGACCATAAATGCCAAAAAAACAGAGGTCATGTACCAACCAGCACCAGGCATGCCGTACACAAAACCAGAGACTACAGTCAGCGGGCAGACGTTGAATGCCGTAGACAAATTCACATATCTGGGCAGCACGCTGTCGAGATCTGTCAGCCTAGACGATGAGGTGGCAAGCAGAATAGCAAAGGCCAGCACAGCCTTTGGTAGAATGCGCTCGATGGTCTGGGCACGTCGTGGCATCAGCGTCAAGACCAAATTGAAAGTCTACCGTGCAACCATCATTCCAACCCTACTATACGCTTGCGAAAGCTGGACTGTATACTCTGGACATGCAAGGAGGTTAAACTACTTCCACACAGGTTGCCTGAGGCGAATATTCCACATCCGATGGCAAGATCGTGTCACTGACATCGAGGTTCTCTCGAGGGCTAACATGCCCAGCATACATGCACTGCTAGAAAAAGCACGACTAGGATGGGCCGGACACCTCGTCCGTATGTCAGACGAGCGGCTCCCAAAGAAGCTTCTCTACGGCGAGCTGAGAGAGGGATGGCGCGAGAGGGGGCGCCCAAAGAAACGATTTAAAGACGGTCTGAAGGACTCACTAAAAAGTTGCCAGATAGACTTCGACACCTGGGAATGTCTTGCGAAAAACAGATCTGACTGGAGAAGTGCAGTCAAATCGGGTGTAGCTGCCGGTGAAGATGACCGTGTTGTGAAAGCCCAGAACAGACGCGAGACGCGGAAATCCCGAGCAGCGGGAACACCATCCCCTTCTACAAACCTCGTGTGCCCGATATGTAGCAGATGTTTTCGTGCTCGCATTGGCCTGTTCAGCCACATGCGCACCCACACCCAACAGGGAAATCTGTGACAAGGATGATGTCGGCGGTCCTCATCGACAACGATGGACAGCTATTATATATATATATATATATATATATATATATATATATATGGATAGAGAGAGAGTGGGGGGAAGAGGAGGAAGAGGTAGAGAGAGAGACAGAGAGGGAGGGAGAGACACAGAGAGAGGGAGGGAATGGAGAGAAGGGGAGAGGGAAAGAGAGAGAGAGGGAGAGTAGATGTAGTCTCATTCAATCATGACTGACTACAGGATGATTGTGTCAATTGAGCAATCTCTCCAAGATGCAAAGTTTGGCATCTTTTCATTGAAAATTTATGTACAAATATATGGTGGTACAGCCTTGTTTATTTGTATTTATATACTCTATCACACTGCCTCATTCTCCTAATGCAATATTTTGTCATTCACATTTTCAAAATTCCTGCAACACACTTCCTTCAGAATACCATACCTTTAACTGCGTTAAATCAAACAGTGGCAGCTTCTTCTCCATGTAATCAAAATCTGTTACCATTCTGGCAAATCATAAATGAAAGCTGTGGTTTTTGCAAAAGTGAATGATATTATTTTTTTTTGGACACGTATGTTGTCCTCTAAAATTAATTGTTCACATGAAAATATCTATTTAATTGTAAAAATAAACAGGCTGCCTTATAAAAATATCCCCCCCCCCCCCCCTTCCTTTCGCAGAGCAATAATAGATAAGAGGGTGTAACGACAGCTTCTCAATTTACCAACAACATGGATCAATGACAAACAAAATACCAACGCTAATGTATGCATGTAGCTGTAACCAAACATCACATTTTCAGAAATCAGATATGCTTTACAAGTTGCTCCATCTAACAAATGTCCAGGGCCCGACGAAATTCCTATTGGATTAATTAAAGCAGCCAATGAGGAATGGATATTGTGGCTACATAGATTGTATAACCTAATATACACAACAGAGGAAATTCCAGAAGATTGGAGAAATTTTAATTATAATTCCAATATGGAAAAAGAAAGGTAGCAAAAGAGACTGCACAAAATATAGAGAAATATAGCTCCTGAGCCACACTGGCAAAATATTTGGTAAAATCTTGGAAAAAAAAGGTTATGCTACATTATCCAACCACAGCTCAATGATACTCTCAGATGGGATTTAGAAAGAACAGAAGCTGCACGGATGCAAGTTTTACACTTTGACAAATGATGGAGAAAACAACTGAATACAATCAGGAACTGTATGTTGCGTTTGTAGATCAAGAAAAATCTTTTGACAGGGTAAATAAACATTATCTATGGAAAATATTTGCACACTATGGAGTAACCGATCACCTAATTAACCCGTGCAAAAGTTTTTACATCAATAGCCAGTGCTTTATTCAAACAATAACCGGACTCTCAGCAAAATTTCATATCAAATCAGGAGGAAAAACCCGGATGTGTGCTATCATCTTTGTTGTTTATTACATATGTAGACCACATTTGTAAAACAGCCAACCCAAATGAAGGTAACAACATTGGTGAATTTTTTAATGAACTTCTTTTTGCTGACAATCAAGCAGTCATAGCAACTTCAGAACTACAATTGCAGCAACAAATTGATAAACTACATACAGCATGTAAAGAATACAGTGTGAAAATTATTGTAGAAAAAACAGACGTTATGAAAATATCTAGAATAGCTGGAGACATCAATGTTGCCATTGAAAAATAGCAAATCAAACAGGTGAAAGATTTCACATACTTAGGGAGCACATTATCAGCAAACGGAAGAATTATGGCAAAAACCAACAAAGATGGAATAAGGCAAATCAGATCATTGGACAATTAACTCTAATACTTAATTGCAAGCACGTGACAATAACTACCAAAAGAGCTTTATACAACACGATTTCCATCCCGACACTTTGCTACCAATGTAAAAACTGGACACTAACATAAAATGAAAAACACTACATCACAACAACAGAAATGAAATGCCTGTGAAAAATATTGGGCGTAACAAGGAGAAACATGATCACAAACGGCGACATCAGGAGACTAGTGGGAACAACACCAGTATTGGACTACATTAAAAGACAGCAACTAAAATGGTTTGGCCACGTAACAAGACTACCACCACACAGCACCCCACAACAAGTAATGCTATTTAGATACAATGGATTCAAAGTCAAAGGCAGACCACAAAAAAGGTAGCTTACAGAAATATATGAGGCAGTAAATGCTACTGTGCATGAGGCACACAGACGGGCTTGTTCTAGAGATCTCTTCATAACCTGATACTGAAAGGTATCTGAGGATAAGCAAAAAGAAATAAGAAGAACAACAGCTTTTATAGAATGCAGGTGGCATCTTAGTCTGCTTAGTGTAGTGGAAGACCATTTGCTTTTCACAGGAAAGATATGAAGTTTCAACTTCCATTACTAGCATGCTCCAGTCAACCCAGCTGTAAATGGGTATAGCTTACTGTTGGAGACGGCAAGACAGAGAAGAAGGGAACTGGCCACCTCACCTCATAAATAAGCTGTGGTCTTATACAATGAAACACTAACACTTCATCCCCGACAGCAGTGTCTGCTTTACCTATAAGTCATTAGATGCATGTTTTTTCATCTATTGAAAGTAGCATTAAAAACCTAACCGGCACATTAAGCAGCTTTACTAAGGCATATAAATGATTTGACAGATTCCAGAAATTAGAATTATGTGGTAATAATTTATAAAAGAATAAACTGTAGTCAATATCACATACAGGTCACATCAACTGAAAGAGGGTTGAGATATATTTTCTAAAAGTTTACTTCAATTCTGGTCTTATATATTTTTGTGCAATCTACAAAGGAAAGATTATGAAAGATTAGATGATGAATAAAAACACTATCATGACAATATTGACATTTGAAAAATAGTAACAAATAGATGATACTATTTTCCTCTTCTTCTTCGTTCTCAATCTACCGCTACCAAGCTCTGAAAAGGGATTTGCAAGTAGCAAGATGTAGTCAGGAGAACGGATTGCGTTGTGCCGTAGTTTACAGTTTGACTGCGATGTTTGCACCTTTCGGTCCGACATATCTGACTTCTGCAGGATACTATTTTAACCAATTCACTCCAGAATATTTGGACTTCTGGACACATTTTTTTTTTAATGCAAAACTCTCGGTAGGAAGTTGTTTTTGTTTGCGAATGCTCCCAATGAGTAGGTTACTCTTTTGTGCACCCTGAAAAGGATGTTAAGTGGTGGGTTGCAGTAGCTTTCCTCTTATCACGAGCGTGCTGATGAAGGTGGACCAGGGTCCTTCAGACGGATGTGCTATGTTTAGCTTCATCTGCGTGTCAATCACTGTTACGGGGATCATGTCGATCCCTAGCCTTGTTAGCCAGGCTGCCATGAAAATAGCCCGTTTCCAGCAAGGGCTAGTAGGAAGTCGAGGTGAGGGTCTTGGTCAGTATGTTGTGCCTGACCCTGACTAACATGTCTGAACAGTATATTTTGTCTGACCAAACGTTAGTCGTCCGGTAGGAAGTATAGGTTTATTTATAAATTCAGGAACAGTTGTTATTGAGAAATTTTCTAATATATGTATGGTGATTCAGTTCAAGTGCCATCTTCACATCGAAGGTCAGCTACAATGGACTTCAAGTTTACTCTCTCTTGCCGTAATGGTGCAATCACAGACTTTTTCCAGTCCATCTCCTGATGTTATCCACCCACTTTTAACGTTGTCTGTCTCTTTAACGGCTGTCTTCCACATGTCTTGTTATATGGCCAAAAAATACTTAACTGTCTAACCCTGATTTTGGTTATTAATTCTCTTTTTACCCTTAACTTTTTCAATACCTCCACATTTGTTTTCTTATCTTTTCAAAAAATGCCACAAAATCTTCTATATACCCACATTTCGAAGGCTTCAATACTTTTTTCCAACTTCTTATTCAGTGTCCATGTTTCTGCGTCACAAAGTAGTTACAAGTAATAGTTCAAGCCAATTTATTGCAGCATTTAAAGAACATTTTTAAGTCAATATATTAGCTGTAAAGATTAACTAGTTATGAAAGGTTCTATTTTTACAACATATGATGTGACTTACATATGTGTAATTTTGTCTGTAAGGAGCAATAATGAGAAAACAAAAAGAAGTTGAAAAGTAAAATATGATATATGAACAGTTTGGAAATCTAACAAAATGCCGGAAATAAATCTGCACAGAAGACATGACTGACAAATGTTCAATGCAAAAAGTAGTTTGAAGAAGAAAAATTTAGAAAAACAAACAAAGATAATTCACTACATCGGTTTTATAGTCATCTGGTCACCAGGCATGAAGAAGTTTTCTGATGTTAATTAGACAAGCTGTAACAAAATTATTGGATGTACTCTTACTTAAATGTTGTTTGTGCAACCATTCTTAGTCTCATCAAAAGAGACAAAATAACAATTAGAAAAACAAACAGGAGGCAACATACTTGATAAGTTCATGAGCCATCTTTTCAACATAATCGCTGCTTTGCTGGCGCACAAGTGAGTTGCCGTAGATTTCCAAAAATAACTCTGTTTTATCTGATTAAAAAATGTAATCAATATATTACTTATTTGATAAAATGTGACAGTGAAGCTAGAAATAGCATGTATTAGCTTAACTGAATAAATAAAGTAATCATCTCTATCATCATCCTTCTTCTCCGTAGACTTTCAGACGTCAACTTGAATATAGCTAAAGATAACAGTGGTTTGCCTGAGACTATTGGTATCTCCATAGAGTTTGCCCAGAAGTAATTTTAGTAATGGCCACACATGTTCCTTTTCTTCCTCATGACACCTTTGTAAGAAATGTTCAGCAGCCATTTTGTCAGTGCCACAGACACATTCATCTGTATGTCATTTTCTAAGTTTGTTGAACACTTGATATCTCAGTCTGTTGTGGCCTGTGCAGAGTCTAAAGATTATTACCTGCTCATCTCTGTTGAACTGGTAATATACATCATTTGGTTACAGCCTTGAAACAGTTAAATATAGTAAACACATAGACTTTTATTAGACCACCACAAAAAAAAAAGGCTTTGTTTTTGAGAAATCTATGAGAATAAAAAAAGTCAGAAATTTTTATTATGGCCAGAATTATTAGAAAACAAAGTAAAATGCTGAAGACTTTAATGGTCTAACATTGACAAAAAGTTAGCAACAGAAATGACAAGCATCACTAGGTATAAATGTTTCACAATTCTTCACAATAATTATTTTAGTCACAATCATTATTTCCAATTGTAAAGGTACCTGATGAAGAATAGTTACCTGAATAGTTCTTTAGCTGAATAAGTATCATGTCAGCATGAGGACTTACCTTGTAAGCCCATATGTTTCTGCAGCTCAAGAGCAATCATCATCAGCAACATGTCTCTTGCATATAGTTCTAGAGCTGACTCAATGACATAGAACTGAAACAGACATGTACAAGTATTGTTTAGTATTTACTGGGTACACAGTATTTGCATTTCTTCTTGCAAGATCATCACTAACTTTAAACACGTTGATACTACAATTATAATTATTATAAATGTTGTCTATGTGTGACATTCTTCTTCGGTTTTGGTCCTGAAAAGGATGTTGTGACGTAGTTTATAACGAGGCTGTGATTTCTGTGCTTTTTCTCCTGACACATCTGATTACAGCTGGCTTTTTTGAGGAACCAAGTTTGCCTTTACTCTGTGATCCTTATCTCTTAGCCAGACTACAGTAGTAACTCATGCAGCCTGTTTCCAGGGTCTCTAAATGCAGGTGTAATAAGGCGTTGATCAGCTATGATCCGCTGACCCTGATGCAAGCAGTCAGCTATGAGTCACTGATTGATGTCAGCTCATTTACTGCTGCATCTATAGCCCCCTATGTGTGATATAAATGTATACCAATGATTCATGCTTAGATAACAATGAAAAGAGTTTAGTCTTTAGTGCTTACATAAAAAAGTTCATTCATTCAATATAAGTCCCTATCAAGCAGGGCGAGAACTTGATCACAGGTAAGAAAGCCGCAAACGCCTTTGTCGATCACTATGCCAGAGCAAACCACATCGAGGTCCCTGCAGATAAGCATACAGACATTAGCGAAGAGCTAAAGGGACACGAAAACATGAATACGGCACCTGAAGAGCACATGATGGCCAAACTAACAATGCGCGAAATGGAAGAGGCTATGAGAACACTAAAGAAAAGGAAATCTCCCGGAAAAGACGGGATAACAAACGAAATGCTGATGGGGCTGGGCCAAACAGCGAAGAAGAAACTGCTATCGGTCCTGAACCAAAGCTGGAAAAGGGGAATTGTACCACAGGCATGGAAAGACGCAATACTGGTACCAGTACCAAAAACAGGAAAGGACAAAACAGATCCAAATGGATACAGGCCCATAAGCCTACTGAGCTGTGTCGGCAAGCTGATGGAACGGATGATAAACACCAGACTGATGTGGCATCTGGAAGAAAAACGAATACTAATTCCACAGCAAGCCGGCTTTAGACAGCACAGATCCACTGAGGACCAGGTCATCCTCATAGCCCAGGAGATAGAAGATGCCTACCAGGCACAGAAACACACAGTAGCTGTTTGGGTGGATCTGGAAAAGGCATTTGACAAAGTCTGGAAAGATGGACTTAGAGTCAAGCTAAGAAAAAGTGATGTTTGTGGGAAGATGTACAAGTGGATCAACCACTACCTCAAACAAAGAACGGCCAGAGTCCAAGTACAAGGGCAGATGAGCAAAAAGGGGACACTCGAGCAGGGAGTACCCCAAGGGGGAGTACTGTCACCCACACTCTTCCTGGTATATATAAACGATATTACAGAGAATATACCAAGAAGAGTCCATAGCTCAATGTTTGCAGACGATCTGGCTATGTGGACCTCTGAAAAAAATCTCACCATAGCAAGAAATCAGATGCAGACGGCTCTAACATCACTGGAAGAGTGGGCGAACTCATGGCTGGTCAAAATAAACGAGGAGAAAACCACATGCACAATATTCTCGCTTTCATTAAAACCCCAAAGTACCAAATTAAGTCTAAATGGCAAAATCCTGCAGCCAAACGACAACCCAACCTATCTGGGAGTCACATTTGATCGGCGCATGACATGGAAAAGTCAGATTGAGAGAAACCGAATGAAAGCCAGAGAAAGAATGGCAATCATGAGGAAACTTGCTGGCACAAGCTGGGGAGCAGATGAAGGCATACTAAAGAAACTGTACACTGGAAGAGTGAGACCAGTTCTCGAGTATGGCATTGCGGCATGGACAACAGCAGCGAAGGCGAACTTTGATAAAGTTAACAAACTTCAAAACCAAGCCATGAGAATTATAACAGGTGGCATGAAGTCAACGCCAATTGTAGAACTTGAAAAGATTACAAAACTGCAATCCATGACCGATAGAAGAGACTGCAGAGCCCAGCTGCAGTCAGAGAAACTCCGAAGACTGACCGACCATCCAATGCACCAGAGACTAAACAATTTGGGAAATGGGAAACTAAAGCGGAGAAACATTGCAGAAATAGCCAAAGCAAAGATGCACGAAGATCCCATAAACGCACTAACAACACCAAAACCCATCACTACTGTACGAAAACCTACTTGGAGGCAGGATATATTTCCAGAGGTGGTAGAAAATATACCAGGTATTGCAAACAAAAACTGCCAGACTGAAAAAGAAAGGAGAGATACTACCCTAAGCTTCATATCGAAAAGCTACCCAAGCATGGACTGGACCCATGCATACACCGACAGTTCTGTAACAAACACAACACAGAACGGAGGGGCAGGAGCATTCCTGAACCTACCAAATGGCAGAAAAATAACACTGTCATTCGCTACTGGTAAGTACACAAGCAATTTCAGAGCGGAGGCAGGGGCACTGAGGGCGGCAGTGGAAGAAATGGTGACACACAGTGAAAATGAGAGCCATATAGTCCTGCTGACAGATGCTCTCGCCGTAGTCACAGCGCTAAAAAGCCAGAAAAACACTGAGCTTAATGACTTAAGAGCAGCACTCTGCAAACTGTGCCAGCAGTCCGCACCAAAAAGGGTAGTGGTACAGTGGGTCCCATCACACTGCAACATCCAAGGCAACGAGGAGGCAGACAGACTGGCAAAAGAAGGTGCAAGACTACCACAAACAGATACCAGTATGACGTACGAAGAGTCAAAACGGCTTATCAAAGCCAGATACATGACCAAATGGGAAACCGAACATACTGGTTACACCAAAAACGATGCCTATTACCAGTTGAACCGAAGAGAGCAGGTCGTGGTCTTCAGACTTCGCACTGGCCACAATAGACTGAGGTACCACCTATTCAACAAATTGAAGATAGGGTGTACCGACGAATGCCCGTGCGGTACTGGTAAAATGACCGCTGAACATCTGCTGCAGAACTGCCCGACATACGAGGATCAGAGAGAGCAGATGTGGCCATTACCAGTGGAACTGCAAGACAAGCTCTATGGCAGTGGCGACAGCCTAAGCATGACCGCCGCTTTTTCTGAAAAAATAATGGTTACTGTCTGACTGCGTACGCAGAAGAAGAAGAATATAAGTCCAATATGTCAAGCTAGTAAAAATGGATGAGGAATCAAAAAGGTGAATCCTTAACATGCATTGTACAGTAATAGGTATATGTTTTATATTTTTATAAAGCATATACTAATTGAGTACAGCAGCTTACCACAAATATATTTAAACATTTAGCACAGTAAACAGAGGCAATGTTATAGACATCTAGGAAAAAATGGAGTGAAAAAAAAAAAGTAAAGGTTAATCATCATACAGGACAATAAAAGTCTTAAAATGTAACCAAATTTTCTTGTAAAATGGGACATATCAGTACAACAAGCCAACATGACAAAAATTATAATTATGAAATTAGTTTCATTTACAAAGAAAATACAAAGATATGTCAGGAAATGCAGAGGGTATCAAATATCAAATAATGGTGTTTCTTCTTCTTTGCGGTTGGTTTCGTATGCTCGTATTATGTCACCAGATGGGCTGCCTCCATGAAGTGACACATCAGTCGCAGGTCCTCAATGGTTCCCCACAGTTTGTTTTGTATGTTTCTCTCCTCGGGCCAGGTCTTCTCACGGGAGTCTTGGTGCAGTGGACATGTTTGCAGGATGTGTTCTGGAGTCTGGGGTCCTCTCTGACATGTGCATTGTGCAGTCTGTGCTGCTTTCATTATGCATGTGTGCATTTAGTCTGCAATGACCTGTTCTGAGGCGAAAAATTGTGGTATACTGTTTCCTATTCAGTCTATTGGTTGAATCCTGTGGGTATTTACTGTTTGTTCTCTCTATCCACTGTTTATATTTTTTTTGGATGTTTGCCTTGACTTCTGGCAGTGACACTGGGTGGATGAATTGTTCTCCTTCTCTTCCCTCCTGTCCGCCCATTCATTCCCAGGTATGCTGCAGTGAGCTGGAATCCACTGGAGGGTGATTTTATTGTGGTCTGAGAGTTTGTTTAGCTGGCATATCAGTTTCCTTTCCATATTATTTCGTGGTTCTCTTTGTGTGGCCTGCAAAATGTCATGGCGCTCACACAAAAACACTATTCTATTATCCTTTAACCCCTTTTCATCCAATAGTTTGACTGCTTCAATTATTGCCTGTTGCTCTGTTCTTACATTTGTCGAGGGTTCCCCGGCAGCACTTGCTTTTTCTATAACGGTTCCATCCTGTAGAATTATGACGTCCCGCCCCTCCTTTCCTCAATGCTTCCTCTGATGATCCATCTGTGTAGATGTGCGTCCACATGGGTTAAGGATAGACGTCTCCAATATCCTTTAGGCTTTTTTCTCTCAATGAGTGGTCTGATTCTTCCACCTTTCTATCGATATCTGGTATTTTCGCTTCCACCGTGAAGTTGGGCTGTTGGTCTGTATTTTCATATATTTCTATCATTTCCCATGTCGTTGGACATTTTGATATGATGTCACTGTTCCTTGCTATAAGTGCTTTTGATAGATGATTGAAGCTTGTTCTTTTTATGCGGTTTTTTGTTAATTCATTGACTTTTCCCTGCATTGGATGTTTATTCATACGCTTGTATTTTTCTGTCAGGTTTAGTATTTTTCCTTCTCTGCGCTCACCGAGGCTCTGGAGGCCTGCTACCGCTTCTAGTTCTCTAATTGGGGTGCTTCGTAGACCTCCGGTATTAATTCTGAGTCTGGTATTCTGTGCCTTGTCTAGTTTCTGTAGGTTGGTCTTTGCCGCTGTTGCATAGGCACCCATGCCATATTCCAGTGTTGGCCGTACGTATCCAGTGTAGACCTGTCTGACTGTGTTTGCATCTGTGCCTCAATTTGTCCCTGCCAGTGATCCTCCCTGAGAAACCCCCTCATGTAGTTTGACCCAATGGTGTTATGAGTCTCAGGCATTTACATATGGCTATAACACACTTATTACTTAATATATAGATATACTTGTATACAACACTGCACAATTTTGTATCACATAGCACTGATCTCACCCTAAGTTTTCTCTGTGTATGTCTGTATTTTCTTGCAATTGTTTTTAGAATGTGCCGAACATCTCCAGCACCAACAAGTAGAATATGAACTTCCTCTGTGGTTGATACCAAATACATACTTGATGTGGGCAACCAAATACACAAATATAAAATACATAGGAAACATATTTTACTTTAATGATTCCCATCTAAATGGGAATGAGGCTAGCTTCACTCATGTCAGCACTTTATGCTTCAAGATTGTTCTTGCTTTCAGTGTCCCTTTTCATTCTTTTTTCTTTTTTTTTGCGAGGCTCCTATGTTGTTCAGTTTAACTTTTTTGTTTCTCAGCTTCCAGATCATTAACTTGTATTTGAGTTATGCTATGCTGTCTTGTAATGTTGTACATCAATTTTTATTTATCTCAAACATGTCCTAATTTTGCATAGGCCTACTAGTGATCCTTATCTAACTATTAGTCCATATTCATTGTGAATGCTCTATCATCTCTGACTGTCCAATTTTAGTGGATATTAAATGAGACATAAGTTGTGAAAATACTTCATAAACAAAGAATATTGTAAAGAAATACTACCTAAACAAATTTAACTTTTACAAGAACACTTAAATCTCATTTCATTCAGTCTATTACTGGACTTTCCTGCCGAAGACGGATGTGTCTGACTGAAAGGTGAAAATATTGCAGTCAATCTGTAAACTAGCAACACAATGCATTCCATTCTCTGGACTACATCCTGCTACTTGCAAAGCCCTGTTCAGGGCTTAGTAGCGGGAAATTGAGAACAAACGCAGAAAAAGAAAAAACTGGACTTTTTTTTTTTTGTGTTCGCCTTATTTCTCTATTCCCCAAGGCGGGTGTGCGTGGCACTGTGGTTTTTATTTTGCGCTGCTCGGCCCAGTGCATCCAACTTCAGCATGCATTTTATGTAAGGGTCTGCTTCTTCCTGCATTTTCTAAGGGTTTGCTTCCCCGGGGTAACGGCTAGTGCTGTGATGGGGATCGAACACAGCACCTTCGATTTGTGAGCCGTGCCACTTAACCACTAGGCCACGCCGTCCCAAACTGGACTTCTGCGTATTTTACACTTTGAAAGATGTAAAAAATACTTACAATTCTGCTTCCCTATTATGTCTCTTCATCTCCACCCATGTGCATCTCCTTAAATATAGCTTATAATGTTTGTAAGTAACTGTGAAGTTGTTATTTAACTTTTTCAGAATTTTCCCTTTTAAAGCATGATTTTGCAAATATTCACAAATATTATAATAATAATTGTATCTGCTTTTAAAGATTAAATTTAAAATATCATATCCACAATGTCTTTACCATAATTTTTGATCATAACTTAGGGAATAAGGAATAAGTTTAAAAATTGTAATGCCACCTCAATCGCCTTCCCTTACTTATACAGTATGAAATTTGATCATTTTTTAAATTTTATTTACTTCTTCTTCTTCTTCGTTTGTTCTCAATCCCAGAAAAGGGCTTAGCAAGTAGCGTGACATAGTCCAGAGAACAGAATGCGTTGTGTCGCTAATTTTATTCACTAAGTTAGTCATGTCAGCTTAAACAGTTTCTTTATTTCACTAATAAATTTAACACAGACATGACATGTTTATTTCTGATTTTAGATTCTTTAGCTGTATCTTAATATAAATAAGTAACAATTCATTTAAACAATATATAGGTTGAAACATTTTTACAAAAACAAGAAAATTCAGATGACAAAATAAAGTTACATCCAATTATTTTATTACTATAAATTTGTATAAAGAACTGATATATCCTTACCTGGTGCTGCACACTCTAATTTTATACACATCTCTTTAAGACCTGGCAGGATATACACAGATAAAATCAAAATGGATAATGAATAACCATAAATAACAGATTTGTGTCTTTATATTACAATTTTATTTTTTTCATGGATGCAAATACCTAGATAAGATAATACACACCGGCATCTGTATTACAATTAATTTAATTTTTTTGGCTCCAAAAACACATGGACAGTGTCCTAGAACTTGCATATCATATATATATATTTTATAAAGTTTAATAAACACAGATTCTCTGTTTCTATGATTCATATATCTGATAACTTAACTTAACGTCTTTATACTGGTTTAGAAGACTATAGAGTCTGTGTACAACCAGTTTCTTGGAGGGTGGTTTTTTTATCAATGTGCAAGCCAATCTTAATAGACTAAAACACTAGAGCTAAGTAGATCCTCAGCCACTTAGGCGCCATCTGTAGCTGCTCTTAACAAACCACCTGGGGAGGGTACAAATAACTTTGATAGATTTTTAATTTGAACTTTGTCCGGGCAGCGGCCTTTAAGTCTATTCTTTACGATTTCAAACTGCAAGAAATTTTTAATATGATAGACACTGAACACAGGAGTTTGATCTCATTACCCAGAGATCAGGAAAATTTTTACCAGAAGATCCACATGAAAAAAATCCAGGCCTCCACTGTGATTCGAACATGCGACCTCCAGCACCCGAGGTGAACACCTTACTACGAGACCACTGAGCCTCTTCAGTTATGTAACTTACTCTTCATATTTTCATCCTAAAATGTATATAGGCAATAAAACTTAAAACAAATTTTCTAATAACAAAGCTTCCTATTAGCATGCTCCTGTCAAAGTGCTACAACAGATCTTTAAAGACTTCTGTCTCTTGCCTTGGTGGTGCAATCTGGTAGGCTTTTCTGCGTCTTCTTCTTCATCATCGCTCATTTTCAATCTCCTGTTACCAAGCGCTGAACAGGGGTTGCAAGTAGCAGGATGCAGACTGGAGAACAGATTGCGTTATGTAGGATCACCACATGGAGGCGCAGAAAAGTCTTGGCTCTGCTCAGCATCTTGATCCCCTTTTCTCTGCTAAGTTCTTACTCCCACTTTTAAAATTGTTTTCCTATTTGCCTTTTACTTTTCTTTCAAGTGCAGGTTTCAGCAGGGTACTATATCTTATATCTTTTAATGTTGCTTACATCTCGTAACTATCTGACACTGATTTTGTAAATTAATTATCTTTTAGTTTCTACTATTTAACTTCTCAAAGACTTGTTTTATTGGTCTTTTCGTGAGATTCTCCCAATATCCATATTTCAGACTAAAATTGATCTCTCTTTTGTTCATCGTTCATGATTCTATTCAAATTCGAAATGACAAGTCTACATAACATAATTATATTGTACTTTGCAATTTATTACAGTTTATTTCAAATTACCCAATTCTTGCATATCGAGAGCTGGACTAAAGCCCCACCAGTTAACACTTCCATATCCGTCTGTCATGATGTAATTTGAAATAGTCTCTGTCTACAATGTTAACGCTTTAGCTGCAGATCTTGGAATGAGACGCCATCTATAAACAAAGTAACCTCGCACTAAATATCTAGGAAACGTAAACATATCTTGAATATGGTAATATCTATTTTTTATAATATTGTATTTTAACTTACTTAACACATATACTGTGCACATATATAATATATTAACATTTAAAATATTGTTAAAAATTGTAATTGACTTAGTACTGCGGGATTAGAGTATGGCCGCCCTGATCAAAAACAGCAACAACCCTCGCGATTCGAAAGGTCTGCTATAACCTAAAAGACTGTGTCTGTGGTTAAAAAGTTTTATGTCTCTCTGAAAGGAGGCAAAGTTCCTAACAAACACGAAGATTCGAATCGACATTAATAGACGCAGTGCTAATTTGCATTTAGTGTGAAGTAGTTAAATTTAATTACGAAGTCAAGTCATCTTTTTAAGTTGTTTTTTCCCCGCAAATAAGTCAAAAATCAAAATACCGGCAAAACAAAGTCAGAAGTTTTTATTTTAAATGCAAAAATGCTTTAACTTAACAAATGATAACTTTGCATAATATTACAATTATTTTTCATTGGAATGACTTAATCTATATCACGTAAAACATTAACAAAATGAAAATGGATTCCAAACTTTATTTTGTGTATGTTAATTTAAACATATTGTGATTGTTAAATAATCATAATGTTTGCTGTCATTGCAGTGCTGGCCATAGTGTAGATCTATAGTACAGTAGTAGTAGTCTAAGTAGCCCGATTTCAGTCATGTCTGACTATAGGTCTGACTATACTGAGTTTTTGGCTTTCATTTTCCTTTCGGCGTTATCTTTTTACTTCCATTTGTTGCATGAGTTTATTTTCGTCCAATCTAAGGTGGCTCTTCAGGTTACAATAGTTACATCTCCATTTGGATCGGTCTGCAACTATTTCTTCCCAGGATGTCAGATCCATGCCCAGAGCTCACATGTGTCTTTGAACCGCAGCTGTGGTCAGCCAGCTGTTCTTTTATCACACACCAGCTGTCCATAGAGAATATCTTTAGGGATGCGACCGTCTTCCATGCGACGAACATAACCAAGCCATCACAGTCTTCGTTGATGAAGGAGGGTGTACATACTTGGAAGACTGATGCGAGAATGCACTTCCGCATTTGTCACCTTGTCTCTCTATGAGATGCCAAGGATTGATCTCATGTGCCATTGATGAAAGTGCTTAAAAATATGATCTTGCTTGGCATATGTTGTCCATGTTTTGCTGCCATATAGAAGCATACTGATGACACATGCATTGTAGACCATGACCTTGGTCTTGGCTGTAAGTTTGGAGTTTTTCCAGACACGTGTTGTAAGCGAGAAAATATGGTAGCAGTTCTGCCAATGCGATTGCCCAATTCGGAGTCTAGGGAGAGCTTATCATTGATTAGAGACCCCAGGTAGGTGACCTGGTCCACAGTTGCCAGTTCATAGTTATCGATAGTGATGGTTGGGGTGGTATCTACGACTTGTCCCAGTACATTTATTTTATTCAGGCTTATTGTGAGGCTGAAATCTTTGCACGCCTGAGAGAAGCGATCTATCAATCTCTGAAGTTCATGCACACTGTGAGTGACAATTGCAGCGTCATCAACAAATAACAGTACGATATTCAAAATAACATCATTTTAAAAATTAACCACTTGCAAAGATTTGACAGAACCTTAAGTCAGTTGAAATAAGGACATTTGTACTGAATTCTATTTCATATTTTGTACAATCAGTCCCTAGAAGGATTTGCCAGTTGTATAGCTTATACTTTTATTTCATTCTCAGTCTTAGCACATTTCAGTCCTATTTTGCTTTTGATATCACAAGAGATACTCAACTAAAATGGCAGACAAGTCATTAAAAATGTAAGTCGTGATTGCTTTTGTTGTTTGTAATATTTTAGCATGCGGTGCATTATCACAAGACTCAGTTAAAACATGTCAGGTCTAGAAAAGTGGATTCTGGTGTGAGAAGACATTGTTACATAAGATGGAGCTGATTTAATTGTAAATCTCTTCTTTGTACGTGTGCAATGTTGTATTTTTCATTGCTGTACGTGTGCAATGTTGTATTTTTCATTGCTGTACGTGCATTACATCAGCTTATATATGATTTATGCTTGATGATAGGAAAGTTAGGAAGTAATAGTCCATACAAATTATCTGGATTGAATTAGGTTTATATTCTATGGTGTGGAAATATGGAAGATGAACAAGCTTGGGAATAAAGTGGAGGCCTTTAAAATGTGGGTATAGAGAAAGATGGGCCACTTGTCATGAAAGGAAAAGTCAACAAATAGGGATGCCATGAAGTAATTGGGAGTGGGAAGATACTTAATGAAAGAAATCAGATATCTTGGACATGTTAATGAGGCAGGTCAGATAGTATCAGGGTGTCTAAAACCCATCCCCATTGACAAAATATACTCCATAATTGGCATATCACCACCTGAGATTCAAAGAAGCACTGCAACAAAAATCGAATGAGCAAAACCAGAGGACGGCCCAAGGCATCTTATGTTTGGACATCATGTACAGTGCACAAGACTCAAATCCAGACATAGCTTCCTAAAATCAACACAGCCCATACAGACAAATCCTGAAAGTCGCCGTATCAAGAGATGGCACGAATTGATGCAGGCCCCATCGATGGAACTTTGTAAGAAACCTACCCACAGACATTATCTACCATACACAATATGGAAGACGCTGAACAGACTCTGAACTGGTGTATCACGGTGCAGGAGGAATATGAAACGATGGGGATACACAGATGATGACACATGTGATTGTGGCACAATACAGGCCTCTGATGACCTGTCCCAAACCTCCAGGAAACATGCAATAGGTGCGACATGCTGGAGGCAAATTGCAAGGCCATGTTGCTGAATACTGGATACATACTGTATAATGTGGTGCTTGGACACAGAAAGTAAGTAAGTATCAAGAGATGGACTGACAACAGTCTGTCAGAATGTACCATAAAGGCAAGAGAAGGAGGATGTTGGAAACCATTTCAGCCAATCTTAATGCTGTGACGGTACTTGACATCTTATTCTAAAGTTGCCCATGTAAGGTACGAGAAAGGATAAACCTCTATGTCATGTCTTCCTTGCAGTTGGGTCCAGTTGTCACTTAGAGGAATATGGCTCAATTCCAGAGTGCTTATTCAGTTTTCCGAGTGGTCTCCAGGAGTCTTAGTGTATAACAAGAACAACACCACTGCCCCACAGAGAGCATGTCGAAAGAGGCGACTAACTATGTGACATGGTATAACACCGTCCATGGTTAGGTGGTTTGTTAAGTCTACTTTACTCTAGTGTTTGAGTCTATTAAGATGGACTCGCACATTGGTTAACTACCCTCTGCGGCACTTGTCCCAACACAGAGGAGTAATAAGCCACTCGAGCGAGCCCGCTAAGCAGGAAATCCTCCTCCCGGCTACATGCAGCTCACACCAGAGCTGGGACCTGCACAGGGGCATCTGCCCCTGTAGATACGCAGGTCCACTCAAACTATTCAGTTTCTTTTCTGTTATTTAGCTTACAAGTTTCTCGTGTGTTTAAAATGTATGTTTTTTCTTTGCAATCGTTGTCACTACGTCTATGCTATTCATATAACCTTGATGGTAGCAAACTCATACATACAGTTTGCCACAATATAGACCATAATATTTTTTTTAAAGAAATATAATAATAATTAAGATGTGAACTAAAACTGTAAATATACAAAATTCAACAACACATTTTTCTGTTCTAAGAATTAATTGTAGGTTTGTTGTTTCCTAAATTTAACATTCAATCATTTCTTCAGACTTGTGGCAGGTGATGTGGAAGGAAACTTTGGACAGTTGTATAAGAGAGTGGAGTCTATACAAGCAAAAAGTGGCAAATTTGATGTAAGATTGGAAAGTCTTACTTTTACCCTTTACACCCTAAGCATAGTAATATAAATATGTCCTGCAGTCCTAAGAGTAGAAAGATAACTTGGTTTCACACACACATAACCTACAATTATTTATTTATGTAATTTAAAATTAAAATTAAAAAATTGCATTGAAAACTGAAATTTGAATTCTGATATTCAATCACATATCGGTGTCAGACATAAGGTAGCCAAAAGCTTTCCTTTTCTTCTGCAAAACCATCTGGTCAGCCTTTGGGAAATGCCATTCTGTGTATTCCCTGGTTTACTCATCTGACTATTTGACTTTTAGTAGTACGTTTTTGAGTTGTTTCCTTCTTGCAGCTTAATTGGCTCGAGAAAGCATTTAATAACAAAATGGCTAACGCTTCAGAAAAATATCACTTTATACTAGTTTTTATTATATTATCATGAAAAAATATTAAACACAACAATTACCATGTGTGTAAATCTTGATAAAGTTTTTGTAACAATTTTTAAATATTATATCCATACAGACATTAGCGAAGAGCTAAAGGGACACGAAAACATAAATACGGCTCCCGAAGAGCACATGATGGCCAAACTAACAATGCGCGAAATGGAAGAGGCTATGAGAACACTAAAGAAAAGGAAATCTCCCGGAAAAGACGGGATAACAAACGAAATGCTGATGGGGCTGGGCCAAACAGCGAAGAAGAAACTACTATCAGTCCTGAACCAAAGCTGGAAAAGGGGTATTGTACCCCAGGCATGGAAAGATGCAATACTGGTACCAGTACCAAAAACAGGGAAGGACAAAACAGATCCAAATGGATACAGGCCCATTAGCCTACTGAGCTGTGTCGGCAAGCTGATGGAACGGATGATAAACACCAGACTGATGTGGCATCTGGAAGAAAAACGAATACTAATTCCACAGCAAGCCGGCTTTAGACAGCACAGATCCACTGAGGACCAGGTCATCCTCATAGCCCAGGAGATAGAAGATGCCTACCAGGCACAGAAACACACAGTAGCTGTTTGGGTGGATCTGGAAAAGGCATTTGACAAAGTCTGGAAGGATGGACTTAGAGTCAAGCTAAGAAGAAGTGATGTCTGTGGGAAGATGTACAAGTGGATCAACCACTACCTCAAACAAAGAACGGCCAGAGTCCAAGTACAAGGGCAGATGAGCAAAAAGGTGACACTCGAGCAGGGAGTACCCCAAGGGGGAGTATTGTCACCCACACTCTTCCTGGTATATATAAACGATATTACAGAGAATATACCAAGAAGAGTCCATAGCTCAATGTTTGCAGACGATCTGGCTATGTGGACCTCTGAAAAGAATCTCACCATAGCAAGAAATCGGATGCAGACGGCCCTAACATCGCTGGAAGAGTGGGCGAACTCATGGCTGGTCAAAATAAACGAGGAGAAAACCATGTGCACAATATTCTCGCTCTCATTAAAACCCCAAAGTACCAAATTAATTCTGAATGGCAAAATCCTGCAGCCAAACGACAACCCAACCTATCTGGGAGTCACATTTGATCGGCGCATGACATGGAAAAGTCAGATTGAGAGAAACCGAATGAAAGCCAGAGAAAGAATGGCGATCATGAGGAAACTTGCTGGCACAAGCTGGGGAGCAGACGAAGGCATACTAAAGAAACTGTACACTGGAAGAGTGAGACCAGTTCTCGAGTATGGCATTGCGGCATGGACAACCGCAGCGAAGGCGAACTTCGATAAAGTTAACAAACTTCAAAACCAAGCCATGAGAATTATAACAGGTGGCATGAAGTCAACGCCAATTGTAGAACTTGAAAAGATTACAAAATTGCAATCCATGACCGATAGAAGAGACTGCAGAGCCCAGCTGCAGTCAGAGAAACTCAGAAGACTGACGGACCATCCAATGTACCAGAGACTAAACAATTTGGGAAATGGGAAACTAAAGCGGAGAAACTTTGCAGAAATAGCCAAAGCAAAGATGCACGAAGATCCCATAAACGCACTAGCAACACCAAAACCCATCACTACTGTACGAAAACCTACTTGGAGGCAGGATATATTTCCAGAGGTGGTAGAAAATATACCAGGTATTGCAAACAAAAACTGCCAGAGTGAAAAAGAAAGGAGAGACACTACCCTAAGCTTCATAACGAAAAGCTACCCAAGCATGGACTGGACCCATGCATACACCGACGGTTCTGTAACAAACACTACGCAGAACGGAGGGGCAGGAGCATTCCTGAACCTACCAAATGGCAGAAAAATAACACTGTCATTCGCTACTGGTAAGTACACAAGCAATTTCAGAGCAGAGGCACTGAGGGCGGCAGTGGAAGAAATGGTAACACACAGTGAAAATGAGAGCCATATAGTCCTGCTGACAGATGCTCTCGAAGTAGTCACAGCGCTAAAAAGCCAGAAAAACACTGAGCTTAATGACTTAAGAGCAGCACTCTGCAAACTGTGCCAGCAGTCCGCACCAAAAAGGGTAGTGGTACAGTGGGTTCCATCACACTGCAACATCCAAGGCAACGAGGAGGCAGACAGACTGGCAAAAGAAGGTGCAAGGCTACCACAAACAGATACCAGTATGACGTACGAAGAGTCAAAACGGCTTATCAAAGCCAGATACATGACCAAATGGGAAACCGAACATACTGGTTACACCAAAAACGATGCCTATTACCAGTTGAACCGAAGAGAGCAGGTCGTTGTCTTCAGACTTCGCACTGGCCACAACAGACTGAGGTACCACCTATTCAACAAATTGAAGATAGGGTGTACCGACGAATGCCCGTGCGGTACTGGTAAAATGACCACTGAACATCTGCTGCAGAACTGCCCGACATACGAGGATCAGAGAGAGCAGATGTGGCCATTGCCAGTGGAACTGCAAGACAAGCTCTATGGTAGTGGCGAGAGTCTCAGGATGACCGCCGCTTTTTTCGAGAAAATAATGGTTACTGTCTGACTGTGTACGCAGAAGAAGAAGAAATATTATATCAAATTTTAATGACTTTTTTTATTCCATAATTGTCATTGTGCTATGCACAAATACACAGAATAAAATAAACATTCATTAATGATCTCTACGGAACGTCCATAGAGCTTATATAATCAAATGTGAACTCTGTGTTTCATTGTCATTTCTAGATATCGGTTTTGTAAAAGTAAAGTAAAGTATCCCATAGCATTACTGCCGTAGGGGTGTGAGGTGTTGGCGATCTCACATTTCAAAGGCTCGGCTATATGAGGGCGGTAGCCATCTGCTCTCCCTCGCCGCTTTTACTTCCCGGACTGAACCGGTACCCATTTAAGGCTGGGTCGACCCGGGAGCCATTGCGGTCTGAAAAAAACATTACCGCCTCAACTGGGGAATGAACCCAGGACCACTCAGATGCGAAGTCAGCGCACTAACCACTGCGCTACGCAGCTCCACGCGTAAAAGGGACCACTGTATATCTCAACAGGCATGTGACTCACATTGTGATATTTTTTATCAATCATCTTTGTTGTTTTCATTCACAAAAAGGTCTATGTTGATTTTTCCATCAATACTGTCTTTTTGATCACTATTTAACACATCTGTCATATTCTGAAACAGGCCACTGTGCATAGTAAAAGCGATATTTTTTTTAAATACTGGTGTCACATTTATAAATAATTCTAGAACCTCTCACATGCACATGCTGCACACCATGTTTTGGCCCATTAAAACATTTGTTAACCATGTTAACATACCACATTTCTATTTATTAAAATGAAAATGAAACTAATGACTGGGAGCCTGATATTTTTTTTTTGCGTTCGCCTTATTTCTCTTATCCTCAAGGCGATGTGCGTTGCACTGTGGTTTTTATTTTGCGCCTGTCGGCCCAGTGCATCCGATTTCAGCATGCATTTTATGTAAGGGTCTGCTTCCTCCTGCATTTTCTAAGGGTTTGCTTCCCCGGGGTAACAGTCGGTGCTGTGATGGGGATCGAACCCAGCACCTTCCGATTGGGAGCCGTGCCACTTAACCACTAGGCCACACCGTCCCAGGGAGCCTGATATGAGCTTTTGAACTTGATTGACACTGCCGAATTTGACGGATGCTTTTGGGTTGAATTTACCTGTGTGGTACCTACCCTTCATAGTCACAGTTAGCTGTCTTAATCTTATAGATGTCACACTCACCCCTTAGTTAGCTGTCTTAATCTTATAGATGTCACACTCACCCCTTTTTTTCCCCCTCTCATTCAAAAGGAACTGGGTTTCCATGATCACTCCCCACTAATTCCTATTATGGGCCATATTCTTGAATAATGCCCATGGAACCCCAGAGCCGTGACTTCCTCTTTCATTGTTATAACACAATGTGTCTTTTACGTCCCACTCATCACTTCCTCTGTGAGTTTCAGCACATGCCTGGTTGTCATCCTCTGTGTTCGTCCTGAAAAGGACGTTGTGTCATAGTTTACAGTGTGGCTGTAATATCTGTGTCTTTCGACTAGACACATCCAGTTTTATGTGGCTTTTTTGGGTACTGGGTTTGCCTTCCCACTGCGATCCTATTCTCTTAGCACGAAATATAGTGTAGCTTCTTTGGAAACCATGCGGTCATGTTGAGAATCATAACCAGACAGTTATAAACTTCAAGTGTTTGTAATTATTGTTTTGTTTTATGTGTTATAATTGACTTATACTGAAGGCAGGACAACATATTTAAAAAAGATTAAAATAATGGTAAAGAGAAACTGAAGAAACATGTGGCATAGACAGCACTCAATGTCTTTTTCTTCTTCCTCATTCACCGGAATATCCACATCAATAGCTCAAACACAGTTGTTCTGTAGCTATCTTCATTAGGTAGGTTGCATTGCACTGTGGTGTCTGTGCATCATAGCATGCATTTGTGTAAGACTGCTTCTCCTAGAAGAGATGAGCCGACAGATAAATATATATGTTCTTTTGTCAGCGAACAATTAGTAAGAAATTTCAAATTAAAAAGTGAAAAAAAAGCACTTGTTTTCAGAAACGTATTAAACAAGAGATTTGATTGAAAACTGTCACTGAAAATCAAAACATGGAGGCAGGATCAAATGTATACTGTCATTTAACCTTATTACCCCCTGTCCTCCCAGTTAAAAAAGATATATTCTCATGCGATTACTAAAATTTTCTTGCAATTATGTAACAGCTTCTACTTTGTGTTGGAGACTTCTTTGGCCTTAATTTGTCGTCATGGGAACCTTACAAGTCTGGAAAAGTCAAAGGTATGTTATATCTTATTCTTCAGCAATCGTTCTGTGAAAGATGTTTGTGACATTGTGTTGTAGTTTACAGCGAGGCTGCAATTGTTGCGCCTTTCCTTTCGTCCCAACACATCGAATTTTAACACAGCATTATTGGGACAGACTCTGTCTTCCCTCATCGATCCTAAATCTCTTTGCCAGACTGCACGACTGCAATCTGTTTCCAGGGCTGCCACTTAGAGGTGGAATAGTATCATGGTAAGGTATGAGTCACTGACCCAGATGCAAGCATTCAGCTATGGGTTGCTGTCTACTTATTCACTGCCATATCTTTGGCCCAGTGTGTTATATTAAATGTCACTTTCATTTAAACTTTTAACAGTTTCATGTCTGATTGTATAAAAGTTATGGTCCAAATAGAACATTGAAATCACTGATTAAAGCACTATCTTTTTTGCAAAAATTTTGTATTTGCCTAGTGGATTCGTGCACTTGTAGCGTTTGTCTAACATCAGCGAAACACTTGTTGCAGACCAGCCAAACATGCACTAGTGAATAGAGAGACACTTGGTCGCATCTTGTGTCCGTGTACTTTTGTCTTTGTCAGATTCATTGATGTGGAGGTCTTGTGGCAAATAATTCAGAAGATGTTACATTTGTCTTTATATTACTGTTGTCGTCTGTTTTTCAGGCCTCGGACTAGTTTTAAGAACTCTGAAATTTCTCACTCCATCTTAATCTGTTCTTAACTGACTTTCTGAGCTCTGCAAAGAATTTTACTGCCATATACTTGTAAACTTGTGTATTGGAGCTATTCCTTGTTACCTTCTCCCTCTCTTGTCCTTATTTTGATTTTAGTCCATGTCTCTGAAACATTGAGCACCACAATTCAGATATATACACCGGGAATTCTTTTAGGGAGGAAGATGTTTATACTTTTCATTGCAAGTCTAGCTCTTATACCTTTATGGTTACAAGTGTCATTGTAATGATTTGCTCTAAATATGGAAACTGGCTCACTTATATTGCTGTAGATATTTTTTTATTTGGCTACGTCATGTTAACAAAATCAAATACAGAAAAGTAGTTCCTAAAATGAACTACAAAAATAACACAACAATAAATAACATAAAATAAATAATTATTGAAAATGTATAACTTTTTTTGCTCCATTAATAGTTTGGCGCCATCACCACAAAGATGCCTCGTTGCTGAAAGCCTGTGTCACAGCACTTATGTGTTTCTGTAGAGTTGGTTTCAGTGGCACTGTATTCTACATGATGATGTTGCCAACTCTGTCTTAGATCGCTGGTCTCAATAACTGGCAAAGCACTCAGTGGCCATCATGCATGATGGTGTCTTTAAGGGCAACTAAACTTCCTCCATTTCAGCCGGTTTGTAGCCATCCTTCTTACAGTGACCCAGCAATGGTTCTTGATCTGTTTCCCACTTTTATGGTTCTTCTTCGCCAAGTTCTCTTAGGTGGCCTCTTTTTCATCTTCCCTCTGGGGTCCATAATATTACGGCTGTAGTTCTCATAATTAGTAATCTTTTACTATATAATAATAATTTATCTATTGTCGTCAATGAGGACTGCCAATATCATCCCATGTCACACTGCATCCTTGAGTTTGTGGGTGTACTTGTGACTGATCAAGCTAGTGCTAGCACGGAAAGTTGTATGACATGACTAACAAACATAATCTGCAGCTGCCACTGACACTTCCTCTACTCTAGACTTTCTGATAGTGCATCTGTCCTGAGCTGCCTGAACACAACGGCCCTCGCTGATTGCAATGTCCTTTTTTTGACTGCACCTGATCCAGGTTGAACAAATTTGGGGTAGGTTTTCCCACATGGCAATGTCTATTTGACAGCACTTAAAAGTCTCCTTCAGACTGTCCTTGAAACACATTTTTAGACGTCCCTGTGATTGTCTTCCTTTACTCAGTTCTCTATGTAGAAGCCTCTTTGGGATACAGTAGTCCAGTCCCTCCAGCAGGGGTCCCGTTCAAGATCCACATGTGGATCAATAAATAATGCCACATAGTAAATAGAGCGCCTGATTAGTGTAGTTGTAGAGCACTTGCTTTTCACAACATAGGTACTGGGTTTCAGCTACCTTTACCAGCTTGCTTCAGTCAACCCAGCTGTAAATGGGTGTCTGCCTTACGATTAGGTAGGGAACTGGCCACCTCACCCTAAAAAAAGCTGGGGCTTAGTACAATAATATCTCTAACATATCATTTTCCAGCCAGCAGTTACTGCTGTGGGACCACCTTTACCTTTAAATAAATTAAATAACTGTATCTTCCTTTTCAGTTCCAATATCCACACTCATTCTGGGACCATCCAAGCCAGAGTTGGACATTTACTACAGTGGCAAAGAAGGGGCTGACATATGTGAAGGCATTACATATCTTGGTATGCATCTACTCAGATTACATTGTTGTTGTTGCTGCTAATGCCACTTGTACTTGAGTTAGACACTCTTGGCAACGTTCTTATGTGGCAGGCTACAGTGGCTCTCCTCACATCCCAAGGTGCACTTAAGAAGGCAGACCAGGATTCTTCTTGCTGTAGTGCAATGCGGGGCTCCTCAGTAACTTCACCACTGTGGGGACTGCTGTGCCAACCCTCACCTCATTAACCTGACTACAATGAAACAGTCTGTTTCTACAGAGAAACTGTTTGAAAATGAGGTGTAGGTCTAGAAAAGCATGTTTCACCTGACCCTAACATAGGCTTATCAGTAATGTTATGCCTGACCAGACGTTAGTCTTCTTTCTCCTTATGTTACAAAACCATATCTTCTTGTGGGTTTAAAACATTCACTCAAAGATATTTATGGTGTGTGATTTTATTAGCTGGAGTAGTCTATCTCTACACATATATAGTTAATCTGAATCGTCTATCTACAGATCACGATTACACAGAATTTTATTATATGAGCAATGTTGTTATTGTTGCAAATTTATTTTATGTTTCGTTGGTAGCAGGTTGCAGTGATTTTTCTTACATCCTGAGGCATACTTGGAGGGGGGGTCGCATCCTCTTAGCTTAGTACAAATTCAAAGGAACCTCATTTCTTCTTCTTTGATCAACTAATATTATGCTTCTAACCCTGTGATGCTCATGAAGGAGACTGCATTTCAGGTCTTAGCTGGTCCCTAATAGCTTTTCAAGCTTGGTCGCTTCACCAGGCCAGACTACCTCCATTTGGTTTGCACAAGTGGGGCAGTTCTGCAGGATATGTTTTGGTGTTTGCTCGGGTGCTCCGCATGTGGGGGTGTCTCTAAGACCCATTTTGTGGAGGTGGGGCTTGAATCTGCAATGTCCTGTTCTGAGTCTGAAGATCTTTGTCTGCCCATCTCTGCAAAGTTTGTCTATGCTGTCATTTTAAATTTTGTATTCTTTGTTCTGGTCTCTGGATTCCATCCTTATGCATCATTTTATGTGTCTTTGCTTCTTTATAGCTCTGTGGATGACGAGTCTGTGTGCTGCCACTTACATCTTTTGTGATCTCATCTGCTTTCTCGTTTCCGGACTATATCTGCTTTTTGGGACAGCGACCGATGTTATATTTTATTTAATGTAAGAGTCTATCTTGTTTTGGGATTGAGATGGATTGGATTATGCTCCTGAAATATGTTAGTGGAGTCAGTAAGCTCACCACTATGGAGATTACAATGTCAATCTCCACCTTGTTGGCCAGACTGCTGTGCAGCACAACCTGTTTCAAGGAGCACGAATGAGGGTGTGAAGTGGGGTCTTGATGACTATCTTTCTTTACCTGACCCTGATTACTGTCTGCTTCCTGTATATGCAATAGAAGGAGGGTTGTTGATGTGGCTGGTTGGCTTATTATACAGATCACAGTGCTCCTAAAAGCACCACTGCAAGATTACTACATAAATGATGTGTTACAGGCTTCCAGCAAGGGTAAAATTGGGCGCTATCATATCATTTAATTTCCAAGTTTCTTTCTTGTTGCATCATAGAAACCTCTCATCTTATGTTTGGTGTATTCTTACATTTTTGTGTAAGTATATTTCACAGGGAATTGTGAAGAAAGCGGTCAGATGACAATAATGAACTGAACAGGCTACCGCAGACTGAAATATCATAGTTCAGTAAATAACAAACAGACATGTGTTTCTGTGGGAGGACAAACAAATAGTAAAATATGTTCTCAAAGTTTGTCTGATGCACAAGCAGAACATAGTGTTAGCATTTCCACCCCCAACTAAAATTAAGGGATAAACTATAAGAAATGAAAAATGAGAAATGGGTTTCAAATCCCTCAAGTTTTAAGAGCAGTCTAACCTCATAGACAGGGAGTGACATCTAGCCCTATTAGAGAAGGACTAGACTCAGAAGTCCAGTGGACACATTGTGCACATAAAAGAACCCTTGGCAGTTGAAAATCATATAGAACAGATTGTTTGCTGCTGTCTGGACAAAATTCTCCATCATGCAAAGGGTTGACCCAGCCTCAAGTCTGAGAAGTAAAGGTGACCACTTCCTCTCTAGTGTCCAGTTGATCAATTTAGTATGGATCTGACACCATATTTTCAATATGTCACATGGCATGTAAACGGGATCGTTCCTTTTTGTTACTCGATAGTGACCTGCATGAAGGCCAAACGAGATCAGCTCCTCCATCTTACAAAAGACACAACAGTTCAATCACCTGTTTGTCTGCAAACTCGATTGCAAGTATATACAAAACAAGAACCTTGATACTACAATGGGTAGAAGAGGAGTGGCTAAGAACAGACGAGTATGGAACAGTTGCTGATCAATATTTTAACACAATCTATAAGATTTTTATTCTGTCTGCTGTTTTGCAGGAAAGCAAGGCAGGTTTACTGGTTCATCAGGATTGCAAATTGCATATCTCAGTGGTGTGGAAAGTCAATCAGGAAAGGGAGAAGACTTCTCATTCACTGCTAGCGATGCCTATTCACTAACTTCTTCAGTTGTTCATGACACAAGCTACAAAGGGATTGATATTTTGATAACATCACAATGGCCAAAAGATGTTGAAAAATATGGTTCTTCTGCAGTAAGAGTTTACTTTGACTACATTTTACTTTTCATAGCTGGTAAGATCCCCCTACATGGATCATCTGGGTCTTGTACTTGGCAGTAAAGTTTAAGACCATTACACTTCCAAGCATGTCATAAAATGTAAACTAAAGAAGGTTTTACATGGGGCTACCAACCTCTCCATATAAAACAAAAGCGCACATGGTGCTTTGGCCTCAGCTTCTTGTAAGGGACCTTTTTTTCCCTTCTACTGAACCGAAAGCGCAGTAGCAATTATTTTATTTTGTTTAATTGCTTGTTCATGTTAGTCATGTGGTAGAGAAATGGTAGGTTTGTTTGAGTTTTTAATGCAAATTGTTTTTGGTTTTTTTTTTAGTGTGTGTAGTAAACTAGAATTTGTTGAGTATGGTTTGTGTGATTTTGATCTGAGTCGAAAATACATATCAGATACTAGACTTTGATCTGAGCCAGAAGCGTGAGAAGTCTTCCACATTGGTTGCCTTACGCTTCATAAGGAGTAGATTTTATAAGAAGAAGAATCTATAATGTTTAATTTTCTTAAACAGTAATTTGTGTATCAAGATTCTAAAAAGAAATTGCTTGATTTGGAATTTGTCTGCCGTAAATTGTCTGAACAGTTATTTGTGTATCAAGATTACAACAAAATATTCTCAGATTTAGGATTTGTCTACAATAAATTGAATTGCTCGTGTTTTCATACAGTAACACTAGTATCTTCCCTTCATGGACAGTGGGTATTATGAAGTTTTGGGTATACAGATAATTATTGAGATATAGTAATTGAGATAGAAAATTTATATTAATTTTATGGTATGTTAATGCTGAGACAAAAGGTTATTTTGGTAAATTTGTCCTGAAAGTGAAGATGTTAGTGATGGAGGCAGGAGAACTGGCTAAAGATCTAGTCTCAAACTGAGGTTTTGATGAGAACAAAGTTCTACAATGGACATGCTACTTGATGGTGACCCTGAAAGTACCCCATTACAAGCATCAAAAAGTTTTCTATTGTTCACTTTACTTTTTATTTTCAATTTGTCAATAAAAATATATGCAGGTGTGTCTCATTTCTCCACCACGACAGAAACAAAACTAAACCCACATTACAGACACAAAGTCTTCATTATGGGCAAAGAACAAACATAAACACCTAAGAAATCAAAGAACACATAAAGACAATAGACTCTGCAACCAATACAATATGTAAGGCAATTCAAATAAGGGATGAAACACAAGCAAGTTTTAAATACACTTTTCATGAGAACAGTAACAGATGTGTAAAGGGGTTTCATCCTAAACAAGACTTCATCAAGGACAGTGTAAATGAAAACAGTATTCTATCAGTATTAAGGATTAAGCAAATCCTAAATTGAAATGAGACTGGCTACTTCATCCTATAGAAATTTGGAGTCACAAAAACGTCAACAGGTACAGACAGGTCAAAGTTTGATGACTTAGCACTTAATTGTTGGAGACCTAGATTCCACTTGGTTTTGATTGATTGAAATCCTAAATAAAATAATTTTTATTCCACAGATTATCAGTTCTGTGCCGATCATTGTTTTGGACCATCTTCTTGAGCTCTTCCCATGAGACTCTAATTGCCCTGGCTGCTTCTTCGACTGTCCTTGTTTCTTTTACCTCTTCCTTATCTCATCCCATGTTGGTTCCAATCCCATGCAATGTCTGGGTGTGTTAGTTTCTTCCTGAGAGTGTGTCATATCCATAATTTCTTGTTATTGCAGTATGTGATTCAGTATGGAAGGTCAAAATACAAATTTGAAAGTAGTTTTCTTCCTTATGTATCTTGAAAATACTAGTGTTATGTGACTGTCATCATTTCTTGAATGGCAGTGTATTGTATCAAACAAAAAATAAACTTTCAACTTTCTGAGAAGCATGATGTTCGTCCATCACGTGTGATGAACAGATAGCAGTCTCTCCTTCGGCACTGAACGAGGTTTGGCTACAAGCCTCAGCAGTTGGACGTGGTAGTGGTCGATCGATGCAATGGGCCTTAGATGCCTAGGTGAACATTATTATTATACGCAACATGGAAGTCATTGAATAAACTCTGAACTGGTGTACCAAGGTGCAAGAGGAATATGAAACAATGGAGATACACAGATGATAACACGTGTGACTGTGGCACAGTACTGATGACCTGCCCTAACCTCCAGGAAACATGCAACAGGTGCGACATACTGGAGGCAAATGACAAGGCAATCCATGTCGCTGAATACTGGATGCTTACTGTTTAACGTGATGCATGGACACGAAAAGTAAGAAAGTAAGTTATGCTATGTTATACATAATCCAGGTAGACCCATAGATGCTTCTTATCGTTCAGTAAATGCCAAAGGCTATGAATACTAATGGTTCCTTTAGTTCACTGGTTGTACACTCTGTCCTCTGACATTCCCGCTCTTCTTGCCTGGCGTACATTTTATTGTAAACTCCTACGATCTGTTGTGAATTGCTGAGTTATAATTGAGGAATTGAATTAAATGAGCATATCTTCCCTTCTGCAGAATAGACAGGCAGAAAAGTTCCCTGGTTCTTCTTCAATAGCTGAGGTGACAAGAGTGTTAAGGCCCCGTTACCATTTTGCAGCTCTAGAAGGAATATTTTATGAAAGACAGCCATACAGGTGATTATTGGTTTGACCATGGCCATTTTGTTTTTATTTAGACCAGTTTGAGATGCCTTTTATGGGAATACAGACTAACTAAGAGTGGATAGACCTAAGGAGGAGAGCAGTCTACTTGCTGTACTTGTAGCAGTGGCTCTATCCTTAGGCCAGCTCAAAACAAGTCAATTTCAGTTTGTGAGTAGTGGCCATCTCCATATAATAGTCTCGACTGACTGGCAAAACTACACTGTTGATCCCTTGTAAAGATAGGTATAGCTTGATAGTTCAGTTAGGCAGCTTTTCTTGGAGATACAACTCTGACAACAAACAACTTCTGCCTTGCAGGTAAGCTGGAGACAGACAAAGGCTAGGGAAGCAACCTCAAACATATGTATGCTGAAGACGGATGCACTGGGCCTCCAGGAGCAAAACATTGGTACGCAACCCGCCCCATAAAGACAACCACAGAAATTACATTTATGAAGCCTTGATGTGATGTCTGATTGCAAACGAAGTAGAAGATGCTTGTTAAAATACACAAAGGTTGTTTTCAACACTGATAGTAGGTTTCTAGTTGTATATGGGAGTAATGGCACGAGAGAAGGCGTCTAAAAAAACATTTTAAAGACAGTCTGGACTCTGAAAAGTAGCCAGATAGATGTCACCACCTGGGAATGTCTTGCGCAAAACAGATCTAACTGGAGTAGCGCAGATGTAGCTACCAGCGAATACCACTGTGTTGTGAAAGACCAGAGCAGATGCGAGAACCGGAAGGCAGGAACACCAACAGCTTCTACAGGCAACCTGTGCACGTCATGCAACCAATGTTTTCATACCTGCATTGGCTTGTTCAGTCACATGCTCAGCCACACCAATCAGGATGAGCTGTGATAAGGATAATGTCGGCGATCCTTATTGACAGCGATGGACAACTATTATTATTAGTTGTGCTCTTATGAAGAAGGCAGTGCTAGATATGCCACACAATGCAAACGTCCCAGCCAGTATCACCATGCAATCTTTATCAAGGATACACCATACAAACAAGAGGCAAAAGAACGTCAGAGAACATATGGAGAAGAGACCTATAGGCTGATACATGAAAATAGCCAGCTGGAAATAACTCAAGAAGAAAATAGCACAGCACAGGTCTACTTGGAGAGAGTTGGTTGATGGCATGTGCACTCATGTGATAAAGGCAAAGAAGAAGCTTCTCTGTCCCGTATTGCCTTTTTTCCACATGATTGTTGTTGTTGAATGCCACAATGAGCAGGATTACTCTTTTGTGCACCCTAAAAAACACATTAAGTAGAGGGTTGTCGTACCTTTCCTCACATCCTGAGCGTGCTGATGAGGGTAGACAGGGTTCCTCCAGGCGGTTGTGCTATGCTTGGTCTCATCTGCTTGTCGCTCACTACTATGGAGATCACATCGATCCCTCACCTTGCTAGCCAGGCTGTCATAAAAACAGCCCGTTTCCAGGAAGGACTGGGGAAAGTCAAGGTGGGAGTCTTGGCTAGTATATTATTTTGCCTAACCAGACGTTAGTCTTCCTCCCAACATATGAATTATTTGGATATTTTATTATTATTTATTATCCCTGACAGAAATCACCAAATTTTACTCGAGTCTGCTCGACACACAACAAGATTTATTGGCCTTGCCAATGTTGCAAACAAAGAGAAACAAAAGGTAAGATACTTTTTATAATGGAAAATTTGAAATATCCAAATTTTGTTGGTGACCTTGTTTAGAATGTTAATCTTCTTTGTTCATTCTCAGTCAATCTCAAGCTACCAAGTCCTGAAAAGGGCTTTGCAAGTTGCAGGATGTTGTTCGGAGAACGGAATGTGTTGTGTCGTAGTTTACAGCTTGACTGCAATATTTGTACCTTTCAGTTCGACACATCCAACTTCAGCAGGCATTCTTGAATACGGTGTTAGCCTTCCCTCTTCGATCCCTTCTACTTAGCCAGTCTGCTCTGTTGCAGCCTGTTATCCAGTATCACCACGTAGAGGTGTAGAAAGGTCTTGGCAGCTCTGGTTTGCTGGCCCAGATGCTAGCAGTCAGCTATGGGTCGCTGACTGCTGCAGCTCATGCACTGCTCAACATCTTAATCCCCAATGCTATTTGCATTCATGACCTTGACAGTGAATTGTTTTGCAGCCGTAGTTGAACAGCAATAGCAATGATATCTGGAAATGTATAGTGCACAATATTTGGATTCATACTATAGGAGATGAGATTTTTGTGAGGAACACGTCAATCCCTCGTCTCGTTAGCCAGACTGCCAAGAAAGACAGCCCGTTTCCAGGGAGGACTATCTGGAATTCGTGGTGGGGGTATTGACATGTATATTTTGCCTGACCCCGACTAACATGTCTGATCAGCATGTTGCGCTTTACCTGATGTTAGTCTTCCTCCCCTAGTATAGTGATAGAGCATTCACTATTCACAGCAATAGTGTGAGGTTCAACTTCCACAATTGCCACTCTACAGTTGACTCAGGTATAATGTTAGTTAGAATCAGGCAAAATATACTGGCCAAGACCCCCACCTCGGCTTCCTTGTAGTCCTCCCTTGAAACGGGCTGTTTTCGTGGCAGCTTGGCAAACGAGGTGGGGTATCAACATGATTCCCCACAGTAGTGAGCGACACACAGATGACGTCAAGCATGGCATGACAGCCTGGAGGACATCGGTCCACCTACATCAGCATGCTTGGGATGTGAGGAAAGCTACTGCAATCCGTCATTAAACACCCATTTTAGGGTGCACAATAGTGTAGAATTAATCATTATAGGCATTCAACATCATTCAATCATTACCCAGATAGGTAAAATTGTACACTTCTTCAATTATCTGACCATTAACTTTATGGAGTCTCTGTTATTTGTTCCAATTTCCTTTATTTTGTTCACACTAATCTGTAATTCCACCTTTGCTGTTTCATATATTAGTCAGTTCATCATTTTTTATATGTCCTGCTGCTTATGTGACAGCATGCATAAATCATCTGCGAAATTGAGGTCTTCCTACTGTTTATCAAATGTCCACTGTGTTCCTGTTTTTTCACTCTCTGTTGCTTGCCACATCACTTGGCCCAAGACAAAGAGAAAGATTGTTGGAGATATTAGGCATCCCTGTCTGACTCCAGTTTGAACTGTAAATTGGTCTGACAATTTGCCTTTGGGAATTATCCTGCATGTGGCTTCTTCATAGAAATCTTGTATAATTATTATAAATTTGTCCGGTATTCCATAATACTTCAATATTTTCTAAATTACTGTTGTCTTTACTATCAAATGCTATTTCAAAATCTTTAAAGTTCATATGTAGATCCCTCTATTATTCTTAGCGTTGTATTTGATCTTTTGATCATCTTCCTGTTTGAAATCCTGCTGTTCTTTGCTCAGTTTTCCATACTCTGTTATTTACTTTTATTTATTTCCCTCCAGAAAATGATTTACTTCACAGGATTATGTTAAGTGGTTGTTTTTAAAGCACTTTTTCTTCCTTTCTCCACAGTACCTGTATGCCTTTAATATTGTACCCCTTAGAAAGATGGATTTGGCAGATCTTGTAAAACAGCCAGCGGATGTCACAGAATGTCCATACATAGCATCTAATATATTAGCACCAAAACAGGTAGGTTGTGATACAAGACAAACAGCAGAGATTGACGCAATTTCCCCTGCAGCTGCATTATTTTTCAGGACGTCACGTTGTTTAACTATGGTTGTTACTTTGAGAGCCTGTAACATTTTTATTTGATGGTCTATTTATATGTAGAGAGATAAAGAATCTGTTGGTGTTTTTGTTATGTATGTGTATGTTAGTGTCTGAGATTTAAAAAAAAATTAGGGTGATAGTGCTGAAAAACAGCACATACATTTATACTCTCTCACTTTCAACGTACCTTGGTTGGAGAAAAAGAAAATATACACCGACACCAGGTTACATTACCCTGATCTCCGGGTAATGAGATTGGACTCCCATGTTCAGAGTTGGGAACGTTAAAAATTCCTTGGAAATTGAAAAGAGTATGCTTAACAGCCTCTGCCCTGACAAAATTCAAATAAAAAATCTACCCAAGTTATTTATACCTTTCGCCAGGTGGTTTGTTAAGAGCAGCTATAGATGGCACTTAACTAACTGTGTGTCTACTTAGTTCTAGTGTCTATTAAGATTGGCTTGCACATTGGTAAATACCACACTCTGAGAAACTGGTTGTATACAGTCTCTGTAGAGTGTTCTAAACCAGTATAAAGACATTAAGATAAGTTATTTCAGCTTTCACATAAAATATAAGCCATGTTTTGTTTCAGGAAGAAAAGGGGCAGCAGTTTTTCTATGACATGAAAGCAGGACCAGAAATGAGAGGCAATAAAAGAGGAGGTGGTAGAGGAAGAGGACGAGGTGAAAATGAGCAAGACAAAGATAGAGAGTACAGGGAAAAGAAGCCCAGAACAGATGGTAAGTATCATAACAGCCCCTAAAGTGAATCATATGAATGCTAATGAGAAGAAAGGTCCAAACCACTGTACATTATTTTTTATGTCATAACAAGGAACTAAGGATGGTTGTGAATGGGACTGGCAAGCTCATCGTGTAAAACTGCTGCTGGTTGATAACAACAATATATATATATATGGCTCAGTTAACACACTGGGACAGAAACAAACAAAACCAAGGTTACAGCCACAAGACCCTTCTCAGGAACAAACATCACACAAAAACATCATTAACAAATCAGAATATCAACAATGAGAACAATCTTGACAACGGATACAATTCCTTGGGATAATTGCTGCAGCCTTACTTATTGTATCCGTTGTCTGTCCATTCTCATCCATGATGTTGGGATTTTGTTAGGTGTTTTTGTTTGCTCTTTGTCCCAGATTCTTCAAATGACAGCCAACAGTGCAAACGGCCTCCACCCGGCTTGCTGGAAGCGCCGGAGAGGTCGTCCCCGAAACACGTGGCTTCAACAGGTAGCGGCTTCCCCATATGCCTTAGACGAGGCCTGGCAGCACGCAGTTACAACTGGACATGGTGGTGTTCATCCGACGCAACGGGCCCCAGACACCTAAGCGAACATTATTATTATTATTATTTGTCCCAGACAAAGGCTGTAACATCAGTTTCATTTTGTTTATTATTCTGGTGCTGTAACTGAGCCATAGCTAAATATCTTTTTATCAATTTTTGACCTTCAGTATTGCCGCGGAGGGTAATTAAAACCTTTACCACGCCGCACCAATTTTTCATAATTTTTCCAAACTTAATATTTCATGATGGTAAGCTACTTTGAGAGCCTGTAACCTTTCTGTTTGTTGGTTAATAAATATGATTTTGTTGTGTGTAGAGACATAAATGAGTAAGGAATGCGTTGGTGTTATTGTTTTTGCTGTGTGTATGTTAGTTTCTGAGATACAAGAAGATTAAGGTGAAAATTTATAAGAACAAAGCACACAAATTTGAAATCACTGAACGATACCGTCTCTCCTCTATAAATCCATTGAAATCACTACAAATTATCGATACTGTGTTTATAATATCAGCACAACTGTTAGTTTCCAGTTCAAACGTATTTATTACATCTAAATAAACTAAATAAACAGATCTACTTTACAAAGATCTTTTACAACAACCTACTTCACCTTTCTCAAAAAATCGGCTGGCCCCAATCCGCGTAATGTTTATGTTGAAAGGTAACTTTGTCTAGGCCTGGAACAGATTACCTTAGATGCATATATTTGGATGTATGCTAGAAATTCTGTAACGAATGAGGTACTAGAACCAATTAGTTTGTTGTAGATGTAGATTTTTCGATCATGTTAAAAGACATTAACAAATCTGTGTTTGCCATTACTTCTGGCTATAAATTTGTGCCAAAGACACTTTCTTATTTAAGGTCTGCATTCTGGATGTGAAAGTCAGTCACATGTCTTGTGATTCCCAGCCAGTTCGAGGTGACTTAATACAGGTTTATAAGATAATCAAAGGAAAGGATAAATTAGACTATAACAAGTTTTTTTCAAAATATCTACAAGAACAAGAGGGCTTAGTTACAAATTAACTAAAGAAAGGTCCAGATTAGATATTAGGAATTATATTTTTAGTCAGAGAGTGATGAATGCTTGGAATGCATTGGCACAGGAAGTAGTAGACAATTAATGCAGTTAAGAATAGATTGAATGCGCAAAGCTTTTAGAGCAAGGAAATGTAAATGAAACTGGTTGTATACAGACTCTGCAGTTTTCTAAACCAGTATAAAGACGTTAAGTTATGTGCTTCACAGGACTAGTACTTGTACGATGAGCGTTAGCAACAAGTTTCTCAAACAATTCTTTGGCCTTTTCACAAATAATTGTGTCACTGACACCATCACTTGTCATTTGTTATTCATTAATCCAGACTGATAGAAGAGTTACCATCTGTTCAGTGATGTTGATGTTGCAATGTCAGCTGCTTAACCTAGAGATTCCCTTCGCTACCTCAACACTTTTTATTTCTTCTTTGTCTTTTTCAATTGTACTAATCACTAATTTAGCCATACTATATTCAGCACTTAGTTCCCTTACACTTTCTCACTTAGAATTTATTTTCTTTTTTATTGTCTTACGTTAATTGTCTTTCTCACTTTATTTTGTTTGCTCATGGCTAAAATTATATGGCAAGATAATTTTAAAATATATTTTCACTGCTAAAGGCACAAATAATCCAATAACTGAACACTGAACTTTGTAAACGACAATAGAAGCACGAAGTATTTGATATATCGTCTGCAATTTTATACTACATCAGCCAATTAGTATTTTTTTTTGATACAGTTCGTTTTAGCATCCTGTTTTTATTAACAACAGCTGTTCATTGTAACATTTTTTGTTGTAGCATACTCCACTGTAATTCATATTTCCTTTTTTTTTTAAATAACAGTATTACAGTACTCTAAGAAGTATTAAAATGCATTTTTGAAGCAGAATGTGCCATATTAGTGGACCTGAGAAAATTGAGCTATCTGATATTAAAACAACTTTTTTAAATATACGAGGCTTGTTCAAATGACCCAGTGGCTTTATTACAAACATATGAAAGTTACATCATCTGGGGGGATAGAATTAAAAATAGCAATTGTTATGAAGCAAACATGCCACACAGTTAGAAAAAGTCGCCATATGCATTCAGACATGCATTCCACTGCTTGGGCAGACGGCGGATGCCATCTGAAAAAAATTACTTTGGTTGCTCTTTGAACCACTTGGTCAACAAGGCTATGACGTCTGCATCAGAATCGAATCTTTGTCTAAGAAATAAAAGCCATGTAGTCCTGCTTACAGATGCCCTGACCATAGTCACAGCACTAAAAAGCTAGAAAAATACTGAACTTAATGATTTAAGAGCAGTACTCTGTCAACTATGCCAGCAGTCCGCACCAAAAAGAGTAGTGGTACAGTGGGTTCCATCCCACTGTAACATCCAAGGCAACGAGGAGGCAGACAGACTGGCAAAAGAAGGTGCAAGACTACCACAACCAGATACTAGTGTGACATACGAAGAATCAAAAAGGCTTATTAGAGCTAGATACATGACCAAATGGGAAACAGAACATACTGGCTACACAAAAAACGATCCCTATTACCAGTTGAACAGAAGAGAGCAGGTCGTGGTCTTCAGACTTCGCACTGGCCACAATAGACTGAGGTACCACCTATTCAAGAATTTAAAGATAGGTGGCACTGACAAATGCATGTGCGGTACTGGGAAAATGACCGCTGAACATCTGCTGCAAAACTGCCCGACATACGAGGATCAGAGAGAGCAGATGTGGCCATGACCAGTGGCAACACTAGACAAGCTCTATGGCAGTGTCGACAGCCTCAGGATGACCGCTGCTTTTTTCTAAAAAAATAAAGGATACGTGTGACAGCGTACGAAGAAGAAGAAGAATCTTTGTCCGTTCATAAATTTTTGTAAGGGTCCGAACAAATGGAAGTCACAAGGAGAAATATCGGAGCTATAGGATGGGTGTGGCAGTACTTCCCACCTTTTTTTTGTGCTAACGCTTTCTGAACAATGTTTGTCACATGTGAATGTGCATGCCAGGTTGTTTATTCTTGATTGCTGTATGCAGCTTGTCTAGTGTGTCATTGTAGCAGATGGGATTGATGTTCATGCCAGGCTCTTTAAAGTCTACCAACAAAAGTCCTTCATGGTCAAAAAGCGCTGTCATCATACCCTTACCAGCGGAAATGTGTGACTTGAATTTTTTTGGTTTCGGTGATCTGGGATGTTTCCATTGCGTGCTAGCAGTTTTGCTGCTCGGCTAAAAATGGCGGCACCACGATTTATCACCTGCCACTGCTCAAAAGAAACGAATTACCCTCCTCTTCGTATCACAGCAAGTGGTTCAAACTCCTCCATCCCATGCGTTCCTCCATTATGGTGGTTGGTCAGCAACCGAGGTACCCATTGTGAACACACAGTTTATTGCTAACCACCATTTGCACTGTCCCTAGTGACACGGCGAATTCCTCTGCTAGTGAATGTAAACTCTGGCAACGAATTGCTGCATCAGTTTTGGAGATGGCATCTTCTGACGCTACATTATGCGTCTGACTTGGTCTCAGAAGATCTTTTGTTAACTCACGTCATTCTTTAAACATCATTGTCCAGTACTTCACTGTTGTCTTCGACACACTTTTGTCACCATACACTGCCTGCATTCAGCGATGAATGTCAACTGGTCGACATCCTTCAGCTGTTATAAACCGAATCACCGCTTTGCTGATCAACTCTGGACAGATTCTGTATCACACCCACCATGTTTTCAACGGTCTGCTGAGGAAACGATGAGTCGGAGGATAATTAAATTTTAGAAACTTGACGGTTGGTATGTGCTGTTTACACAAGAAGTGACGTCATCATGCACATCATACATATGCTCACTTGTTGCAGTTTGGTCCAGTTTCATTTGAACACCTCATATGATCACTTGATGCAGTTCAGTCCGGTTTCATTTGAACACGCCTCGTATGTTCACTTGGTGAAGTTCGGTCCGGTTTCATTTGAATACGCCTCGTATGTTCACTTGGTGCAGTTCGACCTGGTTTCATTTGAACACGCCTCGTATGTTCACTTGGTGCAGTTCGGTCTGGTTTCCTTTGAAAACGAGTCATATATATTGCTTCTATTAGAAAGTTACTGATTTCATTGAATTGCATCATGTTTTTAATGTTTTTATTATGTTTTCTATTTTTTTAAATTAGCTCAACCTGCGGGGCCATGTTGGTTTTGTCTTGGAAGCCCAGAAGTAGAGAAACATTTGGTTGTTAGTGTCAGTGACAAGGTTTGTATGGGCACATGTGCTTAATTTTTTCAATACAGAAAGAACTGATCTCAACTCGCCAGTACAGAGGTTTTCAAACGTTTTTGGTCCACGGCTCCCTTGACCAGTGCATAAATCACAGCATCTCATCTTTATTCTATGTATAAGCAATTACACCCAAAAAATATTAATTACTTCTTAATGTGCAAATTTTACATCTGATACCAATGACACATATTGGTACATGTAATAATACTTCGGCACAAACATGTCGTCCTACGAAGATCTTTATATATTGATAGACCTTGGCTCATAATATTGAGCCCATCACTTTTCCCAAGCCACCGCAATGCCCTTAACCTAGGGCAGCGACACCATTGGGAGCCATGGCGCACAGTTGGAAAACCTCTGCTCTAGTATATAACGGAAATGATTGTTCTTATCCATGGAATGACATAATGAACAATCTTTGGTTATCCAGTCTGTTGGGTGATATAGTAATCATTTTGTTTTCATCCATTTCTTGACTGTTAAGCTCCTTAAAGAAAGTAGGAGGCCCCACAGCAGTTGCTCTCAAAGCAGGAAACTGTTTATAAATTACGAGGCGTGTTCAAATGAAACCGGACCTAACTGCACCAAGTGAACATACGCATGATGACATCACTTCTGATGTAAACAGCACATACCAACTGTCAAGTTTGCAAAATTTTATTATCCTCTGACTCATATTTTCCTCAGCAGACCATTGAAAAAATGGTGGGTGTGAAATGGAATCTGTCCAGAGTTGATCAGCGAGCGGTGATTCGGTTTATAACAACTGAAGGATGTCGATCAGTTGACATTCATCGCAAAATGCAGGCATTATATGGTGACAAAAGTGTGGCAAACATAAGCTCCGGCGACTGTCCACCTGAATTGCTGCATCAATTTTAGCGATGACATCTTCTGCTGCAATAATATGCGCCTGACCTGATCTCGGAAGATCTTTCGTTAACTCACGTTCTTCTTTAAACATCGTTGTCCAGTTCTTCACTGTTGCCTTCGACACACTTTTTTCACCATACACTGCCTGCATTCTGCGATGAATGTCAACTGGTCAACATCCTTCAGCTATTAGAAACCGATTGACCAATCGCTGATCAGCTCTCGACGGATTCTGCAACACACCCACCATGTTTTCAATGGTCTGCTGAGGAAACTATGAGTGGGAGGATAATAAAATTTTACAAACTTGACAGTTGGTATGTGCGGTTTACATAAGAAATGACATCATCATGCGCATTGTACGTAGGATCACTTGTTGCAGTTAGGTCCGGTTTCATTTGAACACGCCTCGTATTTTGTGTTATTATTTTCTGGTGGGTTTTGTATCACTTTCTGTTAGTAAGTTTGATATATAATTCATCCATCTGGTTTCTCTTATAACATATGAACGTGATGGATGATCTCCATCTGTTCTTAGTCTGGGCCGTCTTCTTGTAGTCTTCCCATGAGACTCCATCAGCTGTGATCTTGTCTTTGGTTGGTTGGGGGTTGTAAGAAGCAACGTTTTGCATAGGACATGCTACTTACATTCTTAGTTCTTAGTCGGCCTGTACTTCTACAGGGGCAGATGCCCTATGCAGGTCCCAACTCTGATATGATCTTGAAATAGCTGGGAGAAGGATTTCCTGCTTAGCGGACTAGGCTTGAGCAGCTTAATACTCCGCTGTGTTGGGTGGTTAACCGTTGTGCAAGTTCATCTTAATAGACTCAAACACTAGAGCAAAGTAGACCAGCAGCCTGTTAGGTGCCATCTGTGCTGACTTAAACAAACCACCTAACCATGGCTGGTGTTATGCCATGTCATACAGTTAGTTGCCTCTTACGACATGCTCTGTGTGGGGCAGGTGTGCTATTCTTGTCCTTGTCATACACAAAGACCCCTACAGACCACTCAGGCAGTTACTTACATACATAAATAAATTCAACATTAGGCAGACAAACATAAATTGGGGACAGTAAATGCCACTGAATATAAGAAGCAATAATTATGTACATATTAGACGTCATGATTGCGAAAGATGAAATATAGTTATTACTCTGTACTCTTTGATTTCAACAGGTCTACTTAGCCTTAGCCAAGGGAGGCTTGGTACCAGACCATGTTTTGATACTTCCTGTCCACCATCATCAGTCAATTGTTTCATGTCCAGAAGATGTTTTACAACAAATAGACCAATATCCTTTGATGTTATTGGCATATAAAGTATGCTTAATCTTATATATGTATATAAATATATCTCTGTACTACTCTGTTCTGTTAAGAATTGATATCATTGCACACTGGGCAAGTCAATAGATACTCAGTCCCTTTCAAAGAATGACGAAAGGTGTAGATACCAATGGTTCCTATAGCTCGCTTATTGTACACACTCATGTTCCATCTTTTTTGGCGTCTCTCTCTGCTGAACTCACAAATGATTTTAAAACTTTGCAGCATCTGCATTGCTGGTTCATTGGCTGCGGTTTCATCATCTAAGAGGTGGTCATTGATCAGTGTCAAAATGTCACCCCTGTCAATTTCCAATGCCCTCACTACTTGGACCTTCGGGGCCAGAGTATCAGCTCTTTCATTTCTGCAAGCCCTGACAGTATATTCACATGAGATTCCAAAGGTTCTGCAGTTACCAGCCATTTTTTGCCTTCCGGAGCAAGAATTGAGTCAAAAATTATTGTGGCACTCATTAAATAAATCTCAGATAGCCATCTCAGAGCTGGTCACAGCCACATTCCCATAGGGGTGCAAACTTGCTGGTTGATGAATTCAGACAAATGCAAGTCTGATTTAAGAACCATGCCACTAACCAATTAGCTATGTTACCCCCTGAGGGTGTTTGACATCAAATATGGTTTGATAAGAGATGAGCACCTGATTAGACAGCCTTGGAGTGTGTACAACCAGCAAGTTATAGGGACCATACCATTTGCCATATAAAGAGATTGAGCACCTGTGGGTCTGTCTAGTGTGTAGTGATATCAGGTCTGCTTAACATCAGGATTACATATTTTATTGCTACTCCTTAGAAAGTAACTGTCTCTCTTAGTCACTTCTCTTCTACCCTTGCAGTTGTGGAAGAACTTTTTTTTGTTGCATATACGAGGTGTGTTCAAAATTTATCCTACCTTAATTTTTTCTAGAGAAACAAATGAAGCAGCGGTGTTGTTCTTTGGCAAGGAGGTATAGGTGACTGTCATGCGCACACATACAATTTTTTCTGCTTGCAGATTGTGTCAGTTGCTGGCAGTCAGTCTTTCAGTGTTGAGTGTAGTAAGCACCCATCAGGTTTTCATTCACCAGGTGCGCAGAAATAAAGTGGTGTTGACCTCTCTCTTTGACACCTGTGGGTTTGTGCATCATAAATACCCACTACAATGTCACAACATTACCAAAGAGTACTACCTGGAGGTTATCCGTCACCTTCATGATGCTGTTTGATGCAAACTGCCAGATCTGTGAACATCGGGCACTTGGCAGCTCCATCATGACAACGCCGCCACCCATTTTTCGCATCTTATTCAAACTTTCTTGGCCAAACACAACATGCCTCAGGTTCGTCGAGCTCCCTATTCTCCCGACATGTCTCCTTGTCATTTTTGGCTGTTCCTAAAGCTGAAATTTCTGCCGAATGGGAAAAATTTGATTCACAAGAAGACATTATGCGAAAGGCAACGACCCATTTGTGCTCTATTTCCAAAGAGGCCTTTCTGAAATGCTTTCAACAATAGCGGGACCGCTGGAAGAAGTGTGTGGAGTCCCCCAGCAAGCACTTTGAAGGGGATTAGGGTTTCAAACCTCCAGGTGAGTAATTGTATTTTTACGGCCCAAAGGTCGGATACTTTTTTAACGCACTTCGTACATGCAATCGAATGTGCAGGCAAACAAGTCATTGTCCTTTTTTGTATTCATGCAGAAATTATAGTGCCCTTTTAGAATTGTTGCCCGGACACTGGCTTAATGCCTGCTCTTGTTCGATTTTCAGTTGCCATGGGTACTTATATGTGCACACAGGACCTCAGAGTTTATCATCTGTCTCCAATAGGACTAGGTGTCCGATCTCACCTCCATTGAGACTAGGGAACATTTTAAACATACGGAATAAGAACACCCACCGCTTCATGATATTGTTCATTTATTCAGAGGCAAGCACCTAGCTATTGCAACAAAAAAAAACCTCCCCCCCCAATTAACTGTCAAGACGTATAATGTACCAATACTTACCTACAAATTTGTGTTCATTAGAATGAGTTAGAAAATTAAAGTTATGAGTATTTTTGTAATGTTCTTATAAATATATAAATTAATATGCATTTTGGGAAGTGGGTTTTTTTTTTTATTAGAAGGGCTTAATAGTTTTAACAAATTTGTTTTCATATGTTGTTTACCCCTTAATAACACATTTCACATATAAGTCATCCCTCAGAAAGATGTATAAGTCACAGGGGAAAAGTGTTGTGTTTTTTGAGAGAAATTTCAGAACACAACATCTACAAATTCAGGTACAGTATTGCCAGAAAAAACTGTTAATGTTAAAGATTTGACTGAGCATGTAATTCATAGCTGAATCTTCTTTGTCGTTTGTTCTCAAACTCCCGCTACCAAGCCCTGAAAAGGACTTTGCAAGTAGCAGGATACAGATCAGAGATCGGAATGTGTTGTGTCGTAGTTTATAGCGTGACTGATATTTGCAACATTCGGTTCGACAAATCTGATTTCATCATGGCACTTTTGGGTACCGGGTTAGTCTTCCCTCTTCGATCCCTTCTCCTCAACCACTGTGATATGACATAACACCGTCCATGGTTAGGTGGTTTGTTAAGAGCAGCATAGATATGCTAACATGCTGCGGGTCTACTTTACTCTAGTGATTGAGTCTATTAAGATGGACTCATATATTGGTTAACCACCTTCTGCTGCACTTGTCCCTGCGCAGCAGAATAATAAGCTGCTCAAATCTAGCCCGCTAAGCAGGAAATACTGGAACCTGCACAGAGGCATCTACCCCCGTAGAAGCATAGGTCGACTAAGACAAAATAAGGCTTCCCTTCTAAGCCAATTTATTCTCTGGAATCAAACATAGGATGAGCAAGGAGATAGTGCTCATGAGGATAGATCAGGAATGTGTACAATCAGCAGGCTACAAGAATATGATATACAAGGACAATAATAGAGAAACACAAATTTTAGGATATTAACAGTTTAGTTTCCTTTTGTTGGGTAAATTCTTGTTAAACTCTGCTTGTTTCTTCAGGTAGTTCCTGTCCCACTGGACTCGGTCGTAGACATTAAGGAAACCTTTGAAGTTTGTGCAGAAGCTGAAAAAATAGAACTATCTGAGATACCCAAGCATTCAGATCTTAAACAGGTGAGCATGTTTGCAATTTTCTCCTGAGTTAATTCCGCAGGAAGGTTTTTGGAGTGAATAGGTCCACTGCTTCCTACTTCCTCCTGTGCATATTGTAAATTACAGGAAAGTTGTGCATGGAATTAGCAGCATCATCTTGTCAAAGAAAGCACTACAGAAACAGACATTCAGGTGTCTTTGCTTCCTTTGTTTTTCCCATGATGCCTGACTATATTATCTGTTTCTTCCTGAAGGTGTGTCCTATCTATCTCTCATTTTCTTTCCTTAATCTCCAGCTGTTGCCATGTTCTCTGCCACAAATCCTTGTTCATTACATCTCTCCAACTAATACTAAGTATGCAACCGAAACTTTTGTTTATGCAGAGATCATCTACAGCATTTACATTAAAAAATTCACTTTCATTATTAAATTTATTTATTTAAAAATTATTTATATATTTCTAGATTGTTCCTGATGGTGTTCCATATTTCTATGCTGAGCTTCCTACAGGGGAAAAATTTCTCCACAGAATTTCTAAACATTTTCCACTACAATTTGGAAGGTATTTTTTTATCTAATAAATTGTCCTGTAATTTGGAAAATTAGCTACATTTGCTGATTAAATATTTTATTATAAAAATTCAAATTGTAAACATTTGTTAAGGTATTACTGTTTTTATTTCTCTTTTAATTCGTTGTTCATTTGTAAATATTTTGTGTCATATTTATTTATTTTTCTTCTATGTCATGATTTTCCCCTCTAAATGTAATTTCTGTTTTCTTCTTCTTTCGTTCGCTTGGAGTATGTCTACATGTGCAAAGTTGTCTCTTGTATGAACCTCACTGTCTTCTGCAGTTCACACATAGGTCCATATAGTTTCCCTTCCAGTGTTTTTTTTTTCTCTTGGCCAGTATGAACGCCTCAGTATCTCATACTCTGGACAGTCCTGAAGTATATGCTCCGTAGTCTGGGGTGCCTGTCCACATGTACACATACTTGAGCTGCCAATCCTAAATTTTGTAAATATGTGGCTGCGAAGTCAGTTGTGTCCCATTCTGAGGCGCAGTATGACAATCTGCTCTTGCCTACTTATATTATGATAGTCATTCTTGTATTTGTACTGGAAGCTCCCTCTCATTGATTTAATCATATTTTTCTTTTGATGGTATGTAACTGGTACATCTGTTTGCTCGTTTGCGGCACCTTCCCTCGCCAGTGTGTCAGCTCTCTCATTTGCTGGTATTCCACAGTGAGACAGTATCCACTGCACCTTGATTCTGCACTGGTTGCTCAATGTTGACAATAAAACTAGTAGATCTGACACCTTCCCGGATGATAGTGCTTGGAGGACTGATTTTGCATCTGTCAGAAATTCCACAGGATACAGGCCAAGGTTGGTGTTCAGCAGTTTTTCCGTTGCCAATTTCATCGCTTGTATCTCTGCATCATAATTATGGCAGAATTTTCCTGTTGGTGCTGCAACTGTTTCCATAGTGTTATTTGGGTATTCTATACACACCCCTGCTCCTCCATTCTTTACTGCATTCTGTGCTGACCCATCTGTGTATACTCGGACCAATAGATCCTGTGGATATTGTTCATGCAAGAAACTGAGAGCAATTGTCTTACGTTGCAGGCTGTTCTGTTCCTCCTTGCCTAATATTCCCTGAATGGTTGTTTGGACTCGTACTGATAGTTTATGCTGCTCTCTCCAGGGTGTTTGTTCTGGCACAGTTGTTAAAGGGAATAACAATTTCAGGCAGTTTTGTGGTATGTCTACAAAGTCGTTTGGCTTGGTGTACAAAGCTTTTCAATCGTCCCATTGCTAGGTCCTGGAATCTATCCTTTATTGGGTGACTCGGCATACAGTTGAACTTTTCTGCCTGTGTTAGCACCTTTGTGTCTCTACGTTCCTCCTTTCTGTTTATTCTTGTTTTCACTCATTCATTTTTACACCATCAGGCGAGTTTTTGTAATGAGCTTGGCCATTGTCTTGAACTCCTCTAGCTCCATACAACTTTTAGTTTAGTTTTCGTTTTCTTCTTCTTCTTCATTGTTAGCCCTGAAAAGGCTGTGTTGTAGTTTACAGGTTGCAATACCTGCGCCTTTCGATCTGACATATCTGGTTTCAGGTGGACTTTTGTGGGTGCCTAGTTAGTCTTGCTACTCGATCCCTATTCTCTTAGCCAGACTACACTAGTTCCACGTGTTTCCAACGTCGTTGCTTGAAGGCTGAATAGAGTTTTGGATTCCTGCCGAAGACAGATGTGTCGGACCGAAAGGTGCAAATATCGCAATCAAGCTGTAAACTAGTGACACAACGCATTCCATTCTCCTGAATGCATCCTGCTACTTGCAAAGCCCTGTTCAGGGCTTGCTAGCAGGAGATTGAGAACGATCGCAGAAGAAGAAGGGGTTTGGTCAGCTCTGGTTCTTTGACCCTGATGCAAACAGCCAGCTATGATTTGTTGGCTGCTGTCAGCTCATTCACTGTGCTGCATCTTCGACCTCAAGTTTATTAGTGAGTCATTTAGCCATTGAGTCAACTGGAAATACAGAGGGCAGTCCTGTACAACTCTGCAGTTTGATCATTTAGTCGACATGTACACAGCGGTGAAGCAGATAGACGAAGCCTGTGTATATCTTGATTTAGTTTGTTATGTCCTGTACTGGGGTGAAGAATGGGGAGCTGTCCCTGTCAGTCAGGAGTATTGTAGTTGCCGTCAGTTTGATTGTGATCACTTCTTAGCCGTCTAGATAGACCACTTTTTCTCAAAGTATGTGATTTAACTTTCTTCTTAGCAGCCTGGATAGACCATTTTTTCTCAAAGTATGTGATTTAACTTTCTTCTTAGCAGCCTGGATAGACCACTTTTTCTCAAAGTATGTGATTTAACTGTCTTCTTAGCAGCCTGGATAGATTTATTTTTCTCAAAGTATGTGATTTAACTGTCTTCTTGTTCACATTCTCCTCCAAATTTGCAAGACTGTCTGCCTTTTTATTCTCAGGTATACCACAATGGGATCGTAACCACTGAAGTAGGGTTCATTTACTGGGTCGCTACCTTACTTAGTTCATTCCTCAGAAATGGGAGTTAATCTCTCCTGAGGGCTTGCAGTACGATAGTAGGCCTATGAGGACGACTACCTGATGACAGCCACAATAGCTGTTGTGTATCATATTTGCGACTTGTTCTAGACCTTGAATATCAACTGTATAATTAGAACAGAATTATCTGCTTTCTAAATTTCTGGCCTTGTAAATTAACTTAACTTAACGTCTTTATACTGGTTTAGAAGACTCTACAGTCTGTATACAACCTGTTTCTTGGAGGGTGGTTTTTACCGATGTGCAAGTCCATCTTAATAGACTCATGCACTAGAGCTAAGTAGACCCGCAGCCAGTTAGGCGCCATCTATAGCTGCTCTTAACAAACCACCTGGCGAAAGGTATAAATAACTTGGGTAGATTTTTAATTTGAATTTTGTCGGAGCAGCGGTCGTTAAGCCTACTCTTTTTGCTTTCCAGCTGTCAAGGAATTTTTAACACAGGAATCTTATCTCACTACCCAGAGATCAGGGGAATTTTTCCAGAAGATACACATGGGAAAAAATTCTGTGTCTCCACCGTAATTTGAACACGCGACCTCCGGCACCCGAGACTAACACCTTATCTTGAGACCACTGCATCCCCCTCTATCCTCTGTGCCTTCTATCCTCAATTGGTTGAGGTTCGTAATTTTTGTCTAGTTTTCCAATAGATTCACTTAGTTTTTTTCTGTCTTTTTCATTAATTTGATGTTGTTTATCCATATATGTCGCTTGGACTTTCATTTTTAACTTTATAAGTTACGACATGTTCTAATCTTCTTTCTTCAATGTTTAAATTGTTTTAAATTTCCTGTACTTTATTTTCCTATTTTTTTACATTTCCTTTGTTTCATTTATTGACCTGTTTTACTTGCCAGGGAGGCTTTATGTGAGCCAGCTATACTCAACATGCCAGAAAGAGTTGACTGGAAAAACTGCAAAGTTGATATGGATACTGAGAAAGAGATGGCAGCCAAGTTCAAGTCTGATTTTAGATCATTTGACTTCAGCCTTGATTGAAATTTTAGGAACTGCTATTAGCTCTTTCTAGTTTGTGCTAATTTTGCAGAATTGTGTCTTTCAGTTCACAGTGTGCTGCAACTCTGCATGTCAAATAATTTTTTTTCAAAATAGAATGAATTAATATTAATAATGGGGACGGCGTGGTTAAGTAGCACGGCTCACCATCCGAAGGTGCTGGGTTCGATCTCCATCACAGCACCGGCCGTTACCCTGAGGAAGCAAACGCTTAGAAAATGCAGGAGGAAGCAGACCCTTACTTAAAATGCATGCTGAAGTCGGTTGCACTGGGCTGACAGGCGCAAAGTAAAAACCACAGTGCAATGCACACCGCCTTGGGGATTTGAGAAATAAGGCGAACGCAAAAACAAAAAAATTTATAATTGCACGATTGAAACATATATGAAAAGATAAATGACTCTCCCTCGCCATAAAGGTCAGACAGGTCTCACTGGTTCTTTTTATATTCCTCTACACCTGCGAAACATGGACTATTACAGCAGACCTTCAGAGAAGAATCCAGGCCATGGAGATGAAATGTTTTTAAAGACTCCTAAATATCACCTACAAAGACCGTATCACAAATGATGAAGTACAACACGAAGAATCGAGAATGCGAGTGGACTGTACGACGACCTCCTCACAATGATCAAAAGACAAAAGCTGACTTGGTATGGCCACGTTTTGAGGTCCAATGGACTTACAAATACCAAACTACAGGGCTCAGTACAGGGCAAGCGAAGGCAAGGACGTCCAAGACAACAGCCATGAGTAGACTAACCTATGACCTGAGGAGGCACAAAAAACAACCGCAAACACAGAGGATTGTGGTGGTGTCAGCAGGGGTTCCTAACGACCTCAAGAGGTCATGAACTGAACTGAATATTAAACAAATTGAGCTAAAATTACGATATGTAGATCTTGAGACCAATAATTAAACTATGACATGAAATATTCATATATATTAGTATGAAGTGTTAAATGTCATTATTGCAGAAGGGAAAATATGGCATCTAAATATGACATTTTTACTAAAAAATGTCATGAGTATTTCTGTTTTAAATCTCTCTATATCCTTACCAGTTCTTTTCTTCTGTGTCTTAATCAAAGTCTGAATCAGACATATGTTGAATATCCATATTTAATCCAAAAGCGTGATTATTAGTCTGATCAAGTAATAAATCATTTCTCTGGTCTTGACATACCAAATTTCATTGGATGGAAAGGTCAACTTTGAAACATGCACCACATGTGTAAATCCCGATGGAATGTCACGAATTATACTTTAAACAAAAAGTGTGCATTTGCCAAATATCCAGATAAAATATAGATTTCCTAACCAACAAGAGTTTGTTTGCTATGTAACAATGACCGATAGTAGTGTTTTGATTCCTTTTTTGTCCCAATTGGACTGAAACTGGGGTTTTGTGCATTACCTTATACTTCCACACTGAACTGGAAAGGGGTTAAGACAGGACTACAGTCGGGTCTTGTTTTACGACATCTTTATATATGAAGATTCACTTTTACGACTCATTGTCATATTTAACCTTTACCTCACTGAATTAAACAGCTATTTCCCCAGCATCTGAATTAAACAGGTACGCAGCAATTTCCCCAGCATCTGAATTAAACAGGTACGCAGCAATTTCCCCAGCATCTGAATTAAACAGGTACGCAGCAATTTCCCCAGCATCTGAATTAAACAGGTACGCAGCAATTTCCCCAGCATCTGAATTAAACAGGTACGCAGCAATTTCCCCAGCATCTGAATTAAACAGGTACGCAGTAATTTCCCCAGCATCTGAATTATTTTCAGCCACTCATGTTTTTCTAGGCTTTTGACTTTGAGAGCCTGTATCTTCTTTGTTTGTGTTTGTATAGATATCTTCTTCTTTTTGTTCGGTTTCATATGCTCGTTTTATGCCACCAGATGGGCCACCTCCATGAAGTGACTCGTCAGTCGCAGGTCCTCAATGGTTCCCCACAGTTTGTCTTGTATGTTTCTCTCCTAGGGCCAGGTCTTCTCACTGGAGCCTTGGTGCAGGGGACATGTTTGCAGGATGTGTTCTGGAGTCTGGGGTCCTCTCTGACATGTGCATTGTACAGTCTGTGCTGCTTTCATTTTATGCGTGCATTTAGTCTGCAATGACCCGTTCTGATGTGAAAAATTGTGGTATACTGTTTCCTATTCAGTCTATTGATTGAATCCTGTGGGTATTTACTGTTTGTTCTCTCTATCCACTGTTGTTAATATTTTTTTTTAATGTGTGCATTGACTTCTGGCAGTGACACTGGATGGGTGAATTGTTCTCTTTGTCTTCCCTCTCTGGCCAGTCTGTCTGCCCATTCATTCCCAGGTATACCGCATTCAGCTGGAATCCACTGAAGGGTGATTTTATTGTGGTCTGAGGGTTTATTTAACTATCAATACCCTTTCCATATTATCTCGTGGTTCTCTTTGTGTGGCCTGCAAAATTTCCATGAGGGTCACACAAAAACACTATTCTGCTATCGTTTAACCCCTTTTCATCCAATAGTTTGACTGCTTCAATTATTGCCTGTTGCTCTGTTCTTAGATTTGTCGAGGGCTCCTCGGCAGCACTTGCTTTTCCTATAACGGTTCCATCCTGTAGAAGTATGACAAGTCCCACCCCCTCCTTTCCTCAATGCTTCCTCTGTAGATACATTTGTGTAGATGTACGTCCACATGGATATAATTTGTTTGTGTGTAGAAACATAATTGAATAAAGAACTTGTTGGTGTTATTGTGTTTTTTTGGGTGTGTGTTAGATTATGAGATACAATAAGATGGAGGTGAAAATTTAAAACGGCATAAATATTTAGACTTCCCAATTTCGGGGAGAATCGGGACCTCCGGAATTTGAAAATCATTACAGAACACTGATCGTGTTTCTTACAAGATCTTCTTATCTGTTAGTTTCCCATACAAGCACATTTATTACTTCTAAATAAACAAATTAAACAGATCTACCTCCGAAAAATATATTGCAACAACTTAACTTCATCACCCCCAATAATGGGATAATCTTCCACTAGATCGGCCATGTTTCTTGTTTACACCTACAGTGACGACATTGTCTATTTTTAGATTAAAATATCCAGGTGTTCTATAGACAATGCTCTAGAATAGTTTTGTTATTGCCCTGCATTTTTTCACATCATTAGTAGTAGAGTGGAAATTATTATGTGATGTGAAAAATCGCAACACATGTCGTAAAGGTTAAGAAAAATGTTTTGACCAAAATGACACATCATTTCATTTCTGTTTATCACTTTATGAGTCAAAAGGTAAAGATAGTCACATAGCAGACACTACAGTCATTTATACCAAGCCTCGGCTATTTATGAAGTGGGATGACTACTTCCGTTCCTCATTGTCGTTCCTCACTGTCTTTCCTTCCCTGTCAACTATAACTGTAACACAGGTGTTCATTCAGACACAGCATGTGCCAAATGCCATGAAGCCAAATCTCGTCTAAACTCATCTGTCTTTTGCCTTGGAGTACCCTGCCGGTCAAAATTCTTGTCACACGAAATCATCTAATTTATAGTCAACAATTAAAGGTGTAAGGGCACCATGACACTACTTTACGTACCCTATAAATTGTCAGGCAAGCATACCACAAAGCCAGTTCAAATTTACATTTTTAGCAACGTTGTATTTAAGATACATGTCTTTTAACAAACATATCTTTTCAACATATTCATTCAAGGAATTATGTTTGAGGCACTTGGAGAACACTTTTGTACTGTCAAGGTAGGGGACTGAATGATTACCAGCCTTTTTTTTTTAAGATGACCTTGACGTGTTGGCTGGAACTGAAGCAGAACTCCAGGAATAGGTCAGAAGGCTCATTGAAACAGCTCTTGACTATGGTATGGAGATTAACGCTGGAAAGTCAAAATTAATGACCAGCAACGCCGATTACTTCAACAGTCGTGTAAAAGCTAATGGCCAGGAACTGGAAGTGATCATCTGTTTTAAATATCTGGGTTCGATTGTCAATGATAAAGGATCAAAATGTGAGGTGTTGGCTAGAATAGCATAGACAATAACGGCGCTTGTACGGCTTAACAAAATCTTGCAAGATAAACAGTTAGCCATATGCATGAAGATCAGATTAATGCATACACTGGTCTTGTCAATATTCCTCTATTCTTGTGAGACATGGACAATTGCAGTGGAGGATACAGGCCTTGGAGATCAGATGTTTCCGAAGACTTTTAAATATCACATACAAAGACTAAGTTATAAATGAGGAAATAATTACAACAGCAATAGTGCCTTTTGAAGACCTCTTGACAACTGTCAAAAGAAGGAAACTCGATTGGTATGGGCACATATCAAGATGAAACAGTCTTGCAAATGTGATCCTGCACGGATCCTGCAAGGCAGACGTTGAAGTCATCATCCCATAAACGCTGGAAACATCACTGAACTGCTGTAAAGTCATGCTTAGACTCTTTTTGTATCAAGACAGAGAAGAGTTAGAGCTCATTTAAGAGCAGAAAGAGCATAACAGTGAAAATGAATGCTAATCCAGTTATCAAGATGATACTCTTGCATCAATTATACAGCAAACAGGGGCATTAATGTCATGCTGCTCCTTTATTGGGGATTCCGTAGCGAAGTGGTTAAGCCTTCAGCCTCGTGATCAGGTGGTGTGGGTTCAACTTGATGTGAAATCCCCTGCATCTCGTAGTCGCCCCCTAGTCGTCTTGTTCTTGACTTGTCACTTGGGTCGGGCGGCACGAGACGAGAGAGTGAGGATAAAAAGTAGCGCAGTTAATCCTTTATAAAAAATAGCGCTAGCAAAATAAATGATGCCATCATCTACGATGGATGGTGGCCTTTGCCTTGCCTTTGCTCCTTTATTAAAAAATCCTGCAAGAGAAGAAGAAAGAAATAAAAGTAGTTAGCACAACATTCTATCTTGAAAGTAATCAAACCTTGTTCTGGAACAGAACATGTCTATTATAACTATTGCTTTTCAATGTTCTATAGCTGTTATGTATAATAAAACATTGTGGCCAATACAATTTTATAAATAAAATATCTATGAGTCCGGAACTTATCTTATTTTTATGCATATATTTCATTGTGTCCACCCAAGTTATTCGCAGGAAAATAGAATTTGGCTACTGATTCCTTCCTTACATGTCCTAAGAGACAACTAAAGAAGCTTGTGTATGGATTGGCAGCTTCATAATGTAAAAGCCATTGCTATAGAATCACACTGCAAATGAATGAAAGGAAGCTCTCCTGAAAGCTGGTTAGTATAAGCCAAATACTGTGTACAGAGAGGGGATATAAACATGCTGGAAATGATACAAAGAAGAGCGACTAAACTGATAGTGGCATTCTAGAATTACAATTATGGGGAAAGACTCAGGAAAACCAGCATGCAGTAAAAAAAATAGAATTCAAGGTAACTTAATACAGGTTTATAAGCTATTAGAGACAATACTTCTTCTTCGTACGCAGTCAGACAGTAACCATTATTTTTTCGAAAAAAGCGGCGGTCATCCTGAGGCTGTCGCCACTGCCATAGATCTTGTCTTGCAGTTCCACTGGTGATGGCCACATCTGCTCTCTCTGATCCTCGTATGTCGGGCAGTTCTGCAGCAGATGTTCAGCGATCATTTTACCAGTACCGCACGGGCATTCGTCGGTACCACCTATCTTCAATTTGTTGAATAGGTGGTACCTCAGTCTGTTGTGGCCAGTGCGAAGTCTGAAGACAACGACCTGCTCTCTTCGGTTCAACTGGTAATAGGCATCGTTTTTGGTGTAACCAGTATGTTCGGTTTCCCATTTGGTCATGTATCTGGCTTTGATAAGCCGTTTTGACTCTTCGTACGTCATACTAGTATCTGTTTGTGGTAGTCTTGCACCTTCTTTTGCCAGTCTGTCTGCCTCCTCGTTGCCTTGGATGTTGCAGTGTGATGGGACCCACTGTACCACTACCCTTTTTGGTGCGGACTGCTGGCACAGTTTGCAGAGTGGTGCTCTTAAGTCATTAAGCTCAGTGTTTTTCTGGCTTTTTAGCGCTGTGACTACGGCGAGAGCATCTGTAAGCAGGACTATATGGCATTCATTTTCATTGTGTGTCACCATTTCTTCCACTGCCGCCCTCAGTGCCTCTGCCTCCGCTCTGAAATTGTTTGTGTACTTACCAGTAGCGAATGACAGTGTTATTTGTCTGCCATTTGGTAGGTTCAGGAATGCTCCTGCCCCTCCGTTCTGTGTAGTGTTTGTTACAGAACCGTCGGTGTATGCATGGGTCCAGTCCATGCTTGGGTAGCTTTTCGATATGAAGCTTAGGGTAGTATCTCTCCTTTCTTTTTCAGTCTGGCAGTTTTTGTTTCCAATACCTGGTATATTTTCTACCACCTCTGGAAATATATCCTGCCTCCAGGTAGGTTTTCGTACAGTAGTGATGGGTTTTGGTGTTGTTAGTGCGTTTATGGGATCTTCGTGCATCTTTGCTTTGGCTATTTCTGCAAAGTTTCTCCGCTTTAGTTTCCCATTTCCCAAATTGTTTAGTCTCTGGTGCATTGGATGGTCGGTCAGTCTTCGGAGTTTCTCTGACTGCAGCTGGGCTCTGCAGTCTCTTCTATCGGTCATGGATTGCAGTTTTGTAATCTTTTCAAGTTCTACAATTGGCGTTGACTTCATGCCTCCTGTTATAATTCTCATGGCTTGGTTTTGAAGTTTGCTAACTTTATCGAAGTTCGCCTTCGCTGCTGTTGTCCATGCCGCAATGCCATACTCGAGAACTGGTCTCACTCTTCTAGTGTACAGTTTCTTTAGTATGCCTTCGTCTGCTCCCCAGCTTGTGCCAGCAAGTTTCCTCATGAGTGCCATTCTTTCTCTGGCTCTCATTCGGTTTCTCTCAATCTGAATTTTCCATGTCATGCGCCGATCAAATGTGACTCCCAGATAGGTTGGGTTGTCGTTTGGCTGCAGGAATTTGCCATTTAAACTTAATTTGGTATTTTGGGGTTTTAATGAAAGCGAGAATATTGTGCATGTGGTTTTCTCCTCGTTTATTTTGACCAGCCATGAGTTCGCCCACTCTTCCAGCGATGTTAGGGCCGTCTGCATCCGATTTCTTGCTATGGTGAGATTCTTTTCAGAGGTCCACATAGCCAGATCGTCTGCAAACATTGAGCTATGGACTCTCCTTGGTATATTCTCTGTAATGTCGTTTATATATACCAGGAAGAGTGTGGGTGACAGTACTCCCCCTTGGGGTACTCCCTGCTCGAGTGTCACCTTTTTGCTCATCTGCCCTTGTACTTGGACTCTGGCCGTTCTTTGTTTGAGGTAGTGGTTGATCCACTTGTACATTTTCCCACAAACGTCACTTCTTCTTAGCTTGACTCTAAGTCCATCTTTCCAGACTTTGTCAAATGCCTTTTCCAGATCCACCCAAACAGCTACTGTGTGTTTCTGTGCCTGGTAGGCATCTTCTATTTCCTGGACTATGAGGATGACCTGGTCCTCAGTGGATCTGTGCTGTCTAAAGCCGGCTTGCTGTGGAATTAGTATTCGTTTAGTATTCGGGGTTTCGTCGTTCATGGCTCTGACTAGCTTCCATAGCTTGTTCCCGTCTTTGTCCAGGTTTAGGCTTTCCGTTTTATTTTTCCAGCTTTCTCTTGCTGTTTGCTTGAGAGTGTGTTTGTATTTCGCCGTGGCGGCTTTGAGGGCGATGTTTGCCTCCATGGATTGTTCTCGCTCTGCCATGTTCCTAGCATTTGTTACTGCATCTTCCACTTTCTGCAACTCATCATTCCAGTAGGGCTTATAGTTTTTCCTAGCTCCTCTTGGAATGGTTTCAGTGGCGGCTTGCATTATTGCCTTGCTTAGGCTTTCCACCATGGGCTTCATTTTGTTGTTTCGTGTGTTGATGGTTTCACACAGCCCATCTGTCAGGATTGCAAATCTGTCCCAGTCGGTTCGTTTGTAATTCCAACGTGGGAGCGGTTTTGTTTCCTGTGGGCCTACTTCCATGTCAATGGTTAGCCTGATCGGCCTGTGGTCGCTACCTGCCAGTTGGTTTAGCACCTGGCGGTCTATTTTATGGTGTATGTCCTGTGTGGAGAAGGCCAAATCTGGAGTCGAGGTGGTATGCCATGTTCTTGAATAGAAGTTAGGGCTATCCTCCGGCCTATTGATTAGGGAGAGATTTGCATCTATCTCCCAATCTTCCACTTCGTCACCTCTGCTGTCTGTGTCAGAGTATCCCCATCTCTCCGAGTGGCTGTTGAAATCTCCAACTACTATGCAGTTGGAGTCTGTGACCTCCATACTCGAGAGCGATAGGTCTCTATTTGGTGGTCCGTACAGATTGAAAATGCGGAGCTTCGTCTCTTGAGCCATTATGTCAACTCTTACAATTTCTGCTTGTCCGGTGTGATTGACAGATACCGCGCTACTCGGTATGCAGTTTCTGGTCAGTATCAGGACCCCTCCTTTGTGGCCTTCTCTATCGAGACGGAAGGTCTGGTATCCTCTGATTGAGAATTTATGATTATTGTTGAGGTGCGTTTCCTGGATACATGCCACGTCAATCTTACCTTCATGCAGGTGATGTGTTAGGGAAAGTTTTTTGTTAATGACTCCCTCCGCATTCCACTGTAGTATTTTGAGGGTCTTGAGTTTTGGGTCAATAAAAGTTGCCCCATAGCCATGTGCCTTGACTCCACGACACATGGGTGGGTGACTACCAGTAGTCAAGGGTGGGCCCCTTCGAGGCGTGAGGCCCGGCACTATAGCTGCCTGGCGGGACTCCGCAGGATGAGCGCCATGCGTTTTTCTAATCGGTTGTACTGTCATGCTGCGATTTACGTTGCACTGTTTTGTTAGGCTTGCGGCCCCGTGCATCTGATTTCAACAGGCGTTTCTGTAGGGATGCCCTCCTTAGCCTTTGGCTGTCCCCAGCCTATCTGCAAGGCAGCAGTTGTTTATGATCAGAGTTGTATTAGAGACAATACAAAAAATAAACAACGAATCACTGTTATCAGAGCAGAACTGGGAAAACTCCAGAGATCCTCAACAATAGTGCTCCAGTGGCTACCCTCCCATTGCGGAATCATGGAAAACGAGAGAGCTGATGCTCTGGCAAAAGGGCACAATTTAATAATCGAGTACCATACGGTAGGTAAGTACCATACAGAGAAATCAAGAGCATCATCAGAAATCAGTATATACACCAATGGAGAGAAGACAGAAACATAAGCAGTACACCAGACCCAATTCACCAACTCAAAAGAAATCAACAAACTACCGTATTTTGCCTGAGAACTGGACACTGCAGACTACTAGAACATCTATACTGACCGAAGATCTCACACACCAGTTAGTGCCCATGTGGAACAGGATGTCAGAACTCTGAGCATATTCTATAGGAATGCCCAATCTATAGGGAAATGAGATGCCAGAGGGTGCGAAGCTGAGACAAAAGCTGTGGGGCAGCCGCTCTGACCTGGTGAAGACTACAGACTTCATCATGGCGACTGGCCTGCAGATATAGCGTGACCAAAAGATCCTGAACGTAAAGAAAGAAGAACAGGTTTATACGAAAATCAAAGGAAAGAATACATTAGACTATAACAAGATATTTTTTTTCAAAATACAGCCTCCTACAAGAACAAGTTGGCATAGCTACAAATTAATTAAAGAAAGGTCCAGATTAGTTATTAGAAAATATTTTGTTTAATCAGAATGCAATGAATGCTTTGAATGCATTCCCACAGGAAATAGTGGAGGCAGGGTCAATTAATGCATTCAAGAATAGATTGGATACATCTTTTGATGAAGAAAAAGGAACTGATTGTTTACAGACTTTGCAGTCTTATTTTCTTTTGCGTTTGTTCTCAATCTCCTGCTACGAAGCCCTGAACGGGACTTTGCAAGTAGCAGGATGTAGTTTGGAGAACAGATTGCCTTGTGTTACTAGTTTACAACTTGACTGCAATATTTACACCTTTTGGTCAGACACATCCATCTTCGATATTATAGAGTCTTCTAAACCAGTATGAAGACGTTAAGTTAAGTTAAATGCAGTGCTGACCTATGCTTCAACTAATTACTGAAATTTGACTTTCGTAAAGCTGGTTAGGTTAAGCCAAATGCATTGTTGGATCTATGCTTCAACAAATGAAGTTTTGGACCTATGCTTCAACAAATGAAGTTTTGGATCTATGCTTCAACAAATGAAGTTTTGTACCTATGCTTCAACAAATGAAGTTTTGGACCTATGTTTCAACAAATGAAGTTTTGTACCTATGCTTCAACAAAGGAAGTTTTGTACCTTCACTTCAACAAATTACCAAAATTAGACTTTCGTAAAGCTGATTACGGTAAGAAAAATGCAGTGGTGTACCTATGTTTCAACAAATGCAGTGTTGGACTTATACTTCAATAAATGTAGTGTTTAATCTATGCTTTAGCAAATGCAGTGTTGGACCTATGCTTTAATAATCGCAGGGTTGGATTTATGCTTCAACAAATGCAGGGATCGGCCTAGAAACCTCATAGAGATGTTGTTCTTACGTTTCTTGAATATGGCCCATGTTTGGCTCTGGTAACGGATGGTTGATCCACATCTTCCGACCAACCCACCTGTACAGCCCTGGATTATTTGGTGGCCACAAATTAGATTAGATGAATGCAGAAGAATTCGTGGTGACTTAATACAGGTTTATAAGATGATCAGAGGAATGGATAAATTAGACTATAACAAGTTTTTTTTAAATACAGCCACCCACAATAACAAGAGGGCATAGCTACAAGCTGACTAAAGAGAGCTTCAGATTAGATATTACGAAATATTTTTTTAGTCAGAGTGTGGTGAATGCATTGCCCCGGGAGGTAGTGGAGGCAGGGACAGTTAATGCAATTAAGAATAAATTTGATGCACATAGCTTTTAGAGCAAGGTGATGTAAATGAAACTGATTTTATACAGTCTTCTAAACCAGTATAAAGACGTTAAGTTAAGGTGTATCCTGAGTGAATGAACATCACAAGTGCTTCTTTAGTACGACTAGCACGCGAGCCATATTACTGAAAGATGAAGAATTCTTACATGTCAGGAAGAAGGTACTTAGAACAATTATTTGCAGTTATAATCTTGGTCTAAGTACCAGGTTGTAAAAAAATAATTGATGATATATCAGCAGAAATCATTACTGATTAGCTGAACATTGGCAAGCAATAAACAGATGTTTTTTTTATTTTTCTCACAACATATATGAGTTCACAAGCAAAAATCCGCCGAAAATAACCCTTTTTTTTTACAATTGAATAAATGTTTAATTAAAAATTAGGAAATCTGTGGATTGTTTCATTTATACAGGCTATCGCGCTTTTATTAAACTAAGCATGTCATTCACTCAAATGTATGTTTTTGAAGTGTTCCATTTCGTTGGAAAGTATAACAAGGTTCCTTAATCTGCTCTGACCAATCTTATTTTTCTATGGTCTTTCACCGCCAGAGACGACAGAACTCAAAATTTTCCAGTTCAATCGGTCCGCATCCACTCTCTGTAGTTCTTGCATGTTCACTAGCCACATGGTTGCACCATCCCTGGTGTTTGTTCTGCAAAGTCTACCCCGCTTTCTTTTGCCACTAGGTTTCCACATAATCACCTATAACGGGGGTTATTAATTTTCTTTCGCAACATGTGTCCAGTGTCTGAGGAGAAGAGGCTCACCCTGGGGGCCACTCTTCCCCTTCTCTCTCTTCTCGCCTCACTCTGTTTCATTTGACTCTATCCTACAGTCACACCCTTGCACAACTTTCACACGCGCCCTCGTGGTAAAGCCCTTCCATTGCACTTTGGTTGGGTTAGCTTCTGAGGGTGCACAAACCTAGCATAGGTACATACAGATGCACACATGCATCCAAGCACTGGTTTATGCGTCCTGATATCGCTCAATTGACTACGGTCTGGGGTGGAAAATGGCGCGGCTCCGCCAGTAGAAACTAGTGAGGCAAACATCTAAGCAACAACAAAAAATGTCCAGTGTGCCCCCAACGTTTCTTCCTGATGATATTGAAAACATAATTTTGGTTGGACAGTAGTCGTATTTGCTCAATAGTCATGAATATTCTTTTCAGCCAATGCTAAGGTATTTATTTTCAAATGCGTTCGACTTATTTTCAAGCGGCTTTGCCATTTTCAAGTTTTCAGAACTATATATATATATATCTTAACATTGCAAGCCCGAACACTGTCCAACTCGAGAAAACTCATAAATATCATTCAGGTACTGAACAGTTACGAGATAAAGCCGAGCACAAAATGCACAAGAGCGAATAAAAGCAAACGAGGCGGGGAAAATAATAAGGAAAGGCATAGCTTTCAAAGGGAACCTGTAACGTCATGCTTGAGCAGACAGGGAGATCATAGACAAATTCAAAATGTGGTTGGACCTGTTCATGGTCAAGCTCCCTGACGATTCAAGACACAAATAATGCAGAAAATGTTGAGAAAAATAGGATGTGCGTCAGCGGTCTCATTACATGATAATCATAGCATTGAGGGGAAAAACCGGTCCAGATGAAACATTCGAGTACGTGACAATGTGCTAAAATTAATGCAGGTGGAGAAATAGAAGGAACCCGCATATGAAATGACTAAATATTCATGAACCGTATTGGGAGTGTGTGAGACAAGATAGACCGGTTTTGGAGAGATAGCCACCAGGGTGGGTCGCATATTCTACCACAGCAGTGAGGAATTTATCCCTCGACATGGGGTAGGGTTCCTAGTCCACAGAGATAACAAACACTCGGTATTGGAATGCCACCCAATCTCCAGCAAGCTTATAAAGCATACGATTAACGACACCTTTCAACATTACTGAATACAGACGGCCACAGCAGATTATGAGAAGGCAAAAGTGGAACTATTCTACGACCAACTACGGAACTGAGTCAATAACACCGACAAGAAAGACATCCTCATACAAGGCGACTGGAATGCTAAAGTTGGCCTTGATACGAATAGAACCTGGCCAGACACATGTGGATCCTTCTGGAAGAAAGCCTCAAACGGGAGAGGTTACAGATTACTAGAATTTGCTGAATACAATCACCTTGGGCTTGCAAATACGCTGGGGAACCACACGATTTTGAGAATGACCACATGGCACTCTCCCAATGGGAAGTTAGTTGTCCATCGCAAGTGACGATAGTGACATCATGAGACGGTTTTTATCTTGATGATATAGCTTGCGCTGTATTTGGATTATAGTGAAGAAGAAGATGCGCTGGTCATCAAACTCATTCTCTGGTACCGAACTATCTTGGGCTAGTGGCAAGACATAAATCAAGACGACTATAGGTAATTCTGGATGCATTACCTTTGAGACCAGGGGTCGCTTGAAACCTGACGGGCTCAAACCCACTCCGTTTCCGTTCATGGCTTTGAGAGGCGAGTGCCTTACCTCTCGACCACAGCGACCATGTGGGAAACACCACAACCAAATAGACTACATAGTGGTACAGACTAAATTTCTTTCCAGCGTTAACAAAATCCCACACCCCCCCACCCCCCCCCCCCCCCCCAAAAAAAAAGAAGCTTTCTGTGGACGAACATGGGTAGTAACGATGACCTGCTCGTGATGCTAACCTTTCGCATAAAACTAAAGACAATTACAAGACTGACAAGTACATATAAATTATTAATAATTAAATTGCAGAAGTGCATCACCAGGAACAATAGTAGGCGGGCGTATCAGTTGGTTAAGGAACTGACAAAGGAAGAACATATCCAAAATGAGAACAATATAAGATGAGACAGGGAACACAGTAACGACAGAAGAATAGGCTATTCAGAAATGGACGGAATACTGTTCACAATTATAGAACATACATACCATTGGTGACACTATAGCGATAGAAGAATAGGCTATTCAGAAATGGACGGAATACTGTTCACAATTATAGAACATACATACCATTGGTGACACTATAGCGATATTACTAGAAGACCCACAAGAAGAAGAGGATAACTTCACCATCCTATGCGAAGAAGTAGAGGTGGCACTCAAATCTCTCTGTTGGTATAACCAATATACAACGCGACCTACTAACACACGGAGGGACAATGGCTATAGGCATTCTCACGAAGATCTGTAACACGATCTGGCAGACGGGGAAATGGCCAACAGAATGGACAAAATCACCGATTATAGCCCTGCTTAAGAAGGGTAATCTCCAACAATGCCAAAATGACCGAGCTAGTTACTGGACTAGCTCGAACGGAGCTAGAACTTGTGAGTCTAATCTAAAATTTTGACAATGTCGCTCAGAAATTTGAAATTTAAATTAGTACAGAGAATAGTAAGATCATGGGCAATGTCCCAGAGTGCCTAACAAGTCCTATTGCGATCAAAGGCGAACCATTGCAAAGCGGTAAACGGTTTAAATACCCGGAAGCCCTGATGTATGCGGAAGACTCCAGAACTAAGATTCATGCAAGAACAGCGATGACCATGGCAGCTTTGACCAAACTGAGGCCGCTGTGGATTGACAAAAGCATCAACTTGAAATGCAAGTTGAGTTTAATGTATGCACTTGTCACTTCCGTGTACCTTTACGCCTGCAAAACGTTAACTCCGATAACAGTTCTAGAGAGTACAATTTGTGCAATGCAGTTTAGATGTCTGCGACGAATCCTAGGCATTTCGTATCTAGATCACGTGACACCGTAAAGTTAAGGGCGGACAATGTAAAGACACATTAACTATGGTAAGTGCAAGCTTATATGGTATAGGCATGTATCAAGGCCACCTGTGTTAACCAATACGACCTTGCAAGGTACTGCGCTTTGTAAGCAAAAGAGAAGGGGTGGAAAAAAATAGATGGGAACACAACACAAGAGATCTATAGAAAATCTATAGAAGATCTATAGCTAAAACAGATGGGAACAGAAGAGAGTGGATGGGAAGATCTATAGCTAAAACAGATGGGAACATAAGAGAGTGGACGGGAAGATATATAGCTAAAACAGATGGGAACAGAAGAGAGTGGACGGGAAGATCTATAGCTAAAACAGATATCCGGGCACAGAATCGAGTGGAGTGGTGGGAACTGGTCCAACAATCTCCAGTATTGGTGCCCCAATGACCTGTCAGGTTACGGGACTGCTGATGATGATGAGGTGGCGGAGGAGGATGTGAGCACCTGAGATAACTTACTTACTTACTTAGTCGCTCCTCTTCTACCGTGAGGTGTAGAGGTTTTTCAGATAGAACGCCGGTGGACCTAGAAAAAGCATTTGACAAAGTCTGGAAAGAGGGACTTAAAGTCAAGCTACTAAGAAATGAAGTTTGTGGGAAAATGTACAATTGGATCAGTCACTACCTCAAAAACAGAACAGCCAGAGTTCAAATACAACGGCATATGAGCAAAAAGGTGACACTAGAGCAGGGAGTACCCCAAGGGGGAGTACTGTCACCCACTCTTCCTGGTGTACATAAATACATAACAGAGAATATACCAAGAAGAGTCCATAGCTCAATGTTTGCAGACGATCTGGCTATGTGGACATCTGAAAAGAATCTCACCATAGCAAGAAATCGGATGCAGCAGGCCCTAACATCGCTGGAAAAGTGGGCGAACTCATGGCTGGTCAAAATAAACGAGGAGAAAACCACATGCACAATATTCTCGTTCTCAAACAAACCCCAAAACACCAAATTAAGTCTTAACGGCAAATACCTGCAACCAAACGACAACCCAAACTACCTGGGAGTCACATTTGATCGGCGCATGACATGGAAAAGTCAGATCGAGAGAAACCGAATGAGAGCCAGACAAAGAATGGCAATCATTAGGAAACTTGCTGGCACAAGCTGGGGAGCAGACGAAAGTATACTAAAGAAACTGTACACTGGAAGAGTGAGACCAGTTCTTGAGTATGGCATTGCGGAATGGACAACAGCAGCAAAGGCGAACTTTGATAACATTAGCAAACTCCAAAACCAAGCCATGAGAGTTATAACAGGAGGCATGAAGTCAACGCCAATTGTAGAACTTGGAAAAGATTACAAAACTGCAATCCATGACCGACAGAAGATACTGCAGAGCCCAGCAGCAAGCAGAGAAACTCAGAAGACTGACTGACCATTCAATGCACCAGAGACTAAATAATTTCGGAAATGGGAAACTAAAGCGGAGAAACTTTGCAGAAATAGCCAAAGCAAAGATGCACGAAAACCCCATGAACGCACTAACACCAAAGCCCATCCCTACAGTACGAAAACCTACCTGGAGGCAGGATATATTTCCAGAGGTGGTAGAAACTATACAAGGTATTGGGAAAAAAAACTGCCAGACTGAAAAAGAAAGAAGCGATACAACCTTGAGGTACATAACGAAAAACTACCCAAGCATGGACTGAACCCATGCATACACCGACGGTTCTGTAACAAACACAACACAGAACGGAGGGGCAGGGGCATTTCTGAGCCTACCAAATGGCAGAAAAATAACACTGTCAGTGGCAGCTGGAAAATTCTCAAGCAATTTCAGAGCGGAGGCAGAGGCACTGAGGGCGGCAGTGGAAGAAATGGTGACAGGTAAAAGGAATGAAAGCCACATAGTCCTGCTTACAGATGCCCTGGCCGTAGTCACAGAACTAAAAAGCCAGAAAAATACTGAACTTAATGATTTAAGAGCAGTACTCTGTCAACTATGCCAGCAGTTCGCACCAAAAAGAGTACTGGTACAATGGGTTCCATCCCACTGCAACATCCAAGGCAACAAGGTGGCAGACAGACTGGCAAAAGAAGGTGCAAAACTACCACAACCAGATACTAGTATAACATACAAAGAGTCAAAACGGCTTATTAGAGCTAGATACATGACCAAATGGGAAACAGAACATACTGGCTACACAAAAAACTATGCCTATTACCAGTTGAACAGAAGAGAGCAGGTCGTGGTCTTCAGACTTCGCACTGGCCATTATAGACTGAGGTACCACCTATTCAACAAATTGAAGATAGGTGGCACTGACGAATGCTCGTGTGGTACAGGGAAAATGACCCCTGAGCATTTGCTGCAAAACTGCCCGACATACGAGGATCAGAGAGAGCAGATGTGGCCATCACCAGTGGTAACACTAGACACGCTCTATGGCGGTGTCGACAGCCTCAGGATGACCGCTGCTTTTTTCGAAAAAATAAAGGTCGACGTCTGACAGCGTACGAAGAAGAAGAAGAAGAAGAAGAAGAAGAAGAAGAAGATAGAACGCCACACTGCTCTATCCGACGTCTTTTTTCTGGCCTCTTTCCAATCCAGCCCTCGATCACTTAGGGACGTTCGTATATTGTCTTCCCAAATTACTTTGAGACGTCCTGTGGGTCTGCGTCCTTGACGTTTTATCTCCCATCACCGCTTTGGTATCCGATCTTCTTCCATTCTACAGACATGGCCAAACCACTGTAGTTGGGACTGCTTCACTCGTGTCTTCAGGGGTTGAACTTCGAGATTGCTACGTATTGTACCTGAGATAACGTTATAGTTAAATATTCTGAGTTTGATACGTGTACTCGGTGATTTAGATTTCCAAATATTCGTCAACTGGTTGAAAGCATTGGATGCCAAGGTGATTTGGGTGAGAATTTAATTTTTTGCATTTAAATTTTACGTCAATTTAAGGCTTAAACAGGTGACATTCTCAACTTTCTGTATCACTTGACCATTGTATTGAACATCAGTTCTTGTGTGAGTGAGGTTCAAGGTTTGAGTTTTGGAGATATTTATAGAAAAAATCTCCTCCATCGCCTTAGATCGATGCTTAAGTTCCTGATAAAAATCGGTCAGCACATTCAAACATAGTCCTCGGAATTTCTCCTGACAATGTCAGGTCAGCATCCCGGGCCATATTGCGAGGCATTGCAATATTCTCCCCTTGTTTTACCTCGTCGAGATAAGCGATATACCTTGTCTCTACAAGCCTCCTCACAAAGACCTCCACATTTTCTATGAGCATATCACATTGTTGTGTCGATGCTGAAAATAATATATTGACTCTCTCCAAAGTTAAACAAAAATCAAACCACGCTGAACTATCCTGAAAGAGTAAACTCCACGTTGTTTTAAGCATGGCATAAGCACAACTTCTGGAGTCGTTTCTTTAATATTCAGAACTCCCTCACGAATTCCCGTCATAGTTGCAGTGTTATCATATCCTTGAACACGGCACACTTTTATGTCCGGTTGACGTACATTAACCATTAGACTACCCGAGCTACTTCAGGTGGCTCCTTTTCAGTACCTATTTTTACACAAGCCACTTAGAGTGGCATGCTATATGTAATCTCTATTAGCAAAGTTAAACGAACAATTTTCTAAGTTTAGTCCAATCCAACAATATTAATGATACTTCGTGTTGATGAACTATTCAATTTTAGAGCCATTTTGCGCTTTTTTTCTCAGATAAAACGGTTCAAATTTAATAGATTAGTTGATCAAATGAATTGCTTTAGCAAAAATGTTTTGATAGTAATTGCTTCCTGCGATCATAAGCAAAGAATATCGGCAGAACAAGCTTCACAGCTTTTCTATCCATTAAAAGTGATAAAACGTACATAATAATAATAATAATAATAATAATAATATGTGTTGTGATGTAATGTTGTGAATAAATTGATATTGTCAGTGAAGATTAGTGTTAAGAGCTTTAGACCTGTACAAATAAATTATGATATATTTTGGTCAGTTTATCCTTTTTTTTAAAACAATTTTGTTTTAAATGTATTTACAATATTTGTGGACTACTATTTTTCTATTCTTCTTTATTTTAAGACAAATTGAATCTATTAGATAGCCCATTCAATTGAGTACATGTGACACATTAACATAATGATTAAAATAAGAAAATTATGATACAACATGTGATGTGTCCTAATCTCGACATATATAGTTTTCCTTGCAGCGTTACCATATCCTTGAACACGGCACCTTTTTATGTGCAGTTGAACGTCATCAAGCTGTCTCAAGAAATTGTCAGCTCAGAAGCGATTTAACCGAATATCTGGCAGAACTTAAGAAATGATTCCTTCAATTCTGCTTCCCTCATTCGATATACATGCTAAAAATGATACAAAGAAGCGCTACACAATGTTTCATTGGGATTCCAGAATTATAGTTATGTGGAAAGACTCAAGAAAAATTGGTCTGCAATGTCTAAAACAGAGAAGAATTTGAGGTGACTTGATACAAATTTATAAATTAATCAACGGAAAAAAATCTATAAAAATCGACCAAATTTTTCAGAGTACAAGAACAAGAGGATATAGCTTCAAGTTGTTTAAAGACAGGTCCAGATTAGATATTAAGAAATAATTTGTTAATCAAAGAGTGGTGAATGATTTGAATGGATTGCCACAGAATGTAATTGATGCAGGGTCAGTTAATGCATTCAAAAATAAATTGGATGCTCACATTTATTTTTAGTATTGATGGAGCGGAATAAACTGGTTGTATACAGACTCTGTAGAGCTTTCTAAACCAGTATAATGAAGTTAGGTTAAGTTGAGATATGAACTTTGAACTATCTAATCTTTTCACATATTTGAATTATATGCGACAAGTCCGGGGTACTATCAAAAACAATTCCAAAATACTTTGCTTTTTGTATATCATTAACAATTTTCTTGTTGACTTCATTTCCCAAATTCTAATGAACTTATTCTGAACGCCTTAAGATAAATACGAATCAACTCTCGCCTCCTGTTACTACCGATTAAGTGCTAAATCCTTAATAAGTGTTCTGTTTAAACCAGGTCATATTTAGATAACAGCTTAACCAATTCTAAAAAAATATCCAGAGTTTTCTGACGTCCTCTATTTATGGCATTGAAAGGGACGGTTTTGGTGGGCAGAAACAAAATCATGTCTAAGTAAAGTAAGTCCCATGTCCATTTACAGAACATAACTCCTTACAACAGCCACCTATTTGGCTGTTATAAGTTTCTTGGCAAGTACGGAAGGTTACCATTACTTTCCGTACGTGGAGGAGCATTAGCCTCGAGAAAACAAAACCAAGTGTCTGCCAGATTGGACACAAGTAGGAATCCAACCCGGAACGTTGGGATTGTGAAAACCGAGCGCGTTTCACCCATAGGCCACGCAACCTCCAATGTCTAAGAGACAATTAAAAATATCTCACCATTTCATTCTTTCTGCATCAATTGCTGCTTGTAGGTTACAAGCAATTGTATTGTGGAGCTTCAATCCGGCCCGCAAGGTTTCAATCCGACCCGCAAGGTTTCAATCCAGCCCGCAAGGTTTCAATCCGGCCCGCAAGGTTTCAATCCAGCCCGCAAGGTTTCAATCCAGGCCGCAAGGTTTCAATCCGGCCCGCAAGGTTTCAATCCAGCCCGCAAGGTTTCAATCCAGCCCGCAAGGTTTTCCATTTTTCTAAGATGACCCTCCGAAGCTTCATGTTGACAAACGTTTGGCTTTAACTTCCACCAGGGGGAACTGAGACGCTAGTCCGGTCAAGCACAAGATACTGACCAGGACGTCGCATCAGGGTCAGGCACAATACAATGACCAAGACCACAATCTCTTTTCCATGCAGGTTCCCTGGAAGCAGGCTGTTTTCAAGGCAGCCTGGCTGACGAGATGTGGATCGATGTGATCCCCGTGGTAGTGAGCACCACGCAGATGAAGCCAAGCATAGCCCAACCGCCTGGATGACCGCGGTCCACCTTCATCAGCATGCTCGGGATGTTAGAAAAGCTACTACAATCCGTCACTTAACGTCCTTTCCATGGCGCTTACAAGACTAAATTTACTCATTGTGGGTATTAAACAACAACTTCCACCATGCATTGAACTCTGGGACAAACTTGTGAATCCCTGCTTTTTCATCTTATGCCACCAATCCGCAACAAAAACAAAGCAAACTGCTTTTTGACTTGGAGTAAACCATCCATTTTCACAACACTTTTTTGCCATTTGGCAAAGTCTTACAAAACGATGACAAAGGTTTCGACTCTCTCCTTCTCTCGTATCGCCTTGCCTTTGAAATACAAATATAGTAATATCTTGCCATGGTACCCATAGATACCCTGGCCTCCATGGTGGGCCCACCTCCGCCCTCCACACCCCTCCCCCGCCTTCCTTTATTTAGTTCGCCACTGGTAAACGAGCCTGTACAAAGTAGAGAATGAGGTTCGCAAACACATTTTTACCTACGTGAAATTGCTCATCAGATAGGCTTTCGGTTTTCAAATATCCTTGGGCGTATCAAAAACAAATTGAAGTTCAGATTTTTTTCAGAAACATCGGGCGACAGAGTTGATTCAACGCAACAAAGAGGAACGGCTTTACTGGTACAAATATGTTATATGCGCTTCACAGAGCACACCATGCTTTATATTGTCCACGCATGAACAATATTTTATTGTTGCTCGGCCTATAAATAGGCAGAACAAAAACGCAGTTCCCTAAGCATGTCTCTGTCTTGTAGAATCTGTTCGAAAGACTAAGCCCTCTCATAGACAGTAAACAAAGAACGAAAATCTAAGCCCTCTCATAGACAGCACAGGAAAAATAATAAGTGAGAATAGGAAGGCAGCTAATCTACTCATTCAGTACTTTGGCAATGTCTACAGAAAAGAGGACTACTTCAAGATCCCAGAGCTTATAGATATTTTTCAAAGAGACATGGATACAGTGGGATTAAGATCAATCTGTATTACGAAGGAAATTGTTTTTTTTAAATTGGAGGGGTTGAAAGTGGATAAATGTCCAGGTCAAGAGGGTATTCATCCAAAATTGCTGTTTTAAATTAGACACTAACTAGCAAAACCATTGGCTATATTATGTTCTCAATCACTTGCAGGAGAAATTGTTCCACGGGATTGGGGAGATGCAGGAATGATCCCCTTATTCAAAAAGAGCAAAAACTCTGATCCAGCAAATTATAGATCAGTGAGTTTAACGAGCATAGACTGTAAGTTGTTAGAGTCAATAATCAAAGGAAACATTGTAATGCATTTAGACAAGTTTAATCTAATCAAAATAGTCAGCTTGGGTTTACCAGAGGGAGATCGTGCTTTACAAATCTATTAGAATTCATGAAGGAGGTTACTAAAATAATAGATAAAGGGGAGCTACTGGATGTTATTTATCCGGATTTTGCATAGGCCTTTGATAGAGTACCTCATTAAAGATTATTCCGAAAGCTAAATTGCATGGAATAGGTGGAGAAGTTACCAAATGGATTGAAAATTGGTTAACATGAAGAAGGCATAGAGTGTGCATAAATGGTGTAAATTAAAAAGTGGAGTGTCACAGGTCTCAGTTTTGGGACCAATTTTATTCTTGATATATATAAACGATTTGGACATTGAAATGGGATCCATGATTGCAAAATTCGCTGATGACAAAAAACTATGCAGTAGTGTTTCATGTAAAGCAGAAGTTAATATATTGAGGTCGAATTTAGATAAAATTCGAGAATGGTCTGTAAGCTGGCAAATGGAGTTTAATGTAGATAAATGTACAGTCATCCAGATGGGTAGATCCAATGTAGACCACAATTACAGAATGGGCGAGAACAATATTATAACGATAGAAAAGGAAAGGAATAGAGGGGTTATAATAGATCATTCAACTAAGGTGAGTGAGCAAGTTCAGATAGCAGTGAAAAGGGCAAATGCAGCGTTAGGTATGATAAAAAGAAATATTAAACATAGGAGCTAGGAGATGATAGTCAAACTGTATAAAGCATTAGTTAAACCTAGATTTGAGTACTGTGTACAGCTGTGGAGTCCTTATCATAGAGGGGATATTAACATGCTGGAAAGGATACAAAAAAGAGCGTCAAAAACTGAAAGTGGTATTCCAGAATTACAGTTATGAGGAAATACTAAGAAAACCCGGCCTACATTAACTAGAAAAGAGAAGATTTTGTGGCGAAAATGCAAGTTTATAAGATAATCAAAGGAACGGATAAATTAGACTATAACAAGTTTGTTTTTTCTTCAAAAAAAAACAACCAAATACGAGAACAAGAGGGCATAGCTACAAATTAACTAAAGAAAGGTCAAGATTTGATATTAGAAAATGTATTTTTAGTCAGAGAGTGGCGAATGCATTGCCACAGGAAGTAGAGAAGGCAGCAACAATTAAAACATTTAAGAATACATTGAATGTGCATAGCTTTTAGAGCAAGATAATGTATATGAAACTGGTTGTATACAGACTCTGCAGAATCTTCTAAACTAGTATAAAGACGTTAAGTTAAGTTATGTGCTGCTTCTCCGCACATCACATAGGGTGGGGGGGGGGGGGGTAGGGCCAGTTGTAGTCCAACAATGACGATAAATACTAAGAGCTCTAGACTGTTGAACCTTAGCCGACCAGGTAACGACCTCCGTTTCTATTTTGGAACTCGACCAAATGAAAGTCACAAATGTCCTATACACTTGTAGCTCGGCTCCTACTTGTCTAGGCTAACATCCCGTTATACCGCTTCTTACATTACGTGTATATGTTAACATTGAAACTAAAATGGGCTATAGTTGTTAACTCAGTCTTGACAACACACTGTCTGTGAGTCATTGTCTACTCTACTTGACACCTAAATCCTCTTCTCCAGGAGTTTTACAATATTGTGTATTAATAACAGCACAACTGTTCATTCACTGATGGTTTTGATGTATTTATGATGAAACACATACATCACTTGCACGGGTCTTGTAAGATTTTGATCTTCAGTCAAAACACGAATACTTTATCGTTCTCTTCTTATCTTCTTTAATTCTTCAAGAAACCGATTTGTTTACTTTTGTACTTCCTTATTATTTAATAAAGTAAAGGCGGGTTCTATATCAGAGACGGTCGTCGAGGATGAAGTGGTAGGTATTTGTTCTTTTTTAAAGTGTATTGACCAGCTGCGTTCCTCACTGTTTTGTTTTATTGAACCAAGTCATTTAAGATGTACAGGTGGGGAAATTGGAGCGTGGCTTGGCCGGAGGTTGTACTCTGTACCTTTGCCGCCAGAAGTCAGTGCTGTCAGCACTATGATAACCAGCTGTTCTCGTTTGACGATACTGGCGCAGATCTGAGTCTTTGATAGCGAGCTACTGCGACTTTTCCCAGTGCGAAGCGAAGTTGAGAATGAGGTCCAGGATCCTCCTGAATGTAGTGCAATGTGAGGTTCCTCAGTCAGTTTGTTACTACGGAGACTACAATGGCAATCCCCATCTGTTTAGCCAGACTACTGTGGCACACCTGTGAGGAAATGAGGCGGGGTCTTGATCAGTATGTGTTACCTGGCCCTGATTACTCTTAGCTCCAGATGCCCAGCTGTAAACAGGTACATAATACAGTTAGAGATGGTAGGGCAGCGAAGAAGGTAGCATCAGCTAATGTTTTTAAAAAGCTGAGAGCTAGTACAATGGAGTCTCTAACACTTCATCCCCGATGGCAATGTCCCTAATGGGACCCCTTTTAAATGTATATCGTATCATATTTAGGGGTGATCAATCTAGAGCTTTTTTATCTCTCAAACCTAGTAGGTTAACCTGGATGTCATACTTTGACATCTGGACGTGACCAAGTAAGAGTGATTTGATGTTATGTATATTATTACTGTACGGGGGTTGGTGGGCCTGAGGGAAACTAAAGGAGTCTCCAAGAAAAGTGTAATTAACACAACAATCGGACGTCTCTTGGTATTAATTGTCCATCGCAAGCGATGATGGCCACATCAACAGACGGTTTTGTCTGGGTGTAACCTGCGCTGTATTTGGATTAAAGTGAGCAACACACTGTGTCTGTCATCAACCTCACTTTCTAGTCCTGAGCTACATTGAACCAGTGGCAAGACATTAGTCAAGACGACTGGAGGCAACTCAGGATGCAGGCACTCTAGTCTCACCTCCCGTGAGACCAGGGTTCACTTTAAAACTTGTGGGATTCTTTTTCTTCTTTTTTTTCTTCGTTCGTTCTCAATCTCCCACTACCAAACCCTGAAAAGACGGAATGTAGTCCAGAGAACGGAATGCGTTGTGTCGTAGTTTACAGCTTGGCTGCGATATTTGCACCTTTCGGTCCAACACATCCGACTTCAGCAAGCATTTTTTGAGTTCCGGGTTAGCATTCCATCTTCGATCCCTTCTCCTTAGCCAGTCTGCCCTGCTGCAGCCTGTTATCCAGGATACCCGTGTGGAGGTGTAGAAGGGTCTTGTCAGTTATGGTTCGCTGGCCCTAACGCTAGCAGTCCGCTATGGGTCGTTGACCACTGCAGCTCATGCGCTGCTCAGCATCTTGATCCTTATGGGATTCGATAGTCCACCGTTTCTGTTCATCGCTTTGGGAAGCGAGTGCCTGACCTCTCGACCACAGCGACCACAGAGAACTCTGAAGAATCTTTAGACAACCAGTGTTACATTCCAGTCGCGTATTTTCGTCACAAAGTGACCAGCGTACGATTGGGATGTTCATGCCCACACGAAGTCACCCCCACGCAGTCATGCTAGCGTTGTTGGGATCTTGGCTGATGTGTCTGGGGTTGTCATTGGCCAGCTTTTTCCTGATCACACGACCAGTACTGATCATAGACGATGGTTTCACTAGTTCCTGGTTTCACTAGTTCCTGGTTTCACTAGTTCGTGGTTTCACTAGTTCCGCCCGGCTGCATACGACTCCGTCTGCCCCCCCCCCCCCCATGATATTTACTTGGAAATTTGCTGCCCATTGGGATGTGTGTCCCCTGGTAACGATTTTTTAGTCGGTGAATTGTGTCACTGCCGAAGCATCATTGATCATAAAACAGCCCTGCTGCGGATGTTAATCAACATCGAAAGACTCCGAACACAAGCCCAGAACACCATATGATCTGCTCAAACCTTCTGAAAACATGCAATGTAGATAACAAGTTACAGAGTGAATAACAAAGTAATTCACGTGGCCGAACATTGGAAAAATGATGTCTGACGTGGTACACAGAACAGGGGAAGTAAGTTTTACCGTATGACCCTTCTATTGCACTTTGGTAATTTGGCACGTTCAGTAATGGTTTTCAAAGCAAAATTTGTTAATTGCCAATAGCTGGATTTAAACAATCGATCTAAGGATTTCTAAACTTTCTGCTAGAGTGATTTATGGATATTGATATGAGTAGATATCAACCATCACTTGGTGCCATGGACGACGTACACTACAAACAGCGAGAATTATGCCTTTGGATTGAAACAGTCACCAAAAATGAAAGTTTAGACAAGAAATTATGTGACATGACTTTATAAACAAATTTAGAAATATGATCACAGAAGCTTACTTTTATCATCGATAATTTGTAATCAATTGTTTATTGAAACTGATGCCAGATTTTAAAGTTTCTGGGATGTCCTGATTTATTTGTATGCGAGAGTTACTATGTGAGCGTTCACTTTCAACAACGCATCATTCCCCCCCCCCTCCACACCCCACTCCCTCCCACCTTATGTCAACAACTGTCCATGTTTCGCATATCCCTCACTCCCCTCTATCACCTGGACGTCCGTTATGGATGACCCCTAACGTTTCCGGCCAAGAGTATTATCAAGCTGGATTGTTTTCGATCATTCGGGATTAGAGATGTTCCCTTTGATCTTGTCCCATGTATTACCTACTGCTGACGGCACAGACGTGTCAACAGCGATAAGATGTTAAGATTGATGACTGACCAGTTGCTACGGGTGTACGGTCCGGGCTTCACTACTGTCCGATTTTACTTCGTGAATCCCCAGGGCTGTCAGCTCTTGTGATAGACATCCGTTAAAACAAGTGGTTCGAACTCAAGCTAGCCCTATTTTATACATTGAAAAGTCGATGTTCCCAATCTGATCGTCTTACCCCCCCCCCCCCCCCCCGCCAAGTCATTTAGGATCGTTTTCTTTTCTTTGGGGGATGGTGGGGGGGGGGGGGGGGTTGGTTCTCTGTATTCTACTGGCGGAGGCACGCACTTTCCACCCGGACCGTTTTCTTTTAGGCGATATCAATTAGGATGTATTAACCAGTGATTGGATATATTTGTGCGTCTGTACGTACATACGATCGTTAGACGATCTCAGTGGTCACCCCAAACCAAAGCGCAATGGAAAGGCTTCACCCTGAGGGCACGTATGTGTGTGTGTATAGAAGGTTATACGCCTATATCTTGTGGATATCTTGGCATTTTGCACCTAGATGTGAAAGGCCATGAACGGGTCTGATATAGAACCAAGTCAAGCTGCTTATTTACTGCATATTGCAACTTCATCTTCACCTTTTTCCTGTATCATCTCTAGGCTATTGTTTCAAACCTTTCTTTCCAAACCCGAATGGCTACTTCTCATCCAACCGGCTTGTTTGCCTCCGTCAATACCTGACGGTGTGTACAACTCCACAAGTTGTAGAGCTTTCTATCTTGACAGGAGAGATTAAAACCGCACGGTTAGTTGCCCCTGACGACATGCTCTCAATGCGTCAGTGGTACTATTCTCGTGACTGACACAAACAGTTCTCTCCCGGAAACACTATGACAGCTGCGTGGTTGCAACAACCTAGATATACCATTACATCAAACGAGAAGGACAGCAGAGATTCATCATGTCATGTACATAAATACAGTGACTTCCACGATCAATTCCCTGAACGTCTATTCAGGGGGAGTTACATCCTGTATTTCAAACACTTATTGTTTTAAAAACCAAATGTAATGTTTTATATCTCTCCTTTGAATTGTATGTTGTTTTTCCTTCTTCTTTTCTTCTGTTAATTATCCTCTTATTTGGGCGAAGCATTTCTTGTTCTGTTTCGGACAGTCAACTACGTGTTTGTCAGTTATTTTTTAGCAGTATCTTCGTATTAATTTAGTTTTTGGAATGCTGCTTTTACTGTTGTAATGTATTGTTGTTATTAAACCTGAACCGTTGGCTAGCTTTGATAGTCAGGTATCAGTCACGAGAACGGCTTTATTATGCTTTACTTGTTGTGTTCTTCACTGCCTTCTGTTCTTTGCTTCCTTGTGTTCTGTCTTCCACCGCTTGTTATATTTTTTTATATCTTCTTGTTTGGTGCATTTTTCTGTTTTCGTTTAATTATTGAATTTGTCTCTTGTCTTCTTCTAATTGTTGTATTCTTCTCTGTTTTCCTTCAACTGCTACATTTTTCTCTGTCTTCTTATAATTGATGAATTCTTCTGCTTTTCTAATAATTGGTGTATTCTTCTCTGTAATTGGATGTATACAGACTCTGCAGGGTCTTCTAAACCAGTATAAAAACGTTAAGTTAAGTTAAGTTAAGTTTCCTTCTGTTACATTCTTCTATGACTTTTACTCTAATTGTTGCATCCTTCTCTGTCTTCTCCTGCTTGTTGTATTTCTCTCTGTCCTTCACTTCCAGTTCTTCTTTTAATAATTCTTGTTTATACTGGATCTTCACACTGGATCTTCACACTGGATATCCTTTCTCAGTAAGGACCAATGAAATTGCTTGTTATTGTTTCAGTTGACTTCAGTGACATGTAACATTATCGTGTTATAAAGAAAAAGAAATAGCCCGGAAAAGATGGGGCAACAAACGAAATGCTGATGGGGATGGGCCAAACAGCAAAGAGGAAGTTACTATCAGTCCTGAACCAAAGCAGGGAAAGGGGAATTGTACCGCAGTCATGGAAAGACGCTTTACTAATACCAGTACCAAAGAAAGAAAAAGGTAGTACAGACCAAAATGGATACAGGCCTATCAGTCTACTGAGCTGTGTAGGTAAACTGATGGAGCGTATGATAAACACTAAACTGATGTGGAACCTGCAAGAAAAACACATATTAATTCCACTGCAAGCAGGATTTAGACAACACAGTTCCACTGAGGACCAGATGACTCTCATAGCACAGGAAATAGAGGACGCTTACCAAGAGAAAAAGCATACAGTAGCGGTTTGGGTGGATCTAGAGAATGCATTTTATAAGGTGTGGAAAGAGGGACTAAAAGTCAAGCTACGAAGAAGTGAAATATCTGGAAAAATGTACAGATGGTTCAGCCACTACCTCGAAAACAGAACAGCCAGAGTTCAAGTGCAAGGGCAGATGAGCAAAAAGGTGACACTGGAGCAAGAAGTACGCCAAGGGAAAGTACGGTCACCCACACTTTTCCTGGTGTATAAACAACATCACAGAGAATATACCAAGAAGAGTCCACAGCTCCATGTTTGCAGACGATCTGGCTATGTGGACCTCCGAAAAAATCTCACCGTAGCAAACAATCGAATGCAGAGGGCTCTAACATCGTTGGAGGAGTGGGCGAACTCATGGCTGGTCAAAATAAATGAGGAAAAAACAACATATGCGATATTCTCCCTTTCAAATAAACCCAAAAACACCAAAATAAGTATCAACGGCAAATATCTGCGGCCAAACGACAACCCAAACTACTTGGGAGTCACATTTGATCGGCGCATGACATGGAAAAGTCAGATCGAGAGAAACCGAATGAGAGCCAGACAAAGAATGGCAATCATGATGAAACTTGCTCGCACAAGCTGGGGAGTAGACGAAAGAATACTAAAGAAACTGTACACTAGAAGAGTGAGACCAGTTCTCGAGTATGGCATTGCGGCATGGACAACAGCAGCAAAGGCGAACTTTTATAAAATTAGCAAACTTCAAAACCAAGCCATGAGAGTTATAACAGAAGGCATGAAGTCAACGATAATTGAAGACCTTGAAAAGATTACAAATCTGCAATCCATGACCGACAGAAGAGACTGCAGAGCCCAGCAGCAAGCAGAGAAACTCAGAAGACTGATAGACCATCCAATGCATCAGAGACTAAATATATTTGGAAATGGGAAACTAAAGCGGAGAAACTTTGCAGAAATAGCCAAAGCAAAGATGAGCGTAGACCCTATGAACACCGTAACAACACCAAAGCCCATCCCTACTCTACGAAAAACCACCTGGAAGCAGCATTTCATTCCGGACGTGGTAGAAAATATACCAGGTATTGGAAACAAGAACAACCAGACTGAAAAAGAAAGAAGAGACAAAACCCTGAGGCACATAGCGAAAAACTACCCAAGCATGGACTGGATCCATGCATACACCGACGGTTCCGTAACAAACACAACACAGAATGGAGGGGGAAAGGTAATCCTGAGCCTAACAAATGGTAGAAAAATAACACTGTCAGTGGTAACTGGAAAACTCTCAAGCAATTTCAGAGCGGGGGCAGAGGCACTGAAGGCCGCAGTAGAAGCAATGCTCACAGGCGAAAGCAATGTTAGTCTTCTGTTTTTGATTTCGTAAATGCATCTTCCATCTAACGTTATGTATGTATATGAGATCACATATTTTGAGAAAAAGAAAGTTAACAAGACAGACAGAAGAGAACTGGACCAACTGAATGAAGACCATAACACGCTTGACAGGCAGAGACAGATCACCATTCTTTGCCTCTGGACAGAGCACACCAGATTGAACACACTCAATCTGGGGTAGTTGTCTCGCCGCAGCGACTCAATTTCAACCAGTGTTCGTAAAGCGATCTCAGTCCCGCCAGGCGGAGCGATAGCGCGGGCTTGCGGAAAACGCTCGCCTGCCTTTCCCCGTAGAGCGAATTGGGTGCGGTTTGTTGCAGCGGCTCCTCCACCGAGGTGCGCTGGTCTGTATCAGGAAACGTGGTCCGTCCGTGGTGATTTATCTAAGGCTTATAGCAGAGCTCGACAGTACGTCTTGCTGGTGGTCCGACTCTCGCAAAGAGCTTGTGACCGGCAAATGGAAAGCAGGAATCGTTGCCTCGAGGCCCTGCGTTCTCCTACGGAGAAGGGCAGGCCGGCAGGCCAAATTGTCTCTAGTCCCAGTGAAATTCATCACCGAGGTCGTTGGGATCCGTTCTGCACAGAGCGCTGCCATCCCTCCTCGAGCGAGCCCGGTCGGTCGGTCGTCTGGTGCGTGTGGGAGGCCCCTGTCAGGCGGTCCTAGGTCGACGGAGTGAGGGACGGGTGGAACAAACCGTCCGTCCGTCCGTCCCATCAGTCGGTCCCTGCGGCCGTCGTCCCAGCGAGGCTTTTTACACACCCTTCCTCCGCCGACCGGTGTGTGCTGTACGTACGTCTCCGACAGATATTTGGTTGATCCTGCCAGTAGTTATATGCTTGTCTCAAAGATTAAGCCATGCATGTCTAAGTTCACACTGTCTCACGGTGAAACCGCGAATGGCTCATTAAATCAGTCGAGGTTCCTTAGATGACACGATCCTACTTGGATAACTGTGGCAATTCTAGAGCTAATACATGCTTACCAAGCTCCGACCCTCGCGGAAAGAGCGCTTTTATTAGTTCAAAACCAATCGTCGTTTCCCCTCGCGGGGTTGCGGCGTCCCCACTGGTGACTCTGGATAACTTTGTGCTGATCGCATGGCCTCATGTGCCGGCGACGCATCTTTCAAATGTCTGCCCTATCAAATGTCGATGGTACGTGACATGCCTACCATGTTTGTAACGGGTAACGGGGAATCAGGGTTCGACTCCGGAGAGGGAGCATGAGAAACGGCTACATCATCCAAGGAAGGCAGCAGGCGCGCAACTTACCCACTCCCGGCACGGGGAGGTAGTGACGAAAAATAACAATACGGGACTCTTTCGAGGCACCGTAATTGGAATGAGTACACTTTAAACCCTTTAACGAGGATCTATTGGAGGGCAAGTCTGGTGCCAGCAGCCGCGGTAATTCCAGCTCCAATAGCGTATGTTAAAGTTGTTGCAGTTAAAAAGCTCGTAGTTGGATCTCAGGCGCAGGCGGGCAGTCCGGCTCGCGCCGGTTCACTGCCCGTTGTCTCCTGCCCTACCGTCTGCCGGCTCTCTCCCACGGGTGCTCTTCGCTGAGCGTCCTGGGTGGCCGGCGCGTTTACTTTGAAAAAATTAGAGTGTTCAAAGCAGGCCTCGGCTGCCTGAATAATGGTGCATGGAATAATGGAATAGGACCTCGGTTCTATTTTGTTGGTTTTCGGAACTGGAGGTAATGATTAACAGGGACAAACGGGGGCATTCGTATTGCGGCGTTAGAGGTGAAATTCTTGGATCGCCGCAAGACGAGCTACTGCGAAAGCATTTGTCAAGAATGTTTTCATTAATCAAGAACGAAAGTCAGAGGCGCGAAGACGATCAGATACCGTCGTGGTTCTGACCATAAACGATGCCGACTAGCGATCCGCAGGAGTTGCTTCGATGACTCTGCGGGCAGCTTCCGGGAAACCAAAGTGTTTGGGTTCCGGTGGAAATATGGTTGCAAAGCTGAAACTTAAAGGAATTGACGGAAGGGCACCACCAGGAGTGGAGCCTGCGGCTTAATTTGACTCAACACGGCCAACACTGAAACGATTGACATGCCGAGACCACTCTTCTGGGGTCTAATATGGAACTGGTGCTGGATTTAGACCCTCAGAAATCTGGGGCTATGCCCCCTGTGGCCCGGTTTGGTCTGCATCCAGTGTTCTGAAAAAGGAATTGACGGAAGAGCACTATCAGGAGTGGAGCCTGAGGCTTAAATTAACTTAACACGCCAATACTGCAGAATGACTATCAAAAAGTACACCTTCGTGGGGTCTAATAGATAACATGTGCTGGAATTAGACCCTCGAAAATCTGGGGCTACCCCCTAAGAAACTTGATTGTCTCGCTAAGGGAATTGACGGAAGGGCACCACCAGGTGTGGAACCTGCGGCTTAATTTGACTGAACACGCCAATACTGTAGAACAACTGACAAATCGAGAGCACTGCCGTTTGGGTCTAATAATGAACGTACGCTGGTATTAGACTCACGGATGACAAGTCAGCTCTCAAACACTCAAATGAAAGAACGCTACGGAAATCGTCTTTAACTCCGCAGAAACCGCAGATTTCAAATACCTGGTCATTGACAAACAAAAGCCCTCAATAAATTCGTCTGATCAAATAGTGAACGGGTGCTGGAAATAGATCATCTGAAGACAGGTCAGTTTTACCCTACAAATGACAGGGCGTTGCTACGGAAAACCAGCTCAAATCGAGAGGAGCCGCAGACACTTTGGTTCACGTACCAGGCTGATAAGCCAAGGGCGCGAGGCTACCATGTGGGGGATTACGGCCGAACCCTTGTAAGCCGCAATCCCGCCCAAAATCTCAGCACCACTGCAATGGGAGGCTCCTACATGCTCGGGACCTGGGGCTTGCGCCCCAGCCCTATCAGGTAGAGCCACAGTAAGAGGTCCTTGCCGCCCGCCAATCAAAGCGGGCGGACAACTGCTTGATACTCACCTTATACGGCGATTGGGTGCGAAACCACCAACCAAAGACTTAGTACCTGGTCGGGGTGTCGAAAACAGTAGAGCAGCCACCTCACTGTGAACTGGCAAGACTCAACCACTGACCATGAGAGTTGTCCGCACACCAGGCGAACAACATCTCTGTGACATTACCAGGCTTGTCCTCTGGCTAAATGCACTCCGGCTACGATATCTACCTCTGTACGTTATCAGCCATATAACTATCATGCTGGACGCAGAAGAGATGCAGACCAGCGGACATTGCACACCTGCCCCACTGTGTCAACACCCCAGGTGGCGGGGAATGCTAGGCGTACCATCCCTGCATAGAAGCCAAGAAAATAAAAGGAAAAAGAGATACCCCACTCACATGCAAATGCTACATTTCTGGCAGGACGTGACGATCCTGGGATACAGACACACTGGACTGCCTCTCTTCCGGGTAAACCAGTCCATCTCATATATCATCTCACATATCATCATTGCACCCTATAGACACGAGTAGTGAAGACTCGATAGTCTAGTAAGACAACTTCCATAAGAGAGAAAACTCTGATCATAAACAACTGCTGCCTTGCAGATAGGCTGGGGACAGCCAAAGGCTAAGGAGGGCATCCCTACAGAAACGCCTGTTGAAATCGGATGCACGGGGCCGCAAGCCTAACAAAACAGTGCAACGTAAATCGCAGTATGATAGCAGTACAACCTATCAGAAAAACGCATGGCGCTCATCCTGCGGAGTCCCGCCAGGCAGCGATAGTGCCGGGCCTCACGCCTCGAAGGGGACCACCCTTGACTACTGGTGGTCACCCACCCATGTGTCGTGGAGTCAAGGCACATGGCTATGGGGCAACTTCTATTCGCCAAAACCTCAAGACCCTCAAAATACTACAGTGGAATGCGGAGGGAGTCATTAACAAAAAACTTTCCCTAACACACCACCTGCATGAAGGTAAGATTGACGTGGCATGTATCCAGGAAACGCACCTCAACAATAACCATAAATTCTCAATCAGAGGATACCAGACCTTCCGTCTAGATAGAGAAGGCCACAAAGGAGGGGTCCTGATACTGACCAGAAACTGCATACCGAGTAGCGCGGTATCTGTCAATCACACCGGACAAGCAGAAATTGTAGGAGTTGACATAATGGCCCAAGAGACGAAGCTCCGCATTTTCAATCTGTACGGACCACCAAATAGAGACATATCGCTCTCGAGTATGGAGGTCACAGACTCCAACTGCATAGTAGTTGGAGATTTCAACAGCCACTCGGAGAGATGGGGATACTCTGACACAGACAGCAGAGGTGACGAAGTGGAAGATTGGGAGATAGATGCAAATCTCTCCCTAATCAATAGGCCGGAGGATAGCCCTAGCTTCTATTCAAGAACATGGCATACCACCTCGACTCCAGATTTGGCCTTCTTCACACAGGACATACACCATAAAATAGACCGCCAGGTGCTAAACCAACTGGCAGGTAGTGACCACAGGCCGATCAGGCTAACCATTGACATGGAAGTAGGCCCACAGGAAACAAAACCGCTCCCACGTTGGAATTACAAACGAGCTGACTGGGACAGATTTGCAATCCTGACAGATGGGCTGTGTGAAACCATCAACACACGAAACACCAAAATGAAGCCCATGGTGGAAAGCCTAAGCAAGGCAATAATGCAAGCCGCCACTGAAACCATCCCAAGAGGAGCTAGGAAAAACTATAAGCCCTACTGGAATGATGAGTTGCAGAAAGTGGAAGATGCAGTAACAAATGCTAGGAACATGGCAGAGCGAGAAAAATCCATGGAGGCAAACATCGCCCTCAAAGCCGCCACGGCGAAGTACAAACACACTCTCAAGCAAACAGCAAGAGAAAGCTGGAAAAATAAAACGGAAAGCCTAAACCTGGACAAAGACGGGAACAAGCTATGGAAGCTAGTCAGAGCCATGAACGACGAAACCCTGTCAAATAAACAAATTACTATCAAGCAGGGCGAGAACTTGATCACAGGTAAGAAAGCCGCAAACGCCTTTGTCGATCACTATGCCAGAGCAAACCACATCGAGGTCCCTGCAGATAAGCATACAGACATTAGCGAAGAGCTAAAGGGACACGAAAACATAAATACGGCTCCTGAAGAGCACATGATGGCCAAACTAACAATGCGCGAAATGGAAGAGGCTATGAGAACACTAAAGAAAAGGAAATCTCCCGGAAAAGACGGGATCACAAACGAAATGCTGATGGGGCTGGGCCAAACAGCGAAGAGGAAATTACTATCAGTCCTGAACCAAAGCTGGAAAAGGGGTATTGTACCCCAGGCATGGAAAGACGCAATACTGGTACCAGTACCAAAAACAGGAAAGGATAAAACAGATCCAAATGGATACAGGCCCATCAGCCTACTGAGCTGTGTCGGCAAGCTGATGGAACAGATGATAAACACCAGACTGATGTGGCATCTGGAAGAAAAACGAATACTAATTCCACAGCAAGCCGGCTTCAGACAGCACAGATCCACTGAGGACCAGGTCATCCTCATAGCCCAGGAGATAGAAAATGCCTACCAGGCACAGAAACACACAGTAGCTGTTTGGGTGGATCTGGAAAAGGCATTTGACAAAGTCTGGAAGGATGGACTTAGAGTCAAGCTAAGAAGAAGTGATGTCGGTGGGAAGATGTACAAGTGGATCAACCACTACCTCAAACAAAGAACGGCCAGAGTCCAAGTACAAGGGCAGATGAGCAAAAAGGTGACACTCGAGCAGGGAGTACCCCAAGGGGGAGTATTGTCACCCACACTCTTCCTGGTATATATAAACGATATTACAGAGAATATACCAAGAAGAGTCCATAGCTCAATGTTTGCAGACGATCTGGCTATGTGGACCTCTGAAAAGAATCTCACCATAGCAAGAAATCGGATGCAGACGGCCCTAACATCGCTGGAAGAGTGGGCGAACTCATGGCTGGTCAAAATAAACGAGGAGAAAACCACATGCACAATATTCTCGCTTTCAAACAAACTCCAAAATACCAAATTAAGTCTAAATGGCAAATTCCTGCAGCCAAACGACAACCCAACCTATCTGGGAGTCACATTTGATCGGCGCATGACATGGAAAAGTCAGATTGAGAGAAACGGAATGAAAGCCAGAGAAAGAATGGCAATCATGAGGAAACTTGCTGGCACAAGCTGGGGAGCAGACGAAAGCATACTAAAGAAACTGTATACTGGAAGAGTGAGACCAGTTCTCGAGTATGGCATTGCGGCATGGACAACAGCAGCGAAGGCGAACTTCGATAAAGTTAACAAACTTCAAAACCAAGCCATGAGAATTATAACAGGTGGCATGAAGTCAACGCCAATTGTAGAACTTGAAAAGATTACAAAACTGCAATCCATGACCGATAGAAGAGACTGCAGAGCCCAGCTGCAGTCAAAGAAACTCCGAAGACTGAATCACCATCCAATGCACCAGAGACTAAACAATTTGGGGAATGGGAAACTAAAGCGGAGAAACTTTGCAGAAATAGCCAAAGCAAAGATGCACGAAGATCCAATAAACGCACTAACAACACCAAAACCAATCACTACTGTACGAAAACCTACCTGGAGGCAGGATATATTTCCAGAGGTGGTAGAAAATATACCAGGTATTGCAAACAAAAACTGCCAGACTGAAAAAGAAAGGAGAGATACTACCCTAAGCTTCATAACGAAAAGCTACCCAAGCATGGACTGGACCCATGCATACACCGACGGTTCTGTAACAAACACTACACAGAACGGAGGGGCAGGAGCATTCCTGAACCTACCAAATGGCAAACAAATAACACTGTCATTCGCTACTGGTAAGTACACAAGCAATTTCAGAGCGGAGGCAGAGGCACTGAGGGCGGCAGTGGAAGAAATGGTGACACACAGTGAAAATGAGAGCCATATAGTCCTGCTGACAGATGCTCTCGCCGTAGTCACAGCGCTAAAAAGCCAGAAAAACACTGAGCTTAATGACTTAAGAGCAGCACTCTGCAAACTGTGCCAGCAGTCCGCACCAAAAAGGGTAGTGGTACAGTGGGTTCCGTCACACTGCAACATCCAAGGCAACGAGGAGGCAGACAGACTGGCAAAAGAAGGTGCAAGACTACCACAAACAGATACTAGTATGACGTACGAAGAGTCAAAACGGCTTATCAAAGCCAGATACATGAACAAATGGGAAACTGGTTACACCAAAAACGATGCCTATTACCAGTTGAACCGAAGAGAGCAGGTCGTTGTCTTCAGACTTCGCACTGGCCACAACAGACTGAGGTACCACCTATTCAACAAATTGAAGATAGGGTGTATCGACGAATGCCCGTGCGGTACTGGTAAAATGACCGCTGAACGTCTGCTGCAGAACTGCCCGACATACGAGGATCAGAGAGAGCAGATGTGGCCATCACCAGTGGAACTGCAAGACAAGCTCTATGGCAGTGGCGAGAGCCTCAGGATGACCGCCGCTTTTTTCGAAAAAATAATGGTTACTGTCTGACTGTGTACGCAGAAGAAGAAGAAGAAGAAAAAGAACACACTCATATGCGAGCTTCACCTGTCTGGTGTTAAAACCTTGGGACATTGTATTTTCCTTAACTGGCCACATCTGGCTTTAGAAGCAGACATAAAAACATAACCGGGCGAAAGCGAAGAGCAGCCTGCAAGGCGCTAGACCAAAAATAAATAAGAGTGGTCCTGGGTTCATTCCCCAGTTGAGGCGGAAATGTTTTTTTCAGACCGCAACGGCTCCCGGATCGACCCAGCCTTAAATGGGTACCGGTCCAGTCCGGGAAGTAAAAGCGTCGAGGGAAAGGAGATGGCTACCGCCAACATATAGCCGAGCCACTGAAATGTGAGATCGCTAACACCTCACACCCCTACGGGAGTAATGTGAAATCGCTAACACATCACACTCCTACGGCAGTAATGTGAGATCGCTAACACCTCACACTCCTACGGCAGTAATGTGAGATCGCTAACACCTCGCACCCCTACGACAGTAATTTGGGATAGCTAATACCTCACACCCCTACGGCAGTAATATGAGATCGCTAACACCTCACACCCCTACGGCAGTAATGTGAGATCGCTAACACCTCACTCCCCTACGGCAGTAATGTGAGATCGCTAACACCTCACACTCCTACGGCAGTAATATGAGATCGCTAACACCTCAGTCCCCTACGGCAGTAATGTGGGATCGCTAACACCTCCCACCCCTACGGCAGTAATATGAGATCGCTAACACCTCACACTCCTACGGGAGTAATATGAGATCGCTAATACCTCAGTCCCCTACGGCAGTAATGTGGGATCGCTAACACCTCCCACCCTTACGGCAGTAATGCGAGATAGCTAACACCTCACACCCCTACGAAAGTAATGCTATGGGTTACTTTACTTCACGTTTACTATATCAGAGCTCTGCAGCCTGGACGTTACCGTCCCCTAGTGGGCGATTGAAGCTTTCAGGTGGGCGATAGCAGAATAATTAGATTCTGTATTAAAAACACAACCTGAGTTAATTATTGCAGAATGCCAACAAACCAACAAAAGTGCAAATTTTGAGAACCTGTTTTATTTACGTGGCAGCATACGGGCTGTGAAACATGGACATTTACCCAAACCTCGAGTCCTTCAAGTCGAAATGTTGTACAAAAGTACTCAGAATACCGTGGACCGAAAAACGAAGAATGCAGACATTCGACAAGAATTGGGCACATAGCAGAACTGATTCATACATTTCATCATTAACAATAAATTGAAATACTTTGGCCTCATCAAATAACACATTAGTTTAAGAGAATGGCAATAGAAGGTATGATGCCGGGCAAGAGAGGTAGTGGTATACCAAGAAGACGATGGCACCAAGATGTCAATGAATACTTGGTCATGACTCTGGAGCAGTCTGGAGATTTGGCAAGAGGTCGAGTTTCTTTCAGACGGACTGTCATGGGAGCGACGTTCTGAAAAAGACAGCGGACATGATCATTAAAAACATCCAAAATACACAGACTCAGTGGACGGTCGTGGGACATTCTTCAATTTAGATTTGAGTAGGTGGTAAAGAAAATTTACCGTCACCAAAGTTATAAAAATTGGCGCCAAGTATAAAAATGTTGAAGTGCACTGGTCTACATAAACCAGAGAGAAATAAGATCATAATTTTAGGGACTTTTCTCCTTGCACACATTCTTGTTTCATTTTACTCTGTCGATCAATCACACTCTTGCACAACTTTCACACGCGCCTTCAGGGTGAGGCCCTTCCATTGCACTTTGGTTGGACTGACTTCTAATAGCGCACAAACCTAGCATAGGTACATACAGACGCACACATGCATCCAAGCACTGGTTTATGCTTTTTAATATCGTCCAATTAACTACGGTCTGGGGTGGAATTTGAGCCTCCGCCAGTAGAAACTAGTGAGGCAAACACGTAAAGTAAAAAAATAAGTCTATATAAACCATTCATTACATTGTTTTAAACTGGCTGTACCTTCTAATGATCCTGCACGCTTTCCACAACCGTCTCATATCGGCGTCAATACGGCCGTTTGCTTTGTTGGAATGAAAAAATGGGCAACATGAAGAGCAGATGCAGTTCTTTGATCCAAGGAGTAGAAAAACAACGAATAAAGATAACTACTCAATATATTACATTTGAATATTTTAACAATTTTTTAAATAATTTTTTTCAGAAGCAAAAAGACAGATTATATTTACAATTCAGAAATATCAATGTTAAATTACATTCTTTTGTCCCCCCATTGAGATAACGCAGTCTTGAAGCGCCAGCCCCAAATATAATAAAAATGTGTTTTTAAAGAATTTTGGAAACTTTAAGAATTGTTTAAGAGTGGCGGTATTGATAAAAGGAAATCTAATTTTTTCTTCCCAAAAACATTTATTTTTCAACGCTTCACGTTTGACAGACTTCTGCTGATACTTTTTATTATAATAAATTGTGCGTGACTTTATATTTGAATTCAAGAACGGACAAGGACTGGTGATCTATTGAATTGGAAGGGATATATCCGTATAAAAAAAACATTGATACTATATCACTGACCTCTATGATACGTACCGGAACAGGATAAGGTGAAAGAACTCGATCTAAAACTACTTGACGGATAAATATAGAATCCTAAACTATAAACATGAAACTGAGAAGAAGCAATTGTACAAATTATATCTGCACAAAGCACGCAAGGTAGATAGTTTGCTAGTGCCATGAAACTCTTAATTTGAACTTGTCAGTCATGTCTTCAGAGGAGGGTTGAGAAACTATCTGCCAAAAGAAAAAGATAAGTAGCCCTCTATACTCCATTGTAGAAGAAGAGCAATTCAGTCGTTGTTCACATATGTTGTTGTAGTTGTTGTTGTTGAAGGAATGTCCACAATGAGTAAATTTACCCTTTTGAAAGCATCCCAAGCGTACTGCTGAAAGTGGGCAGAGGTCCTCCAGGCGGTTGTACTATACTTGGCTTCATCTGTGTGTCGCTCACTACTACGAGGACCAGGTCGGTCCCTCCCCTAGTTAGCCAGGCTGCTATGAAAACAGCCCATTTCCAAGGACGAAGGACTGCGGGGAAATCAAGGTGAGGGTCTTGGTCAATATATTTTGCCTGACCCCAACTAACATGTTCGATCAGTTGATTTGCCTGACCAGACGTTAGTCTTCCTTCCCGGTCATCTATGTAATAATGAAATTTACTGGAATGGTAATTATAACTACAAATATGTTTAATTACTGTCAGTGTGTCACCACTTGAGCAAGAATGTGCTTATACAATTACTTTAAAATAAATGTGTTGCATTTTGTTGGTTTTCGGAACTGGAGGTAATGATTAACAGGGACGAACGGGGGCATTCGTATTGCGGCTTAAGAGGTGAAATTCTTGGATCGCCGCAAGACGACCTACTGCGAAAGCATTTGTCAAGAATGTTTTCATTAATCAAGAACGAAAGTCAGAGGCGCGAAGACGATCAGATACCGTCGTAGTTCTGACCATAAACGATGCCGACTAGCGATCCGCAGGAGTTGCTTCGATGACTCTGCGGGCAGCTTCCGGGAAACCAAAGTGTTTGGGTTGCGGGGGAAGTATGGTTGCAAAGCTGAAACTTAAAGGAATTGACGGAAGAGCACCACCAGGAGTGGAGCCTGCGGCTTAATTTGACTCAACACGGCCAAACACTGACATGATTGACATGCCGAGAGCACTTTCGTTGGGTCTAATATGGAACGGGTGCTGGAATTAGACCCTCGAAAATATGGGGCTATCCTCTCGGTAACCTGATTGTCTCGCATCTAGTGTTCGCTAAAGGAATTGACGGAAGGGCACCACCAGGAGTGGAACCTGCGGCTTAATTTGACTGAACACGCCAATACTGTGGAACGACTGACAAATCGAGAGCACTACCGTTGGGTCTAATAATGAACGTGTGCTGGTATCAGACTCACGGAAGACAAGTTAGCTCTCTAACATTCTAATGAAAGAACGCTACGGAAATCGTGTTTAACCCCGCAGAAACCGCAGATTTCAAATACCTGGTCATTGACAAACAAAAGCCCTCAATTAATTCGCCTGGTCAAATAGTGAACGGGTGCTGGAAATAGACCATCTGAAGACAGGTCAGTTTTACCCTACAAATGACAGGGCGTTGCTACGGAAATTCAGCTCAATTCTAGAGGAGCCGCAGACACTTTGGTTCACGTACCAGGCTGATAAGCCAATGGCGCGAGGCTACCCTGTGAGGGATTACGGCCGAAACCCTGTAAGCCGGAATCTCGCCCAAAATCTCAGCACCACTGCAATGGGAGGCTTCTACATGTTCGGGACCTGGGGCTCGCGCCCCAGTCCTATCCGGTAGAGCCACAGAAAGAGGTCTCTGCCGTCCGCCGATCAAAGCGGGCGAACAGCTGCTTGATATTCACCTTATATGGCGATGGGGTGCGAAACCACCAACATAAGACTTAGTTCCTGGTCGGGGTGTCGAAAACAGTAGAGCAGCCACCTCACTGTGAACTGTGAACCAATGACCATGAGATCTGTCCGCACACTAGGCGAACAACATCTCCGTGACATTACCAGGCTTGTCCCCTGGTTAAAACACTCCTGCCTCGATCTCTACCTCTGTACGCTACCAGTCATACCAATGGACGCAGAAGAGATGCAGACTAGCGGACATTGCACATCTGCCCTACTGTGTCAACCTCCCAGGTGGCGGGGAATGCTAGGCGTACCATCACTGAAGATGTGCCGAGAAAATAAAGGGAGCAAAGAGGTACCCCACCCACATGCACATGATACGTTTCTGGCAGGACGTGACGATCCTGGGATACAGACACACTAGACTGCCTCTCTTCCGGGTTAGTACAAACCAGTACATAGTCCATATCATATATCATATATCTCATATATCATTACCGCATCCTATAGACACGAGTAGTGAAGACTCGTCAGTCTTGTAAGACACTTCCATAAGAGAGACAACTCTGACCACAAAGTACTGCTGCCTTGCAGATAGGCTGGGGACAGCCAAAGGCTAAGGAGGGCATCCCTACAGAAACGCCTGTTGAAATCGGATGCACGGGGCCACAAGCCTAACTAAACAGTGCAACGTAAATCGCAGTATGATGACAGTACAACCTATCAGAAAAACGCATGGCGCTCATCCTGCGGAGTCCCGCCAGGCAGCGAGAGTGCCGGGCCTCACGCCTCAAAGGGGCCCACCCTTGACTACTGGTGGTCACCCACCCATGTGTTGTGGAGTCAAGGCACATGGCTATGGGGCAATTTCCATTGACCAAAAACTCAAGACCCTCAAAATACTACAGTGGAATGCGGAGGGAGTCATTAACAAAAAACTTTCCCTAACACATCACCTGCATGAAGGTAAGATTGACGTGGCATGTATCCAGAAAACGCACCTCAACAATAATCATAAATTCTCAATCAGAGGATACCAGACCTTCCGTCTCGATAGAGAAGGTCACAAAGGAGGGGTCCTGATACTGACCAGAAACTGCATACCGAGTAGCGCGGTGCCTGTCAATCACACCGGACAAGCAGAAATTGTAGGAGTTGACATAATGGCTCAAGAGACGAAGCTCCGCATTTTCAATCTGTACGGACCACCAAATAAAGAGCTATCGCTCTCGAGTATGGAAGTCAGAGACTCCAACTGCATAGTAGTTGGAGATTTCAACAGCCACTCGGAGAGATGGGGATACTCTGACACAGACAGCAGAGGTGACGAAGTGGAAGATTGGGAGATAGATACAAATCTCTCCCTAATCAATAGGCCGGAGGATAGCCCTAGTTTCTATTCTAGAACATGGCGTACCACCTCGACTCCAGATTTGGCCTTCTCCACACAGGACATACACCATAAAATAGACCGCCAGGTGCTAAACCAACTGGCAGGTAGCGACCACAGGCAGATCAGGCTAGACATTGATATGGAAGTAGGCCCACAGGAAACAAAACCGCTCCCACGTTGGAATTACAAACGAGCCGACTGGGACAGATTTGCAATCCTGACAGATGGGCTGTGTGAAACCATCAACACACGAAACAACAAAATGAAGCCCATGGTGGAAAGCCTAAGCAAGGCAATAATGCAAGCCGCCACTGAAACCATCCCAAGAGGAGCTAGGAAAAACTATAAGCCCTATTGGAATGATGAGTTGCAGAAAGCGGAAGATGCAGTAACAATTGCTAGGAACATGGCAGAGCGAGAACAATCTACGGAGGCAAACATCGCCCTCAAAGCCACCACGGCAAAATAATAATACACTCTTAACCAAACAGCAAGGGAGAGCTGGAAAAACCAAACGGAAAGCCTCAACCTGGACAAAGAAGGGAACAAGCTATGGAAGCTAGTCAGAGCCATGAACGACGAAACCCCGTCAAACAAACAAATTACCATCAAGCAAGGCGAAAACTTGCTCACTGGTAAGAAAGCCGCAAACGCTTTTGTCGATCACTATGCCAGAGCAAACCACATCGAGGTCCCTGCAGATAGGCATACAGACATTAGTGAAGAGCAAAAGGGGCACGACAACATCAATACGGCACCTGAAGAGCATATGATGACCAAATTAACAATGAGCGAAATGGAAGAGGCTATGAGAACATTAAAGAAAAGGAAATCTCCCGGAAAAGACGGGATAACAAACGAAATACTGATGGGGCTGGGCCAAACAGCGAAGAGGAAACTGCTATCGGTCCTGAACCAAAGCTGGAAAAGGGGAATTGTACCCCAGGTATGGAAAGACGCAGTACTTGTGCCAGTACCAAAAACAGGAAAGGACAAAATATATCCAAATGGATACAGGCCTATCAGCCTACTGAGCTGTGTCGGCAAGCTGATGGAACGTATGATAAACACCAGACTGATGTGGCATCTGGAAGAAAAACGAATACTAATTCCACAGCAAGCCGGCTTTAGACAGCACAGATCCACTGAGGAGCAGGTCATCCTCATAGCCCATGAAATAGAAGATGCCTACCAGGCACAGAAACACACAGTAGCGGTGTGGCTGGACCTGGAAAAGGCATTTGACAAAGTCTGGAAAGATGGACAGAGTCAAGCTAAGAAGAAGTGATATTTGTAGGAAAATGTACAAGTGGATCAACCACTACCTCAAAAATAGAACGGCCAGAGTCCAAGTACAAGGGCAGATGAGCAAAAAGGTGACACTTGAGCAGGGAGTACCCCAAAGGGGAGTACTGTCACCCACACTCTTCCTGTTGTATATAAACGACATTACAGAGAATATACCAAGAAGAGTCCATAGCTCAATGTTTGCAGACGATCTGGCTATGTGGACCTCTGAAAAGAATCTCACCATAGCAAGAAATCGGATGCAGCAGGCCCTAACATCGCTGGAAGAGTGGGCAAACTCATGGCTGGTCAAAATAAACGAGAAGAAAACCACATGCACAATATTCTCGCTTTCAAACAAACTCCAAAATACCAAATTAAGTTTAAATGGCAAATTCCTGCAGCCAAACGACAACCCAAACTATCTGGGAGTTACATTTGATCGGCGCATGACATGGAAAAGTCAGATCGAGAGAAACCGAATGAGAACCAGAGAAAGAATGGCAATCATGAGGAAACTTGCTGGCACAAGCTGGGGAGCAGACGAAAGTATACTAAAGAAACTGTACACTGGAAGAGTGAGACCAGTTATCGAGTATGGCATTTCGGCATGGACAACAGCAGCAAAGACGAACTTCGATAAAGTTAGCAAACTTCAAAACCAAGCCATGAGAGTTATAACAGGAGGCATGAAGTCAACGTCAATTGTAGAACTTGAAAAGATTACAAAACTGCAATCCATGACCGATAGAAGAGACTGCAGAGCCCAGCTGCAGTCAGAGAAACTCCGAAGACTGACTGACCATCCAATGCACCAGAGACTAAACAATTTGGGAAATGGGAAACTAAAGCGGAGAAACTTTGCAGAAATAGCCAAAGCAAAGATGCACGAAGATCCCATAAACGCACTAACAACACCAAAACCCATCACTACTGTACGAAAACCTACCTGGAGGCAGGATATATTTCCAGAGGTGGTAGAAAATATACCAGGTATTGGAAACAAAAACTGCCAGACTGAAAAAGAAAGGAGAGATACTACCCTAAGCTTTATATCGAAAAACTACCCAAGCATGGACTGGACCCATGCATACACCGACGGTTCTGTAACAAACACTACACAGAACGGAGGGGCAGGAGCATTCCTGAACCTACCAAATGGCAAACAAATAACACTGTCATTCGCTACTGGTAAGTACACAAGCAATTTCAGAGCGGAGGCAGAGGCACTGAGGGCGGCAGTGGAAGAAATGGTGACACACAAAGAAAATGAAAGCCATATAGTCCTGCTTACAGATGCTCTCGCCGAAGTCACAGCGCTAAAAAGCCAGAAAAACACTGAGCTTAATGACTTAAGAGCAGCACTCTGCAAACTGTGCCAGCAGTCCGCACCAAAAAGGGTAGTGGTACAGTGGTTCCCATCCCACTGCAACATCCAAGGCAACGAGGAGGCAGACAGACTGGCAAAAGAAGGTGCAAGACTACCACAAACAGATACTAGTATGACGTACGAAGAGTCAAAACGGCTTATCAAAGCCAGATACACGACCAAATGGGAAATCAAACTTACTGGTTACACCAAAAACGATGCCTATTACCAGTTGAACAGAAGAGAGCAGGTCGTTGTCTTCAGACTTCGCACTGGCCACAATAGACTGAGGCACCACCTATTCAACAAATTAAAGATAGGTGGTACCGACGAATGCCCGTGCGGTACCGGTAAAATGACCGCTGAACATCTGCTGCAGAACTGCCCGACATACGTGGATCAGAGAGAGCAGATGTGGACATCACCAGTGGAACTGCAAGACAAGCTCTATGCCAGTGTCGACAGCCTCAGGATGACCGCCGCTTTTTTCGAAAAAATAATGGTTACTGTCTGACTGCGTACGAAGAAGAAGAAGAAGAAGAAGAAGTATACACAAAGCAAAGCGCTACATTTATTTTAAAAATATAAATAGACAAAGGAGCCATCCAATGATAAATGATAGTCTTTGCGAAAGCAGACAGTCTATTACGTCATCAGAGGGCGGTACAACTGAAGAAAACAAATGTGGCAGCAAACAGTTTCCAATATTAGGTCAAAGTATTTCTTTGTTTATATGTTTGTATAATTGTGTTGTTTTCATTCAATATGGCCGTTGCAATACTATTTGTTCTTACTAAATATGTGTTGTTGTTCTTGTTGTTATTTAATGCTCACAATAAAATAAGTTTACTCTTTTAAACGTCCTGAAAAGGACGTAAAGTAATGGGTTGTAGTAGCTTTCCTCACATCTCGAGCGTGCCTATGAAGGTGGACCGCGATCCTCGTGGTGGTTGTGCTATGCTTGAATTTCATCTGTGTGACGCTTACTACTACGGGGATCACGTCGATCCACATCTCGTCAGCCTTGAAAACAGCCTGTTTTCAGGGAACGCTTCATAGAAGGAAGAGAGATAGTGGTTTTGGTCAGTATATTGTGTCTGGCCCAGACGGACGTCCTGATCAGCATCTCAGTTTCCCTACTAAGTATGGGATAGACTGGAACAAACCTCAATACAAACGGTGATTGAAGTCGGTAAAAAATATATATAAATAATGGTCCAAAAACCACACCATGACAAAAACAAAACGAAACCCACGTTACTGCAACAAGGGCTTCGCCAGGGACAAAGAACAAACGAAAACAATTTACAAATCCAAACAACAACAAAACTAGATTTTTATGTAAGGTGGAATGTACGATACGGTTTGAGTCGGGAGTCTTTACAAGGAACTGTGCAGGAACGAGCGAGTCACGGTATGTCGGTTATGAAAAACACCAGTTATGAAGAAGAGTGGGATAAACAAGACATTGTGAATATGATTATATGTAGAATAAAAATAAATGAAACAGTCCGCACGTAGAACCAGTCAAACAAAACATGTATTAGTAATGGCGGAATGATAAAAATAGTCATACAAAATACATCAGAGACGAAAAATATGAGAAAACACAAACAAATTTCAAAACAAACAAATATTAAGCGACACGTAAATATGTGTTTTTTTATAAAAATTAAAGTACAAACATACATGTATGCAGAAAACAGAAACTGAATGGATGAATAAACACAATCAAAATGAGAGCGATATATAAAAGCGATAGTATGGGAGGAAGGGGAAGAAAGGAATGTGTTTGGAAGACTCAGTAAATGTGTGAATGTATTCAAACCATGTGGTTTAACGCATCCCAAAACGGAAATAAACCAGTTCTGAAGCTCAAGTCGGTATCAATCATCGAAGGAGCAGAAGATTATTCCAGTGATACAGATATCAACATTTTCCTGACTTCCAGGACTATTGAAATGCTTGGCAACCAGAGAGTAGAAATTATTATAAATTTCATTGAGGTGTTAGCGGAAGAGGGACCGGCGTTCAAGTCCAGCATCCCCGATGTATTTCATATTACATCGGTGACAAATAAATGTGTAGATTATGTTACATGACTTGCAGACGAACCTCTTTTTTTAATCTCAAAAGTTGATTTGGGGGGGGGGGGGGGATAATTAAGTTTTATGTTAGCTTCTAACCAACAGGTTATGCAAGTTTCTATCTCGTCTGTAGGCTAATCAAAGTGAATATTTTGAGAACCTGTGTTTTTTTCCCGTGGCAGCATACGGCTGCGAAATATTCACATTTACCAAAACCTCAAGGAAAAGACGCGAGTACTTCGAGTCGAAATGTTACAGAACGGTCCTGAATATACTATGGACCAAAAAAAGAAGAATGCAGACATTCGACAAGAGCTGGGCATAAAAGGAGAACTGGTTTATCAATTCCATCATCAACAGACAATTGAAATATTTTGGCGACATAAAAAAAAACACAACGGGCTTGAGAGAACGGTAATCGAAGGTATTGTGCCGGGCAAGAGAGACATGGGCAAACCAAGAAGACGATGGCACCAAGATGTCAAGGAATGCTTGGGTATAGCTCTGGAGCAGGCTGGAGATTCGGCAAGAGATCGAGTTTCTTTCAGACGGGATGTCATGGGAACGACGTTCTGCAAAGGATGAGATGAGAGTAAACTATTCCATTCAAACTACACTTAAATGTTGAAATACGTCACAAATGGTATTCATGCTACTGTCAGTTCTCTATTATATTCTACAGAACATACTACTGATTTTTTTAAACCAAAAAATTAACAAAATTTCTTAAATTTTTATATTAGTGTACAGAAAATAAATCAATGATGAAAGTGAAGATGATCTGCAGACACATCTTACTGCGCTCAACTCTGTGTGTGAAAGATACAGTATGAGCATTTCACATCCAAAATAGAAACTATGTAGATAAGAAGATCGCCTGAAAACATGAACAAGATCAAACAAGTGTAGAGTTCAGGTACTTGGGCAGTGTTTTCACACAAGATGGAGGTTAAATAGAGAGACAGAGATCAGATGCCAAAAAGCAAATGCGATTCCAACCAGCTGTGACCATTATTGAAACACCCTAACATAAACATGTCCACAAAAAGAATGCTAATCAACAGTATCTTCATGCCAACTCTCTGTTACCAGTGTCAAACATGGACTTTAACAAGAACTCTAGAGAGAAAGATCACGACATGTGAGATACGACGTCTCCGGAAGACAATCAACGTAACTAGGGGAAACAGAATGCGCAATGAAAATGTGAAAAGAACAGTTGAAGCAAGACCTTGCTCTGAATATATTGATGAAGAAGAATCAATTGGTTCGGCCACCTAAAGAGATTCCCTCCTGACAAACTACCCCTGTGCGCCTATAACGCATGACGTTCGGGTTTTCGCAACCGTTGCAGACCGAGAACTAGATGGATAGAAAATGTTGCGGATATTCTAAATCGTCATGGGATGACGACCACTTCAGCGACATGTCTAGCTCTGGACAGAAAACTACGGCTCCTCGCGACGCCTCACTGCACAAGTGGAAAAGACTAGACAAAACAAAACGTAAAATAAATAATTAACTCTTTTCTAAAGTTACTGTCGAATCAAAAATGTTATAAAATTGTATCAGCTATTTTCTGAGTTATATTTTTTTACGCTGGACCAAGACTTTATGGACGCACTTTAGACAAAATGTCTCTTGTCACGTGTGTAAGCCACTCATGCACCATGTTGTTGTTTTAATTCTGGAGTTATTTGCTTTGGCAACCATCTGAGAGAAAAGATATGCAGGGTTTAGTGCCAGGCAAAAGAGGCATCGGTAGACCGAGAAGACGATGGCACCAAGATACCCTGGAATGCCTGATATGACTGTGACTGAGACTGGAGTTTTGGCAACGGGTAGTTTCTTTCAGATGTGATGTTATGGGAGTGGCGCTCCATAAAAGACGTGCTAAATGAAGATGATAAGGATGATGATGATGATAATGATGATGAGGATGATATATAAACGATTTGGACAATGATATCAGATCCATGATTGTAAAATTTGCGGATGACACAAAACTATGCAGTAGTGTCTCATCTGAAGCAGAAGTCAAGGAAGTGATAGTCAAACTGTATAAAGTATTAGTTAGACTTAGATTGGAGTTCTGTGTACAGGTGTGGAGTCCTTATCGTAGAGGGGATATAAACATGCTGGAAAGGATACAAAGAAGAGCAGCAAAACGGATATTGGGATTCTGAAATTATAGTTCTGAGGAAAGACTCAGAAAAACCGACCAACAGTGTCTAGAAAAGAAGAATTTGAGATGGCAATACGGGTTTATAAGATAATAAAATGAAAGGATAAATTAGACTGTAACAAGATTTTTTCAGAATGCAACCACCTACAAGAACAGGAGGGCACAGCTACAAATTAATTTTTAAATGGTTCAAATTAGATATTAGGAAATATTTTTTTAGTCAGAGAGTGGTGAATGCTTGGAATGCATTGCCACAGAAGATAGTAGACGCATGGTAAAAGAATGCATTCAATAATAGATTTAATGGCCATAGTTTTTACATCAAGTGAAGGTAAAGAAGCAAGGAAATGTAAATGGAACACACTGGTTGTAAGCATACTCTGCCGAGTTTTATAAACCAGTGTTAAAACTTTAAGCTAAGTTATAAAAATAATTTACAAAACAAGTTAACTTGGAACAAAGAACAGCGGGATATAGGAAGGTTAAATATGCAGCAACATTTTTTTTTTCTTTTAAAGAAGCGAAGAAGAAAATAGCAAAATGTCTCGTGGGCGGAAAAGTCACAATAGTAAAATGATAAATCTATTCACGAAAGGAGAGTTGAACGACATGCGAAAATGGGCGTTCAGGATCTCTGGCCATACTAATATGGGCGAATAAGTGAGTCTTTTGAAGAGGATATGCGCTTGTAATTATTGTTTGATTGACATTTGTTGAGCTACACCTGTAATGTTAATACCGTGCTGCATCTAAAATGTGTTTATAACTAACATTAATAGTGAGTTGGTGGAGTATTTTTTTCGATAATTTGATAAACAATAAAGAAGTCATTGCGCAGGAAGGTCATACACGATGTGAAACCATTACAAACAGAGAACTGGCGGAATTAAACATATAACGGCGAAACTAAAAATGTGGACATACACTGGGATCAGTATTGAGGGTGTTTTTATTTTCATGCAATGTCCATTTGGAATCGAATTGAATAAGATCGAAACATGCACCTGGAAGAGAATGAGTGCTAGAAATATGGAGAAGAAAGACAATTACACAGGACTGAGTAAAGTAACCACACATAACATTCCTGCCGTAGGGTTGTGAGGTGTTAGCGATCTCACATTTCAAAGGCTCGGCTATATGATGGCGGTAGCCATCTCCTCTCCCTCGCCGCTTTTACTTCCCGGACTGAACAGGTACCCATTTAAGGAGCCATTGCGGTCTGAAAAAACACTACCGCCTCAACTGCGGAATGAACACAGGACCACTCAGATGCGAAGCCAGCGCGCTAACCACTGCGCTACGCGGCTCCACACAGAACTGAAAGCACACACAAATCTGGCAGAATAAGTTAAAGGTAAAGAGGACGTGGTAATCGATGAGAAGCAACTTCAAGCCTCGCCGATGGTCGCTTGAAGACAAGTTGAATGGCCAGTGGCTGCTTGAAAACAAACTCATTAACACAAAGGGTGCATGAAAATAACCTCGGTCACCCAAGAGCCGATGAAGACAAACTCGGTGATAATAACATTTGGCTGAGAACAAGTTCACAAACACGAGGGTTGTGTGACAATAAATTCGGTGACCCAAGGTTCGGTGAAGACAAACTAGTTGGCAGAACGGCTTGATGATGACAAGCTCGTAGATTCAAGGGCCGATTGAAGATAATCATTGACACAAGGCCCCAACGAAGACAAACTTGGTGGCAGAACGGCTTGATGAGGACAAGCTCATAGATTCAAGGGCCGATTGAAGATAATCATTGACACAAGGCCCCAACGAAGACAAACTTGGTGGCAGAACGGCTTGATGAGGACAAGCTCGTAGATTCAAGGGCCGATTGAAGATAATCATTGACACAAGGCCCCAACGAAGACAAACTTGGTGGCAGAACGGCTTGATGAGGACAAGCTCATAGATTCAAGGGCCGATTGAAGATAATCATTGACACAAGGCCCCAACGAAGACAAACTTGGTGGCAGAACGGCTTGATGAGGACAAGCTCATAGATTCAAGGGCCGATTGAAGATAATCATTGACACAAGGCCCCAACGAAGACAAACTTGGTGGCAGAGCGGCTTGATGTCCATAGTAAAGACTGTGATTGCAGTGTGGAATTATTCTTGAACTTCGCCTAATTAAAACTATCCACCTTATTCTTTGATCATCCACAGCTGGTCTATTGTTTTACTGTAGTCTCACTTTTGTTGGTCTTTCTAGTCTCTTGGATATTTGACTCAAGCTCCATCCATAAATGACAAGGCCTGAATCTATCTCTCTTGTATTTGGGGTTTGAAAACAGATTGTCTTACATTGATATCAACTGGTTTCCTTAATGTATGGCCTACCCAATGCCTTCTTTTAATGTATTGTTCACCTGGTATATGTCGGATTCTCTCCCACCGACACACATCAGTGATCTTAACTGCCCTGTTCCCCTGATATATGTAAGATTCTCTCCCACAGACACACACCAGTGATCTTACCATGCAATTTAAATTCTGCGTAAATGTCTAATTATAACAGTCTGCACCTTTGTTGTTGTTGTTTTCTATTATATGGTTCTCCACGTGTCAGAGGCTTACAAGGTAACCGACATTACACTAGAGTTTAAGAATTGTATTTTTATGTTGGAGTTAACTTTTGTTATTTCTATAAGTTTCCAAGCGTAATGAAAGCACTACTCGCCTGCTGTATCTGTATTCTGACGTCTGTATACCTGTATATCGTTTGGCAGATATTGCTGTCAAGATATTTTTTTGTTCGTCCATCGTAATCAATGAGGTCCACTTTGTCAGCATTCACCGTTCGCATGAGTTCGAAGATCGCTACATAAGTGAGTGAATTGTCTGCCTACCCTCTTATACAATGTATTATGTAAAAGTCATGTCGGGAAATGAAACCACTTCCACGTGCACTGCCTGGGGAAACTAATGAAGATTAGCGGGCATGAGGGGGTGCCAAACACAAATATACACGTCATGATGTGTGCAGCACAGCTGAGAAGGACTGACTATGTGGTACCAAGAAAAACATAGCAAAGTGTCACCCAATACAATCTGATTATCGTTAATTTCCATTTATTCTCAAAACCTATGTTTTTACACTGTATGTTCACAACCTCAAAGTTTTGGACAGCTCTCATCAATCATTCTTATTTTATTTTGCACCTGACACTGCGAATCTTCTGCTTCTTTTTCTCTCGTCTTCAGACCTCGACTTCAATGACTCTAATGAAGGCAGCAATCGACTTGTGGCTCCGTGCACTTTCATACAGCTTCTCGTGAAAGGACACTGGATATTGCCAAATGCTACTTATTTTGTCGGTATGCAATGGACAGGACTGCAAAATATGTTCTGCCGTCATGCGGGTTGTGCCGCAGGCACAGAGGTTCGTAGTGCCAATCTTGAACGTATTACACACATGACCTCTCAGTCTGTTGTGTCATGTCATGTGCGTAGCCGGAGAATGATCACCTGGTCTCGCCACAGTGAATATTGGACGGAAGTGCCAAGTCAACGACAGTGTCCAGATCAACAAGTTATTTGGTCGAAGTTATTGTTCATATAATTCCCTCAGTGTTGGTTCGTGTTGTCGACGTCATAATCCAGTCAACGGCCATCAGAAAGAAATGGTTTTAAGAGACATCCCTGTCGGACCCTCTTTCGTGTAGAACAGCACAATTTCTATTTACGTAAGTTATTATAATTAAGTTGTGAACTTTATGCGCACTTCGTATTGTCTGAGCACCTTCCAGTGTGATTCTCTGTCTAAACTGTCAAACGATTTTTTGGAATCCACGAATTCAATATAAAGTGGGTCCTCTGTTCAATAAATATGCTCTATGTACCTATATGGTGTACAAAGGACTGTTTTGATGTAAGCATGTCTGTTCATCTCGCACAGCTGTAGGTATGTGGATTTTAAATCTCTCTAGAATGATCCTGCTCAATATTTTCCCATTTACGAATAATAACATTATTCTTTTATAATGTGTACAATGTTGCAGATCTGCTATCTCCCGCAACTTAATTATATGTCCTTTCATGAATGAAATGGAAGAGGCCATGAGAACGTTAACGAAAAGGAAATCTCCCGGAAAATTTGGGATAACAAACGAAATGCTGATGGAGCTGGGCCAAACAGCATAGAGAAAGTTACTATCAGTCCTGAACCAAAGCTGGAAAAGGGGAATTGTACCCCAGGCATGGAAAGACGCAGTACTTATACCAGTACCAAAGAAAGGAAAAGACAAAACCTATCCAAATGGATACAGCCCTATCAGCCTACTGAGCTGTGTAGGAAAACTAATGGAACGTATGATAAACGCCAGACTGGTGTGGCATCTGGAAGAAAAACACATACTGATTCCACAGCAAGCAGGCTTTAGACAGCACAGATCCACTGAGGAGCAGGTCATCCTCATAGCCCAGGAAATAGAAGATGCCTACCAGGAGCAAAAACACACAGTAGCGGTTTGGGTATACCTAGAAAAGGCATTTGACAAAGTCTGGAAAGAGGGACTTAAAGTCAAGCTACGAAGAAATGAAGTTTGTGGGAAAATGTGCAAATGGATCAGCCACTACCTCAAAAACAGAACAGCAAGAGTTCAAGTACAAGGGCAGATGAGCAAAAAGATTACACTTAAGCAGGGAGTACCCCAAGGGGGAGTACTGTCACACACACTCTTCCTGGTGTATATAAATAACATATCAGAGAATATACCAGGAAGAGTCCATAGCTCAATGTTTGCAGACGATCTGGCTTAGTGGATCTCTGAAAAGAATCTCACCTTAGCAAGTAATCGGATGCAGAATGGCCCTAACAGCGCTGGAAGAGTGGGCAAACTCATGGCTGGTCAAAATAAACAAGGAAAAAACAACATGTACGATATTCTCGCTATCAAACAAACACCAAAATAGGTCTTAACGGCAAATACCTGCTGCCAAACCACAACCCAAACTACCTGGGAGTCACATTTGATCGTCGCATGATATGGAAGGATCAGATCGAGAGAAACCGAGTGAGAGCAAGAGAAAGAATGGCAATCATGAAGAAACATGCTAGCACAGGCTGGGGAGCAGACGAGAGTATACTAGGGAGACTGTGCACTGGAGGAGTGGGACCAGTGCTCGAGTATGGCATTGCGGCATGGACAACAGCAGCAAAGGCGAACTTCGATAAAATTAGCAAACTCCAAAACCAAGCCATGAGAGTTATAACAGGAAGCATGAAGTCAACGCCAATTGTAGAACTTGAAAAGATTTCAAAACTGCAATCCATGACCGACAGAAGAGACTGCAGAGCCCAGCTGCAATCAGAGAAACTCAGAAGACTGACTGACCATCCAATGCATCAGAGACTAAACAATTTTGGAAATGGAAAACTAAAGCGGAGAAACTTTGCAGAAATAGCCAAAGCAAAGATGCACGAAGACCCTATGAACGCACTAACAACACCAAAGCCCACCACTACTCCCTACTGTGGGAAAACCTACCTACCTATTTCTAGAGGTGGTAGAAAATATACCAGGTATTAAAAACAAAAACTGCCAGACTGAAAAAGAAAGAAGAGATACTACCCTGAGCTACATAACGAAAAATTACCCAAGCATGGACTGGACCCATGCATACACCGACGGTTCTGTAACAAACACAAGATAGAACGGAGGGGCAGGAGCATTACTGGGCCTACCAAATGGCAGAAAAATAACACTGTCAGTGGCAGCTGGAAAATTCTCACGCAATTTCAGAGCGGAGGCAAAGGCACTGAGGGCGGCAGTGGAAGAAATGGTGACAGGTAAAAGCAATGAAAGCCATACAGTCCTGCTTACAGATGCCCTAGCCGTAGTCACAGCGCTAAAAAGCCAGAAAAATACTGAACTTAATGATTTAAGAGCAGTACTCTGTCAACTATGCCAGCAGTCCGCACCAAAAAGAGTACTGGTACAGTGGGTTCCATCCCACTGTAACATCCAAGGCAACGAGGAGGCAGACAGACTGGCAAATGAAGGTGCAAGATTACGACAACCAGATTCTAGTGTGACATACAAAGAGCCAAAACGGCTTATTAGAGCTAGATAGATACATGACCAAATGGGAAACAGAACATACTGGCTACACAAAAAACGATGCCTATTATCAGTTGAACAGAAGAGAGCGCGTCGTGGTCTTCAGACTTCGCACTGGCCACAATAGACTTAGGTACCACCTATTCAACAAATTGAAGATAGGTGGCACTGACGAATGCTCGTGTGGTACCGATAAAATGACCGCTGAGCATTTGCTGCAAAACTGCCAGACATACGAGGATCAGAGAGAGCAGATGTAGCCATCACCAGTGGCAACATCAGACAAGCTCTATGGCAGTGTCAACAGCCTCAGGATGACCGCTGCTTTTTTCGAAAAAATAAAGGTCGACGTCTGACAGCGTAAGAAGAAGAAGAAGAAGAAGAAGAAGATATATCCTTTCTTACACTCATATGGTATTTCCTCTTTCTCCGACGCTTGACCAAGTAGTGAATTTAATTGTCTTGTGAAAGTGTCAATGGCCTCCTTGATTGGTTCAGCTGAGATACCATCTAGACTGATGGCCTTATCGTCACTCAGCAGCAATATGGCATTGTTAATCTCCTTTGTGGCTTGTCTCCGACAAATATCACGTATATCCTTATATTCCGACTGAGAGTCACTGAGAACCAGAGGAGCTACCCGACCAGAGGTGACCACTGCATTTGCTGCTTTGTGTTGTAAATCAGATGTGCACCCTTGTCTAAAATAATGCCATTTAATTGCTAATATTCTCAAGTTCATTTTGTTTTTCTTCGATTTATTTTCTTTCACAACATCTGTCTCTGCTTCTTTCGCCAACTCATCGATATATTCACGTTTGTCCGTTTCGTTCGTTCTCAATCTCATGCTATCAAACCCTGACACGGGCCTAAGTAGCAGAATGTAGTTCAGAGAACGGAATGCGTTGTGTCGTAGTTTACAGCTTGACTGCAATATTTGCACCTTTCGGTCCAACACATTCGACTTCAGCAAGCATTTTTTGAGTACCGGGTTAGCATTCCCTCTTCGGTCCCCTCTCCTTAGCCAGTCTGCTCTGTTGCAGCCTGTTATTCTAGATCACCGCGTGGAGGTTTAGAACGGTCTTGGCAGCTCTGGATCGCTGGCCCTGACACTTGCAGTCAGCTCTAGTTCGCTGGCCCTGACGCTAGCAGTCAGCTATGGGTCGCTGACCCTGACACTAGCAGTCAACTCTGGGTCGCTGACCCTGACACTAGCAGTCGGCTATGGGTCGCTGACCCTGACACTAGCAGTCAGCTATGGTTCGCTGACCATGACACTAGCAGTCAGCTATGGGTCGCTAAGAGCTTTCGGCTCATTCTTTGTATTTCGTCTTCGCCTGGTTGCTGTTGCTTGAAGTTACTCGAGCTGAGTTCAGTTAACTTTCGATGTCGTTTCTTTAGTAGCTGGTTACAGTGGCTCTTCTTACATTCCGAGGTGTACTTGCTGTAGTGCAATGTTAGAGCCTTCGGTGAGCTCACTGCTATGGGGATTACATAGTCGATACCCACATCGTTAGCGAAACTTCTGTGAAAGCCTGTTTGGCATAAATCGACACCTCAAACACACATTTATCTCTCAAGTCCTCACTTTATTTGACTTGGCTTGGCTTGGCTTCGTTGGTTCTCAATCTCCCGCTACCAATCCCTGAAAGGGCTTAAGTAGCAGAATGTAGTCCAGAGAACGGAATGCGTTGTGTCGTTGTTTACAGCTTGACTGCGATATTTGCACCTTTCGGTCCAACACATCCGACTTCAGGAAGCATTTTTTGAGTACTGGGTTAGCATTTCCTCTTCGATCCCTTCTCCTTAGCCAGTCTGCCCTGCTGCAGCCTGTTATCCAGGATCACCACGTGGAGGTGTAGAAGAGTCTTGGCAGCTCTGTTTCGCTGGCCCTGACGCTAGCAGTCAGCTATGTGTCGCTAACCACTGCAGCTCACGCGCTGCTCAGCATCTTGATTCCATTCGTACAATATGACCGAACAAAGAAACTTTGCTTCGGTCAAATTGCTTCTAAGATTGGGTGAAGGCATGTTTTAGCAGAGACCACCACGCTGCGGATGTAGTCATGCCATCGGATTCCCAGGATACGCCGCTTGTTGCGCATGTGGGAGGCATTCAGTCTCGACGTGGCATGTTTCAGCAATGTCCATGTTTCGGGACCGTAAAGCAGCGGATTTTTGTCCAAAAGAAGATCTTGCCATTACTCCAAACACATCGGAGGTCGTGCTTAGCAGGCGCAGCTAGTCCGATCCGCCTTGACATATGAGGACCGTTGAGTCCATCGGATGATATCATGCTACCGAGATAAACGAATTCGTTGTTGAAATATTATCAGCAAGTCCGGTTTAAAACCAAGAAATCATTATATTATATTCATATTGTTGTTGTTTGCGAATGCCTACACTGAGTAGGTTACTCTTTTGTGCGCCCCGAAAAGGACGTTAAGTGGCCGGTTGCAGTAGCTTTCCTCACATCCCGAGCGTGCTGATGGGGTCCTTCAGACGGTTATACTATGATTGGCTTCATTTGCGTCGATCCCTCACGTTGTTAGCCAGGCTGCCATGAAAACAGCCCGTTTCCAGTTAGGACTACTAGAAAGCAGAGGCGAGGATCTTGGCCGGTATATTTTGCTTGACCCTGACTAAGATGTCTGATCAGTATATTTTGCTTGACCATACGTAAGTCTTCCTCCATAAAATAATATTCATAAAACAAACACTCATTCAGAAAAGGTGTAATAATGCTGAAGTTTGAACTGCTTATTATAGACACATTGTACGCATATAACAACCGCCAAATGTACACGTTTGTGTATGTCAATCCAATAGTTCTCAAACTGAGTGCTGCAACACCATGCGATGCCGTGATTGGTTTTCTTAAACTGCGCACAGCAACTGTTAAGTGGTCTTATTAATTTTGGTGCAGTGGACAAATTCAGATACAAAAAGGATGCCGTGTACCGAACTAGTTTGGGAATCACTGTTTTACTCAGTGGTTTGTTAGTTGTTTGAGACTTTATTGTATAATATGAAAGCGGATATGTATTTATTCCTAGAGATGTTAAAGTTAATTGCTGGGATCGAGTGACAGACGGATGAAGAATTTTATAGGAAAGGTTTGAAGGAGGGAGGACGTTTGTCCCTGTTAGCATTAGGTACTCAAGGTATGGTGAATTTGCAGTGAGAACAAAGGTGTCGTTAAAAAAGGATTAGTTTTATGAAAATATCCGGGTGGTTATAGTATCAAATAGAATTACTCCACTGTTTCCTTCCGTGTGTGTCATAAGAGGAGATTAAAGAAGGTCGTGTACGGAGTTGGCGACCCCATCAATTGTAAAAACCATTGCTATAAAACCGTACTGTAAATGTGTAGAATCAGGCGTCTCTAAAAGGCGTCTCTAAAAGGCTTTTCTAAAAGGCGTCTCTAAAAGGCGTCTCTAAAAGGCGTCTCTAAAAGGCGTCTCTAAAAGGCTTCTCTAAAAGGCGTCTCTAAAAGGCGTCTCTGAAAGGCGTCTCTAAAAGGCGTCTCTAAAAGCGGTTTAGGGGAGATAAATTCAATGTTAGATCTATGTTTCAACAAATGGAGCGACCTGAACAGATAACGAACGAAGGACCGCGGAAAAGACACAGAGAAAAGGGAGGGAGAGAGAGAGAGAGAGAGAGAGAGAGAGAGAGATAAAGAGAGAGAGAGAGAGATAATATCAGGCTTCAATACGGGGGTGGGCCGGGGATAGAATGTTCCCATAGACTATGGTAAATTGTTCCCTATCACTGGTTGTCTCAAATCTCTGACGTGTATTTGTTACCCGAACAAGGCATTGGGCAAATTACTGACAAAGTGTCATTTCCATTATGCTTGTTTATTTGATTTTACAATTATGGAAGAGTAGAAAGAAGCCGCTTAATAGTGTTTTCTAAATGCATCTTGAAGTTCGAGCTGAGTCTAACAAAGTCTTGGCCAATGGCGGACTGACTAGGGTGTAAATTTGCCCCATGAAAAGTAGACCATGTTGGCCCGGATGAAGTGGACCCCCTTAAACATTAGACAATATTTTTGTTATGTTAATGACCTTTGTCTCCTGGCAACGAATATTTTAGACGCCTCTGGCATAAAACTAGAAAGAACTTTCTTTAAATTGTATGCTACGCTATCATTTCGCGTCAAAGGACAGAATGATTGTGCTGGATTCTACATCATTGCATGATGTGTGTTCTTAGATTTTAGTCGACCTGTGCATCTACCTGCCCCTGTGCAGGTCCCAGCTCTTGTATGTGCTGGATGTAGCCGGGAGAAAGATGTTCTGCTTAACGGGCGAGGCTCGACCAGCTTAATACTTCGCCGCGTTGGGACAATCGCTTACGGAGGGACTCAAACATTAGAGCAAAGTAGACCCGCAGCCTGTTAGGCGCCATCTATGCTGCTCTAAATAAACCACCTAACCATGGCCCGTGTGTGTTGGTACATATATATTAGTTGTAGTATCAATAAGGTCAGGGGTAAAGAGTAAAGTAAAGTAACCCATAGCATTACTGCTGTCGAGGTGTGGGGTGTTAGCGATCTCACATTTCAAAGGCTCGGCTATATGAGGGCGGAAGCCATATCCTCTCCGCTTTTACCTCCCGGACTGAACCGGTACCCATTTAAGGCTAGGTCGACCCAGGAGCCATTGCGGTCTGAAAAAAAACATTACCGCCTTAACTGGGGAATGTACCCAGGACCACTCAGATGCGAAGCCAGCGCGCTAATCACTGCGCTACGCGGCTCCACAGGGGTCAGGGGTAGCGAGAAATATATTATATTGCGAATTCAAAAGGCCAAAGAGGCTTTCGTTGGGTTGGCTTGGCTTGGCTTGGCTTGGCTTGGCTTCGTTCGTTTCAATCTTCCGCTACCAAACTCTGAAAGGGTTTAAGTAGCAGAATGTAGTCAAGAGAACGGAAGACGTTGTGTCGTAGTTTACAGCTTGACTGCGATATTTGCACCTTTCGGTCCAACACATCCGAATTCAGCAGGCATTTTTGAGTACCGGGTTAGCATTCCCTCTTCGATCTCTTCTCCTTAGCCAGTCTGCCCAGCTGCAGCCTGTTATCCAGGATCACCGCCTCAGGGTGTAGTACGGTCTTGGCAGCTATGGTTCGCTGGTCCTGTGGCTAGCAGTCAGCTATGGGTCGCTGACCACTGCAGCTCATGCGCTGCTCAGCATCTTGATCCCTTTCGTTGGGTTAAGGAACGTCTGACGATATTTTTTTCGGTATAAAACTAAAAATCGTCAGCTCCAATGTGAAAAATGTTACTTTTTATTGGTTGAGAGTATAATGTCTATAACGTAGAAAACTGCATAAACAAAAACATTTAAACTTTCATAAATGGGTTTATGTGCAGGTTTGAGGGGTTGAAATGGCATGACATGATCTTAAATGCGCAACTGTTGCTTAGAACCGGCCAAATATCAGTGGACCGAGACGTGTGCAGGAGATAGCTTTACCAGACAGGCTGTACTCTGGTCTCCCAGGGGTAAGAGGCGCCAGTGATAGCCGAAACGTGCAATGCACAGGATTATTAATATCTAACATACAGACATCTGGAAAGACGTGGTCACAGCTTGTAAATTTGACCAAAACAGGAGGCCTTATGTGCATTTTGAAGGTGTATGCTCCATTAGGAGCTGAGAGGGTTTGATTGGTTGTTTGATTGATTGGTCAATTATTTGATTAATTGATTGATTTATCGTTTCGCGCTAAATCTCGTTGCTGGAGCGAGTTATCATGGGATTGGGAACTTGGCTTACAAATACAACGTTCATCAGACTACGAAGACAAGTCAATAAATTGGCCACAACTAGCGATTTCTTTAAAAGCCAAATGAAATTTGAACTTGAAAAACCATTTATTATTACCCTTACATTGTTCCTTATTTCTCGGGCATAATTTTCACCAACATTTATACACTTATTCCGCTGTTTTATCAGTGCACTAAATCATGCAGCATGGAAGTCTTTGGTCTGATGTCTCACCAACACCTGCAGCATAGAAGTCTTTGGTCTGATGTCTCACAAATACCTGCAGCATAGAACTCTTTGGTCTGATGTCTCACAAATACCTGCAGCATAGAAATCTTTGGTCTGATGTCTCACCAACACCTGCAGCATAGAAGTCTTTGGTCTGATGTCTCACCACAACTTGCAGCATAGAAGTCTTTGGTCTGATGTCTCACCACAACTTGCAGCATAGAAGTCTTTGGTCTGATGTCTCACCACAACTTGCAGCATAGAAGTCTTTGGTCTGATGTCTCACCACAACTTGCAGCATAGAAGTCTTTGGTCTGATGTCTCACCACAACTTGCAGCATAGAAGTCTTTGGTCTGATGTCTCACCAACACCTGCAGCATAGAAGTCTTTGGTCTGATGTCTCACCACAACTTGCAGCATAGAAGTCTTTGGTCTGATGTCTCACCACAACTTGCAGCATAGAAGTCTTTGGTCTGATGTCTCACCACAACTTGCAGCATAGAAGTCTTTGGTCTGATGTCTCACCACAACTTGCAGCATAGAAGTCTTTGGTCTGATGTCTCACCACAACTTGCAGCATAGAAGTCTTTGGTCTGATGTCTCACCACAACTTGCAGCATAGAAGTCTTTGGTCTGATGTCTCACCACAACTTGCAGCATAGAAGTCTTTGGTCTGATGTCTCACCAACACCTGCAGCATAGAAGTCTTTGGTCTGATGTCTCACCACAACTTGCAGCATAGAAGTCTTTGGTCTGCTGTCTCACAAATACCTGCAGCATAGAAGTCTTTGGTCTGCTGTCTCACAAATACCTGCAGCATATAACTCTTTGGTCTGCTGTCTCACAAATACCTGCAGCATAGAAGTCTTTGGTCTGCTGTCTCACAAATACCTGCAGCATGGAAGTCTTTGGTCTGATGTCTCAGCCATATTTGCACTTCACATTTAACATCTTCGTCCTTAGCGAACCGTCTCCGGCCAAGGTGGGATCATGCCTTGTTCTGTAGACTAAACCATGCGAACATCCGATCGCAGTTCTTGCACTGTCTATCGTTACTAGTCTGCTAGCTTTAATTATCTTCTCCATCCGACGTAATAGATATCTGTGTTGCAAACTGGACAGGGCGAACAGATAGGGCTACATCAGCAACTTTGAGAGTCCTTGAGAAAATATGACATATATCCAGTTTTGCTCCGCTCTTAGCGACAAACGCTTTTCATCGTAAACAGGACGCATTTCCGTGTGAACATCCGTTCTAGAAAGTCATTTTGCCTCTGAAAAACTGCACAAGTGGTGGTGGTGATGTTGTTGTTGTTGCTGTTGGGGTGGTGGTGGTAGTGGTGGTGGGAGTGATGGTGTTGATGTTGTTGTTGGTACAGCTCCAGTAGCATTCTGGTTTTTGCTATGTGCACGTAGCTGGTACTCTGGAGTGTGGAGTTGCGGTTGGATCTGTTCAGGTGCTTGTTAAGCGGAAAGTGTTCCGTTCTCAGCTGGAAAATGATGCTCTGATCTCTCCTTGTAAGTTGATTAAAGTTGTCATTTGGATTGGAGCATGCCATTTGTCGGTAGACCTCTTTCCCTGCACTTTCATAGTCCATCTGTTCAGGAAAGTTTCCTAGTTTAATGTTCTTATGAGTTTTCCGGCTGTTTACTAAGGCGTTGCTGTGTATGTATGTTATTGTCTTGATCCTTTCTTTGATAGTCTGTTTGCCTTGTCATTTCCACGTGTTTATTGTTCAAAGGCTTGGTGACAGTAACGTTGGCATTGTCTAGCACTTTGTTCTGGTGTGGTGTCGGAACTTATACGTGATTTTATTCACTTGCTTCTGCCTTACTCCAACTGCCGACGGCTGTTAATGTCTCTCCATGAAAAGCCCTGCAAGCTCTAGAATGTGCTGCAGACCAGTAACTCTGGATACCTCTCACTCTCTCTTCTTACCTCATTCTGTTTCATTTGACTCTGTCAAAAAATCTTAGAGAAATAAGATCATACTTTTAGGGACTCTTCTCCTTCCACATACTATTGTTTCATTTGACTCTGTCGATCAATCACACTCTTGCACAACTTTCACAGGCGCCTTCAGGGTGAGGCCCTTCCATTGCACTTTGGTTGGGCTGACTTCTGAGAGCGCACAAACCTAGCATAGGTACATACAGACGCACACATGCATCCAAGCACTGGTTTATGCGTCTTAATATCGCCAAATTGACACGGTCTGGTGTGGAATAGGCCTGTAGAAAATAGTGAAGCATAACACGTAAAATTTAAAAAATTTAAAAAATATGCTGTACATTCTAGACGGGATCTTGTCCAAATAGCCGCTTATGCTCACCTCGTATTACCCTACCACCCATGTGGTCAAAAAAGTTAACAGATAATAATTGAAAACACCCATCAATTCACAAAATAATAAAACAAAATAAAAATGGGCATGACAACTCATTCACACGAAAGCCATGAGCTATGTTCGCCAGAGAGGGGAAAGAATGCCAGTAATACCATTTTTTTTATCAAGGTTTGCTCCTCTTGAACCATTTTTGTTCAAATTTCTAGTTACCATGACTACCCCGAGGTGGTTCTTCCCCGCGCACAAAGGTTGTTGGGTGTGAGAGGTTGTCTATACTAAGAGGCTAAACCTCAAAGGCGGCTCCATTCCTGAAAAACTATCATGTCTAGGGTGGGGCAAGTGTAACACAATTAGCACGTCATACTAACTGCCTTGTTGTTGTTGTTGTTGTTGTTGTTGTTTTGTTGTTTATTGTTGTTCAATGTCCACAATGAGTAGGATTACTCTTGTGTGCGTGCTAAAAAGGACGTTAAGTGGCGGGTCGCAAAGCAAGGCTTCATCTGCGTGTCGGTCACTATTACGGAGATGACGTTGATCCACCTTGTTAGCCAGGCTGCCGTGAAAACAGCCCGTTTTCAGGAAGGGCTACGAGGAAGTGAAGGTGAGGATCTTGGCCAGTATATTTTACCTGACCCTGACTAACATGTCCGATCAGTATGTTTTGCCTTACTATACGTTAGTGTCCTCTCCCCCAGAAAATGAAGAAACGACGATCTAGTTGCTAGTCTTCTACCGTGTGGTATTGCGAGAGGAGACTAACGTCTGGTCAGGCAAACCATACTGATTAGACTATGGTAGTTAAGGTTAGGTGAAACATACTGATTAGACTATGGTAGTTAAGGTCAGGCAAACCATACTGATTAGACTATGGTAGTTAAGGTTAGGTGAAACATACTGATTAGACTATGGTAGTTAAGGTTAGGTGAGACATACTGATCAAGATTTCACCTCACTTCTAAAAGTTCTCTCTGGAAACATATTGTTTCAAGTCAGCCAGGCTAACGAGGTGGGGGGTCGGTACTGTGATCCCCATAGTGGTGAGCTTACCAAAGAGCCCAACATTGCACTACAGGACCATATCCACTTTCTCAAGGACGACTCGGAATGGGAGGAGAGCCACTTTAACCCGCCACCAAAGAAAGTCATAAAGAATACCTAACTCGTGTGCGTGTGGCATTAGCAGCAACAACAACAACCATGGAAGTGGGTACATGTCTTTTCTTTATCGGCTGCTTAAAGTTTTTAATTTAAATATTCCTATTCAACTCTTACGACATGCATGACAGGTTGCAGTTTTATTATCCTTTGCTCCTCTTTCAGGCCGTGGTAATAATACACGGGCCAATAGAAACTATGGATAGGATATGATATGGTCGTTTGACTCCGGACGTGAGAAAGAATATACATTAGCATAGCAATACTGGCTCTATAAATATATATACATGCACTGCATTGAGTGACACGTCAGAGATAAATGGCCTCAATTGAAGCGTGACGTCAATAATATGCGATGATAACATTACGTTTGGCCAGATTGCATCCACGTCTGTTATTTTCTCATATTATTTTACAACATAAATGGTAACTTTAACAGAAAAGGTGTAGGGCAGGGGGCGGGTTATGTTTAGATGGCTGTTTTAATTTAAGAAAGGTGCAAAATACGTGGGCATGTGGGCCTATAAAACCGCGACCTGTCTAATCAGTAAACAAGAACTGGTTGTAGCGTGTATACAAGTCGGTTAGAGCAAAACCTCTTCGAAACAAAATTAAGTTCTTAAGTGAAAAAGAAAAATACATTTGCAATCGTGTAACGCAATATCACTAGAGCTATAGTTTTAGAATAAATAAAAGAATCAAGGGGTGTACACACTACACCAGTCAGAGGTTCAAAAAGAGAATTAGCAATCAACTGATTCTTATAAATATGGCCAAGCTGTCATTTATTTTCGCTGCGACCTGCCTTCTCGCTTTTATATCTCCATTTACCGCCGGCGAACCCGTCGTCGACGCACAAATGTTGGATGAATTTCTGGGGTCTCTTGCTGTTTCTGGCTCCTTACAACACCAGGACTTATTGAAACACATTCAAAAACGTCAGGCATGGCAACTTTACCTCACACAAGAAGACAACGCACAACGGTAAGGCGGTGTGCTGTAACGTTTGCGTCTCATATAAATGATACAAGATTAGCTTCTCGATAGCAGCACGCTCCAGTCAACTTATATGGAAATGGGTACATGACTTCTTCTGCTGCGTTCGTTCTCAATCTCCGGCTACTAAGCCCTGAACAGGGTTTAGCAAGTAGCTGGATGTAGTCCGGAGAACGGCAAGCGTTGTGTCGCAAGCTTACAGTATGACTGCGATATTTGCACCTTTCGGTCCGACATATCCGTCTTCGGCAGGGTACATGACTAATGTTAGATATATCAGAGAATCGGGGAAGGGGGGTAACTATTTTTTAAAAAAACTACCCCACCTCACAAAAAGTTCACATCTAGAACAATGGTTTAACAACACTTACGTGGAACGACCTGCACCTTCATAGCAAACATGCTTTTATCAGGGATTCTTAACCAGAGGTCAACTGAAGGGGTCCATGGAAAGATTTCATGGGGTCCGTGAGCTTGGATGTGTAAAAATGAACATATTATCTAATTTAAATTACTGATCAAACATGTTAGTCAGGGTCAGCCAAAATATACGCGCCAAGACTTCCACTTCGACTTGATCGCATTCCTCCCTGGAAAGTTATTGTTCTTCTTGGCAGCCTGGCTGATGAAGTAGGGGGATCGACGTGATCTCCGTAATAGTGGGTATCACGCAGATGAAACAACACATATCACAACCGCCTGAAGAACCCGGTCCGCCTTCATTAGCATGCTCGAGATGTGAGGAAAGCTGCAACAAACCACCACTCAATGTCCTTTTCAGGGCGCACAAAAGAGTAAACCTACCCATTATGGGTATACACAACAACAACATATAATTTAAATTAAACTTTAACTTTCCGCGGTGTTTGCCACTGAATTCGTTGTTACAGTGTGAGAGAAGATTGCCAATGCGCCGACAATAACAAGGTGCTTGTAAAATCAAGAAACGTAGCAGCTATATATATGATTTTCTGACAAAATAATCATCGAACAATTTATTTAGTAACAGACGAATCTCATCTTTGGTGAATTTCTTAAAATTGTGAACGTTTAAATTCTCTACTGCGGCGTTCGGCCTGATTGTACCGTAGATTACAGCGGAGACTTCGCTATCTGCGCAATTCGGCCCGACACATCCGATTTCAGTTGGAGTTTTGAATATCGAGTTCGCTTTCTCATTGCGATCCCTATCCATGGGCCAAAATACACTAGTGACAAGTGCAGCCTGTTGACCGCCTCGTGTAGTCACAATAGGGTCTTTGTTAGCTACGGTTCGCTGCCCTTGGTGCAAGCATCAAGCTATGGGTATCTGGCTGCTTTCAGCTCATGCACTGCTGTATCTTGACCCCGAAAGTTTAAATTAGTGAAAAAGTAACAGTGAATATTAGTGATTCATCGACAAACAAAATAGCTGTTACTATAAATAAAAATGTTCACCGTAAATTTTGGTTTAAATATTTACTTGTTTCACATTAGGTTGTGTTTGCCAAAATGACGCGGCGACAGTTTAAATGTTACAAATATTATGAATTTCTTACCTTTTATGTTTTCATATTTCCTAGCCCAAAAAAGACAACAAACTTTAATAAACAAGTGAAAGAATCTGAGGAAAGACCAGATCAGGAGTCACCAGAACATCCATCGGAAGAACAGCCCTCAAAAGGAAAATCAGAGCAGGAGTCACCAGAACATGCATCACCAGAACAGCCCTCAAAAGAACAATCAGAAGAAGAATCAGAGCAGGAATCGCAAGAGAAAAACACAGGTTGTATAACATTTTATGATTCCCTTCTTTTGTTTGTGTAACATAGAGCTGTGGGGAAATGAGATGTCCTTTCCTGTGCGTGTGTGTTGCCTAGAGACGTGTGGAGACAGAACGTCATTTCCCGTGCGTGTGAGTTGCCTAGAGACGTGTAGAGACAGAATGTCCTTTACTGTGCGTGTGTGTTGCCTAACGACGTGTGGAAACAGAACGTCATTTCCTGTGCGTATGTGTTGCCTAGAGACGTGTGGAGACAGAACATCCTTTCCTGTGCCACGTGCGCTCCATAATGACCTGGGGAGGCTAAATGTTTTTTCCTTTTGTATGAATTTTATCAGCTGATGTATTTGCCACAGGAATTAATCTAACAACATCTTAATATGATGAAAACTCCCCGGAGATAAGTAATGCATGCGCAGATTTTACAGCTTCATCTATTTTGTCTGATGCTCCATCAACAACTAGATTCCCCTTGTAGGAAACTGCTTTTATATTAACTTCATCCAACTGTATGTTGACAAGTTTCTCATGGTTAGTTTAGGAAAGCTGCATTTTTCTTGACATTGTCCAGAGAATTTTCTTTAACAGAAGTCAGTGAAATGTTTTCAATAATATTTTGTAGTCGTCTAAAATGTGAAATTGTGAGAACTGCAGAGTTGTAAAGATACGTATATGCAGCTGATGACTTCATGAACAACATAAGTGACCAGATCAATGTCTCATGTGTACCTATACTGTTGTTTTGGAATACACATCAATTTCAATTGTTAATTTATTATAAACAGCAGTTTTTTTCTGTTCTGCAAGAGAGGAATTCCCCAGATTTACAAATAATGGTATTTTATCTACAGTACTGTCAATGGAAGTCTTATATGCAGCATGAGAAAGATTATTTACAAATTGATTAAGATGATCCAACAGTGTCTCTACTTGGGAACACTTTGTGAGGACATCTGGTTGTTTGCATTGTTTCTGTAATTCAATGATTTTTAGTGAATGCTGAATAATGAAGGGTTTGGTCAATTTTGAGTACTTTTTGGAGGGCTACACCACATCCAATTTTAAAAATTAAAATACGGCAGTACGTCTTTGACAATTCTCCAATCTTTCAGGTCAGGTCAGGTCAGGTTAGGTCATCCCGGTGAGGTCGTTGGGGCACACATGAAGACATCCTCACAACCCCACACCACCCCTCTCTGTCAGATGCCGCTGCCTGTGACTCTTCTGGTCAGAGATTGGTCCATTCTTTTATGTTGTCCTCCCATCTCTTTTTGGGCCGGCCTCTTCGTCGTCTGCCATGCACCTTTCCGTGGAGGATTGTGTTTGCAAGACCATTTGATCTCGATATGTTACCGTACCAAGTGAGTTTCCTTTTTGACAGTTGCCAAGAGGTCTTCGAAAGGCCCTATTGATGTTGTAATTCTATCTCGTATTTTCTCATTTGTAACTCGATCTTTGAACGTGACGTTTAAAAGTTTTCGGAAACATCTCATCTCCAAGGCCTGTATCCTTCGTTGAAGGTCAGCTGTAACTGCCTATGTCTCACACGCATAGAGGAATATTGGCAGGACCAGTGTACGCATTAATCTGATTTTCGTGCTTAGTGCTAACCGTTTATCTTGTCAGATTTTGTTAAGCCGTGCAAGCGCCGCTATTGTCTGTGCTATTCTGGCCAATGCCTCACATTTTGATCCTTCATCACTGACAATCAACCCAATCTTTCAAGTATTTCTTATTCAAAATTTGCCAAAGCTTCTCTACATTTTCAAATGAATTTATCTCTATGCAATCAACAAGGCTTGTCATGTTCTCTCTCAGTCATTGCTTTTTCAACTAATATTTGTTCTCGTTACTCAATGTTTGTCCGCCTCGAAGTATTGGGACCTAGTAGACGATAACTATGATGGACAATTCACAAAAATTCTTGGGAATGCACCGAAACAAAGCCTTGCATTTATCCTGGGAACGTTAGTACACTGCCATCATCACGTGTCACAGAATCAATTTTCATAACTTCTGATGGATGGAACTCTTTCTCACACACAACAGTGTTATCTGTCATTTCAAAATTATAACGAGGTATTACTTTTCATATTGCCCTCAGACCTTCCTTTTTTGGAAAGGCAAATGATGTTACATACTCTCCTGAAGAATAATTTGATTCATAGTTCGGTACTCAACACGATCTATGCATTTTGAACACATAATTGGGATCAAGATGCTGCAGCGGTCAGCGACCCATAGCTGACTGCTAGCGTCAGTGCCAGCGAACCATAGCTGCCAAGACCCTTCTACACCTCCACGTGGTGATCCTAGATAACAGGCTGCAGCAGGGCAGACTGGGTAAGGAGAAGGGATCGAAGAGGGAATGCTAACCCGGTACTCAAAAAATGCTTGCTGAAGTCGGATGTGTTGGACCGAAAAGTGCAAATATCGCAGTCAAGCTGTAAACTACGACACAGCGCATTCCGTTCTCTGGACTACATTCTGCTACTTAAGCCCTTTCAGGGTTTGGTAGTGGAAGATTGAGAACGAACGAAAAAGAAGGAGAAGAAGAACAAATAATTAATTAATCTATGAGACAAATGTCGAGAGGTTGGTCTAAAATCCTTTCACTTTTCTGTGACATTATAAGTTAGATTATATATATATATATAATACAATGTGTGTCTGAACCTTCTAATTCATATTTCTACTAGTAGCATGTATTGATCACATTTATTACATTATCCTTAAAGTCAATCCGGCAGATGTGCCGTAGGCGAGGAAGCCAGCAATATTATGTATGCTTCCGAAATTTGGTCCGTGCTATACCAATGCGGGCCTAGGTCTTTGGTCAGTCCATCTAACCATCACACAGGTGGACGACCCAGTAGACGTGTATAGGTGTATGACCACCAAAACATTGTTCTGTGTGTCCATCTGTTGTCAAACATGCGTACTGCATGACCAGCATGACGATGTATGCGTGATATCGCTGCGTCCACAACATCCCGAAACAGAATTTGATAACGAATTTCTTCTGTACGGATCTTATCCCGTATCGACATTTGTATTACGCGCTGTTCCATTCTTTACTCCCTGAGCGACTCTAAGCTTCTCTGCATCTATTTTGCGCAGATGTTTGATTATTAAAATAATGTCATTTTCTGATAAATTACTTCTTATTTCAGAGTGTTCTGGTTATTTGCCATACAACGACATCAGTCACTTCCTGTGCTATAATGGTGAATCCTGGTTGAAGTTGTTATGTCCAGGCGGTTTTGGCTTTAATTTCTATACATGTAGCTGTAATATTAAATTAAAAAGTGAGTATTAGCATCCTTACTCCTTCCTTACTGATTTGCCTCTTACAAGTCATCGTATTTCTTCGTTGCATTATACGAAGTGGAGTCAGCTAGTTACCTTGAAAGATATTTTAATTAACATAATACATTTATCACATAGTCATAGCCAACTCGTCACTACTTAACTACTTAACTTAGCGCAGACACATGGACAATGAATAACAAATTGGAAAAGAGGATTGAAATGTGGGAAATAGAATATTTGGTCTCATTTCTTGGAAAGAGAAGAAAACAAATTTGGAGGTATTGAAAAAGTTGGGAGTGAAAAGAGAATTAATGACCGAAATCTGGGTTAAACAGTTACGTTATTTTGGTCTATATAACAAGACATACCTTAGTCGTTCAAGAGGCAGACAACGTTATAAGCGGGTGGATAACATCCGGTGATGGACTGGAAAAACCTCTTAGATTGCATCATTATGGCAAGAGATAGAATACACTGGAAATCCATTACAGCCGACCTTTGATGCAGAGATGGCACTTGAACTGAACAGCCAATTGCAAGAGACGTTGGACAAGGTGAAAGAACAATCAGCAAAATTGAGACTGAATATCAACATGAAGAAAACTAAGCTCTTTAAAATGAACTCGTTCAGCAAAGATTCAATCGTGCTGGAACGAGAGCCGTTGGAGGAAGTGAATCACTTTACTTATTTGGACAGCAAAATTGACACATCAAAGGGTACAGATGCCGATGTAAAGACCAGAATTGGTAATACAAGAGTGGCATTCCTCGAACAAAATAACTAATCGATATCTAGAGAAATCAAGATTCACACGAAAGTTAGAATATTCAACGCCAGTGCCAAGTCGGTGCCTTTGTATGTAGCGGAAACATAGGGAACAACCAAGGAAATACAACAAAGACTTCAGTCCTTCGTTAACAGATGCCTACTAAGGATAAAATGCCTAATGTGGCAGGACATGGCGAGGAATGAAGACATATGGAAAAGATGACAACAACATTCATCAGAACAACAAGTCAGTAGAGGAAAATGGAGCTGGATAGAACAGGCGATGAGGATGACACCATGCGACATAGCTAGACAGGCTTTCAAAATTTGAATCCGCAGAGGAAAAGAGAAGAACAGGTAGACCTAAAAATACACGGAGAAGAGAATGCGAGAAAAAGTATGAAGAAATGGTTGCATCTGGAGCGCCTAGAGCGGTGTATGCTGGCGAGATATGGTCTGTGACCCATGCACCGAGAGTAGCGACTGTCTTGATTGACTGGTGATTGATTCACTGATTGATTTCATTACCAGAATATGACATATTAACGTTATGCATGTTAGATCCTTGTAGATTACTAGTAAATGTTGACAATCAAGTATGGGTCAGCTTTACTTATCTACAAATGTGTTTTATCCTAAAGTATATAAAATCGCAATACTTCAGTTACTAGTAGTACTAACTTACTTACTTAGTCGCTCCTCTTCTATCGTGTGGTGTAGAGGTTTGCCAGAGAGAATGCCCCACTGTTCTATCCGTCGTCTTTTTCCTGGCCTCTTTCCAATTCAGCCCTCTATCACTTAGGGACTATCTCGTATGTTATCTTTCCAAAGTACTTTGGGACGTCCTGGGGATCTGCGTCCTTAACCTTTTATTTCCCATGACCGCTTTGATATTCGATCTTCTTCCATTCTACAGACATGGCCAAACCACTGTAGTTGGGACTGGTCCACTCATGTCTGCGTTACTAGGAGTAACATCAGTAATGACGGACGTTCTTTAGATGCAATCAAAGATCCTGAAAACCGAAATCTAGAAGTGCAAATCACGCATTCAAGAACCATGGATACGGAGCCAGGATCGGTCCAAAATAATCTTGAAGGCTCCAGGGATAACAAAGAAAAGTGAGCAGCCAGTAACAGAACAAAAAATACATATTCTACATGTGCATGCTTGGGCACAAGAGACAGTACCATAACAACTCCTGGGCACGTGTATACACAGATTGATAGGACACGGGGAGCGGGAAAAAAAAGGGGCGGGAAGTGGAATCTACATCGCACTCTCCAACAACGACATAGAAAACCACTCCATACCAACAGGAGAGAGCTGTACTAATTTAAGAGCTGAAGCAATATTTATACATGCAGCAACTCGGATTCTTATCAGCTAAAACACAACTACAAGATAAATTGCCAATCTAATGGAATTCTGAAACATACTCCATGAAATTGGATGCGCCTAACAGATATACTTTCAGACGAAATAAGATATAACATTGAGTTGCTGTTCCAAAAAGCAGATTTAGTCCTAGTTGACAACTTCGTGTAATAGCGAATCATATCGCTGTTCTGGGATTAATACATTACATTAATACATAACGATGGATTGTCTCAGCAGAAACAAATTTGTATTACTTGTATTACTTCACATATACATGATTTGGTACACGTATTCTGAAATTCAGTGGTGTAGACATAAGTCTGAACTTGATCAAACGCTCAATTCTTTGTAATCTTTCCGATGAAAGATTTGACACTTCAAAGACACAATAATAATAATAACAACAACAACAGCAGCAATGTCTTATAATGGGAGCTAACAATGAAATGTTTAATTTTGCTTCGGTTGTTTATATTATATCCTTTAGATGAAGGAAACGTCTTGACACATTTAGCTCAGTCATGACCTTACTCTAAACTACAGATGGCCATGGCTCAGTGGTCTTGTCGTACAGTCTTTTCCTCTGCTGCCGGAGGTCGTGGGTTCTAATCACGGTGGAGACCGCGGTTTTTTTTTCCACTTGGATCTTCTGTTAAAAATTACCCTGATCTCTGGGTAGTGAGATCGATGAATGTCAACTGGTCGACATCCTTCAATTGTTTGAAACCAAACCAACGCTATCTTCAACTTTGGACCGATTCCATATCACACACGCCATGTTTTCAACGGTCTCCCTAGGAAACTATATGTCGCAGGGTAGTGAAATTTTGCAAACTTGTCCTGTTTACATCAGTAGTGACGTCATAATGCGCATCATACGTATGTTCACTTGGTGCAGTTAGGTCCGGTTTCATTTGAACAAGCGGGGACGGCGTGGGCTGGTGTATAAGTGACACGGCTGACAATCCAAAGGTGCTGGACTCGATCTCCATCACAGCACTGGCCGTTACCACGGAGAAGCAAACCCTTAGAAAATGCAGGAGGAAGCAGACCCTTACATAAAATGCATGCTGTACTCATATGCACTGGGCCAAAATAAAAACTACAGTGCAACGCACACCGTCTTGGGAAATAGAGAAATAAGGTGAACGCAACAACAAAAACAAAACAAAAACCCCAAAAATGTTAACAAGCCTCGTATCTTAGGGTTTTGCCAAGTTTTGCCAAATCTGACACTGCTTCTAACTTAACTTAATTTAACTTAACGTCTTTATACTGAGTTAGAAGATTGTGCACAGTCAGTATACAACCAGTGCCATGTATTTACATGGCTGCACTATGTGTTGTCAGTACCACATTACTCAATTTGCTGACCAGGCTGCAACCTAGGGTCTCAAGAGTGTAGGGGCCTTATTTTGGGGGCCTTTAAATGTCTTTAAATAACAAATAAGGGCCTCAACTTCATTTCCAACCTAATGCCCCATGATGGGCAAGTCCACCGGCAATAAACACAGTGGTTCCAATCGGGTTTATTTGCAAATTTCTTAAGTATGCCATCGCATTAAGAGAAGTTTTAATATACCAATATAATAGCAGCATCAAAGATCATAAAACAGCCCTTCCGTTTTTTCAATCAACATCAAAGTACTCTTAACACAAGACCCAGAGCACCTGAGGATCTTCTCCAAACGTTCTGGAAACATGCAATTTGGAGGACACGTTAAGATGGAAAGACAAGGCCATCTACGTGGCAGAACATTGGAAACATGATGTATGACGTGGTACCCAGGACTCGGAAAGGAAGAAAGTATAGAAAAACAATAGAATCTTCTAGAACCACGTGTGCCATGAACTTGGAAAAAGTGGAAAATTGTTGAATTAGTGTTAACTGTCTGTAGTCGTCTTTATCTGGTAACTGCTGCAGCGATACTATGGCATAGACAAATGTTATGGGTTTATTTATCTTTGTAAATATTTTCAGCTACAACTACCACAACAACCACGACTGAGCCAACTACCACAACAACCACCACTGAGCCAACTACCACAACAACTACCACTACAACCACCACCCCTAAGACATCAACCACTACCCCTGAGCCATCTACCACCCCAACCACCACCGGTAGGGCAATCAGAACCACCCGTCTTGAGACAACTACCACATCCACAACTCCTGAGCCAACTACCACCACAACCACCACTGAGCCAACTACCACAACAACTACAACTACAACCACCACCCCTAAGACATCAACCACTACCCCTGAGCCATCTACCACCCCAACCACCACCCGTAGGGCAATCAGAACCACCCGCCTTGAGACAACTACCACATCCACAACTCCTGAGCCAACTACTACTACAACCACAACCCCTGAGCCAACTACCACCACAACCACCACTGAGCCATCTACCAGAACAACAACTACCAGAACAAGCGCCCCTGAACAAACTACTGCAAGATCGAAAGTGGAACCAACTGTCAAGCCAAATCTTGGTAAGATTGTTGTTGTTGTTGTTTGTCCATTATTTCTGAAGATGAGCACATTGTCATATTTCAATCATGAAGTGCGTTCCTAGGTAGCTGATCAATCCAATCTGAGTCTGAAAGCGTCCTTCACACCGAGGGCAGAGAAACACTATTTGATCGTCAGACAGAGGTAACTCTCTCTTGCCTTTCGTGTCGCTCGTTTTCCGTGCAGCTTCAGTGATTCTTGTCTGCCCGATTTGTGCGTGCCAGAGGAGATTTACTACGCCAGGCAGAGTAATCAGCAGCAATGTTCTCCCAACCATCAGTGTCAATGTCGCAGTTCTTCAGTGAAGCTTTCAGAGTGTCCTTGTAACGTTTCACTTAACCATTGCGAGCTCGCTTGTCTGACTCAAGCTCGCCATAGAATATTTTCTTAGGAAGCCGTTCATCTGACATGCGGCAACATGGCCAGTTCATCTAAGCTGGATTTGCACAGAGTTGTATCAGTGCTTGTCATGCCAGTCCACGAAATAACTTCTACATCTGTAATCCTATCTTGCCATTTTATGTTCAGCAGTTTCCTTCAGCAGTCCAGATGAAAATGGTCAAGCTTCTTCGCATGTCGACTGTACATAGTCATGGTAAGATATTAGAACCAGTGAAAAGTGTATGCCTATAATTGAATTCCACGCCTTAAACTGGAATCACACTAGAAAAGGAAGAAGAAAAAAACCTAGTGAATCACAATACAGTTCCATTCAGTTTAAGTGTCATCTCCGCATCGATGGTCCTCTGCAATGGTTCTCCAATCTCTTGTCGTGTAATCAGAAAGGCTTTTTCCAGATGTTATCCAACCACTTCAAATGTTGTCTGCCTCTTGAACGACTGCCTTCTACCCTATCCTCCAGTATGGTCTTCAGCAAGAAGGTATGTCTTATTATATATCCAAAATAACGTAACTGTCTAACCTGGTTTCAGCCATTAATTCTCTTTTCGCCCCTAACATGTTCAATACCTCCACATTTGTTTTCTTCTGTTTCCAAGAAATGCGACGCAATCTTCTTTACACTCACATTTTGAAGGCATCAATACTCTTTTCCAACTTGTTATCCAGTGTCCATGTTTCTGCCCCCTAAAGTAGTGACGAATATACATCAGATCTGATAATTCTCATTTTCAATGCATGGTTTTTATCTGTTTGAATGTCAGAATGTGTTACATGTTGCTGAAAACCATTTTGGCCATACTTGTTCTCTTTCTGATTTCTTTTTCCCAGCTGCCTTCTTCGTCTTTTGCCTTCTGCAGTAAAGTACTGCACGAGTTAAACCAGGAAAATGTATCATTATCATAGGCTCAAATGCAACAGCAGAAGAGAAGCAAATCAAGAAGAAATTAAGTGTTTTTTTAATTAATTTTTTTTCTTTGTTGTTGAGTTCAATTTCCAGCAAAAAAATGTTGTTCTATAGTCTCTGGTACTGTATTTCTATTCTAAAAATAGCAGTATGCTTTATGTTTTAAACTGCTGCAACTTTATTCACAGGGTACACAACATTCAGTGAGCGTGAGGCCGAATGGTTTTGACGCCTGCCTGCCAACAAATTGGGCTGTGGGTCAAATCCCCTGTAAGGCATTTGCTGTTTTTATGGTGGGGTTAAATAAACAAACAGTCAGCACATGTCGTGGCAACAGCAGGGGCGTATCGGCCTGTAGTGCTCAGCTTAAAAACTCCTCGACTTGCACATCAATGGGAATAAAGTCATATCACAGTTGGTTTGTTTTACAACATTCAGTGCTCAAATAACTAAATTGGCGGTCGGCGTGGCCTAGTGGTTAAGTGGCACGGCTCACAACCCGAAGGTGCTAGGTTCGATCCCCATCACAGCACCGGCCGTTACCCCTGGGAAGCAAACCCTTAGAAAATGCAGGAGGAAGCAGACACTGAAGCAGACAGGAAGCATGCTGAAGTCGGATGCACTGGGCCGACAGGCGTAAATTAATTTTTTTTTTTTTTTTTTTTTTTTTGGGGGGGGGGCGTTCGCCTTATTTCTCTATTACCAAGGCGGGTGTGCGTTGCACTGTGGTTTTTATTTTGCGCCTGTCGGCCCAGTGCATCCGACTTCAGCATGCATTTTATGTAAGTGTCTGCTTCCTCCTGCATTTTCTCAGGGTTTGCTTCCCCGGAGTAACGGCCGGTGCTGTGATGGGGATCGAACCTAGCACCTTCGGGTTGTGAGCCGTGCCACTTAACCACTAGGCCACGCCGTCCCCCCGACAGGCGTAAATGAAAACAGTGCAACCCATACCGCCTTGGGGAATAGAGAAATAAACAGGCGCAATTTTAAATTTTTTTTAATGTAGCTAAATCTGGTTGTTGTTGTTGTTGTTGTTGTTGTTGTTGTTGTTGTTGCTTCGAATGCCCACAATGAGTAGGTTCACTCTTTTGTGCGCCCTGAAAAGGACATTAAGTGGCGGGTTGCAGTATCTTTCCTCACATTCCAAACGTGCTGATGAAGGTGGACCGGGACCCTCTAAGCAGTTGTACTATGCTTGACTTTATCTGCGTGTCGCTCCCTACTACGGGGATCACGCCGTCCTTTACCTCGTTAGCCAGGCCGCCCTGAAAACAGCGCGTTTCTTGGGGGGATTGGGGGGGGGGGGGAGCTACTAGGAAGTTGAGCCCCGGGGTCTTGGCCAGTATATTTTGCCTGACCAGACGTTAGTCTTCCTTCCATACTAAATCTGGTGGACTATAAACAAAAACTCAGCAAATTGGCTTTCAAATTAATTAAAAGATTTATTAAATTGTCCACGAGGTATACTAATACTGTGTGCAAGTTCAAAGCTATAAAGGTTTGTAAGAAGTCAGACAATTGTGAAATAAAGGACACTTTGTTCCTTACAGAACTCTGCAATGGCTGTGTAATTCTTCATGGTGTTGGTTATGGCCCTTTACCTGGACGTTGTGATGCCTTCCTCCAGTGCAGTTTCAATGGTGACATACCAACAGCTCTCAATATCAGACCCTGCCCAAGTGGTAATTATTGGAACCAGGACAAACTGATATGTGACTTTAAAGAAAACGTCAAATGTGTATCAGGTATGGAAGCTGTCACGCCTAATTTATATATATCTATTATATTTTAGGGTAAAATAAAAATAACATAAATCAATACAAAAATAGGAGATCAAGATGCTGAGCAGCGCATGAGCTGCAATGGTCAGCGACCCATAGCTGACTGCTAGCGTCAGGGCCAGCGAACCAGAGCTGCCAAGACCCTTCTATACCTCCACGCGGTGATCCTCGATAACAGGCTGCAGCAGAGCAGACTGGCTAAGGAGAAGGAATCGTAGAGGGAGTGTTGACCCAGTACTCAAAAAATGCTTGCTGAAGTCGGATGTGTTGGACCGAAAGGTGAAAATATCGCAGTCAAGCTGTAAACTACGACACAATGCATTCCGTTCTCTGGACTATATTCTGCTACTTAAGCCCTTTCAGGGTTTGGTAGCGGGAGATTGAGAACGAATGAAGACAAGCCAAGCCAATACAAAAATAAATGTCAGAAATTAAAGCTAAATAACCTAACTGGTCAGAAGCAGTTTTAACTTATCGACATTTTAATGGATGTTTGGAGCCAAAGATGCAGCAGTAAATGAGCTAAGAGCAGCCATGAATTCGTATCTGACCCCTTGACTTTGAGTCAGTAAGCCATAGTTGACCATGACCCTATTCAACCTCCAAGTGGCCACACTAGAAGCAGAGACTGCATCTATGCAGCCTGGCCAAGGATTAAGGATTTATTAGGGAATGCAAAATTAGTTATAAAAATGCAATGCTGAAAACGGATGTGTCAGGCCGAAAAACGAAGGTATTGCAGACTCGTTGTAAACTTCGACAAAAATGTCCTTTTCTGGACAAACGCAGAAGAAGAAGAATTAAAATTATTTTTTATTAAAGCTGGTTGTGCCCAAAATTACTGATATTGAGACTAATTGGTCGAGAAGATATTTAAACTATTCCATGAAATTGGTTACTTTTCATTTATCGTGTCTTATTGTCTTGGTCTCTCTTCGACGTTCATCCTGAAATGGACGTTTGTAACGCCTTATCGTATTTCGAACGCATTTCAATTATATTTTTTTAAATATTTAAGTACACAACTGCCCAAACCATGAGGCTATTGATGGAGTCTGGGATACCTATCGTTTCTTCGATGGAGAAACCTGGACTCGTAAAGAGTGTCCCACTGGCACAACATACAACCGTGTCACATGTGGTTGTACAGACAAACATAGTGGTGGCCATAGCAGCCGTAAGTATATCTTTGATAGTGGAAAGTTTATATAACAATGAGATAGTGGCAGTGATCTGAAGCACAAGTATCTTTTTGAACATTCAGAACTACTAACCCTACAACAGAACATAAAGAGAAGTTATAAGCTCTCTTACCGGTGTGTTAGTCAGGTCATGTCAGGTCAGGTCATCCTGTAACCAGTAAGGTCGTTGTGGCACACATGACGACATCGTCACAACCCCACGCCACCCTTCTCTGTCAGTGGCCGTTGCCTGTGCCTCTTTTGGTCGGAGATTGGCCCATTCTTTTATATTGTCCTACCACCTCTTTTTGCGCCAGCCTCTTCGTCGTCTGCCGTGCACCTTTCCGTGCAAGATCGTATTTGATCTCAATATGTGACTATGCAAAGCGAGTTTCCTTCTTTTGACAGTTGCTAAAAGGTCTTCAAAAGGCCCTATTGCTGTCGTAATTCTATCTTCTTCTTCTTCTTCTTCTTCTTCTTCTTCTTCTTCTTCTTCTTCTTCTTCTTCTTCTTCTTCTGCGTTCGTTCTCAATCTCCTGCTACCAAACCTTGAACAGGGCTTTGCAAGTACCAGAGAACGGAATGTGCTGTGTCGCTATTTTATGGCTTGACTGCGATATTTGCACCTTTCGGTCCGACACATTCATCTTCGGCAGGTCCTATCTTGTATTTCCTCATTATAACTCGATCTTTGTACGTGACGTTCAAAAGTCTTCTGAAACATCTCATCTCCAAGGCCTGTATCCTTCGCTGAAGGTCAGCTGTAAATGTCCATGTCTCACAAGCATAGAGGAATATTGACAGGACCAATGTACGCATTAATCTGATTTTCGTGCATAGTGCAAACCGTTTATCTTGCCAGATTTTGTTAAGCCGTGCTATTGTCTGTGCTATTCTGGCCAACACCTCACATTTTGATACTTCATCACTGACAATCGAACCCAGATATTTAACACGGTCAACCACTTCGAGTTCCTGGCCATTAGCTTTTATCCTACCTGTGTGTACTTGGGTTGAAAAGAATAGGGCCACTGTTATCTTCCAAGCATGTCGGAGAAAGAACTAAAGAGAGTTGTACATGAAAGCTAGCAACCTCATCATGTAAAACCATTGTTATTCAAACCACCACTGCAAATGCTTAGACACAGGCTTCTTGCAAAGAAGCCAGTTCTTGTAGTGTTCTATGCATCTCTTGGAAAGAAAAGATGAATAGATTATCAACACACACTCAGAGCACCTGAGTAGCAGAGTGGTAGACACCTCACTTCTCACAGCAAAAGTGTCCGGTTTGATACCTGTCACTGACATGCTCCAGTCAACCCAGTTCTAAATATATATCTAACATACTGTTAGAAAAGGAAAGGCAGGAAGAAAGGGAACTCAGTACAACGTAGTCTTTAACACTTCATTCCCAACAGCATTGTCCGCTGTGAAGGACTATCATTTTAATAAACACTTCAGAGTTTATTTACATCGTATTACATGTACTTAGTTTTTTGTGTTAATATATGAAAGAGGGTCAACAAATGACCTGAGTGTTTTTTATTCTTCACAAAATTCCATGTGAAGTTTACATTATTATTTTATCTTGTCTATACTTTTAGATCCCATGACAGCTTACTCCTTTATAATAGTGCTAAATATAAGTGTCTTTTTTCATTATCCTTTTTTTTCTTCCATTTTGCTATGAACATTGCGACGTTAGTGCAGTTGACTTTCTTCCAGGACACTTGTGTCAAATCCATTTTATGCTTTTATTTAACTTAACTTAGCTTAACGTCTTTATACTGGTTTAGAAGACTGCAGAGTCTGCATACAACCAGTTTCTTGGAGGGGGGTTAATCTATGTACGAGTTCATCTTAACAGACTCAAATGCTAGAGCAAAGTAGACCCACAGCTTTTTAGGTGCCATCTTTGCTGCTTTTAACAAACCACCTAGCCATGGCCAGTGTTATACCATTTCACACAGTTAGTCGCCTCTTACGACATGCTCTCTGTGGAGCAGTGGTTCTATTCTTGTTTCTGTCATACACAAAGACCCCGGCACACTTCTCTGGACACTTCAATGTGTGCATGATAATGTTGTCAGTCCCGTTCAAAACCCTCCTTATTCACCTTTCCCATCATGCATTGTAAGGTTCTATTTTATTCAAGAACATCAGGGACATTATGTTTCAGTATGTTGTTGTTGTGTAATGCCATGATGAGTATGTTTACTCTTTAATGTGTCCTGAAAAGGGCGATAAGTGGTGGGTTACAGTAGCTTTCCTCACATCCAAAGCATGCTAATGGATGTGAGCCTGAGTCCTCCAGACTGCTGAGCTATGTTTGACTTCATCTGATAACAACTACTTCAGGTATCATGTCAATCCCTTCGTCATTAGCCAGACTGCTGCGAAAACAGCCTGTTTCCAGAGTGAACAGTATGAAATTGAGGTGGGGTCTTGGTCAGTATATTTCTGAACCTGGCTAACATTTTCTGATCATAATGTTTTGCCTGACCAGATGTTAGGCACTAGATTTCAGTAGAATCTTAATTTCTACTGAGATGTGAACCTTGAAGATTTATATCACTAGCATAATTAAGTCTAACAGCTATACATCAATCAATCAAGCAAAGCTGTCAGCTCTCTGTGGAGCATAGATCATCAATAAACACAAACCAAGCCTATTTGTTATGAATCATCTATTCCAGATCAGTCCATGCCTTTCCTGTTGTCTTTGTGTTTGCCACAAACTCTCTTCTCCATGTTCAGAAATGCCTCTGCGTCTCTTGCCTAGGGGATTCCAAAACAGAGTCTGTCTTGTAATGCTGTCAGTTGTTTTACTCAATGTGTGTCCTTTCAAACGCCGGCATGTTCTCCTTACAGCAGTTACTATTGATAAATATCCGGTTCTTATAAACATGCACACACAAGAATGCATAATTAATGCAGAAATACACACACAAAAATGCATAATTAATGCAGAAATACACACACAAAAATGCATAATTAATGCAGAAATACACACACAAAAATGCATAATTAATGCAGAAATACACACACAAAAATGCATAATTAATGCAGAAATACACACACAAAAATGCATAATTAATGCAGAAATACACACACAAAAATGCATAATTAATGCAGAAATACACACACAAAAATGCATAATTAATGCAGAAATACACACACAAAAATGCATAATTAATGCAGAAATACACACACAAAAATGCATAATTAATGCAGAAATACACACACAAAAATGCATAATTAATGCAGAAATACACACACAAAAATGCATAATTAATGCAGAAATACACACACAAAAATGCATAATTAATGCAGAAATACACCCACAAAAATGAAAACAAATCCAACAAATAAATTATGCTAATTTCTTCACAGCTGGACAGGAGAATTGCCAAGACAAAAAAGCTATCCCAGACGACAATACTGGATTTTTTCAGCTAACTGCCAACGGCTGGGAGCGCATGCCATGTGCACCAGGTGTGGGCTATAATGAACAGACATGTGGATGTACAGACAGACTTTCCTTTGATTATTCAAGTAGGTAGAGCTCAAGTAACTCCGGTGTCTTAATGACTACACAAATCTTAAGAAGCCAAATTACAGACAGTTGTTAATGCACTTACTGAAAGATTATCTCAGAGATGGCGAAATCGACAAGGGGGCTTCAAATGAAAACATTAAAAGGGGAATAGAAATTAGAAAAAGCATGCTTTTGTAATGTAACTTGTTAATACAGTTGCTAAGAATGTCACAAGTGTCTTGCACATGCCATCACTCTGCAGACAAACAACATGACATCTTAATTGCAGTTAGATGATCACCTGTCCCCTATTAACATGCAGCGTTTTGTTATCCGTTTTTTGAGCAGCAAAGGGATGAAACCTTTAGAAATTCACATGCAAAAGGAAAGTCCAGTATGATGATCCATGCCTTTCACTCCAGCAAGAGTATGAGTAGAATAGGGAAGTTAAAAAATGGCATGAGTTCTGTGATAGATTGTTCACGATCGGATCAGGCATACCAAGTGGTAACCCCGGACTTGATTGCAGCCGTTGAATATCTTGCGAAGGAAAATCACTGATTGACTGTGAATGAAATTGTCACACATCTGGACATCAGTCAAGGTTCAGCACACCACATCATACATGATGTGCTTAAGTACCACAAAGTATCAGCAAGGTGTGGGCCAGCTTAGTCCAGAATGGAAACAACGACGCGTTGGTGGAACTTTTGCAGCGCTTTTAAGCATAAAGTGATGGTTTCCTAGCAAGAATTGTTAATGAAGATGAAACCTGGGTTATGGACCCAAGCAGAAAACATTGGAACCACAAAAGCAAGAATGCAGGAATCAATCAATGCAGTAAAGAGATGGGCAGACTCATGTGGTGTCACAATGAACAAAGGGAAGACTCAACACTCGTCTCGCTCTCTACAAAGCCAGAGCAGATAGATCTATATTTAGAAAACAACCTACTACCTAGAGAAGACAATCCTATATACCTAGGAATGAGATATGACAAAAGAATAACATGATGTCCACACATAAACAGTACTCAAAAGAAGGCCACACTCAGACTAAGGATGATGAAAAAACTGGCAGGGACAAATTGGGGCACAGATGCAAACACAGTCAGACAAGTCTACACTGGATAAGTACGAGCAACGTTGGAATTCGGCATGGGTGCCTATACAACAGCGGCAAACACAAACCTACAAAAACTAGACAGGGCACAGAATACCGGGCTCAGAATTGTTACTGGAGGTCTGGGAATCACCCCAATCAGAGCGGTAGCATGCCTCCAAAGCCTCGGTGAGCACAGAGAAGGAAAAATACTAAACCTGACAGAAAAATGCAAGCGCACGAATAAACATCCAATGCAGGGAAAAGTCCTCCTTGACCCACAATCAAATCCAAACGACGTAGACTTCTGAGTAAAGTTGTCCTTTTGCAACGTAACATGACAATGCTCGACCCCATACTATCTATGCAACGGCTGCAACTATCAAGGGCCTTCATGTTCCTAGCACAAGTGATTTCCACGTCTTTGGACAACTAAAAGAGACATTGGGAGGAAAGACTTTTAGGTCCGATGAAGAGGTCTAGCAGATGGTGCATGAACGGTTACACGTGCGACCAAGATAATTGCGGGACTTGTATCGAACACAATTGTGACTACTTTGAAAAATGATACGGGGATCAAGATGTTGAACAGCGCATGAGCTGCAGTGATCAGCGACCCATAGCTGACTGCTAGCGTCAGGGCCAGAGAACCAGAGCTTCCAAGACCCTTCTACACCTCCACGCGGTGATCCTGGATAACAGGCTGCAACATCGCAGACTGCCTAAGTAGAAGGGATAGAAGAGGGAATGCTAACCCGGTACTAAAAAAATGCTTGCTGAAGTCGAATGTGTTGGACCGAAAGGTGCAAATATCGCAGTCAAGCTGTAAACTAAGACACAACGCATTCCATTCTCTGGACTACATTCTGCTACTTAAGCCCTTTCAAGGTTTGGTAGCGGGAGATTGAGAACGAACGAAGCCAAGCCAAGCCAAAAATGATACAGTTGTGTTTGACTTTTCCAGAATCAATTTACCAATAAATATATTTGCGGTTTTCATTTGATGCACCTTCGTATTCTCACCAAATTGAGCATATATTGACATCCAAACAAATACTCATAAATTAAAAGTGAGTGATCAGGTGTAATTTAAATTTATGTTTACTGTATGGCGTAGAAACATGGACAATGATAAAAAAAGCTGGAGAAGATAATAAATGCCTTTCAAATGTGGATTTGTAAAAGAATAGGGTGCATCTCATGGTTAGAGAATATACATTTAAAAAACTTTGGAGAAATTAGAGGCTCAAGATAATTTATGAATGAAATCAGTCAGGCAATTAACATATTTTTGGCACATCAAAAGACATAACACCTAGCTAAAAATAAAACTGAAACAAATGTAAATGGCAAATGGGCACAATGCTATATGTTGGGAGATAGCATCAAGGCAAAGAACATGGACATTAGAAATAGGTTGCTGATAGTTGTTTGAATCAGGGAAGAGTGTATTAATGGGTAGAACATTTTTTTTACGGAAGACAAAACATCATTGATGAACCACAGAGTGAAAGACCAGCAAGCATTGCAACTGACACAGTGAAACAGCAAATTAACCACCTAGTTCATGGCAAAAGGCGAGTCACTATTGATGAAATAGTTATAGATTTCAACATGAGTCACTGGGCTTTCATGGCCTCGATTATAGAAAAGTGTGTAGGAATTGGGTGCCAAAGCAGCTGACAACGAGATAATCGAGGCGGTGCAAAATTGATTAAAGGTGACACCTAAAAACTTTTTTCTAGACGGCATCCACAAGCTAGTGAACAGGTGGACAAAGTGTGGGGGGTGTGTATTGCCAAGTACTTTGTTGAAAAATAAGACACACTAAATTTCTGGTTTATATTCTCCTTTGGTAGCCTTTGGTAGAATGCGCTCACCCTTTGGTAGAATGCGTTCGATGGTCTGGGCACGTCGTGGCGTCAGCGTCAAGACCAAACTCAAAGTCTACCGTGCAACCATCATTCCAACCCTACTATACGCTTGCGAAAGCTGGACTGTATACTCTGGACATGCAAGGAGGTTAAACCACTTCCACATCCGATGGCAAGATCGTGTCACTGACATCGAGGTTCTCTCGAGGGCTATCATGCCCAGCATACATGCACTGCTAGAGAAAGCACGACTAGGATGGGCCGGACACCTCGTCCATATGTCAGACGAGCGGCTCCCAAAGAAGCTTCTCTACGGCGAGCTGAGAGAGGGATGGCGCGAGAGAGGGCGCCCAAAGAAACATTTTAAAGACGGTCTGAAGGACTCACTGAAAAGTTGCCAGATAGACATCGACACCTGGGAATGTCTTGCGCAAAACAGATCTGACTGGAGAAGCGCAGTCAAATCGGGTGTAGCTGCCGGTGAAGACGACCGTGTCATGAAAGCCCAGAGCAGACGCGAGACGAGGAAATACTGATCAGCGGGAACACCATCCCCTTCTACAAACTCGTGTGCCCGATATGTAGCAGATGTTTTCGTGCCCGCATTGGCCTGTTCAGCCACATGCGCACCCACATCCAACAGGGAACTCTATGACAAGGATGATGTCGGCGGTCCTCATCGACAACGATGGACAGCTATTATATTCTCCTAAAAACATTATTCATAAAATTCCTGTTACTTAATGGCTGCCCCTGTATTTGCCAATACGGTAATTACAAAAATAATTAAATTAAGATTGATGCCAAAGTAGTGTGACATTTATCATCCTCTTTGCTTTAATTCAACAGACACTTACTGTCCTAATCAGAAATCTATCCCTGATGACAAATTTGGATTCCTACAGTTCGACGGGACCGCTTGGGTTCGTTTACCCTGTCCACCAACTCTTATTTACAATACACGCAGTTGCACCTGTACTTATGATGGTAGGTTGATGGTGATAACAGTTATACGTAAGTCTTTATTATCTAACAGATTGTTATGTACATAATCATAACAGAATGTATTTGAAAGTATACTTTCACTCAAAAGTAATCATGCACAATCAGTAAACAGAAAGGGAGATCACTAGAAGCTACAAAGATATGGTTTTACAGAATGTGATATAAGATTTAAAATTGTGGGCACAATTTCATTTGTATGCATCTAATTTATGTGTAGTTGTCAATGGTCACACTGTGGAGAGTGCAAATGATCTCTCCTACCTCGGCAGCACGATTGCACCCGACTGCCGCAGTAACTCAGACAAACACAAGCGGGTTGGTCTAGCGGCATCAGCGATGAATGGTCTCCGCCGTGTGGGGAAGAACAGTAGGCTCTCCGTGGTCACAAAACTGCGCATCTACCAGTCGTGCGTGATCCCGGTCCTCGTGTATGGCTCCGAGATCTGGACCCCGAAAAAAAGCGACACCTGGAGACTAGAGGCCTTGCATATGCGAAATCAGCGACACATCCTTGGCATTCGTTGGCACGATTTCGTCTAGAATGTAGATGTTTCTGCAAGGACACATCTCCCCCCTGCCCCGGTTATCCTAGAACGTCGCCGCATTTCCCTGTTCGGTCATGTTGTCCGACTGGACAGGGAGGTCCCAGCTCACCAGATTTTTCAAAAGACAGTCAACAGTGCAAACGGCCTCCACCCTGTTTGCTGGAAGCGGCGGAGAGGTCGTCCTCGAAACACGTGGCTCCAACAGGTAGCAGCCTCCCCATCTGCCTTAGACGAGGCCTGGCAGCAGGCAGTTACAACTGGACATGGTGATGTTCATCCGACGCAACGGGACTCGGACTCCTAAGCGAACATTATTATTATTATTATTTCTGAGAGTAGGTTACTATTACCCTCTATTCTTATACTCGCTCTCCATCTCTCTCTCTCTCTCTCTCTCTCTTTCTCTCTCCCTCTTTCTTTCTCTCTAAATATTTATCTTTCTCTATATATAAATTTGTAAAGTCTGATATGGTAATGACAATAAATAATAAAGTAAATTATTGTGTACACTAAGCGGATCCCAGGACCCCCTTCTGCAGAGGAAAGAACATGTCCACTGCACCTACATGCATACAGTAAAATGCAACCAAATAAATATGTGCATAGGACTAGCAATCAAATTGTGTAAAACAAATTGCTACAGAAACCTCCACTGCTGAAGAACACAAAGTGCATTGAAACATACGTAAAGGAGGTTGGCTGGTCCTATACTCTGGTTAAAGTGAAAAAAGAACAAAACAATCACAATGACAGAAAAAAAATAAAGACATTAGTATGGCTTGGCTTCGTTCGTTCTCAATCTCCCGATACCAAACCCTGAAAAGGGCTTAATTAGCAGAATTTAGTCCAGAAAACGGAATGCGTTGTGTCGTAGTTTACAGGTTGACTGCGATATTTGCACCTCTCGGTCCGACACATCCTACTTCAGCAAGCATTTTTTGAGTACCGGGCTAGCATTCCCTGTTCGATCTCTTCTCCTTAGCCTTTCTGCCTTGGTGAAGCCTGTTATCCAGGATCACCGCGTGGAGGTGTAGAAGGGTCTTGGCAGCTCTGGTTAGCTGGCCCTGATGCTGAGCAGCGCATGAGCTGCAGTGGTCAGCTACCCATAGCTGACTGCTATCGTCAGGGCCAGCGAAACAGAGCTGCCAAGACCCCTCTACACCTCCACGCGGTGATCCTGGATAACAGGCTGCATCAGGGCAGACTGGTTAAGTAGAAGGGATCGAAGAGGGAATGCTAACCCGGTACTCAGAAAATGATTGCTGAAGTCGGATGTGTTGGACCGAAAGGTGCAAATATCGCAGCTAAGCTGTAAACTACGACACAACGCATTCCGTTCTCTGGTCTACATTCTTCTACCTAATCCCTTTTAGGGTTAGGTAGCGGGAGATTGAGAACGAACGAAGCCAAGCCAAGCCAAATGTTTGGGATCAATAGATATAAGATAGATCATTTGTTCAATGTTATATGCAGCTAGATCTGTCATGCTTTTAATTGAAACAAGTTTGAGATCAATAGAAATAAAATAGACAGGTTGTTTCTGCTGAAGACAGAAATGTCAGATCGAAAGCTGCAAATATCGCAGTCAAGCTGTAAACTAGCGACACAACACATTCCGTTCTCCGGACTACATCCTGCTACTTGCAAAGCCCTGTTCAGGGCTTGATAGTGGGAGATTGAGAACGATCGCAGAAGAAGATCATTTGTTCAATGTTATATGCAGCCAGAACTGTCATACAAATGAGAATCATGGAGAATCAGTAAACTAATTAGTAGATCACTGTTAGCTGCGGAAGTGTGTGGTTTTGCAGAACACAATTAAAAGTCCTGTGGCCAGTTTAAAGCATAAGTTAGAATATGTCAAGAGAAGCCAATTCGTGGAGGATGGTTATGGTTAATCACACACAATAAATAGAACCAAACATCTTTTTGTTCTTTTTTCTTCTTTTTTTGTTGTTGTTATTTTGCATTTTTTGTTATAAAGATGAGCGGGGACGGCTTGGGCTAGTGGTTAAGGGACACGACTCACGACCCAAAAGTACTGAGTTCGATCCCCATTACAGCACCGGCCGTTACCCCAGGAAAGCAAACCCTTATAAAATACAGCAGAAAGCAGACCTTTACATTAAAATGCATGCTGAAGCCAGATGCACTGTGCCAACAGGCGCAAAATAAAAACTACAGTGCAATGCACACCGCCTTGGGGAATAAAGAAATAAGATGAACGCAAACAAAAACAAACAAAAATTAAAATAAAAAATAAAAATGAGCACACAAAAAAAAGGCAAAATTGCTGAGGAAAGAAGTAAGGGATAGGGATGATTAAGAGAGAAGATGAAGGAAAGTTTAACATTTTATGATGAAATAGCATAGAGACAAAACAGGATGAAGAACTAATGTTGCATGCGCCAGTCATCATGTCATATGAAGAAGATGAAGATGGAGTTTTGTGTTATTTTTTCTTTTTTGGGGGGTTTTCATTTAATAAAGAACACTATTGTTTATAATCGAGACCTGAATATTTATTTATTTTATTTTATTATACAATTATTTGTCCTTTTCATTTCCTTCATCCTTCCGTATTCCCTTTCAATGAGAACTTTCAATAATCATGTTGCTTAAATAAATGTCATAAATAGACATCATTTCTATTATTTAATCACTTTTTGAGTATTATCCCAACTTTGATAATACCTTAACTTTCTTTTCATTATTGATGTTTATTCATTTCATATAAATCCCTCAAAGTAATCTTAAAGAATACTTTTAAATGTTAAAAACTGCAATAGCTTATATACAGTCTTTGTTGTCAGTCTATGGTTATATAAATATTCTCTTAATAAGAAATCTATATTCCTACTCCCAATTTTCTCTTATTTCTCACTAATTATATCTCCAGAACAGTACTTTAAAAACTTGAAAAGTCAATCATATCTGTATTAATTTTGACATTCACAGCAACAGTACTTCTAAACACTAGAGGTCCATATCCCATTTTAGAAATCATTGCTGTATAATCGAAGTTTAGATTTCATGGAGATGCAACTCTTACAACAGTGTCCTACTAACTCAATTTCATTCTTCGCGATCAGGATCTTTTCGTCATGCTATATCCGCAGGCCAGTCCCCATGATATCTTTAGTCTTTACCAGGTCAGAGCGGCGGCCCCACAGCTTTTGTCTCAGCTCCGCACCCTCTAGCCAGGTCTGGTATCTCGTTTCCCTAAGGACATTCATGTAGAATGTGTTCAGGATTCTGGCCCCCTGTGCCACATGTGTGAGATATTTAGTCGGTATAGATGTTCTAGTAGTCAACTCTCAATAATATCACCAATAACATCAATGAATCTTCATTATTTCTCCATATGAAGCATACAGCACTTAGCATCCTTTCAGGAAGCCTGTAATAAATACTATCATGCATTCTTGAAGTGATGATTTTTACATCAATTTATTTTACACAATGTGATTATTAGCCCGCTTACAGTCAGTTGTTGGCTCCATTCCCATAGGGCTCCATTCCCATAGGGCTCCTTTCCCATAGGGCTCCATTCCTCACCATGTCTTGCCAGCCTATACCTATAATCCTACGTGGACATTTATTGATGAACGACTGGAAAACAGAGACACAACCCATTTCTTTCCAGATACCATTCTGATAAAAACTCTGTAACCAAAATCAAATATTAAAATCCCCATCAAATACATATAAAACATATAATTCAAGCCTCCATCACACAATCGTAATCATATCCTCTCTAAATGTCACACTTTGCATTAATGAACAACTTTGTTGTCTTTTTTAAAGATGATGGTGACAAGGGTCATAAGGTTGATGATCTGTGCCGGCCAACCCTGATACTCAACTTTGAAAACGACGACGCCACAGACTCTTCAATAAACCATTTCTGGGTAAACAACACAGGTGTAACCTTCAATAACGGCAAGGCATACTTCAATGGAAAAAGCAGGTTGACCATTCCTGGACTTTCCAACGCAGAATTTGGAAGTTCAGGTTCGTTTTGCATTTTTTGTTTAGTGTCTCAGCTTTTATCTGTTGTTGTTTTTTTCTGAAGGTTAAGGCCTAGCATATTTCTGAAAAGATTAATCATCATCATGTGTATTTATTTGCTCTGGTATAATCATATAACTACTACTACAGCTAGGCTCCAGCATGGAACTTGTATAAAGTCGTTTACGGGATCTTGGAAAAGTGGCTTCCATTTATATAATGAGATTGCTCCAAACACAACCCTGTAGAGTCCCAATTTATGACATGAAAGTAGCATGCTGTAGTCCAATTCTTTTATCCCCAGTAATAGACCCAGGAAGGAAAGATGAGTCCAGTGCATTTAAATATACTGACATTACTGCTTTCCAGTTTATGACACTTCCAATACACAGGGATGAATGGCACTGTTGGTTGCACTGGGCGAGTTATTGTTCGTCCATCACGAGTGGGAAGACCTTTTCTTTTTTTTTTGTTTAGCCAGTCCTTTCAGTCAAGTATTCTGTGGGGTTGTGGATGGGTGCGGAGATGGCTGATGAGTCCAATTTTGGATCTGCATACTCGCAGGCAGTGATGGCATGGAAAGTAAGCTTCATGAGAGGGTTATATTTCACTGGCTTCTCTGGCCTTTCTCCGTTGTTCTCCTGCAGTATTTTCAGAAGCCTCGCATGACACTGCTCCTCTGCGGAGCACTGTGCACCAGGTTGTACTATCTTTTGCAGCATCTTCCTATGTTTCGAGATTCATGCTGAAGGCTTTTAAAGACGTTTTTAGTGTGTCTTTAAAGCGCTTCTTTTGGCCTCTTTGAGAACGTTTGCCCTTCTGCATCTCGCTACAGAAGATTATATTTGGCAACCGATAGTCTAGCATGCAAACCACATGACCCGGCCAGCAAATCTGTGATTGCATCATGTTGGTATCAATGCTAGAGATACCAGCTCTCTCAAGAACAGCAGGGTCCGGGATCCTGTCTTGCCATTGATATTCATCACTCTCCTGAGATAAAGTGTGTGAAAGTGCTTCAGCTTCTTCATGTGTCGCTTGTAAACAGTCTTTCACTTGCATATAGCAACACAGGAACCACCAATGTATTGTACACCTTCAGCTTTGTCTTGAGGTTAATGCCATTTAAACGCCAGACGTTTGAGTGTAGTCTGCCAAATGTAGCGCTGACCTTGGCGATTCTGACGTTCATCTCATCGTCCATGACTACATTCTGATACAGTGTACTACCGAGATATGTGAATCTATTTACAACCTTCAGTTTTTCACCATTGATCTTGGTGATTGACTCAGTATAAGTTTTGTCAGAAGCTGGTTGGTACATTATTTCAGTTTTCTCTCTGTTGATGGTAAGTCCAAAATTGAAACAAGCTAAGGAGAAATTATCCACGCTTTTCTACCAATCAGCCTCTGAGGCAGCATTTAGGGCACAGTCGTCAGCAAACAGAAGATCTCTGATGGTGTGTGTCTTGATCTTAGTTTTTACTTGAAGCCTCCTTAGGTTAAACAGCTGGTCATTAATACAATATCTTATGTTGATTCCTATGTCCCCGGCCCTGAAAGGATCAGTCAGCATTGCAGAGAACAGCATGCTGGACAAAGTTAGTGCAAGCACACATCCCTGTTTAACGCCATTTGTTACTGTAAAGGACTTCGATTTAGCACCATTTTCCTGAACTCTAGGTTGCATTCCATCATGCAGTTGCCGTACTACGTTCACAAATTTCATTGGTAAGCCATACTTTGTCATGATTTTCCATAGGCCTTTTCTGTTAACCTTATTGAACGCCTTTGTCCGGTCGATGAAGGCCACGTACAGGTCGCAGTGCTGTTCCTAGCATTTCTCTTGTAGCTGTATGGCAGCAAACACTATATCCACCGCCCCACGCTCCGTCCGGAATCCACACTGACTTTCAGGTAGAAGACCTTGATCGAGATGAACTCCTCATAGGCGATTGAGAAGGATTCTGGAGGATATCTTCCCTGCGATGGACAGTAAAGAAATGTTGCAGTGGTTATCGCAAGATTGGTGGTTACCTTTCCGTTTATACAGATGTATTATTGACACATCCTTCAGATCTTGCGTGATGGTTTCACTGTGACACGTCTGTTTGAAGAGCAAGTAGAGTTTGTTTTCAATTAGTGCTATATCGCCATTTTTATAAACCTCCACAGGAATTTCATTGGAGTCAGGTGTTTTTTCACTGGAGAGTTGACTAAAACCTTTTTGGATCTCCTCTACAGTCAGTATATCATCCAGAGCCTCGTTTAGAGGATACTGGGGCAAGCTGTCATTGGCTTTGCTGCTAACAGATGACGGCTAGTTCAAGATATCCCCAAAGTGCTCTGCCCAGCGTGTCATAATTTTTTCTAGGTCTATAATTAGTGTTTTCCCATCTGCATGGAGAAGGGGTAGTGAACCTGAGAGAGTTGGACCATAGACCGTCCTGAGTGCATGCTAGAAGTTTCTCATGTCATGATTCTCAGCAAAACCCTGTATCTCATCCGCTTTATTGCTCAGCCAGGAGTCCTTCAACTGACACAGTTTGCATTGAACAGTCCTGCGTTTAGGAAAAGCTGCTTTCTTGGATGTTGACGCTGGGTCATTGAAATACTGGGCGAGTAAAGCACAAAATAACATAGTAAAATGCATGCCGCCATATAAGGTTTAATGCATCTTTTTTTTTTAATGTGAATATTTAGCAACGTAATAATGTGCATCTATGGACATTACTGTATTAATGTTTATCTATTGGTATTACTCTATTAATGTGCAGTTATTGACATTTCTGTAGTAATGTATATTCATGAACATTATTTTATTTATTTATATCTTCTACTTCTTCTTTGTCGTTTGTCCTGAAAAGGATGTTGAGATGTTGTGTCGTAGTTTATAGCGAGGCTACAATATCGGCACTTTTCAGCCTGTCATCCGATTTCAGCTGTTTTTTTTAGAACCGGATTTACCTTTTCTCTATCCCTATCCCTTAACAAGACTACATTAGGGGCAAGTGCAGCCTGTTTCCAGGGCAGTTATGTGGAGACAGAGTAGGATCTTTGTCAGCTATGGTTGCTGACCTTGATACAAGCAGTCAGCTATGAGTTGCTGGCTGCTGTCAGCTCATTCCCTGCTTCATCTTGGCCCAAATTTATATCTAAAGACATTGCTGTTTGATGTGTCTATGGACTTTACCAATATGTCTACCCACTGACATTTCAAATGCAATGAATATATATGAAAAACAATGAGATATTCATCTCCACATAACACTAAATAAAGTCTATAAAAATGTTATTGTAGCTAAATATAGTACAAAAGTGTACTTTAAATGATCCTATCCAAGTATTGATTTAAATAACTAATGCTAAACATCATATTTTTCCTTATTTCATTTAAATATAGCTCTTTAGTTCAACTATGGCAAGTGAATTTGCAATAATTAATTACAAAGTTTTGATAATTTAATATATATTTACCACTGCTTAGATTTTGCATAAATTTACCACAATTTTTAAGTTATACTAAATTTGTACCTACATTTTAAAATATGAAAATAATTATTGGATGTGAAATGGAGCAACTACAAGTTATCAGTCTGTGTATCAGTAATAAATGATTATGTTTAAACTTTTCTCTGTTTCAGTATACATCTTTATCAAGTACAGACACAGTTCTGCAAACACCGAGCAAACGCTTGTTGCTAATGGAGACTGTCAGGTTCGGCAGTCCTTGGCTGTATGCTCTGGCAAAGAATCTGTAAACTTTTATGCAGAAACTGAAGACCAGCTAACTCCTGCCAAAGTTACAGTTCCAGCAGATGTAAGCTCATGTTCTGAAAGGAGAATGATTGAGTAAAAGAAAACTGGGGCTGGGGGAATATTGGTTTTTCTGATTTGTTCTGGTGAATCAACTTCACTGCACCCTAGGAATATTCATAGGTGCTGTACCTCGGCAAATGAAGGTTATGCTTCAGCAGTAGAGATTGATGTGCTGGCACATTGTCATGCAGCATAATCTAACCGTTTGTTCTCCATTTTTCTGGTCGTTTTCTTCTGATTGCATCTTAGACGATGGAGGATCTCAAAGAACATTTCCTTGTTAACCGTTCAGCCTTCAGGAATGAAATCATGGTAGACAATACCCTGGAAATTTTAAAGAAATTTTAACCAAACTTTTCCTTTGCTCTTATCCAAAAAAAATGTCTGTGTCCGAAGATGTGGTGGATTTTCATTCAGAGGACTGACATTTTTGTAGGAGGATCGTACAAAAAACACCATGTCTCATCTCCTGTGATTATGTTGTTGAGAAAATTGCTATCTTGATCAGTCATTGTGATTAGGTCTCCTGTCAGGGTGAATCTCGTTTCTTTCCGTTCAGGAGATAACATTTTGGGAACCATGTATTGACAAACATGGTGCATGTGCAGTTCATTGTGAAGAATACTGTGGCATCCTCCAACTGATATTCCAACTTCTGAGGGTATTTTCTCAACACTGAGTCTTCTGTTAGCGTGCACGTTTCGAGCACACTCAATATTTTTATTGTTGACCGAGGTTGACGGTCGTCCACTACATGCATCATCATCGACACTAACACGACCTTCACAGAAACGTTTGTGCCAGTCAAATACTCGCGATTTCTTCATTGCCGTATCGCCATATGTTTTATTAAGCAATGTTTGTGTTTCTGAGGGTGACTTTTCAAGCAAAACACAGAATTTGACATTTGTACGTTGTTCAATCAAGGACATTTTTAACTCAGACGATACAACGAGCACAACACACAAACAAAATTATGTAATTTCAGTTCAAGAGTATATGTAAAGGTCACGTCTGCCATGTCATTTTGTCAAGGTCACTACCAACTTATAAATATATATTCTCCAAAATATAATCTTTCATTCAAACATGAGTTGAATATTCCGGGAACTTTTTGAAGCTACCTCGTAAAAACATAACACCATGTTTACCATTTAGATTAGTTTGGTATTTTCTCTTTGCTTTTTTATGAAGATCTTTTGGTCATAATGTTGGCTGTTTATGTGTCTGTGTCAACATATAAAATAACTTATACTTATTTATGTTATTACTGACTTGTAATAAGTAGGCATAAATCTCAGGAAATAAAACATAGAAGTGGGACAAAATACAAGATACTGCTCATGGTATTTGTAGATATGATTTCAATAGATATTTGAAACATTTTCTCAGAATACAGACATATGTGTATTAATGTGGTAAAATGCATCACTAATAACTGATAACAAAGACGTTCGCTGCTTAAGTACAGAAACTTTAATCCCATGTCAAATGTCGCCATCTCACAGACATAATTATAAGGTGTAGTATTTAGTTCCTTTCCTTCTTCTTCTTTGTCTGCGTTCTTTCTCAATCTCCGCCTACCAATCCCCGAACAGGACTTTGCAGGTAGCAGAGTAGTCCGGAGAACGGAATGCGTTGTGCCGCTAGTTTACAGCTTGACTGCGATATTTGCACCTTTCGGTCTGACACATCCGTCTTCGGTAGGAGTTCCTTTCCAATCTACCTCCTTTCTATAGAATCAATATCTATCTACAATCTAAACAGGGCTGACCAGGTGGTCAGGCGGAACAAGCCACAACAGATTCTATTGTCATTTATTGAACAAGCTAAACATTAGAACATACCAATGAATGTGTCTGTAGCACTGATAAAATGACTGCTGAACATCTGTTACAGGAGTTTCCAATATGTGAGCTACAGAGAAAGATATTTGGCCATCACCTGTTCCATCCGAGACAAGCTCTTTGTAGATACCAATTACATTATGCACAAACCGCTTTATTTAGAACCATTCAAGTTGATGTCTTCTTCTTCATCGTTCGTTCCTAAACTCTTGCTACCAAACCCTGAATAGGGCTTTGCAAGTAACAAGATGTAGTTTGGAGAATGAAATGGGTTGTGTCATAGTTTACAGCTTGACTGCGATACTTGCACCTTTTGGTCCAACACATCTGAATTCAGCATGGCATTTTTCAGTACCGGGTTAGCATTCCCTCTTTGATTCCTTCTCCTTAGCCAGTCTGCACCGTTGCAGCCTGTTATTCAGGATCACCAAGTGGAGGTGGAAAATGGTATTGGCAGCTCTGGGTTGCTGGCTCTGATGCTAGCGGTCAGCTTTGGGTCTCTGACCACTAGAGCTCATGCACTGCTTAGTATCTTGATCCCAAGTTAACGCCTGAAAGCATACAATGAAGAAGACAAAGTAGAATCCATTGTTACAGCTAAATAAACTTGAGGTAGTCACAGCTATTTCACAAACAAGGGCAATGTGGGGTCTAGGTACTGGGAGCTTGGTTTACAATCCCAAAGTACCAGGTTGTGCTCTGTCTGTCAAACCAAGCATGTCAGGAGTTTTTTCATGGTATGACTTCTTATACCAGTCGTTTAAAAAAAGTGAAGTAAAGATTCCGTTAACACGCCAGTGGTGGCATATTGAGAATATGGTACTATGTCCAACATCATGCTACATGTGATGTGGCCAACGTCCCGCCGGCCGCTTATACTTTCCCAGATTATTCTTGTATCCAATCTTTGAGGCTAGGTCGACCCCTGGAGACGTCCATGGATCAGAAATATTCCCTCAACTGGGGACCGAATCTCGATAGCTCAGCTGGAAAGCCAGTGTCTTAATCATTGCGCTACCTCAGCCCCCTAGTCTTATGTCAACCCAGCTGTAAATGGGTGCCTGACAAAGTGATGGAAAAATGTAGAAACCACCACAAGAACTAAGGAGTTTGAACTCTTGCTGGCACTTTCAGCAATGAAAGAGACAGAACATATGGTGGTGCCCAGGTGCAATGAAGTTAAAAAATAATTAATTGCAATAGGCAAGCAGTCTAACCACATGTCCATATGTATTCTCATTACTTATTTATATCCTCTGAGCAAAGATCATATGTAAGAAAAAACAATTGTTGAAGTTCATTGTGTGAATATTATTATTTGTTAACGTTTGCTGAGTTCTTGCATACAATGTTGTATATAATTTTCTATCCAGACTGGGCTATGGCAGTCTGTTGTATATGTCCTAAACAAAGATAACCTGCACGGCAGTCTTCGCAATAACACAATTTCACAGCCAGCAAAAGGTAAGTTTTCATATAATATTATACATACATTTTGGTATAAGTTTGGAGTTTAACGAGAGTTTGAGCACATTTTGGGTGTCTGGAGTTTAATGAGAGTTTGAGCACATTTTGGGTATCTGGAGTTTAATGAGAGTTTGGGGACATTTTGGGTGTCTGGATTTTAATGAGAGTTGGAATACATTTTGGGTGTCTGGATTTTAATGAGAGTTGGAATACATTTTGGGTGTCTGGACTTTAATGAGTTGGAGCACATTTTGGTATGTCTGGAGTTTAATGAGTTTGAGCACATTTTGGTTTTAGTCTGAAGTTGAATGAGTGTCTGAGTAGCAGAGTAGTAGTGGTCTCTTCCCATGATAAATGAACTGAGTTTTACTCCTGTTATCAACGTGTTCCAGTTATCCCAGTTGTAAATGTGTACCTAGCTTAATGTGAGGAAAGGAAAGGCAGCAAGGAAGGGAACTGGACACCGCATCTCAAAGAAAGCTAAAGCCTAGTCTAACACTTCATCCTCAACTATAGAACTCAGTTCAGTTAATTTCAGGTGGCCGCGGCTGTAATGAATCGTCAATGTCCTCTCTGTCTTCTACAATAATGCCAAGATCTTTACTCTGTCCATCTTATGATGTTATCCCTCAACTTCTTTATCTCTGGCACATTTGCCCTCCATCTTCCCTTCTAGTATTGTTTTCCTCAAGGTGTTATATCTTTTGATGTGACCAAAATATCTAAACTGACTGACTGATTTCATTCGTCAATTCACATTATACGCATATTTTCTCAAAGACTTCCCTATTTCAATTATTTTCAATCCAAATGATGCACCATTTTTGTATATATATATCAATATTTCAAAAGGACTACCTTTTCTTCTACCTTGACCTTGAGATTGGCACTACTTGATCACTTATGTATAGTTAGAAACATCCCTGTCCCATTTGGATCACGAAGAGTAGAAAATAAAGCTACTTCAACCTTCCAAGCTTGGTGAAAAACAAGAGCTAAAGAGATTTTTTTTGCATAGGGTTAGAAACTACCTCATCATGTTAAACAAATTGTTACATAAACCATCTTTGTTAGAGCAAAGTGCTTGGGTGCTTTAAGGAACCATCTGCCATTGAAATCTATGCCTTACATTGGACCGAAGATGTGAATGTTGTAACTGCTTGGAAACAGGTTTATTATTTTTTTAAAACCTACTCCAGGGGTGACTTAAATTTCACACTGGACCAAAAATGATACACTACACTTTAGGTATGAGAGAAAGTGTAATATTCAGCTACTATTGCTCTCATAGCCATTATCTTCATTCTTAATAAAATTCTTCAAGAAGACTCAGTGATCTCGAGGCAAGGTGTCTGCCTCAGGTGCCGGAGATTTCAGGTTCGAATTACAGTGGAGATGGATTTTTTTCACATGGATCTTCTGGTAAAAATTTGCCTAATCTCTGATTAGCAAGATCGGACTACTGTGTTCAGTGTCGGGCACATTAAAAATCCTTTGACACTTGGAAATCGAAAAGAGTAGACATATCGCTCGCTGGTCAGACAATATTCAAAAGTTATAGATAAAAATCGACCCAAAAATTATTTGTACCTTCCTCCAGGTGGTTTGTTAAGAGCAGCAATAGATGGCACCTAACTGGCTATGGGTCTACTTAGCTTTAGTATTTGAGTCTATTAAGATGGACTTGCAGATTTGTTAAACCACCCTCCAAGAAACTGGTTGTGTACAGACTCTGTAGGGTCTTCTAAACCAGTATAAAGACGTTAAGCTAAGTTAAGTTAATAAGACCAACCTTTCACAGATTATCAGATCAAAATCTAACAATATAAATTGAAAAGGGCTTTGCAAGTAGCAGGATGTTGTCCAGAGAACAGAATGCTTTGTGTTGTAGTATACAGTCTAACTGTGATATTTGCATATTTCCATCCAACACATCCAACTCCCGCAGGCATTTTTGAGTAGTCTTCCCTCTTCGATCCCTTTTCTTTAGCCAGTCTCATCTGTTGCAACCTGTTATCTAGGATCACCACGTGGAGGTGTAGATGTGTCTTGACAGCTCTGGTTTGCTGGCTCTGAAGCCAGCAGTCAGCTATGGGTTGCTGGCCCTGAAGCCAGCAGTCAGCTATGGGTTGCTGGCCCTGAAGCCAGCAGTCAACTCTGGTTTGCTGGCCCTGAAGCCAGCAGTCAGCTATGGGTTGCTGGCCATGAAGCCAGCAGTCAGCTCTGGTTTGCTGACCCTGAAGCCAGCAGTCAGCTATGAATTGCTGGCCCTGAAGCCAGCAGTCAACTCTGGTTTGCTGGCCCTGAAGCCAGCAGTCAGCTATTGGTTGCTGGCCATGAAGCCAGCAGTCAGCTCTGGTTTGCTGGCCCTGAAGCCAGCAGTCAGCTATGGGTTGCTGGCCCTGAAGCCATCAGTCAGTTCTGGTTTGCTGGCCCTGAAGCCAGCAGTCAGCTCTGGGTTGCTGGCCCTGAAGCCAGCAGTCAGTTCTGGTTTGCTGGCCCTGAAGCCAGCAGTCAGCTCTGGTTTGCTGGCCCTGAAGCCAGCAGTCAGCTATGGGTTGCTGGCCCTGAAGCCAGCAGTCAGCTATGGGTTGCTGACCGCTGTAGCTCATGTACTGATCAGCATCTTGATCCCATGAAAGATATTAGATTTTATCACTGAGCTTTTGTTCTTAATATGGCTTTTTTTGTCATAAAAGAAATTGAATTGTTGAGTGACCTTTGCAGCACTGTGTTCCTGTAGAACATCAGTGGAGCAATTGTGAGATTAAATCAAATTCTAACTTATTAAATGTAATTTATTTCTGCGTTAAACGATAATGTCTAATAATATGAAATAAAATTATTCATAACAGAACATATAAGTTATTATTGAACCCATTTAATAATGTTCATCACAGGGAAACTTGAAAGACGCCAAAGAGGCCTCGTCATTGGTGGTGGTGGAGATTGTGAAAACTTCCATGGAATCATTGAAGTGGTGAGTTTCTCTTTTAATTCTTTCTTACTTTTACTACCATTCTTTGGTCACAGTTCACAATTCTGTCAGTTCTTTTGTGATCCTTATTCTGGTCAGTTCATATGTACATACATAGAGACATACATACATACATACATACATAAATGCACGTATGCATTCAAATTTACATATATACATACATTTATATGTATATATAACCAGTGAGGTTGTTGGGGCACACATGAAGACATCCTCACAACCCCACGCCACCTTTTTCTGTCAGGGATCACTGCCTGTGCATCGTCTGGTCGGAGATTGGTATATTCTTTTATGTTGTTCTCTCACCTCTTTTTGGGACGGCCTCTTCGTCGCCTGCCTTGCACCATTCCGTGCAGGATCGTATTTGCAAGACCATTTGATCTCAACATGTGATTGTACCAAGCAAGTTTCCTTATTTTGACAGTTGCACGAAAGGTCTTCAATATTGCTGTTGTAATTCTATCTCGTATTTCCTCATTTGTAACTCGATCTTTGTACGTGACGTTTAAAAGTCTTCAGAAACATCTCTTCTCTAAGGCCTGTATCCTTCGCTGAAGGTCAGCTGTAACTGTCCACGTCTCACAAGCATAGAAGAATATTGACAGGACCAATGTACGCATTAATCTGATTTTCGTGCAAAGTGCTAACCGTTTATCTTGCCAGATTTTGTTAAGCCGTGCAAGCGCTGCTATTGTCTGTGCTATTCTGGCCAACATGTCATATACAACTCATCATTGATGAGGATCGCCAACATGACCCTGTGTCATGGTCTAGAGCTACTACTGGTATTCTCTCTGCTCTAGATTTTCTATCTGCACATGGAGGCACTAGCTGATTTAAATCAATCAACCAAATCCCATTGTTCCTCTCAGTGAGTGCATAGGCCATTGCCAACATATGCCGGCATACACTGTCCTGGGCTGCTCTTTCTGTCTCTCCAGATGTAATAATTTAATCTTAGTTCTTCTCATATTCACTTCACAATATATTTTTGAGTCTACCTCTCTCACTCTTGCCTTGATGATTCCATATAAGAGCCTGTCTGGCTATGTTGGGCGGCGCCTTCCGTAGTGTATGTTCTATCTAACCTCATTTTCTTTACTTAACTTATGGTTCCAGTGGTTATTGTTGTCTCCTTTCTCATAGACCTTCATTTCTCATCATGTCCAGCCACCTTATGCACATTATCCTTCATAGACATATGTTAACACAGGACTGGAGTTTTTGTTGTATGGTCTTGGTTGTTCTCAATGCCTCTGTTTCAGACAGCAACCCTAACTTGACACTGTCGTTGAATTTTCCAACTTTGGTGTGAATCTTGATGTTTCTGGATCTCCATATGTTGTTTAGTGTCAGGAATGCCTCTCTTGCCTCTCCAATTCTGATCCTTACATCTGCACCTGTACTTCCTGATGTGCCAATTGTGCTGCCCAAATAGGTAAAAGTATCCACTTCTTCCAATCGCTCTCCCTTGCTGATTGCAACACCCTTTTTTTTACTGAACTTCTCCAGACTGAACGGTCTTGAGACATATTTTCTCAGGTGAGAATGTCTATATGACAACACATTAAGGAAATCCTTTAGACTGTTCTTTCGTCGTTTTTTTGTTAATATCCTTATGATTGTTTTCTCCAGCTCACTCTAAATAAGCTTCTTTGGGAGCCTTTCCTTGGCATTCGAGCACAACACTCTTTTATATATATATATATATATATATATATATATATATATATATATATATATATATATATATATATATATATATATATACACACACAAGTACAAGGCATTTTTAATAATTTAAAAATAAAAAACACAAAAATTCTTAGTATTCTAATTGATGTTGTTAAACTTTTAATAATTCATTTTTATTTTCTGTTTCTTTACAGATTCGGGTTTCTCTCTGCAAGCTAGAGTTATAAAAACCAAAGCAAGACAAGTTCTAAACAGTGCGTTTAGTACCTTATTTATTTTCTATTGCATCAGTAATCAGAAATCCATTATCATGAGCATAGAGGACAGAACATCAATAGATATTGTATTTTCCCCATTTCATATCATATTAAAAAAATAGCAGCAATAAAAATCAAACATTCTTCTATATTAGGAAGCTCACATCATGTTTCTTATAATCTGTGAAACAGTCCCCAATAGATTTTCTAAAGATAAACAGTTATTTTTTATCTAGAAATTGCTGAGGCTTTCATACAGTGTTGAAATTGTCCTTTTTGTTTTCAATTTTCTTACATTTCTAAAATGTATTCAATGGAAGGTGTTATTCATTTTCACTAAAGGACTTGGTTGTGATATTTTTTTAATGTACTTAAATATGTAGTGTAAACTGTAACACAACGTCACAAACTTTTTTGCTAAGGATGAATGCCAAAGAAGAAAAGAAACAGAATCGATTACAGAGTACTACAACTGACAGAAAAATTCATTTGATCAGCAATAAGATCACTGAAAAATGGAGAAAGAGACGTTTACACAAAATCAAATAATTGACAGATAATCCATATGATCAGTGACCACTGGAAAGTTTTCAAACATATTTAGAAGACTTCAACACCAGTCTAACACCTGACTAACATGATGAAGATGATGATGAAATATGTATATTTTCTTACAAGAAGAAAAGTTAAAATTTATAGCTTTTCATTTTTCAACAAATTGTCACTGTTTAACCTAATAGAGGATAGACAATGAGATAGACTTCATGTAGCAATATATAAATTGTTTTAAAATCATGTATACAATCCATATTTACAAAACTATTTCATATTTTGAACTGCACCGTTGTTAGATTTTGTAAATTGCTTTCTTTTCATATAAAATAAAGCAACTTTTCTGCAACAATAAAAGTTTGCATATTATCCATTTCTCTGTAAAACCTTGTGCTGGCAACAGTTATACACTAAATTGTTATATTATTGTCATGTTGGGGTTGCTATAGTTTAGTAGTGACGGACTTGCCTCTCAAGAAACGAACGAACGAAAGCACTAAACAGTGGGGTTTCGATTCCTTCAAGTGTCAAACATCCCCTGGTCTCAAACGGGGTGGAACCAGCATCTAGTCCAATTGAAGATGGAAGACAAAACTTGGAGATTCTGTGAACATGAAAGAACCCTTGGCAGTTAAAAATCTATGAGAGTAGGATGTTAGTTGCTGTATAGACACAATTCTGAAAGTAATAAAATTCCTACGAATATCCTTTGGCTATCTGGCAGCAGGCATATATCTGCTTGTTTGAATACCAGGATTCAAAGTATTGTCATATTAAGCAAACCTAGCATTCTAGCACTCCAGAGTTACTATTAGCAACTTAGTCTCTTTTAATAGATAGAAAATGGTGTGAGACCTGATGGTTTCTGCAGCTCACTGGTTGCACACACTCAGAGTCTGTCTTCACAGAGGACATTACCTATCCAACCCATTTTGCATTCCAATCACCTGCAATCTTTGTATTGATGATTCCTTGGTAGATACAACATTCTTGTCCTGAGTATTAGCTTCAATCAGCTGCTTAACTGCATACTCTGCCTTCCCATTGCATCAGTCTGCATTCTTTGCTCAAATTGGTGATTAATTTGTATGTTAAATTCCTTTTTTTCCCAGTACCTTTTTAGTGTTTTTCTAGCTTGGTAAAATTCTTAGGTAATATGTCAGGACTGACAAAAGATTGACCAAAGATGCAATAGTGAATGAGCTGACAGCATCCAGCGACTCATAGCTGGCTGCTTTGTTCAGGGTTAGTGACCCATAACTGACCAAGACTCTTTTCCACTTCCAAGTGACAAACCTGGAAACAGACTGCAACCACTCAGCCTGGCTAAGAGATTGAGTATTGAAGAGGAATGGCAGTCTGCTCCAAACAATGCAGCCTGAAATCAGATGTGCGGACTGAAAGGCGTTGTTGTTGTTGTTGTTGTTGTTGAAAGCCCACAATGAGTAGGTTACTCTTTTGTGCGCCATAAAAAGGGTGTTGAGTGGCGAGTTATTGTAGCTTTCCTCATATCCCGAGCGTGCTGATGAAGGTGGACATGGGTTGTGCTATGCTTGGCTTCATCTGGGTGTCGCTTACTACTACTGGGATCACGTCAATCTCTCACCTCAGCCAGACTGTCATGGAAACAGCTCATTTCCAGGGAGGGCTACTAGGTAGTCGAGGTGAGGGTCTTGGCCAGTATGTTTTGCCTGACCCTGACTAACATGTCTGATCAGTATGTTATGCCTGACCAGACGTTAGTTTTCCTACCGTTGGCTGAAAGGCGTAAACTATAACACAATGTCACAAACTTCCTTTTAAGGATGAATGCTGAAGAAGAAGACTGGAAGAAGAGATTACAGAGTACTACAACTGACAACAAAATTCATTTGGTCAGCAGTGGGATCTATAGAAAATGGAGGAGACATTAACTTACACTTGGAATACTAGGAATCTTGGTATTCAAACAGGCATGTTGTTAATGTCGGTTGCCAGGAAGCCAAACACTATCCCTTAGTAGATAGTTTTGCTTTTAAATTTCCTGAGGCTTACTAGGTCTGAGGGAAGGTACAAATAATTTGGGTAGGTTCTTAACTATAATATTGTTTTTTAATTTTTGTCCGGACAGCGGCCTTTAAGCCTACTCTTTTAGATTTCTAGCTGCCAAGGGATTTTTAAGGTGCTCGATATCAAACACGGGAGTTCTTCTTCTTCGTTCATCCTCATATCAAGTTCCCGGTTTCTTGTACAAAGGACATCATTGTTTGTAAGGCTGTTTTATCTCCATACAGCTTTTTGGCTCATACAAGTGTATCTGTCTCAGGAGGCCAGTATTATTCTCTTGTCCTGCGTGAGCATGCAGCTTTGTAGGATGTGTTCCTCGGTCATGGAATGCTCCTCACATGGACACTTGTAGTTTGTCCCAACCCTCATTTTGTTGATTCTTGTTATACCCAGTTCTCAGTCTTTTTTTTTTTTTTTTTTTTTTTCGCGTTCGCCTTATTTTTCTATTCCCCAAGGCGGTGTGCGTTGCACTGTGGTTTTTATTTTGCGCCTATCGGCCCAGTGCATCCGACTTCAGCACGCATTTTATGTAAGGGTCAGCTTCCTCCTGCATTTTCTAAGGGTTTGCTTCCCCGGGATAACGGCCGGTGCTGTGATGGGGATCGAACCCAGCACCTTCGGGTCGTAAGCCGTGCCACTTAACCACTAGGCCACGCCGTCCCTCAGTTCTCAGTCTGAAGATGATGATTTGCTCTTCTCTAGTTAAGTTAAAGTAGCCGTCTTCTTTTCAGAAGTCGGGGTGTTGATCAGCCCATTTTCCAGAAGTTGACTTTAATTATGGTCTTGGCCTCATTATTTGTGATGCTCAGGTCCGTTTGTGGGGAGGCTCCTGTACACTTTGCTAGTTTGTCTGCAGCTTCATTACCTTTAGTGTTGCAGTGGAATGCGATCCACTGTATGATCAACCTTGGGTGTTCTGCTAAGAGCTGTGTCAGGGAGAAAATGCATTGCTCGAGATCTTTGAACACGGGAGTTCAATCTCACTAACCAGAGATTATTGGAATATTTACCAGAAGATCCACATGAAAAATTCCAAATCTCCACCGCAATTTTAACCTGCAACCTCCAGCATCTAGGGCAGACACTTTACCTCAAGACCACTGAGTTTCCCTAAACATTTACACAATATCAAATCAGGTTAGGTCAGGTCATCCCGTAACCGGGGAGGTTGTTGGGGCACACATGAGAACATCCTCACAACACCACGCCACCGTTCTCTGTCAGCGGCCGCTGCCTGTGCTTCTTCTGGTCGGAGATTGGTCCATTCTTTTATGTTGTCCTCCCACCTCTTTTTGGGACGGCCTCTTCGTCGTCTGCCTTGCACCTTTCCGTGGAGGATCGTATTTGCAAGACCATTTGATATCGTTATGTGACCGCACCAAGCAAGTTTCCTTCTTTTAACAGTTTCCAAGAGATCTTCAAAAGGCCCTATTGCTGTTGTAATTCTATCTCGCATTTCCTCACTTGTAACTCGATCTTTGTACGTGACGTTTAAAAGTCTTCGGAAGCTTCTCATCTCCAAGGCCTGTATCCTTCGCTGAAGGTCAGCTGTAACTGTCCATGTCTCACAAGCATAGAGGAATATTGACAGGACCAGTGTACGCATTAATCTGATTTTCGTGCATAGTGATAACCGTTTATCTTGCCAGATTTTGTTAAGCCGTGGAAGGGTCGCTATTGTCTGTGCTATTCTGGCCAACACCTCACATTTTGATTCTTCATCACTGAAAATCGACACTAGATATTTAAAACGGTCAACCATTTCGAGTTCCTGACTATTAGCTTTTATCCTGCTGTTGAACCCCTCGGCGTTGTTGGTCATTAATTTTGTCGTTCCAGCGTTTATCTCTATACCATAGTCAAGAGCTGTTTCATCGAGCCTTCTGACCCATTCCTGGAGTTCTGCTTCTGAACCCGCAAACCCGTCGATATCATCTGCAAAACGAAGGTTGGTAATCGTTCGGCACCCCCCTCTCTTGACAGTACCAACATAACCTCCAAGTGCCTCACTCATAATTCCCACAAGGAATATATTGAAAAGAGTGTACACCCCTGTCACACACCAACCGATGTGCAAAACCAGTCCCCTCGCCTCCCATTCACAAGAACTGCGCTGGACGCTTTGTCATACAGGTGTTCAAGGGCCTTTATAATATTTTTGTTGATTTTATACATCCTCATGGTTGCCCATAGCGCTTTATGCCATACCCTATCAAACGCCTTCTTAAAATCAACAAACACATGATACAGTTTTTGCAGCTGTTCTAGATATTTCTCGCTTAGCAGCATTTATTTAAATATCTGTTCTGTAGTGCTTCTTCCCTGTCTGAACCCTGCTTGCTCCTCGGCAATAATGTTCTCTGCTTGGGGATTCAATCGATTTAGGATTAATTTAAGCATGACGTTGCAAGGGTGGCTGATGAAGCTAATTGTTCTGTAATTTTGGCACGGCTTTAGGTTTCCAGATTTATGTAACGGTATAACAATTGATTTTGTCCATAAACGTTTTCTGTCGCCCATATTTTGTTGCAGATGTGTGACAGGCCTTCCACCATAAACTCTCCACCTGCTTGTAAGAGCTCTGCTGGTATATTGTCCACACCGGCAGCCTTCCTGCTTCACAATGTCTTTACCGCTGCAGTTACCTCTTCCTTCGTTATCAGTTGGTTATCCTCTTTAGTTGATGTTGGAGGGATTGTTTTATCAGGTTCGTTCCGTCCCTCATAGTTATATAGCTCGGAACAGTACTCTGTCCACCGTGCCAGTACGTCACTGTCCTCAATAAGGCACTTGCCGCTTTTATCATGGATCATAAAGTTCCTGCCTTGTCTTGGTGTTACCAGTTCTTTGACCACCTTGTAGCGTCATTTCTGTTTAATCTCTCTTCGATGTTTGTACATTGCTCACATATCCACGCTTCTTCGCCTCTCTCATCTTTTGTTGTATCGCTTTCATGACCTCTTTATATCTGCCACCCTCATCAGGTGGATGATTTTGGTTTTTCAGTGACCTTCTTCTATCACAAAGGTCTAGAATTTCTTTGGTCACCCATGGCTTCTTTTTTGTTTGGTGGCATCCCAGGATCTCTGTTGCTGTATCTATGAGAGCTGCGTTAAGAGACTGTTATGTATCGGTATCCAGTCCCTCTCTGATTGGAACACTTCGATGATTGTTGGGTATTTTAGTTTGTCCAGGTCAAACTTTAGTCTGGTCACATCCTTCTTTTCGACTCCCTTCAATCGCAGACGCATGGTCATCATAACAAGATTGTGGTCGCTTCCTATATCCGCTCCGGGGAAACTTCTCGTTTTGTCGGTGTTGATACTAGATCTAAACCTCCTCTGGACCAGTATATAGTCAAATTGGCTGTTTAACCCAAACGTGTTTACTACTACCAGCTTATTGCATCGTGCAAATTCTAGGAGTCTGAGGTCCCGGTCATTGGTTTCTTTATTTCCGTATGGGCCACATGTTCCCCTCCTGTCGTGGACTGCATCTTCCCCAATTTTTGCGTTCCAATCACCCTGGACTACCAATATGTCATTTTTGGCGTTTCGGTTATCAGACTCTGAAGTTCATCATAGTGTGCAGTGGGTGCGTAGCACTGTATTAAAGTAACATTAAACGGTGCTGCCTTTAGCTGTAAGATGATAAAAAGGCTAGATATTGAGCGGCAACCCAATATGCAACTGGCTGTGTCTTTATGTACCAGTATCCCTACTCCATGTAAATGTGTGTCTTCCCTGCCACTGAAGTAGAACTTGTGGCCCTCCTCCGTGGTAAACTCACCAAAGTTTTTCCATCTAGCCTCGCATATACTAAGTATGTTCCACTGGTAGTTCTTCATCTCGTGCGTTAGCACATTGATTTTGCCACATGGGTTCAGTGTTCGGACATTCCATGTTCCTATTGTGTAGCAGTAGCATACTTATCACCTCCGACCTGGTGCAGGACCGCAGCCGCGGTCATTGTTAACCCGGTATATTGAACAAATAATGAACAGAAAATCAATATTTAGTGGCCACTGGAAAATTCTTAAACATTTTCAGAACTGAGACACTAAGAACAGCCACTTTGGAAAAACAAGGACCATGTCAGAGACAAGATATTTTCCTTATAGATTTCCTATCAGTCATAATGGCTCTCAGACACCATTAAAAAACAATGAATTGGAAAACCTGCTTAAGGCACTCGTGAATACAAGGTACAATTTCAACAGAGGGAACATTGAAATTCTTGTATATTGTAAGATATGTGGAAATGAGGAGTCAGTTAGAATAATTAAAGAAGGGGAAGGTAAAATCCAAGATGAAGACAGCTACATATGAAATAAATAAAAAGATAATAAAATTAACTTCAAAGACAGAGGATTCCTCAGCAGCAACAAAAAAAAAAGAAGTAAACAAGAAAATAAGATGGATGCACACTGGCCCACATATGTACCTGTTCTAACATACATGTGTGTGTTATGGCAATGAGCACAAACCAAAAAACCAAAAAAAAGCCAGCTGTAATCCTCAGAAATGAGGTATTAAGAAAGGTGGTCCAAGTGGCAAGAAGGGACAAGATCCATTACTAGACAAAATTGTCCAGATCTCAAAGCCAAACCCATGCAGGTCCGAGTTGAACAATCTCAACTGCGGTCGTTTAGCAATGTCCAAAGAATGAGAGAGGACCAAGTACCATGGCATGACAATCATGGGAGACCAAGATTCGGGGATTCAGAGCCCCAGTACGACCAAAAGTATGATGGAAAGGTAATATACTTCTTCTTCTTCTTCATCGTACGCAGTCAGACATCAACCTTAATTGTTTCGAAAAAAGCAGCGGTCATCCTGAGGCTGTAGACACTGCCATAGAGCTTGTCTAGTGTTGCCACTGGTGATGGCCACATCTTCTCTCTGTGATCCTCGTATGTCGGGCAGTTTTGCAGCAGATGCTCAGATTGTATCGGTACCACACGGGCATTCGTCAGTGCCACCTATCTTCAATTTGTTGAATAGATGGTACCTCAGTCTATTGTGGCCAGTGCGAAGTCTGAAGACCACGACCTGCTCTCTTCTGTTCAGCTGGTAATATGCATCGTTTTTTGTGTAGCCAGTATGTTCGGTTTCCCATTTGGTCATGTATCTAGCTCTAATAAGCCGTTTTGACTCTTCGTATGTCATACTAGTATCTGGTTGTTGTAGTCTTGCACGAAAGGTAACATACGACAGTTTCTGAAGTGCCCAGGACTGGACTGGAGCCAGACCAGGTGAAAGATGTCGAGTAGAACAGTGTGGCGATCTCCCTGGCACCTCTACACCTCAGTCTTAGAGGAGTGACTAAGTGTTTCAGTAACTTCAAAGACAGATACCACAGAAAACACTCAGAATCTGATATAGTAGAAGCATGTTACTTCTTGCCAAGAAGAGTGACAATATTCAGACTGCGAACAGACTGCAGGCTAAAAAATCAAATGTTCAACAAATTACAAATTGGACGCAAAGGCATGTGCCTGCGTGGGGAGATCGAACAAACTGGCACATATTCTGCAAGACTGCCATATCCATAAGAGAAGCTGAGTGACTACATGGCCTTCAAGGCAGTCCACATCCTCCCCTCTTCTCACCACAACATGCCCCCCACCAATTTTTCCCCCACAACCCCATACCCCCCCCCCCCTCTCACGTCCCTGTTACGGTTTCCCTGGGAGTAGGTTGTGTCACAGCGGTCTGAACAACGAGGAGGGGATCGACAATGTAATCCCCATAGCGGTGAGCTTACTGAGGAACCTTGCAATGCACTACAGATAAGTGGAGCAGCCCATCTGCTCAAGTTCACTATGGGATGTGATGCCATTGGAAACTGGGGAGGGGGCATCACTATAAAACTAAAAAACAAAGTATACTCAGCAGCATTTGCCACTGGGAGACGCTGTAGCAACTTCAGTACCGAAGCCAGTGCCCTGAGACAAGCAGCTGAAACCCTTATAGACCATAAAGTGCAGGCAGAAAAGCAAGTGGTCATTTTCAAAGACGCTCTCGCAATGTTAATGGCACTCAAAAACCAGCACAAAAATGAACTCGGTGCTCTGGCAGACTCACTCGTGCGACTGTCCCAGTGCATCAAAAAAAGCATATTCCAGTGGATACCAGCCCACTGCGACATTCTAGGCAGCGAGGAGGCGGACAGACTCGCCAGGAGGGAGGAATGCTGTAGTAGAGTGATACAGAAATCACATACAATGAGACTAACGCATTCATCAGGGCAACGTACAATTTAAACTGGAAAAAAGACCACCCTGGCCATTTAGAAAACGATGCCTACCATCAACTCTCCAGGCAAGACCAGGTGATCATTCTCCAGCTACGCACAGGTCACAACAGACTTAGATGCCATCTATACAACAAGTTCAAGATTGGCACTACAGACTTTTGTGTCTGCAGCACAGCTCGCATGAAGGCAGGACATATTTTGCAGTCCTGTCCACTGTATACCGACAAAAGAAGTAGCATTTGGCAACAGCTAGTGTCCTTCCACGAGAAGCTGTACGGATGTGTACTGAGCCTTGAGTCGACTGCTACCTTCATTAGAGTAATTGAAGCTGAGGTATGAAGACGAACGAAGAAGACTATGGGATGTAATGAGAACCACTGTGACCCACTACCAAAGACACATCAAGAGCTAAATCAATTCAGCACTAGTAGTTTCAGCTTCGAACAATAACATAAGAAATACTCGAGTCGAGTATCAAGTCGGTACTCTTATGTGACTTAATAACTTAACTTACCTTAACTTAACTTAGTCTTTATACTGGTTTAGAAGACTCTACAGAGTACGTATACAACCTGTTTCTTGGAGGGTGGTTTTTACCAATGTGCGAGTCTATCTTAATAGACTCAAATACTAGAGCTAAGTAGACCCGCAGCCAGTTAGGTGCTACCTATAGCTGCTCTTAACAAACCACATAGGAAAAGGTACAAATAACTTGGGTAGATGTTTAATTTGAATTTTGTCCGAGTCTATCGATTAAAGAAAACCAATGTAACCAGACAGGCATTGTATTTATACCCAGAGAAAAGAGAAGATTGAGAAGCCACAAGAGCACCCGACGAAAGACAGTGGGAAAGAAAATCAGAGCCGCATGTGCAACATGTAAAAGGATAACTCAAAACATGAATCAGTGACGACACTGTATCAGTTTTATATTCAAAAGTAACCAAAATGAAAAACTCAGGTGAGTGAACGAGTTTGATTGATTGAGATCCTGTCAGTCTCGGGAGACAATGGACCACGCCAGAGAGGGGACAGTCAGTTATTGTCCAAGCTTTCGCCGCAAACGTTTGTAGTCTGCATCTTGACGCATCTTGTCTTCCCTTGCCTGCAGACCAACACACACACCCTGCCTCCAGCCGGGTCTGTCTTTGACAAGTTCCTCCCAGCTGCAGGTGTTCGTATCCAAAGCCTTCAAGTCATGCTTGCAAACATCTTTGTAGCGGAGGAAAGGTCTGCCATTGTTACGATTGCCCGTTGTCAGCTCTCCATAAATGACATCTTTTGGTATTCGTCCATCCTCCATTCTGCACATTATGTACGAGTACTAACATGTTTAAAAGGAAACTTATTCCCAGTTCCACTAATTCTCTATCTCCAGCATTGTGAATCTACAAGATTATAACGGATTATAATGGTATGCCTTCTTCCTCGCCCTTGTCACCTAATACTAATAGGCCATCAAACAACCCTCTCTCCAGGCAGACCTGTCCTATGCTATTTTCCCCAGTTCCTTCCAGCATCTCGTTTTTCGTTTATCTACCTATAAGTGCCTTCCCCGTCTGTTCTTTGGCCTTCCTTTACCGTTTTCCCCCGTGCATTATATGCCAAAAATTGCCTGGTAAAACGGGCTAGAAGCTTTTGTAGTGTGTGATAAATACGGCATCACCTTCTACCGATAAATCTGTAATGTCCGAACTATTATATTTCGCATCTGATTATCGTATTAATTCTTCTCTTGAACATTTCTTTAGTCCATCTTCTAGCGTGTCAATAATCTCGTATAACCACGTATGACTGGGCAATTTAATTATACGGTGCACATTGTATATAGACATGACTCGACAGAAAACGTATCGTTTACTGCCGCTCTATCAGCGACAAGATAATGTCAGATAAAGTTGTTTTTTTTTATATTTTGACCTTTGTTTATGTGTTTCCTGTTTTGTTTTTGCACAAGTATTTGACTATATATATATTTATGTAAATACAGTGATATCAGTTTTCAGTACAACTGTACTGAAAACGAATAATGTGATTATTAGAGGCAACACAGTACATTGTACATAACTTAGAGGTGAAATAACCGCCCTGTTGTGTTATCTGTTTTACCGCAAACTCAGTGATTCTTGTGTTAGTCAAATTTGTTGGCTAACGACGAGAAACACGACTCCTATTGCAGATGTGTCCCCAAACACCGTCGTGTCCTTTGTAGTTCCAGTAGAAGCATGAGGCCGCTACTACACACTGCGGCCTTACAGGAATCCTCGTCACAGCGTTACCGGGGTCCGAAAAGGAAGCAAAGCAAAGTCGCAATGTAATTTGTCAGGTATGTCGTAAGATATTGGATTAAGGAGGGTTGGGCATAGATCCGAATTAAGTCATACTGGAAAGAAAAGACTTGACACCACATGGTAGAAGAGAAACGACACAAAGCCATACTGGAAAGAAAAGACGTGACACCACTTGGTAGAAGAGAAACGACACAAAGCCATACTGGAAAGAAAAGACCTCAAAATCAATCAGATAAAGGAGTAACACTCTTGAGCATGATGATGAAATGCAACTCTGTTTCTAGAAGCAGGAAAATGCATCGGTAACGTTGACTGGGGGCAGGATGTGCGAATGCCTGGAAAGAATGAACATCCCAGCACTCTTAATCTACGCCGATTTTTTTTTAAAAGACTTGGAGGAACGACATTAGGGCAGTAAACCAAAAGTCAAATAGCTCAAATACCTTGCAGCTGAATTAGACCATGTGGGCCGAAAAGGGTTCCTCAGAAAAAGATAAGTCGTTAAGAAAACTAAGATTGATGTGTACCGCTCGACCTGGCTTGGCTGCTTGGCTTTGTTCGTTCTCAATCTCCCGCTATCAAACCCTGACACGGGCCTAAGTAGCAGAATGTAGTCTAGAGAACGGAATGCGTTGTGTCGTAGTTTACATCTTGACTGCGATATTTGCACCTTTCGGTCCAACACATCCGACTTCAGCAAGCATAATTTCTTAGTACCATGTTAGCATTCACTCTTCGATCCCTTCTCCTTAGCCAGTCTGCCCTGCTGCAGCCTGTTATCCAGGATCACCGCGTGGAGGTGTAGAAGGGTCTTGGCAGCTCTAGTTCTCTGGCCCTGACGCTAGCAGTCAGCTATGGGTCGCTTACCACTGCAGCTCATGCGCTGCCACCCGCTCGACCTAAGTTTCAGTTTTGACTAACGGATCTGAATCTTGGGCAATGACCGCAGTTAAGAATAGCCAGCTACAAGCCTCTGGAAGAAGATTTCTAAGATAAGTGGTCCAAGTAATAAGAGAGAAGCTCCACATGGGATGGCAATATAAGACAGTCTGTAACTGACAAAGGATTATACTGAAACAGGGCCAAGAGGAAGACAGCGGAAAGAATAGTATGCGGATCTTTCCGGCAAGCTTCTACACTCCGAGATGAAAAAGGAGCAATTAAGTCAGTCACAAAAGCCACTTTCTGATTGACTGCTTAATATATGTGTCGGTCAAGACTTTGTGTAACAAAGTGTTTGTGTTCTAAAATGTGTAGTTAGATTCTGCTGAATAGTTTGTCCGATTTAACTTAACTTAATGTTTTTATACTGGTTTAGAAGACCCTGCAGAGTCTGTATACAACCAGTTACATTTACATCACCTTGCTCTAAAAGTTATGCGCATCCAGTTTATTCTTAAATGCATTAACTGTCCCTGCCTCCACTACCTCCCCTGGCAATGCATTCCAAGCAGACACCACTCTCTGACAAAAAAAATATTTCCTAATATCTAATCTGGACCTCTCTTTCGTCAGCTTGTAGCTATGCCCTCGTGTTATTGTAGGTGGCTGTATTTAAAAAAACTTGTTATAGTCTAATTTATCGATTCCTCTGATCATCTTATAAACCTGTATTGTCACCACGAATTCTTCTCTCTTCGAGACACTGTAGGCCGGTTTTTCTGAGTCGTTCCTCATAACTGTAATTCTGGAATCCCACTATCATCTTTGTCGCTCTTTTTTGTATTCTTTCTAGCATGTTTATGTCCCTTCTATGATAAGGACTCCACACCTGTACACAGTACTCCAATCTAGGTCTAACTAAAGCTTTATACAGTTTGACGATCACTTCCTTGCTCCTATGTTTAATATTTCTTTTTATCATACCTAACATTGCATTTGCCTTTTTCACTGCTACCTTAACTTGCTCACTCACCTTTCCTGTATGATCTATTATAACCTTAGGTCCCTTTCCTTATCTATCTTTCTAATATTGTTTTCTCCCATTCTGTAATTATGTTCCATATTGGATCTACCCATGTGGATGACTCTACATTTATCTACATTAAACTCCATTTGCCAGCTAACAGACCATTCTCGAATTTTATCTAAATCCGACATTAATATATCCACTTCCGCTTTAGATGAGACACTACTGCATAGTTTTGTGTCATCAGCAAATTTTGCAATCATGAATCTCATATCAATGTCCAAATCATTGATATATATCAAGAACAAAATTGGTCCCAAAACCGAGCCCTGTGGCACACCACTTTTCACTTCACTCCACTCAGAGTACTCCTTATTTATGCCCACCCTCTGCCTTCTTCCCGTTAACCAATTTTCAATCCATTTGGCAACTTCCCCACCTATTCCATGTGATTTTAACTTTCGAAATAATCTTTGATGAGGTACTCTATCAAAGGCCTTTGCAAAGTCTAGATAAATAACATCCACTGGCTCCCCTTTATCTATGATTTTAGTAACCTCCTCCATGAATTCTAATAGATTTGTTAAGCATGAGCTCCCTCTTGTAAACCCATGCTGACTATTTCTAATTAGATTAAATTTGTCTAAATGCATTACAATGTTTTCTTTGATTATTGACTCTAACAATTTACAGACTATGCTCGTTAAACTCACCGGTCTATAATTTGCTGGATCTGATTTTTTGCCTTTTTTGAATAAGGGGATCACTCCTGCATCTTTCCAATCCCGTGGAACAATCCCTTTTGTCAGTGATTGAGAACATAATATTGCCAATGGTTTTGCTAGTTGGTCTCTAATTTCATACAGCAATTTTGGATGAATACCATCTTGACCTGGACATTTATTCACTTTCTACCCCTCCAATTTTTTAAAAACCATTTCCTCTGTAATACAGATTGATCTTAATCTCTTTGAAAAATATCTATAGGCTCTGGGATCTTGGAGCAGTCCTCTTTTGTGAAGACTGTGCCAAAGTACTGATTGAGCAGATTAGCTGCCTCCCTATTCTCACTTATTATTTTCCCTGTATTGTCTATGAGAGGGCCTACTTTGTCTTTCGTTCTTTGTTTATTTCTAACATAAGCTTTTACTGTCAGTCTTGATCCTCTGAGCAAGTTTTTTTTCAAAGTCTATTTTTGCTGTTTTATTCGCTTTCTGAGATATGTTCTGCTTTTCCAAATATTTTACATATGTTTCTTTTGATTTTCCTGCCTCTATATATTTTTTCCATGCTTTATTTTTTGCTCTTCTACATTTCACTACAAATCTAGTTATCCACTTTTTACGCTTTGGGTTTACCTCCCTACATGGAACACATTCCTCTTTTAGCGTTTCTAGAACTGTTTTAAAACTTTCCCACTCCTGTTCAACATCTGTTCCTACGACAATATCTTTCCAGATTATGTGGTTCGCTGCCTCTTTCATCCTCTAAACATCTGCCTTAGAGTAATCGTATGTTCGAGTGTTTATGTTTACTTCTTTCCCTGCAATAAGATCCCAACGGATGATTTGATGGTCACTTGAGCCAAACAGTTCCCCAACGGTAACGTTTTCAATCATATTTTCCTCTGTGGTAAAAACTAGGTCGAGTATGTTTTTGCCTCTGGTGGCTGCTTCTACATGTTGAATTTAAAAATTGTCAGTTATGCACTTAACAAAAGGTTTTGACTCTACAAGTGCTTCTGCCATTTCCCATTTTATTTCTGGATAGTTGAAATCTCCCATTAATAATAATTTCCCTTCACTTGCCTTTGCTATGCTACTAATCAGCTCCTCGTCTTCCTCTTTTTGACTTGATGGACTTCTATAGCACACTCCAATCACTGTTTTTTCACCCCCCTTTCTATTTCTCCCCCTATACTTTCATTTTTGTTACCACATGATAAATAATCTTTGATCGTTATATTAACAGAATTTATACAGTATAATAAAACGCCACCTCCCTTAGTCTTGTCTACAATTATCCTATCTTTCCTTAACATTGTATATCCCTCAGTTTCAAGTTCACTATCTGCAATCTCCTCATATGTCCATGATTCTGTTAACCCTATTATATCTGGTTTTTCTTCTTCTACATACAGTTCCAATTCTTCTCTTTTATTTACTATGCTTCTCACATTTGCATAAAAACATTTTAGTTTGTAATGTTGTTTGTTTTCCTCTTTTTGCTTCTGCTTTATCATTGTAGTGTTTGCTTTTCCACTATGTATTTCACACTTCCCTGACACCAACTTACCCCTTTGACTACATCCTCGATAGCACCCTATTGTAGGCCTATCTTTAGTCTCATACTTCATAGGCCTTACTAGTTTAAATTTCTAACACAATGATAGAACATATACTTTGCTACAACATGCTGTCCTATCTCATTTAGATGTAAACCTCCCCTATCTAACATTTTACTTTTGTCTACTTTAACATCAATAAATTCCATTCCCATGTCCGCACACATCACCTGTAACCTAAGGTTGATACCTATTATTTTGCTATCTAGATAGTCTGACCCATCTGCTCTGTCTAAAATGCCCATCGTTGTGACCTTTATAAACTTTTTTTCCTTAAGTGTTCTCATAAGACTTTTATATTTGTCCATAATTATTTCTGTACCATCTCTCTTTACATTATTTGTTCCTATCAATACTACCACATGACTGTTACCTTTGTCATCTAACCTCTTTATTCTCCCCTCTATATCCTCTATTTTTGCTCCCCCAATATCCATTCTTTCAAACATGTTGTGTTGTTTAGACAAATGTCTGCCAACCTCTCTCCCCATTGAATCTCCTACTACCAATACTGACCCCTCACCTATATGTGCATACTTCTCTCCAAAGCTCTGCCCTGTGAGCTGTTTCCTCACTCAAATCTCCCTTACTTCCTTGACTACACCTTGACTGCAGCTTCTTTAAAATTTCCTCCATTTCCACTTTCATTTTCACTTGTTTCCCTTCTATTTCCATCTGCCTCTTTTCTATCTCCTCCAATCTCTTCTCATTTTCCCATATACTGTTAAATGGCTAAAAGACCATAACATAACCAAAAGTATTTGTGACTGTGGACTATCGAGTCTCACAAGTTTTAAAGTGACCTCTGGTCTCACGGGAAGTGGAACCAGAGTTATCTTCAGTCGTCTTGCCACTTGTCTAAGGTAGCTCGGGACTAGAGAGTGAGAACGATGACAAGCGCAGTTTCTTCCACACTAAAACAAAAAGCGCAAGTTACATCGTCAAGACAAAATCGTCTATTGATGCTCCCATCATCGCTTGCAATAGAAAACTAATAATAATAACACAGCGTTAAAGGAGATGTAGTTAGTCCATAAGCAAACACTGCAGCTCGATACAGCTTAGAAGAGACTTCTTTGTACTAGATCTCATCTTTTGTGAAGTGGAAGACCAGTTATCTAATTCCATTTCTGACATGCTTCACCAAGCGTGCCAGATAACCGTTCACAGCTGCATAGATTGGAGCTCATTACAACTTAAACGTGTACCCGGTCGCTTTGCTGTGCAAGATACGTGCTCTAATAGCACTGAAACTCGGTTTCCAAAAATAAAGATTGCTCTTACCATTTAACTCCCTGGTGTGTGCTGTGTAAGGGGTTTACCCCACGACATTTAAAAATGGCAGTATGATTCTATGTAAAGGCATGACGAAAAACTAGTCCAGTTTTGACTTGTTTGCACTGTCAAAAGTCGTGAACATTCGTAATGTATTTGGTATCTCATTCAGTTCATTTCCTTTGTACTGTCAAGATAACAAAGTTCATTATATGCGAGCAATGTCAGGCTGTAAGCTTTGCATTTGTTTGTGCTAGTATATATTTATATCTGTTTTTGTTCGTCACATGTATCATAACAAAAAGTGGGGTCGAAAACGCAGAAATTAATGAGCTAACAGTAGCCAGCGACTCATAGCTGGTTGCTTGTATTACGGTCAGCGAATTTGAGCTGACCAAGACCACATTCAGTGCTAAAGTGGCGGTCCAGAAACAGGCTGCACTCGTGCAGCCTGGCTGAGAGAATAGGAAAGGTAGAGGGAAGTCAAATTCACTCCCAAAAATGATGTGCTAAAATCAGTAGCATCGAGCCGAAAGGCGCATTTATTGAAGCCTTGCTGGTCAACGTAACCCAACTTCCTTTACGGTACTAACGTAGTAGAAGAAGAAGAAGAAGAAGAAGAAGAAGAAGAAGAAGAAGAAATTGTTGGTGGGAGCAAAGAGTAATCAGAACACCACCTCATTTCCTTGCAGTGCTCCTGGAAACATGATATATCACAGTAGCCTGACCAATAAGATGGGGATCCATACTGTCATTTCCATGGTGTTGAGCCTCGCATTGTACTACAGCCAAGAGGACACTGGCCTATCTTCTGAAGTACCCCTCGGAATGTAAGAAGAACCGCTGTAGTCTGCTACCAAAGAATATCCGTCAAGATTTCACTTAATTTAGCACGAATTACTTTGAAAAAGTTATATTTTGATTGGTGTACCAGGAATATAATCTTCTTTTTCTTCTTCTTCGTTCGTTCTCAATCTCATGCTACCAAGCCTTGAAAAGGGCTTTGTAAGTAGCAGGATGTAGTCCGGAGAACGGAATGCGTTGTGTCGTACTTTACAGCTTGGTAGTGATATTTGCACCTCTCGGTCTGACACAATCGACTACTGCAGGCATTTTTTAGTACCGGGTAGCCTTCTCTCTTCAATCTTTTCTACTTAGCCAGTCTGCTCTGTTGCAGCTTGTTATCCAGGATCACCCCCTGGAGGTGTAGAAGGGTCTTGACAGCTCTGTTTCGCAGGTCCTGACGCTAGCAGTCAGTTATGGGTCGCTGACCGTTGCAGCTGCTCAGTGTCTTGATCCCAAGAGATTATGATCGCATTATGTAAGATCAGTACAATCTTCAGATCAAAGACAGCCTCGACTGTGATTTGTTTCGAAGATGGGGCGTTACTGAAGGTCTTTACCAAGGCGTTTTGGTCATAACCCAGGCTTTCTTGTGTTATTGTTCCAGCGCTGTATCTGGTCTATACTTGTTTGTGTTGCTATCAGCTCGACTGTAATAAATCTCCAATATTGTATGCCTGTTCTTTATGTTGTGCATCTTCTTCGTACACTTTCGAAGTCAACGTAAATGTATCTAACGAAAGCTGGCAGTCTAAGACTATTGGTATCTCCATTAGTTGATGGGCATATGCACATTCTCTGTTCTTCGTATGTTGTCCACCTTTGTAGCATATTTATATATATATATATATATACTTTACAGCTTGACTGCGATATTTTCACCTTTCGGTCCAACACATCCGACTTCAGCAAGAATGTTTTTAGTATCGGGTTAGCATTCCCTCTTCAATCCCTTCTCCTTATCCAGTCTGCTCGGCTGCATCCTGTTATCCAGGATCACCGCGTAGAGGTGTAGAAGGGTCTTGGCAGCTCTGGTTCGCTGGCCCTGACGCTAGCAGTCAGCTATGGGTCGCTGACAACTGCAGCTCATGCGCTCGGGCACCATTTTAACCACCTAGTCTTAGTGGTCATGCCAGGGTGTTTTGGCCATCACAATAAATCAAGATCCAAAGTGTAGTATATTCACGGATATCAACATATCAATGTGTTCACGCGATATCAACATAATCTCTGTCTTGTCTGCGTTTATATAATGTGTTGGTATTCGTTATAAGCAAAATTCTGAGAATGGAGTAATAATCTGGGTTTGACAGAAAGTTCAATAAACAATACAAAAGATTCAGATCGCAACATTCATGATTGAAATAGGTGTGACTATTTGAGAAGAAACGAAGATGAAGAAGAAATAGAAGATAATTAAACTAGGTTATTAAAGACGAATTAGATTTATCGGGAGAATCAAAAATATTCATTCATTCGTGTTTGCAAAGACTGACATTAGATCCAACAGTCTCGCTATATCACGCTGCAGGTACGTAAATGGGTCAAGGCTAAACCTATGTGTGTTATATAACTCACAACTCGGCTATCTCTATCACAGACCAGGCCACCATACCATAGCCGTGAGAACATTTTGCTAATAAAGTAAGTTTGTTTTTAACCGTTGCACGCGCGATCTACACACCAGGGAATGTTCTCGATTACGTAGTTTTCTGGCAAGAGAAATCTCCAAATAAATGTTCATATGTATGTTGTGAACTTTTCATGTGCATGCTTTATTTAAGATTAAGACAATCATATTTGCCACATGTATCAATGATTGTACATTTACTCACGGCTAGGAAATGCTAGTTTGCAGGCAGGTCTAGTGAAAACAACTGGTGTTTTGTTTCATATTTAGAATCTTATCTTATAAAATAAAATTCATATATTTGTATCCCAGTACGAATTTCATATCTCACTAGTTTGAAACGACTTTGCAAGATGGCGTCAAGCAAGAAAGAAGTTCAGCTTTATTGTGCATGGTTCTGTCCTTTTGCTCAGAGAGCCTGGGTTGCTTTGTTGGAGAAAAAAGTGGACTTTGATTATATAGAGACAGACCCTTACAATAAAACAGCAGGTAAAAAACGTTGTGAAAAGTAATTTAATTACCATTACTGTCATCATCATTATTGTCATCAATATCCTCTTTATCATCAAATCGCTGGGTGATTTTGAACTTATTTCGTTTGTAGTGTAATTTATAGCTCCTTACATTATATCCCGCTTTGCTGTGTGGATTCCAGGGCGCTTTACTTGAGAGGAAATAATAAGGCAACTGCCCCCCGATCCAAATCGTAGATGATGACTAATGAGGGTTGTGTTTAGGATAAACAGGCTTATCATAAAAATCATTTTATTGTTACAGAAACCAAGATAGGAGCATACTTTATGATTTCGTACATGACACGGTAGACGGCCAGCTATCGGCTGCATAACTCACAAAAATATTCATGACTGGACGATGTGGACAGAATCATGATATAGTTATGTCAATTAGAATATCACATAATTGTGAAGATTATCACGATGATAGCCAGGATGATGTTAACGATGATAATGGTGATGATGATAATAATGATAGTGGCGATACTAATGATGGTGATAATCATGATGATGATGTTTTTGTTGATGATGATGTTAACGATGATAATGCTGTTGATGATAATGGTGATGATGATGATAAAATTGATGAAAAGGCTGTTTATGATAATGATAATAGTGATATGATATCGTTATGATAAACATTATTATGATAGTCATTATGATGATGATGACAGTAGTGATAATGTTGATAGTGATAATGATGATAATGGATGTCGATGTGTATGATGGGATGATAATGATAATGGTGGTGAGGATGATGGTGATGATGGTGACGATGAGAATAAAAGAAGCCGGCCCATACTTCGTAAGCAGCGAAAATAAATAGATGAAGGCGCGTGTCCGGACGATAAACTATACACAGTTGTGCAAGTGTATACGCTCGCTAATGTTATAGTCACCCATTGGGTATATGGTGGAGTAAAAATTAAACTCACTTTCATGTTGCAGGCATATCGTGAAAGATACCTCAAGATATTTTTAATGTGGCTGGTAACCTCATCATGTAAACGTTATTGCTATCGGAACTACCACTACACGAGCACACAGCTGTAATTTGGTACAGGATTCGTGTAAGAGCCCGAGTCTCAGTGGGCACTCTATGCAGTGTGTGGTGTGAAATGACCGTTAGATAAATAGTAGTAGTAGTAGTAGTAGTAGTAGTAGTAGTAGTAGTAGTTGTTGTTGTTGTTGTTGTTGTTGTTGTTCTTGTGCTTGTTGTTGTTGTTCTTGTTAATGTTGAATGCCCACAATGAGTAAGTTTACTCTTTTGTGCGTCCTGAAAAGGGCGTTAAGTGGCAGGCTGTAGTAGCTTTCCTCACATCCCGAGCGTGCTGATGAAGGTAGACTGTGGTCCTCCAGGCGGTTGTGCTATGCATGGCTTCATCTGCGTGACGCTCACAAATAAATTATGAGTGCACGTAGCCTATTCGACAGTGAGCTTGCTTGCTAAGACTGGGATTACAGCGCTGCAGGGTTCAAAATCACGGACGGACATACAACAAATCAGGACTTCCTGGTTGGACCGCTCCTCCAGTCTACCCAGCTATAAATGGGTACCTGGTGTATCAGTAGGGGAAGGTATAAACGGCAAGGAAGGGAACTAGTCACTCCCACCTCACATAGGCCGCGGCTCAGTACATGAATAGTTCTCTTATTTCCTGACGCCAATATTGTTGCCATGGTACTGACCCTTTAAGATTAAATACTCGTATTTACAAGCATGCCTGGAGAGGAAGACTAACGTCTGGTCAGGCAAAATATACTGATCAGACACGTTAGTCAGGGTGAGGCAAAATATACTGATCAGACACGTTAGTCAGGGTCAGGTAAAAGATACTGATCAGACATGTTAGTCAGGGTCAGGCAAAATATACTGATCAGACACGTTAGTCAGGGTCAGGCAAAATATACTGATCAGACATGTTAGTCAGGTCAGGTAAAACATACTGATCAGACACGTTAGTCAGGGTCAGGTAAAAGATACTGATCAGACATGTTAGTCAGGGTCAGGCAAAATATACTGATCAGACACGTTAGTCAGGGTCAGGCAAAATATACTGATCAGACATGTTAGTCAGGTCAGGTAAAACATACTGATCAGACACGTTAGTCAGGGTCAGGCAAAATATACTGATCAGACAAGTTAGTCAGGGTCAGGCAAAATATACTGGCCAAGACCCTCATCTCAGCTTCCTAGTAGCCCTTCCTGGAAACGGGATGTTTTCATGGCGGCCCGGCTAACGATGTGAGGGATCGATGTGATCCCCGTAGTAGTGAGTGACACGCATAGGAAACCAAGTACAGCACAACCGTCTAGAGGACCCCAATCCATCTTCATCAGCACGCTAGGGATGTGAGAAAAGCTACTGCAACCTGCCATTTAACGTCCTTTTCAGGGCGCACAAAAGAGTTACCTACTCATTATGGGCATTCGCAAACAACAACAACAAACAACAAGTATGCCCTGTGATGGTAGAAGAGCACGATAAAGAGCATCTAACTCGCGTACGCATAACATTGGCTTAAACAACAGTGATGTCGTTTCGTGTAATATATGCTAGCAAAGAAATTCAGTATGTGCTTGTAACACAGAATGCGAAATCGGGACCAAAGAATTCAGGTCAATGTGTCCTACCACGCACGTAATAGTAGGATATTAAAGCGGACAATGGGAGGGATGTGGAGGGGGTGGGGAGGAGGGGGTTAAGGGACTGTGTATGCTAGTGCTTATGGCAAGTTGACTCACAATTTGTAATGCGTTCTGACGTTGGATGCAGTGGGCTGCAAGACGCACAACACAGTGCATCATACATTGCCTTATGGAACTATACGAACAAAAAACAAAACAAGGCTGTATATTTGAATACTGACTCGTTCCGCTTCTATAACTCAAGTCTGTAACTTGAAGTATGTATGTTTACATAGGGAGTCCAATTTGTGTGTGTGCAAAATCCAGTAAAAATTAATTGACATATATTACTGCCATGGCAATACAACGAATGTGGTTCACACACGGAAAGTTAAAGCACTATTGCGAACAACCAGGTTGAACAGGGTAGACATGACTCAGGCCATGTGCACATTAGATTTGGAGATCAATATACGCCTAGCGAGTTTCACCAAGAAAAGTTGAACTATAATTTTTGTAAAGAGAGAAATAAATAACCTTCTGAGTCACAATGGATCATCAGATCACCACGTTTCGTCTGTCCTTATGTCTATAAACGCCACGAGGATGTGCAATGTTACAATACCTAACAAATGCAAACTTTCAGAGTTTCTTGCTGTGAATCCACGAGGTCTTGTGCCAGCAGTCATTTACAAAGGTCGAGCAGTCTATGAATCCATCATTAGTGTGGAATACATTGATGAAGTCTGGAGAAATGAACCAAACCTCTTGCCAACTGACCCATATAACAGAGCAGTGGCAAGGATATGGGTAAGTCTTTGAGGGCAGACACCTTCCCGTCCCTTTCTGAGTTTCTGTAGGAATTTAGGGCTCAGACTGCAGCTGGTGCTTTAACAGGAATTATGTATAAAATTGGTTCGTGCATTCTTGCTGTGGGCTTGCCATCCCTGTACACTCTCTTCTCTTAGTCGCTTCTCTTCTACCCCTGGAGGTGTAGTGGTATTTTTTTATAATTCAAATCAAGTGTGTAGACAAGCAGGTGATCGGCCTGTTATGTCTTGCATATTGGAGGTGATACATCTTTTGATCTCCATGTAGGTCCCTCTTGGGTAGGAATTTCGCTACCTTTTTCATTTGTACCCCACAGTGACTAACAGGCTAATCGATTTTCAACTACCAACAACGCCTCCAGTCGACTTAGCTGTAAATGGGTACCTGACGAATGAGTTGGGTGAGGTGAAAACAGGAAGGAAAGGAACTGACTACATCACCTCACATAGGCTACGGATTAGTACATGAAGAGTTATCTTCATCCCCAACGACAACGCCTACCATGAGACTTGGCTTGGCTTGGCTTCGTTCGTTTTAAATCTCCCGCTACTAAACCCTGAAAGGGCTTAAGTAGCAGAATGTAGTCCAGAGAACAGAATGTGTTGTGTCTTAGTTTACAGCTTGACTGCGATATTTGCATCTTTCGGTCCGACATATCCGACTTCATCAAACAATTTTGGATACCATTTTAGCCTTCCCTCTTCGATCCTTTCTCTTTAACCAGTCTGCTTTGCTGCAGCCTGTTATCCTCGATCACCGTGTGGAGGTGAAGAAGGGTCTAGGCAGTTCTGGTTCGCTGGCCCTGACGCTAGCAGTCAGCTTTGGGTCGCTAATCGCTGCAGCTCATGCACTGCACAGCATCTTGATCTCAGTGTTATCAGCAAAGTCTTGACAAAACATTTAACAGAATCGTATTAGAGTTATTGCAAGAGGTCATAAACAAACATGTGAGAGAAAACGTCTTGTTTCCTGCTGAGACAGGATGAACTGAACTGTATTTGCGCATACATGTCCCTTTCATCCGACTTCAGAACGAATGTTTAATAGGTACCCCATAGGAATGCTATGACCTTGCGGTATCATAAATTCAAACACAGGCTAATTTGGATTATGATCCCTCCTAATAAGCGCTTCGTCACGCACTCCCTCCTCCTTCCCCCCTCGCCCCCCCCCTTCCACCGCCATTCCATTTTAAAAAACTAATTTACTTAAGGAAACGTAGTATTATGTAAAAATGAACGGTATAGCTTTACGTGAAGATCTGGTTTGTTTTAGCCATTTGAGTTCAGAGCAGGTGTGCAACAGGGATCATACTTACTTGTATCATCGTTTCCAGTTTGCTGGCTATTGACTGGATTATGTAGACAACAATAAGACAACTTTAAGGCAAATCTACAATACAACTTGCTGATCTTGACGTTGCCTTGCCTTTGTTCTTCTTTCCACAGAACAGTAATAAAATGCTAAATAATAGAACGTTTGATGGGAAGTCACATAAATTAGGGTTCAAAACACACAGAGAAAAGGCAAAGATTCTGAAAACAGATGCAGCTAACAACAATCAGATTGTACTATGAGAAACATTCCTACTAGATGACGAATTATAAACGACATATCTTGACATAAAGTGGACAAAGTTAGACCAACAGAAAATGCGATAGAAATATAAAATATTAAAAGCCAGAGAAGCATTGGAAAACGTATGGAAATCAAAAGAAATTAAGTCCAACACAACAATTTACAAATGTTCAATTCCAAAGTAAAGTCAGTTCTATTGTTTAGGTACCTCAGAAACATTTAGAACACTCAAAACAACAATAACAAAAACGTACACTCTATCCATAAATGAGTTATAGTACACTCAAAACAACAATAAAAGAAAAGTACACTCTATAATAAATGAGTTATAGTACACTCAAAACAACAATAAAAGAAACGTGCACTCTATCATAAATGAGTTATAGTACACTCAAAACAAAAAAAAACAAAAAAGTACAATCTATCATAAATGAGTTATAGTACACTCAAAACAACAATAAAAGAAAAGTACACTCTATCCATAAATGAGTTATAGTACACTCAAAACAACAATAAAAGAAAAGTACACTCTATCATAAATGAGTTATAGTACACTCAAAACAACAATAAAAGAAACGTGCACTCTATCATAAATGAGTTATAGTACACTCAAAACAACAATAAAAAAACGTACACTCTATCATAAATGAGTTATAGTACACTCAAAACAACAATAACAAAAACGTACACTCTATCATAAATGAGTTATAGTATAATATAATATATTATCGCACCCGATTCTAATCACGCTCGTGTCCTTCTTCTTCTTCTTCTTCTGCGTACACAGTCAGACAGTAACCATTAATTTTTCGAAAAAAGCGGCGGTCATCCTGAGGCTCTCGCCACTGCCATAGAGCTTGTCTTGCAGTTCCACTGGTAATGGCCACATCTGCTCTCTCTGATCCTCGTATGTCGGGCAGTTCTGCAGCAGATGTTCAGTGGTCATTTTACCAGTACCGCACGGGCATTCGTCGGTACACCCTATCTTCAATTTATTGAATAGGTGGTACCTCAGTCTGTTGTGGCCAGTGCGAAGTCTGAAGACAACGACCTGCTCTCTTCGGTTCAACTGGTAATAGGCATCGTTTTTGGTGTAACCAGTATGTTCGGTTTCCGATTTGGTCATGTATCTGGCTTTGATAAGCCGTTTTGACTCTTCGTACGTCATACTAGTATCTGTTTGTGGTAGTCTTGCACCTTCCTTTGCCAGTCTGTCTGCCTCCTCGTTGCCTTGGATGTTGCAGTGTGACGGAACCCACTGTACCACTACCCTTTTTGGTGCGGACTGCTGGCACAGTTTGCAGAGTGCTGCTCTTAAGTCATTAAGCTCAGTGTTTTTCTGGCTTTTTAGCGCTGTGACTACGGCGAGAGCATCTGTCAGCAGGACTATATGGCTCTCATTTTCACTGTGTGTCACCATTTCTTCCACTGCCGCTCTCAGTGCCTCTGCCTCCGCTCTGAAATTGCTTGTGTACTTACCAGTAGCGAATGACAGTGTTATTTGTCTGCCATTTGGTAGGTTCAGGAATGCTCCTGCCCCTCCGTTCTGTGTAGTGTTTGTTACAGAACCGTCGGTGTATGCATGGGTCCAGTCCATGCTTGGGTAGCTTTTCGTTATGAAGCTTAGGGTAGTGTCTCTCCTTTCTTTTTCAGTCTGGCAGTTTTGGTTTGCAATACCTGGTATATTTTCTACCACCTCTGGAAATATATCCTGCCTCCAGGTAGGTTTTCGTACAGTAGTGATGGGTTTTGGTGTTGTTAGTGCGTTTATGGGATCTTCGTGCATCTTTGCTTTGGCTATTTCTGCAAAGTTTCTCCGCTTTAGTTTCCCATTTCCCAAATTGTTTAGTCTCTGGTACATTGGATGGTCCGTCAGTCTTCGGAGTTTCTCTGACTGCAGCTGGGCTCTGCAGTCTCTTCTATCGGTCATGGATTGCAGTTTTGTAATCTTTTCAAGTTCTACAATTGGCGTTGACTTCATGCCACCTGTTATAATTCTCATGGCTTGGTTTTGAAGTTTGTTAACTTTATCGAAGTCCGCCTTCGCTGCTGTTGTCCATGCCGCAATGCCATACTCGAGAACTGGTCTCACTCTTCCAGTGTACAGTTTCTTTAGTATGCCTTCGTCTGCTCCCCAGCTTGTGCCAGCAAGTTTCCTCATGATTGCCATTCTTTCTCTGGTTTCATTCGGTTTCTCTCAATCTGACTTTTCCATGTCATGCGCCGATCAAATGTCACTCCCAGATAGGTTGGGTTGTCGTTTGGCTGCAGGATTTTGCCATTTAGACTTAATTTGGTACTTTGGGGTTTTAATGAAAGCGAGAATATTGTGCACGTGGTTTTCTCCTCGTTTATTTTGACCAGCCATGAGTTCGCCCACTCTTCCAGCGATGTTAGGGCCGTCTGCATCCGATTTCTTGCTATGGTGAGATTCTTTTCAGAGGTCCACATAGCCAGATCGTCTGCAAACATTGAGCTATGGACTCTTCTTGGTATATTCTCTGTAATATCGTTTATATATACCAGGAAGAGTGTGGGTGACAATACTCCCCCTTGGGGTACTCCCTGCTCGAGTGTCACCTTTTTGCTCATCTGCCCTTGTACTTGGACTCTGGCCGTTCTTTGTTTGAGGTAGTGGTTGATCCACTTGTACATCTTCCCACAGACATCACTTCTTCTTAGCTTGACTCTAAGTCCGTCCTTCCAGACTTTGTCAAATGCCTTTTCCAGATCCACCCAAACAGCTACTGTGTGTTTCTGTGCCTGGTAGGCATCTTCTATCTCCTGGGCTATGGGGATGACCTGGTCCTCAGTGGATCTGTGCTGTCTAAAGCCGGCTTGCTGTGGAATTAGTATTCGTTTTTCTTCCAGATGCCACATCAGTCTGGTGTTTATCATCCGTTCCATCAGCTTGCCGACACAGCTCAGTAGGCTTATGGGCCTGTATCCATTTGGATCTGTTTTATCCTTTCCTGTTTTTGGTACTGGTACCAGTATTGCGTCTTTCCATGCCTGGGGTACAATACCCCTTTTCCAGCTTTGGTTCAGGACTGATAGTAGTTTCCTCTTCGCTGTTTGGCCCAGCCCCATCAGCATTTCGTTTGTTATCCCGTCTTTTCCGGGAGATTTCCTTTTCTTTAGCGTTCTCATAGCCTCTTCCATTTCGCGCATTGTTAGTTTGGCCATCATGTGCTCTTCGGGAGCCGTATTTATGTTTTCGTGTCCCTTTAGCTCTTCGCTAATGTCTGTATGCTTATCTGCAGGGACCTCGATGTGGTTTGCTCTGGCATAGTGATCGACAAAGGCGTTTGCGGCTTTCTTACCTGTGATCAAGTTCTCGCCCTGCTTGATAGTAATTTGTTTATTTGACGGGGTTTCGTCGTTCATGGCTCTGACTAGCTTCCATAGCTTGTTCCCGTCTTTGTCCAGGTTTAGACTTTCCGTTTTATTTTTCCAGCTTTCTCTTGCTGTTTGCTTGAGAGTGTGTTTGTACTTCGCCGCGGCGGCTTTGAGGGCGATGTTTGCCTCCATGGATTTTTCTCGCTCTGCCATGTTCCTAGCATTTGTTACTGCATCTTCCACTTTCTGCAACTCATCGTTCCAGTAGGGCTTATAGTTTTTCCTAGCTCCTCTTGGGATGGTTTCAGTGGCGGCTTGCATTATTGCCTTGCTTAGGCTCTCTACCATGGGCTTCATTTTGGTGTTTCGTGTGTTGATGGTTTCACACAGCCCATCTGTCAGGATTGCAAATCTGTCCCAGTCGGCTCGTTTGTAATTCCAACGTGGGAGCGGTTTTGTTTCCTGTGGGCCTACTTCCATGTCAATGGTTAGCCTGATCGGCCTGTGGTCGCTACCTGTCAGTTGGTTTAGCACCTGGCGGTCTATTTTATGGTGTATGTCCTGTGTGGAGAAGGCCAAATCTGGAGTCGAGGTGGTATGCCATGTTCTTGAATAGAAGCTAGGGCTATCCTCCGGCCTATTGATTAGGGAGAGATTTGCATCTATCTCCCAGTCTTCCACTTCGTCACCTCTGCTGTCTGTGTCAGAGTATCCCCATCTCTCCGAGTGGCTGTTGAAATCTCCAACTACTATGCAGTTGGAGTCTCTGACCTCCATACTCGAGAGCGATAGGTCTCTGTTTGGTGGTCCGTACAGATTGAAAATGCGCAGCTTCGTCTCTTGAGCCATTATGTCAACTCCTACAATTTCTGCTTGTCCGGTGTGATTGACAGATACCGCGCTACTCGGTATGCAGTTTCTGGTCAGTATCAGGACCCCTCCTTTGTGGCCTTCTCTATCTAGACGGAAGGTCTGATATCCTCTGATTGTGAATGTATGGTTATTGTTGAGGTGCGTTTCCTGGATACATGCCACGTCAATCTTACCTTCATGCAGGTGGTGTGTTAGGGAAAGTTTTTTGTTAATGACTCCCTCCGCATTCCACTGTAGTATTTTGAGGGTCTTGAGGTTTTGGCCAATAGAGGTTGCCCCATAGCCATGTGCCTTGACTCCACGACACATGGGTGGGTGACCACCAGTAGTCAATGGTGGGCCCCTTCGAGGCGTGGGGCCCGGCACTATCGCTGCCTGGCGGGACTCCGCAGGATGAGCGCCATGCGTTTTTCGAATAGGTTGTACTGCCATCATACTGTGATTTACGTTGCACTGTTTTGTTAGGCTTGCGGCCCCGTGCATCCGATTTCAACAGGCGTTTCTGTAGGGATGCCCTCCTTAGCCTTTGGCTGTCCCCAGCCTATCTGCAAGGCAGCAGTTGTTTATGATCAGAGTTTTCTCTCTTATGGAAGTTGTCTTACCAGACTATCGAGTCTTCACTACTCGTGTCTATAGGGTGCAATGATGATATGTGATGATATATGAGATGGACTGGTTTTCCCGGAAGAGAGGCAGTCCAGTGTGTCTGTATCCCAGGATCGTCACGTCCTGCCAGAAACGTAGCATTTGCATGTGAGTGGGGTATCTCTTTTTCCCTTTATTTTCTTGGCTTCTATGCAGGGATGGTACGCCTAGCATTCCCCGCCACCTGGGGTGTTGACACAGTGGGGCAGGTGTGCAATGTCCGCTGGTCTGCATCTCTTCTGCGTCCAGTATGATAGTTATATGGCTGATAACGTACAGAGGTAGATATCGTAGCCGGAGTGCACTCAGCCAGAGGACAAGCCTGGTAATGTCACGGAGATGTTGTTCGCCTGATGTGCGGACAACTCTCATGGTCAGTGGTTGAGTCTTGACAGTTCACAGTGAGGTGGCTGCTCTACTGTTTTCGACACCCCGACCAGGTACTAAGTCTTTGGTTCGTGTTTTCGCACCCCGTCGCCGTATAGGGTGAGTATCAAGCAGTTTTCCGCCCGCTTTGATTGGCGGACGGCAAGGACCTCTTACTGTGGCTCTACCTGATAGGGCTGGGGCGCAAGCCCCAGGTCCCGAGCATGTAGGAGCCTCCCATTGCAGTGGTGCTGAGATTTTGGGCGGGATTGCGGCTTACAAGGGTTCGGCCGTAATCCCCCACATGGTAGCCTCGCGCCCTTGGCTTATCAGCCTGGTACGTGGACCAAAGTGTCTGCGGCTCCTCTCGATTTGAGCTGGTTTTCCGTAGCAACGCCCTGTCATTTGTAGGGTAAAACTGACCTGTCTTCAGATGATCTATTTCCAGCACCCGTTCACTATTTGGTCAGACGAATTTATTGAGGGCTTTTGTTTGTCAATGACCAGGTATTTGAAATCTGCGGTTTCTGCGGAGTTAAACACGATTTCCGTAGCGTTCTTTCATTTGAGTGTTTGAGAGCTGACTTGTCATCCGTGAGTCTAATACCAGCGTACGTTCATTATTAGACCCAAACGGCAGTGCTCTCGATTTGTCAGTTGTTCTACAGTATTGGCGTGTTCAGTCAAATTAAGCCGCAGGTTCCACACCTGGTGGTGCCCTTCCATCAATTCCCTTAGCGAGACAATCAAGTTTCTTAGAGGGTAGCCCCAGATTTTCGAGGGTCTAATTCCAGCACATGTTCTCTATTAGACCCCACGAAGGTGTACTTTTTGATAGTCATTCTGCAGTATTGGCGTGTTAAGTTAATTTAGGTCTCAGGCTCCACTCCTGATAGTGCTCTTCCGTCAATTCCTTTTTCAGAACACTTGATGCAGACCTAACCGGGCCACAGGGGGCATAACCCCAGATTTCTGGGGGTCTAAATCCAGCACCATTTCCCTATTAGACCCCAGAAGAGTGGTCTCGGCATGTCCATCATTTCAGTGTTGGCCGTGTTGAGTCAAATCAAGCCGCAGGCTCCACTCCTGGTGGTACCCTTCCGTCAATTCCTTTAAGTTTGAGCTTTGCAACCATACTTTCCCCGGAACCCAAACACTTTGGTTTCCCGGAAGCTGCCCGCAGAGTCATCGAAGCAACTCCTGCGGATCGCTAGTCGGCATCGTTTATGGTCAGAACTACGACGGTATCTGATCGTCTTCGCGCCTCTGACTTTCGTTCTTGATTAATGAAAACATTCTTGACAAATGCTTTCGCAGTAGCTCGTCTTGCGGCGATCCAAGAATTTCACCTCTAACGCCGCAATACGAATGCCCCGTTTGTCCCTGTTAATCATTACCTCCAGTTCCGAAAACCAATAAAATAGAACCGAGGTCTTATTCCATTATTCCATGCACCATTATTCAGGCAGCCGAGGCCTGCTTTGAACACTCTAATTTTTTCAAAGTAAACGCTCCGGCCACCCAGGACGCTCAGCGAAGAGCACCCGTGGGAGAGAGCCAGCAGACGGTAGGGCAGGAGACAACGGGCAGTGAACCGGCGCGAGCCGGACCGCCCGCCTGCGCCTGAGATCCAACTACGAGCTTTTTAACTGCAACAACTTTAATATACGCTATTGGAGCTGGAATTACCGCTTCTGCTGGCACCAGACTTGCCCTCCAATAGATCCTCGTTAAAGGGTTTAAAGTGTACTCATTCCAATTACGGGGCCTCGAAAGAGTCCCGTATTGTTATTTTTCGTCACTACCTCCCCGTGCCGGGAGTGGGTAAGTTGCGCGCCTGCTGCCTTCCTTGGATGTGGTAGCCGTTTCTCATGCTCCCTCTCCGGAATCGAACCCTGATTCCCCGTTACCCGTTACAAACATGGTAGGCATGTCACGTACCATCGACATTTGATAGGGCAGACATTTGAAAGATGCGTCGCCGGCACATGAGGCCATGCGATCAGCACAAAGTTATCCAGAGTCACCAGTGGGGACGCCGCAACCCCGCGAGGGGAAACGACGATTGGTTTTGAACTAATAAAAGCGCTCTTTCCGCGAGGGTCGGAGCTTGGTAAGCATGTATTAGCTCTAGAATTGCCACAGTTATCCAAGTAGGATCGTGTCATCTAAGGAACCTCGACTGATTTAATGAGCCATTCGCGGTTTCACCGTGAGACAGTGTGAACTTAGACATGCATGGCTTAATCTTTGAGACAAGCATATGACTACTGGCAGGATCAACCAGATATCTGTCGGAGACGTACGTACAGCACACACCGGTCGGCGGAGGAAGGGTGTGTAAAAAGCCTCGCTGGGACGACGGCCGCAGGGACCGACTGACGGGACGGACGGACGGTTTGTTCCACCCGTCCCTCACTCCGTCGACCTAGGACCGCCTGACAGGGGCCTCCCACACGCACCAGACGACCGACCGACCGGGCTCGCTCGAGGAGGGATGGCAGCGCTCTGTGCAGAACGGATCCCAACGACCTCGGCGATGAATTTCACTGGGACTAGAGACAATTTGGCCTGCCGGCCTGCCCTTCTCCGTAGGGAGAACGCAGGACCTCGCGAGGCAACGATTCCTGCTTTCCATTTGCCGGTCACAAGCTCTTTGCGAGAGTCGGACCACCAGCGAGACGTACTGTCGAGCTCTGCTATAAGCCTTAGATAAATCACCACGGACGGACCACGTTTCCTGATACGGACCAGACCAGCGCACTTCGGTGGAGAAGCCGCTGCAACAAACCGCACCCAATTCGCTCTACGGGGAAAGGCAGGCGAGCGTTTTCCGCAAGCCCGCGCTATCGCTCCGCCTGGCGGGACTGAGATCGCTTTACGAACACTGGTTGAAATTGAGTCGCTGCGGCGAGACAACTACCCCAGATACGCTCGTGTCCAATTGGGTAGACTGTTTTTTTTCACTCCACCACGTACGGAAACTACTGGCAACCTATCCTACTGCACACTTACCAAGAAACTTATAATATCCGAATAACTAGAAAATGTAAATGAAACTGGTTGTATATATACTCTGCAGTCTTCTAATCTAGTATAAAGAGGTTAAGTTAAGTTAAGTTAAGAGGTTTATAAAAAGCGACGTTCTGCAAAGGATAAACCACTTAAGAAAATAAATATTATAAATAGTATAGGATTAAAGTGGTGTTATAAGGCGACATATGGAACTGTTCGAATGAGCCAGACAGAAAATAGTGGAAAGAGGAGGCGGGGGTGAAGAGACGGCCCTAGCATTGGCTAGAAAACCCGTTGATAGCATTTGTAACTGTCTTGTAGACAGTCTCCGTTTTCGAATAACCAAGTTAAGAGAATTAGAGGAAGGCAAAAATCCACGTGGAGAAAGTAATACGAGATATAGATAAAGGAAATGTGGAAGACGTGGAGAGAGCTCCAGCGGATGGCTCATGAAAGCAGGACGGTGGGAATTCCATGAAGATCTGTGGCTGAGAAGGTCTTGGCGATGATGACACCTTCCCTTTCTTATAGAACAACAGACTGCCGACTGCGGCGTAGCCATCTGGGTTGCGAGAATGCTCTAGAAGCAAACAGGAGAGTCAATAATGTGTGTGTCCGGTGGACCAAAAACGAAGGAGAGAACGTTTTTCACCCACTTGTGAAGTTGACAGTGGGTATGGCTTGACTTGGCTTGGTTAATTCTCAATCTCCCGCTATTAAACCCTGAAAGGGCTTAAGTAGCAGAATGTAGTCCAGAAAACGGAATGCATTGTGTCGTAGTTTACAGCTTGACTGCGATATTTGCACCTTTCAGTCCAACACATCCGACTTCAGCAAGCATTATTTAGTACCGGGCTAGTATTCCCTCTTCGATCCCTTCTCCTTAGCCAGTCTGCCCTGCTGCAGCCTGTTATCCAGGATACCAGCGTCGAGGTGTAGAAGGGTCTTGGCAGCTCTGGTTCGCTGGCCCTGACGCTTGCAGTCAGCCATGGGTCGTTGACCACTGCAGCTCATGCGCTGCTCAGCATCTTAATCCCAAAGATGCGAGAATGCTCTAGAAGCAAGCAGTAGAGTTAATAATTCGTTTGTCCGGTGGACCAAAAACGAAGAAGCAGAGAAAGTTTTTCATTTACTTGTGAAGTTGAGCGTGAGTATAAGAATGGGTTCATTTAAGGGGAAACAATTTGTGAAAACTGTGAATATAGTTCATCATCAGCTATGCTTCCTTGTTGTTCTCAAACCTCTGCCTGGCTGACGATGTAAAGAATTTGTGACAATATATTAATTTTTTTTAAATTTAGAAGTTCTACATTAAAAATGATCCCAGATATTTGAAACGTTTTACCACCTCAAGTTCCTGCCCATTCGCCTCTATTACAGATTGAAACCCTACTACTTTATTGGTCATGAGCTTTGTTTTATCTGCATTCCAATATCTGGGATCATTGATCAGCGAAGAGGGTTCGAAGCCAGAGGTCATTGCAAGAATAGCACAAACAACAGCGGCGCTGACTCGGCTGAAACCTATATGGCAAGACAAGCGCCTCGCCCTCAGCATAAAAGTCAGACTAATGCGCTCTTTGGTGCTATCAATATTTCTGTATGATTGCGAGACCTGGACATTACAGCAGATATCCAGGGCAGGATACATGGAATGGAAATGAGGTGCTATAGAAAACTCCTAAATGTTACATATAAAGATCGTGTCACGAATGTAGAAATCCGTCAGAGTTGAAGACGCTATTGGTCCTTTTGAAGATCTGTTCACAGCTATCAAAAGACGAAAGATGGCCTGGTGCGGGCACGTCGCGAGGTCCAACGGATATACCAACTCGATACTCTTTGGGTCCGTACCGGGACAGAGAGGGCGAGGACGTCCAAGGAAGAGAGGTGGGTGGACAACATCACTGACTGGTCAGGCCTTCGTCCCGGTGAGATACGTCAGGCGGCGACAGACAGAGAGGGTTGGCGTGGGATTTTCATGTCTTTATGTGTGACCCAACGACCTGATGGGTTACGAGATGAACTGAATTGAACTGAACATTAAAAATGTATTATTTTATTCCAGATTTTATTTTTCTAGTAGTTCTGTTCTTCCATTGCACTTTGGTTGGGTTAGCTTCTGAGGGCGCACAAACCTAGCATAGGTACATACAGACGCACACATTCATCCAAGAACTGGTTCATGCGTCCTGATATCGTCCAATGGACTACGGTCTGGCGTGGAAAATGGCGCGCCTCCGCCAGTAGAAACTAGTGAGGCAAACATCTAAGCAACAACAACATCACTGGTTAGCGAACTGGCTTCGCCGAAATCTATTTTCAAACCCCAACGACTCTAGCGTCGATTCCTGTCTTGTCAAGTTTTCACTTTCATCTTGACAAATTTGTCAATAATCCAAAATTATTATGGTTTTGTAAAACTTTTTTCTCATATTTCGTTCGTCTTGTTTTCTACATTGTGTTTTTTGCGCTTTTCGGCTCATTTAATCTGAGTTCAGCACCCATTTTTAAATGGATTCACTTCTTAGAGGCACTCCCTTGCTGTAATCCGGGCACTTGCGTGTTTGGCCAATTGGGTTGAGAGCCTGATCTCTAACCACTTAACTACGAGGCCCGCCTTGCCCCACCCCCTTCCATCCCTCTATAAAATTCAATTGAAGTATATGTAACATCATTACATATGGTGGTAACCAATCACCATTTTCATCATCATAATGTCCACCTATTATAACTCCGGTAGGAGCATGGGGTACAACTATAGTTGGCGTTCTTGTAGGAAGCATGTATCGAAGCGTGTAAGCGCCTCTTATAGTTCTTAGTCGACCCGTACTTCTACATGAATGGATGCCCATGTACAGGTCCCAGCTCTGGTATGAGCTTGATGTAGTCGGGAGATGGTTTCCTGCTTAGCGGGCTAGGCTCGAGCAGCTTAATACTTGGGACAAGCGCTTACGGAGGGTAGTTAACCGATGTGCGAGTCTATCTCAATAGACTCAAACACTAAAGCAAAGTAGACCCGCAGCCTGTTAGGCGCCATCTATGCTGCTCTTAACTAACGTCGATCCCTCACCTCGTTAGCCAGGCTTCCATGAAAACTGGTTCGAAAAACTGCAATAACGGTGTCTCAACGACCTTTTAGGTTACGGAAGTAATGAGTTAATGATGATGATGATGACGATGATGATCATGATAATAATGATAATAATAATGGGGGTGATAATGACAATGATAATGGGGATGATACTGATAGTGATTTAGTTCATGCTGATGACGGTAATGGTGATGCGACGATAGGATAACAATGGTGATGGTGATGCTAATAATGGTGAGGAAAGTAATAGTGATGGTGATTGGTATGATAATAAAGGTGATGGTGATTATGATTATAATAATGGTCATGGTGATTATGATTATAATAATGATGATTATAATAATGGTGATTATGATTATAATAATGGTGATTATGATTATAATAATGGTGATTATGATTATAATAATGGTGATGTGATTACGATTATAATAATGGTGATGTGATTATGATTATAATAATGGTGATGGTGATTATGATTATAATAATGGTGATTATGATTATAATAATGGTGATTATGATTATAATAATGGTGATGTGATTACGATTATAATAATGGTGATGTGATTATGATTATAATAATGGTGATTATGATTATAATAATGGTGATTATGATTATAACAATGGTAATGTGATTACGATTATAATAATGGTGATGTGATTATGATTATAATAATGGTCATGGTGATTATGCTTATAATAATGGTGATTATGATTATAATAATGGTGATTATGATTATAATAATGGTGATGTGATTATGATTATAATAATGGTGATGTGATTATGATTATAATAATGGTGATGGAGATTATGATTATAATAATGGTGATTATGATTATAATAATGGTGATTATGATTATAATAAGGGTGATGTGATTATGATTATAATAATGGTGATGGTGATTATGATTATAATAATGGTGATGTGATTATGATTATAATAATGGTGATGGTGATTATGATTATAATAATGGTGATTATGATTATAATAATGGTGATTATGATTATAATAATGGTGATGTGATTATGATTATAATAATGGTGATGGTGATTATGATTATAATAATGGTGATTATGATTATAATAATGGTGATGTGATTATGATTATAATAATGGTGATGATGATTATGATGATAATAATGATGATTATGATTATAATAATGGTAATGGTGATGGTAATGATACTAACGGTGATGGTGTTTCTGATGATAATAATTCAACATTTAACGCTAGCGAGAAAATGTATTTCCCAATCATTTAGGAACCATATAAAAAACTTGACTGTATGCTCAAAAAGTGGGATAAATCAAAATAGAAGACAATGAGCTTATCAATTTTCTACTCAATGTCATTATTTTCACTTTTAAGTCCATGTAAAGCATATGGTTATCATAATAAATGGGGCCCTTGCAGGAAGCCTGTACCCTAGTACCTGTAGTGGCTAGCTTGAGTCTATTGGTATATCCATAGAACTTGCGTAGGAATGCTGTCGGGGAAGGCCACGCGCGCTTTCTCTCATCCTCAAATGTTTGACCGAGGGGACGGCGTGGCCTAGTGGTTAAGTGGCACGGCTCACGACCCGAAGGTGCTGGGTTCGATCCCCATCACAGCACCGGCCGTTACCCCGGGGAAGCAAACCCTTAAAAAATGCAGGAGGAAGCAGACCCTTACATAAAATGCGTGCTGAAGTCGGATGCACTGGGCCGACAGGCGCAAAATAAAAACACAGTGCAACGCACACCGCCTTGGGGATTAGAGAAAAATAAGGCGAACGAAAAAAAAAATGTTTGACCCCTTTGTAGCAGATGCTCAGCAGCCATTTTGTAAGTACCGCAGACACATTCATCTGCGTGTCCTATTCTTAGTTTCTTGAACAGATGTAATATCAGTCTTTTGTGGCCTGTGCTGAGTCTAAAGATTACTACTTGCTCACACCTCTGTTGAACAGGTTATATGTGTCATTTGGTTGATGACCTGCGGGCTTTGCTTTCCACTTGCTTCTGTATCTCATCATTATATGCGTCTCATTCTCTACAGACAATGCGTATGGCGCTCTATAAGTTTTATCCAGCCCTGTCTCCTGTATTTCGACACTGTCTGCTATCGCTGTAAAGGCTGATCGTCCCTGCCACAGATAGTGTATCCATACTGAGGAGGCTGGCTTGCCTGACTGTTCCTTGATCTCTTCAGTCTTTCTCTTTTTTCTGCAACCACAAGGCCTCTACGAGCGTCATCAGTCACTATGCCCCCTCTAACTGACTGTCTCCAGATAGCTCGATCCTGAGCAATTTCTTCCCAGCCCTCAAATGGGATGTCACATGACCAAGTCAATCTAGATCTTACATACGTCCTTGAATCGCAGTGTGGGACGGCCGATTCTTCTAACTCCAATGGCTAGCTGTCCATCAAGGATATCCTTTGGTATCTACACCTGCAAAATCTCTTGGCCTCTTCATAAGTTATATATATCATTTTCACCTTCTTATGACATTCTGTCAGCCGTTCATTGCCAAAAATATTGCAATGATATGGGATACACTATACGACAACTCTCTTGAACCAGTGATATAGTTTATAGAGTATCACGCATAGTTCCTTTGTATTTTCTGACTGGCCATAGCCGCAACTACTGTGTTTTCATCTGGCATTAGGGTTTCTGTTGCAGTTTAAAAGCCTCTCCTCTGAAGTTACATGAAAATGTTCCAGTTGCCACTTATAGCTGTCTTTGTGTACTGATGTCTAGGCTTAGAAAGATCCCTCCACCTATACTATCTCTTGAATTTGATGCTGGTCCATCTGTACATGTATGAGTCCAGGTGTTGTTTGGGTAGAGATTCTCTTTGTGTTTTACAGTTAGGTCTCTTTTTTCTGTCTAGCTGCTTTTCCCATAATTCCTGGAATGTTTTCTATCAGCTTTATGAAGCGCTGTTTTCTTCAGGTAGGAAGCATGTGTAGTGTGTCTTGGTTTTAATTTGTAATGTGCCATTTAAAGGATCTGTTATCCATTTTCTTTCACTGATGCCACAAAGTTGCTCCTCTTTAGCCTTTCCCCTTCCAAGCCCATGTGTTCTATGATATATTTGGTGGTTTATGAGCCTTCTTAATTTATGTTTCACCTTGTTGTTGGGCCCTGATGTCTCTTCTATCCTCCATTAGTTGCAAGTGTGTATAACAAATGTTCCAGTTCTCCAATGAAGTCGTGTTCCTCATGCCCCTTTTATGATTCGCCATTGCTTGGTTTTGAACTCTATTTATTTTGTTAAAGTTTGATTTAGCTGCATTTGCCAATGCTGCTGTACCATATTTTAGAAAGTGACTGTTTCAATGGTAATGGTGAGATATTCCCTTGCACAAACATTTTTATTCGCCTTTTATAACATGCTACGAAGGTTTCAGCTGATCAATACTTACTACCTTGGGTTTCGGTTTGGTGACATAAGTGTGTATGGACCACAATATCTTGTTCCTCATCGCGCTGCGGTCTTCTTCAGTGGTCGTTCTGTAGAGGACGTTTAGCGCGTTGTTTCGTAGTTTACAGCGACACTGCTATATCTGCGCCTTTTGGTCAGACACATCCGATTTGAACTTGTCATTCTTCGATCCCTAATCTCTTAGCCAGTCTGATCGATTCAGAATGTTCCCAACGCCGCCGTTTGGACGCAAAATAGGGTCTTGTTAGTTAAGGGTCACTGACCCTGATGCACGTAGCCAGCTATGAGTCGCTTGATGCTGTCTGCTCATTCACTGCTGCATCGTTAGCCCCTGTTGACCGTTCTGAAAGGAACATTAGGTAACGTTGTCTCGTAGTTTACAGTCAATCTGCAACATCTGCCCATTTTGGCATCCGGTTTCAGCACAATATATTTTGGGGAGTTTTTCTTTGCTCTTATATCCCTTTTTTCTCAGCTAGGATGCACGGATACAGACTGTTGCAAGAGTCATCACTTGGAGACCGAATAAGATCTTGGGCATCTTTGGTTCTCTTACGGCTATATTTCGTTCACTGTCGTCAGACATACAGTACCTTGGAGTTCCTATGCTCGATGCTGATCCTGACAAAATATTATAAACCGCAAAGAATGTCATCATATAATGTGTCAAACTTTAAAAAATTATTTTGTCCCCTCGAAATGTTTCTTAAAATCTGTCAGTTGTCACTATAAAATTATTTTTTTTAGTTTTAATAAATCATAATTTCTTCTATTTGTATTTGCAGGTTGACTTTATTTCCAAGAAAATCATTCCAGTTTACTACAGGATAGTCCAAAAACAAAACATTGAAGAACAGGACCAGGCCAAAGTGGAATTTCTAAAAAATCTGGAGACGTTAACTGAAGCTATATCTGAGACAGGACCATTTTTTTTGGGCGAGGACTTTGGGATTGTAGATATTATCTTGGCATCGTACACACTCCGGTTGAACGTTCTTCAACACTATCGCAATTTTGAAGTTCCAAATGAAGACAGATTTGCTCGCTTCTTTAAGTGGATGGAAGCTGCTCATGCTAGACCGTCAATCACAGCCACAAGACCAGATCCAGACAAGATACTGGCAAGGTATATAGAGTATGCCCAAAACACTGCTCAGAGTGAGGTTGCTGATGCCATTAGGAAAGGCACTGCTTTTCCGTAGTTCACCAGTTTCCCTAGCTTTTTTTTTTTGCAAGTGATATTTTACCTGTTTCAACATTGGTTATATAGGACGTAATTGCTTGTTCTTGATTAGTTACCATGTCCCTTTGCATGATGTTAAGCTCTATGTCTTGTAGTTTTTTTTTTAGTATTTAAATTATTTTTTGTATCCCTGAGAATGACGTTCTGTCGTAGTTTACTTCGAGGTTGCGATAGCCGCATCTTTCGTTTCGACACATCCGATTTAACTTAACTTCTTTACACTGGTTTAAAAGACTCTGCAGAGTGTGTATACAACCTGTTTCTTCTACTCCACTTGATCAAAAGTAATTATGTGCATCCAATCTATTCTTGAATTAATTAACTGCCCCTGCCCCCCACTATATCATATTACCAATGCATTCCAAGCATTCACTACTATATCCTATTACCAATGCATTCCAAGCATTCACCACTCTGTGACTAATAAAGTATTTCCTAATATCGAATCTGGACCTTTCTTATTATAGAATTTTTACTGTAAATTATGTGCCAAATAAAGTTATTTTATTGCTCCAAAGACGTGTTCATCAAATGTATGTGTTGCTTGTGTGATTTTCACGTTTTATTTTATTAGCTTCCAACTCTTGTGAGAACGTTTGTCCGGTGTGAAAATGAAATATAATTGAACTTGGATTGACTTCTCTTCTACCATTGTATGTTGTTGTTGTTATTGCTGTTGTTATTCCACTCGTACTTGAGTAAGGTGCTCTTTAATACTTTCTTTGGTGGCGGGTTACAGTGACTCTCCTCTCATCTGGAGCCGTACTTAAAAAGGTGGGCATGGTGCTCTTGTCTGTAGTGCAATGCGAGGCTCCTTAGTAATCTCATGACTATATGGATCCAAACCATGTGATATAAAAGTCTTGATTTCTTTCTCTTGTAGCTTATAGTTCCTACCGGATGAGGTAGCCGGCACATTGCCCAAATCTCTTTAGTCACCTTATACGACACGCATGGCATGCTCAGTCAATCAATTAAAACATGTTCAGCATCCTATGGAGTATATATTCAACAAAAACATGCCAAGTTATCAAACGTTTTTGAGCGTGTCGGTGTGGTCTAGTGGTTAAGTAACACGGGTTACAAACTGAAGGTGCTGGATTCTCTCCCCAATCACAGCACCGGCCATTACGCCGGGGAAGCAAACCCTTATAAAATGCAGGAGGAAGCAGACCCTTATATAAAAGGCATGGCAAAGTCGGATGCACTGGGCCGACAGGAGCAAAATAAAAACAAAAGGGGAAATAGAGAAATAAGGCCAACGCAAAAAAACTACTTTTTTAGATTTAAAGTTTCAACGAGACATAATTTGTTTGTTTTTGTTGGATGCCCACAAAGAGAGTAGATTTACTATTTTTGTGCGCCCTGAAAAGGATGCTCAGTATCGGGTTTAGAATACATGGGTGCCTACGAGCACAAAGCGAAGTGTGTGCAGACAGCGACCTACATGATCATCAGTATCAACACTCTTAGCCCTTTACTGAGAGGGACTGAGCACCTATATATCGGTCTGCCTGGGGTGCAATGTATTAAACATTTTTAATGGCGCTGAAGATGCAGCACAGTGAATGCGCTTTCAGCAGCCAGTTATTACTGCCCAAAAATAAATAAGTAGATGAAAAGAATATATAAAGGAAACGGCTCAGTACCGTACCAGAAAAACAACAAAAAGAAAACCACGTTATGGCCCCACACGTTCCTGGTCACTTCCTGGTTATTGGCTGCAAACTTAGACCGTATTGTATCACCGTACTACAACATCAAATTGTGGTGAGTTTGTTTTGTTTTGTTTTTTTGTTGTGTTTTTTGTTGTTGTTTTTTTTTTTGGGGGGGGGGGGGGGGGGGGGGGTTGTTTTGTTATTTTGTGATGTGTAAGTTTTTTCGTTTGTTCTTTGTCCCTTCTTACTCTTCTGCCTTCGTTCTCAATCTCCCACTACCAAGCCCTGAACAGGGCTTTGCAAGAAGCAGGATGTAGTCCGGAGAACGGTATACGTTGTGTTGCTAGTTTATAGCTTGACTGCGAAATTTGCACCTTTCAGTCCGACACATCCGTCTTTGGCAGGTTCTTTGTCCCTGACGAAAGCTTTGAAGCCGTAACGTGGAATTAGTTTAGTTTTTTCCTAATATGGTCGTTTAGCCATTACCTATATGTGTTTTTATCGACTTATCTGTTTTTGTGCAATAACATACGTGTGCACAATATACGTATGCATCTTCTTCATTATAACATTGTATATTTTTAAAATTGTTAACGCAAAAACGTCTAGTTCATGGTCTCAAAGACATCTGTCGTACCTTAAACCTCTCGGAAGTGACAAGATTCATCTTCCTACGCATTACGTCACGTTAAATAATCTTCACACTAAACACATAATGTTACAGAAATCACCACTGCGAAAGAAAACTAATCCTTTTGTGCATACATTGGCGTGTGACTAAGAGTTGGGGCGGGTGGAGAGGTGAAGCGGAGGGACACCACCGAGTTAATGTCTTGTATCTGTCATTGGAGAAGAGTGAAAAGTGCCCATTAATAAATGTACCACTTCTGCGATGAAAAATCCGAAAGTGAACTGTTAATTTAATACAAAATGACGAAAAGATACCAATAGAAAGATAATGATCTAGAAAACGACCCAGATTACACAACGCTAGACGAATGCCATGCACAGCTCAACAGGACTTTGAGAAATCTTTTGCGTATGTCTATCCTTCCGTTCAGCTAAAATTATTTCTCACGAAAAGTGTGCTTGTGGCTTCATGTGAAACGAATTTTCAAATCTCAAACATGTCGAGAGGGATCAAGATGCTGAGCAGCGCATGAGCTGCAGTGGTCAGCGATCCATAGCTGACTGCTAGCGTTAGGGCCAGCGAACCAGAGCTGCCAAGAACCTTCTACACCTCCACGCGGTGATCCTGGATAACAGGCTGCATCAGGGCAGACTGGTTAAGGAGAAGGGATCGAAGAGGGAATGCTAACATGGTACTCAAAAAATGTTTGCTGAAGTCAGATGTGTTGGATCGAAAGGTGCAAATATTGCAGTCAAGCTGTAAACTACGATACAACGCATTCCGTTCTCTGGACTACATTCTGCTACTTAGGACCGTGTCACGGTTTGGTAGCGGGAGATTGAGAACGAACGAAGCCAAGCCAAGCCAAACATGTCAAGAACTATTTGAGATATGCCATAGGACAGTCAAGACTTTCCTAACTTGAGACATTATCAATTAAAAGTGAGTTGGCGAAAGGCATTTATTTCCGTGAAGTGATTCGTAAGTTCGTTATTGCTTGTTGTTTTTTTTTCATTTTTTTTTTCATTTGCCTTTTTCATTATTTCTCAATTCGTTGCACTGTGTTATTATTTTGCGCCTGTCGACCCAGTGCATCCGACTTCGTCATGCATGTTATGTAAGAGTCTGCTTCCTCTTGCATTTTATAAGGATTTGCTTCCCTGGGTAACGAGATTTATGAGTAGCATTAGCACACAAAACATTTCAAAAAAATTATGTCTGATCTGGTACAGGATGAGATCCATGGCAGGTGACACCATGAGTGTTACCGTACTGGGGTATACCAACCCCGGTGATGCCTCTGAGTACAAGCTTCCTACATGAGGAAACCCACCAATGGTGTGGCGCCATGTTCCTAAGCGGAGATAATACAAGAAAAGATGCATACATAACAAACGAAACAATCTGTGCTGTGAAGCTCAATGTGAAACGACATTGATGTATACAAATACACACCCTTAACTTTCAAGTGCTTTGCAAACGCATCTTCGCTGTACTGTTGCAAGTAGTACACTTACTTTAACACTTAGATCCTCTAATACTCTATACACGAGAAAGCAAGCTTATAAGAGACACATACACACGAACAGTTTTATAGGAACAAGTCTCAATGATCGTGTTGTGTTATATTGTATGTCCTGCGAATATTCTGTATCATTCCCGCGTTTAGCGGAACCAAATCCTTCAGTTGACTATCCTTACTAAACTATGAAGTGCGGTTGAGTCAAACACGGTGTTCTTTTGTTTATCCAGCTCACAAGTGAACTGTGCAAAAGTTACGCTTACACCGTAATTTATGTATAAGCTTAATAAGTATTTTATTCTGCATTAGTGATTATTAAATAGACAACTGTCTTTTTCCACCTTCATTGGAACTTGCTGTGGCTAAACTTGAATAATAAAAACGGGATATTTATTTATTTGTTTATATCAAACTATCAGTCATAGAAACCGTTTTATAATGCCTACATTCGGAACTGAAATCAAGCCTGTTAGTATAGTTGCCTTTTCTCTGACATGCCTAAGTGCCCTTCTGGTAGTAATAGCCATCTCTTTGACCAGTTGGTGGTCAGTGGTTAACGTTCAAACCACCACCTATCACGGCGTATGGAGAGTGCAAAAATGTACGGATTCTGACAATTGTGAATCTGAGCCTGCCACGGAATTGGAAAGTGGACAGGGTATGTATTTCATCTTCTGTGAATCTGCTTCTTATAAAATAGTAGATGTTTGAATGAGGGATAGTGCGTCGGGAGTGCGATTGGCAGCGTGATTAACACGCGTGTATATTATACCAACAGAATTTAGTTCACGACCATGTCACAGCACGCTATGCTAAAATGAGTACCTGCCTGCTTGGAGATCTGAACAATGATGAAGTTTTTGTTTGATTAAGCATTGCCTTTTTTAATTATACTGGCGAAGGCACGTCTCTTTCCACCCCAGACCGTAGTCCTTTAGACGATATCAGGACGAATTGATTGATCAGTGTATGACTGCGTGTATATGTTTATAATCTGGACGTATGGCCAGTGTATCTCTGCATGTATGTACCTGTTTGTAATCTGTTCCACTATTGCAGTTTTCAGTGCAGTAGTTTTGCGAATCCCTTGGTGGTCAGTCACAGCACCGTATAAGGCCAACTGGCAGCCTAGTAAAATGAAGTCTTTTCCTTTACACACTAATAACGTTTACGTGCAGTAACTGTTGAAGGTATACATTTGCCATTTTTTATTCATTTCATACCGACAAATTATGTATACAGATTAGCAAAGTGCTTTTCAACATTATTATTCCCTTTAATATACGTATAGATGTGTTTTAAAGTGCTATGTTCTAAAGTTTGTCAAGTACTTTATTAAACTCTTTCTATGTCAAATGTGTAGATGTTTTATGTCCAATTTTTTATACAAATAGTTGAAAAACATTTTTACTTTATATTGTCCCTTATCACAAAAAATAGCACAACCGCCTGGAGGACCGCGATCCACCTTCGTCAGCACGCTCGGGATGTGAGGAAAGCTACTACAACCAGATACTTTACATCCTTTTCAGAGCTCAGAAAAGAGTAATCCTACTCATCACGTGCATTCAACAATAACAATTGATTGTTTTACTTTATTCTTCCAATCAACAAGTTTCAGGATTGTTTTTTTATGTCTTTCTTCATGCATATTGCAAATTATTGTTTATTTCGCCTTGTTTCACAAGGCAGAGTTCGTTGTGCAGTGTTTTACGCATTTTACAGCCCAATGCATCCGAATTCATACATTTGTTATGGATTCACTTCTCATAAGGCATTCATGTGAAACTTCACTAAGAGCGTGAGCCGAATAGCAAATTGAAATAAATCCGCAGGCAATATCATATTATGTTATTTCCAAATTTAAAGATATTGGTATTTATTTGACAAAATATGTTTTTTTTTTTTTTTTGTTAACTTTAATATTTGAGTTAAGTTTATGTCTTTAGTCCAACAACAAAATTCGATTAGATTAACAGTAAAACATAAATTTCATGAGAGCTTTATTCAACTATTTATTATTTAACATTTATTTTAATTATAATAATTGTAAACAGTTCACTCCTGGGGGAGGAACCTACCTCCTACCAGAAGCGTCAGCAGGGTTGCGGATTGCTGAAAGGCCTCCTAATTTGGAGGTTAGCTGCGAATAAATAAGCAGCCGTGGACAAAAACGAGTCGACAGGCATGGAGGTTGTAAGGCGGCAGCCCCTCCACCATGCAAAGACAAAACAGGCTAATCACATGTTTGTCTTAAAAAACGATTACAAGTCAAAACATAGAGAAAATCGGACTGTCTTAACGGCAACGAACAGGCGAGAAATAAGGACCACGATTTACGGGACATGGAATGTACGAAGTATAAACGGAAAAGAACATGAACTAAAAGAGGAGATGAAGAGAGCAAAATTGACAGTCCTGGCACTTACAGAAACAAAGAAAAAGGGACAGGGCGTTCTGGACCATGATGGCAACATGCTATACTACAGCGGAGTTCTCATGAGTGAACGAGCCAGGGCAGGGGTTGGCTGTATAGTGAATAGTAACAACAAAGCAAACATTAAAGGATGGAAGTTTATTTCAGAACGACTGATGGTTCTAAGTCTACAAAAGAAGGATAGTCAAATGGATATCGTCACTGTGCATGCACCAAACGAAGATGAGAGCACTAACATAAAAGATGAATTTTATGAGCTCCTTCAAAGGACCATTGACGATTGCCATAATGAATTACTTCTCCTTGGAGACTTCAACGCAAGAGTTGGAAACGACTATTCTAGATGAGATGGAGTGATCGGTAGGTATGGAGAGGTGTCTTAAATGACATTGGTAAACGACTGCTATGATTCTGCAGAGAAAAAAACCTTGTCATTACAAATACAAGGTTTCCACACAAGCGTAACCATGCCTACACAAGATGCAAGCCGGCAAGAAATTGAAAGATCCATATTTGACTATGCAATTGTGAGGAAAACTGATTTCAAGTATGTAAAGGATGCTAGAGTGTTCAGAGGACCAGAGATAGGAAGCAACCACTACCTAGTTAAAATAAAGAGAGAAATTGAAACACACTATCCAGCCAGGCAACACCCATCAGCAAGCATGAAACATAATACACGATGAGAAAATAAAATTAAGGCTTAAAAACTACGACAACCAGATGTTAAGAGGAGATACCAAGGGCTCATAACAACAGCAAATAGAAAGGATAGATGAATCTGAAGAAGATATGGAAATGCTCTGGGTAAAATTCAAAGACATTCTCATAGAGGCTGCAGCAGAGGCATGCAGTCAAACCAAAAAAGAGTGGAAGAGAAAGAGTACACCATGATGGACAGAAGAAGTGAAAAGAATAATATGAGAAAAGAAAAAGGCATGGAAGCAATACCTGGGGGCTAGGAATACAGAAGAACAAACAAAGAAATATAAAGAATATGTAAATTTTAGAACAGAAGCAAAGAAGACTGTGCTCAAGGCCAAACAGATATCCTGGGAAGAATTTGGAGAGAAACTGGAAAATAATGCTGGAGAAAACCAGAAACTGTTCTACATGACCTTAAAGAACATGAGGAAGGAAAAGGAATGCCCCCTGAAATTTGTTAAAGATAAACAAGGTGCGCTGTTGACCGCCCCAGAAGAGGTAATGAACAGATGGAAAGAATATTTCTCAGATCTCCTTGGAGTGGAAGAAAACCAAGCTCTGGAAGTAACAGTCCCAATTCAAAAAGAGGGAGCCATGGAGGGAAACGATAATATCACAATGGAAGAACTAAAGGCAGCATTGGAGAAAATTAAGATTGGTAAAGCAGCAGGACATGATGGTAAAACACCAGAAATGGTTAAATACATGGGAACGGCAGGAGAGATACTATTCATGAAGATTCTCAAGGCAGCTTGACGCCACAAGAAGATACCAAGAGACTTGGAGGTTGCAATAATAATACCAATATTTAAAAAGGGCGAAAATCGACAATGTGAAAATCACAGAGGTATTTCCCTTCTTAGTGTCCCCGGGAAAGTCTACTCTAGGATTCTAGAACGGCGATTAAGAGGTCTAGCAGAGCCAAATATGGATGAAACTCAATGTGGGTTTAGGGCAAACAGAAGTACTCAAGACCTTATCTTTACACTTAGACAATTAAGTGAAAAGGATTTTTAATATGATAAAGATATGCATCTCTGATTTTTTTATTTTGGAGAAAGCATTTGATGAAGTTCCTTGCGACAAACTCTGGGAGTGCCTGACAAGGATGAACATCCCAGGACCCCTGAACTCTGTCATACAGAGTTTCTTTAAAACATGCATAAATTATGTGCGGACATCAAATCACAAGTCAGGAGAGTTCAAGACCACTAGCAGAGTAAGACAGGGGGACATTCTATCACCGTACCTTTTCATACTCCTCATGCATGAAGTCATCAAAGCCTGCAAGGAACGGACAAAAACGTATGCAGTAGGGTACTGGAAGATGAGACCAAGTTACATATCGGAACTAGCATTTGCAGATGATGTGGCCCTGGTCACGAAATCCGAAGCACATCTACGGATCAACTTGCAGGTCTGGGAAGAAGAGTTGAAGAAGAGAGGAATGCACATCAGCAACTCCAAAACAAAAACCATGGTGATCGCCAGAGATGAAAAGAGACATCAGATAACCCTGGGAACACGAGCACTGGAGCAGGTCAGCAACTTTAAATATCTAGGAGTGGTAATAGATAGCAGAGGAGGAATCAAAGAGGAGTTAACTGAACGAAGGGCAGCAGCAGGTAGACTTTTCCATGCAATAAACAGAGTAAAAGAGAAATAAGCAGGAAAACAAAGATGGATGTATACCGCTCGACCAATGTGCCTGTCCTGACATATGGATGTGAGTCATGAGCAATGACTACAGCCCAAGAAAGGCAATTACAAACCTCAGAAATGAGGTCCCTAAGAAAAGCGGTTCAGGTGACGAAAAGGGACAAGATCCGTAACCAGACAATACGTAGCAATCTCGAAGTTCAACCCTTGCAGACACGAGTGGAGCAGTCCCAACTACAGTGGTTTGGCCATGTCTGTAGAATGGAAGAAGATCGGATACCAAAGCGGTCATGGGAGATAAAAAGTGAAGGACGCAGACCCCCAGGATGTCCTCAAGTACGTTGGGAAGACAACATACGACAGTCCCTAAGTGATAGAGGGCTGGATTGGAAAGAGGCCAGGAAAAAGACGGCGAATAGAGCAGTGTGGCGTTCTCTTTGGCAAACCTCTACACCTCGCGGTAGAAGAGGAGCGACTAAGTAAGTAGTAAGTACTATGCACGAAAATCACTGGTCCCGTCAATATCCCTCTATACGTGTGAGATATCGACAGTTACAGCTGACATTCAGCGAAGAATACAGGCCTTGGAGATGAGATGTTTCTGAAGACTTAAACTTCGCGTACAAAGATCGAGTTACAAATGAGGAAATACGAGATAGAATTACAACAGCAATAGGGCCTTTTGAAGACCTCTTGGCAAATGTCAGAAGAAGGAAACTCGCTTGGTATGGTCACATATCGAGATCAAATGGTCTCGCAAATACGATCCTTCTCGGAAAGGTGCAAGAAGACAACAAAGAGGCCGGCCCAAAAAGAGGTGGGAGGACAACATAAAAGAATGGACCAATCTCCGACCAGAATAGACAAAGGCTGCGGCCGCTGACACAGAAGGGTGGCGTGGGATTTTGAGGATGTCTTCATGTGGGCCCATACGACCTCATCGGTTACGGGATGACTTGACCTGAATTGTATTTCTAAATTGTTGAAACTATTTACGTCCTGTTTTAGTATATTATTATGTAGGTCTACTTATGACATATTGTTGTTGTTTGTTGTTGTTTAATGCCTACAATGAGTAAGTTTACTCTTTTGTGCGTCCTGAAAAGAGCGTTAAGTGACGTCTTGTATAGTAGCTTTTCTCACACCCCGAGCATGCTAATAAAGATGGGCGTTTTATCAACCGGGAGGTTGTGCTTTGCTTGACTTCATCTGCGTAACGCTCACTACTACCAGGATTTGATCGATTGCCTTGAAAACAGTCTATGTCCAGGTAACACTATATGGAACAGAGATTGTGATCTTGGTCAGCTTATTGTGTCTGACCCTGACACGACATCCTGGTCACGATGTTGTGCCTGACTGGACTAGCGTCTCAGTTCCCCTACCTATGACATATAATGCATTACATTTGCTTCCATAAAGTCCGACAATCATGACTTGCGATCAGTCTTGAAAGATTCATCTGAAGTAAATAAATTAGATTATTAATAGCTACAGGAATGTTCTGTACAGCTTCATGCAAGCTTCTAAAACAAAACACAGTACCAATAATCTAAGGATATTGTTTCTAAATTACACATGTTTGCCAAAATGTTGTCACTCTAAAACAATATGAAACGGCAGTGATGTACAATAAAAAATATGTATTATACGAGGCGTGTTCAAATGAAACCGGACCTAACTGTAACAAGTGAACATACGCACGATGTGCATGATTACGTCACTTCTGGTGTAAACAGCACTTACCAACCGTCAAGTTTGCAAAATTATATTATCCTCTACTCATAGTTTTCTCAGCAGACCGTTGAAAATATGGCGGAATCCGTCCAGAGTTGATCAGCGAGCGGTGATTCGGTTTCTAACAGCTGAAGGATGTCGACCAGTTGACATTGATCGCAGAATGCAGGCAGTCTATGGTGACAAAAGTGTATTGAAGACAGCAGTGAAAAACTGGACAACGATGTTTAAAGAATGACGTGAGTTAACGAAAGATCTTCAGAGACCAGGTCAGACGCATATTTTTGCGTTAACTCACGTCCTTCTTTAAACATCGTTGTCCAGTTTTCACTGTTGTCTTCGACACACTTTTGTCACCATACACTGTCTGCATTCTGCGATGAATGTCAACTGGTCGACATCCTTCAGCTGTTAGAAATCGAATCACCGCTTGGTGATCAACTCTGGGCGGATCCCGTATCACGACCGCCATGTTTTCAACGATCTACTGAGACAATTATGAGTCGGAGGATAATGAAATTTTGCAAACTTGACGGTTGGTTTGTGCAGCTTATACCAGAAGTGAGAAGGTACGTCATTATGCGTATCTTAAGTATGTTAACTTGTTGCAGTTTAGTCCGTTTTCATTTGACCACGCCTGGTTAATTTGTCACTTAAAAACCTGAATGTCAAATATAGTTACCGTCTTGCATCTTCTGGAGTCTCTTATCGCATTCATATGGAGCATACCGTTCTATGGCACCTGCGTCCGGGCCAGGTAAAACATATTGACTAAGACCTCCACCTCAAGTCCACGTCGTACATCTGTGAACAGGATGTGTTACAGCAGCCTGTCCAACCAAGTGCGGATAATTATTATGATTCCCGTAGAGATGAGTCTGCAGAGAAGCCTAGCCTAGCATTGCACCACATCGGGAGTGACTAACCCTCACATTTTTCAAACCCCTTGGGAAATAAGAAGAGCTACTACAGCCCAGCGCCAGAGAAAAACTCAGCACGAATAGGTTAGGATGTCAACAACATACGAGGAGTCTGGCTATTTCTTTGCTAAATCTTATAACTGCAAGAACGTATATAAGCACTTTTGGTATGCTCTATGTATGGATTATGTAGTAATTCGCTTTGCTACATTGTGATGGTACTAGCTACAGAAACAGTAATTTTTACACGTCTTTATCGTGTTTAAATAAATAAATCGAAGCTGTGGTGGTACTGAAGGTCAAACATCGATTAACAACGTAAATGGGGAATGTCTGGGGGGGACTACACAAGAGGAAACACACAAGATCGAATACAAATGTATGGCCACAGGGTCTTCGTTAGGGGCAAAGCACCAAAAAAAAACCACTAACAGATCACCACAAAATTTGATATATGATGTTCAACGACGTAATAATGTGGTTTTGATTGGCAGCAACTACCGAGAAGGGGCAAGGAACATAGAAGTCACGGTACGCCAAGATGGACATTGTCTCTTTTTTCCTCCCCTGGTACAATTATGGTCTTCTTCTTCGTTCATCCCGAGGTAAAGATCCTGGCTTCCTATAGAAGGACACCGTTAGGACGCCTCGTAATGCTTTTTTATCTCCTCAAAGCTTTTTGTCGCATATCTATCTCGTGAGGCCAATATTGTTCTTTCTTCCGGCGTAAGCATACAGTTTTATAGAATGCGTTCCGCGGTCATGGCACGTGCCCCACATGGACACCTAGCATCTGTCCCAATCATTATTTTGTTGTAAAGATTACCTTTGAGTCTATTTTGTCCAGTTCTCAGTCTGAAAAGGACTTGATTATCTCTAGTTAAATCAAAGTAGCTGTCCGGGTCCGGCGTGGGCTAGTGGTTTACTGACACGACTCATAACTCAGAGGTGCAGGGTTCGCTTCCCATCACAGCACCTGCATTGCCCCTGAGATGCAAACCCTTAGAAAATCCAGGAGGAAGCAGACTCTTACATAAAATGTATGCCGAAGCCCGATGCACTGGGCCGATAGGCGCAAACAAAAACATGGTGCAACTCACACTGCATTGGGAAATAGAGAAAAAAGACAAACGCGGAAAAAGGATCTCTTTTTTTTCCGAAGTGGGGGTATTGGCTTGACTTGACTTCCTTCCTTCTCAATCTCCCGCTACCAAATCCTGAAAGTGGCTTAAGTAGCAGAATGTAGTTCAGAGAACGGAATGCGTTGTGTCGTAGTTTACAGCTTGACTGCGATATTTGCACCTTTCGGTCCAATACATCCGACTTCAGCAAGTATTCTTTGAGTACCGGATTAGCATTCCTTCTTCGATCTCTTCTCCTTATCCAGTCTGCTCTGTTGCAGCCTGTTATCCAGGATCACCGCGTGTAGAAGGGTCTTGGCACCTCTAGTTCGCTGGCCTTGACGCTAGCCGTCAGCTATGAGTCGCTGACCGCTGCAGCTCATGTGCTGCTGTTTAACCTTATTGTACTCAATGGTCAGTTATATTTATGGAGGGGCTCCTCCACAAGTTGCTAATCTGTATACAGCTTCATTGCCTTCGACATTGCAATATATTGAATGGGCAGTCTTAGATGTTCTGATGAGACCTGTCTGGCTGACATATCAGGTTATAAAAATGTATTCCAGACACCGAGCATGTAATAATACGAAGAGGATATAGCACAATAAATTAATTATGGCTTATGATGTTTATTAAGGTAATAATAGAGTTACTTAATGTGACTGTACCCTAGTGTAAGTCAGTAAGTAGGTCACATACCGATATGGGATAGCTGAAAAATGTAGTTGCCAGTTTCTAGTGTCATAAGGTGTCAACATTATGATGATTTCAGGTATCAGACGTTGGGTGTCGCATAAACGTGTGGGGGGACGGTTCCAAAAAAAATGTATGTTTAGAGTTGGCTTGGCTTCGATCGTTCTAAATCTCTCTCTACCAAACCCTGAAAGGACCTAAGTAGCAGAATGTAGTCTGGAGAACGGAATGCGTTGTGTCGTAGTTTACAGCTTGACTGCGATATTTTCACCTTTCGGTCCAACACATCCGACTTCAGCAAGCATAATTTCTTAGTACCATGTTAGCATTCACTCTTCGATCCCTTCTCCTTAGCCAGTCTGCTCTGTTGCAGTCTTTTATCCAGGATCACCGCGTGGAGGTGTAGAAGGGTCTTGGCAGCTCTGGTTCGCTGGCCCTGGCACTAGCAGTCAGCTATGGGTCGCTGACCGTTGCAACTCATGCGCTCCTGCAAAGAGTTTAAATAAGGAAATACTTTCTGTTAACGTGTTTGTCGTGTAAAAGGGCATAACACGGCCGATAATTTTAAGGACGTGTTTTTTGTTTATTTATTTGTTTTTTTTATTTGCCTTTGCCTTATTTCTCTATTCCCAAAGGCGGTGTGCGTTGCACTATGTTTTTATCTTGCGCCTGTCGGCCAAGTGCATCCGGCTTTGACATGCATTTTGTGTAAGGGTCTGCTTCCTCCAGCATTTTATAAGGGTATGCTTCCGCGGGGTAACGACCGATGCTGTAATGGGGAGCGAACCCAGCGCCTTCGGATTGTAAACCGAGGCACTTGACCACTTCCTCACGCGTCCCCTCAGAGACGTTCAACAATTTATGACGAAGCCCAACCTGGTCGTCCTATTCAGATTGTCGCATACGGCTCGATTAACCCAGTAGAAAAGGCACCAGTTGGGATGACAACTTCTTGAACATTAAAGCCCAAACTTAATCACGGGCCATCTGTCTGGTGCACTGAAAACCCACATCGGTGGAAGAACATGAAGTAAAACTGGTTTTGGTGGACAGATAAAGCGAAGGCAGAAGTGTTTCAATGTTAATTGGAATTACTTTGAGAAACCAAAGAAAATGTAAGTGTAAATGATTTTCTAAATCCCATTTCATTTAGTTTTATATTTAATAGCTATTTATGACATATGTACTTCTTCTTCTTCCTCTTCTTCGTTCATCCTCAGATCACGGTTCCGGTTTCTCTTACAAAAGACACCGTTGTTTGTAAGGCTGTTTCATCTCCATACAGCTTTTGTCTCATATCTGTCTCACGAGGCCAGTATTGTTCTCTTTTCCTGCGTGAGCATGCAGCTTTGTAGGATGTGTTTCACGGTCATGATATGCTCCCCACATAGGCACCTGTCATCTGTCCCAATCCTCATTTTGTTGTAAAGAATGACTCTTGAGTCTGTTATGCCCAGTTCTCAGTCTGAAGATGGTGACTTGCTCTTCTCTAGTTACGTTATAGTAGCTGTCTTCTTTTTGGAAGTCAGGGTGTTGATCAGCCCATTTTACCCTGAAGTTGGCTTTAATTATGGTCTTGGCCTCATTATGTGTGATAATCAGGTCTGTTTGTGGGGTTGCTCCTCCATTCTTTGCTAGTTTGTCTGCAGCTTCATTGCCTTCAATATTGCAGTGGGATGGGATCCACTGTATGACCAACCTCGGGTGTTCTGCTGAGCGCTGTGTCAGTGAGACCATACATTGCTCGAGATCTTCATTTTTGTGTTGTTTTAGCGCTGCTAATACTGACGCGGCATCAGTCATGAATACTATGACATAGGTACGACGCCGGGGACGAAATGTAGACCAAGAAGCCGATGGCACCAAGATGTCAAGGGATGCTTGAGCATTACTCTGAAACAGACTAGAACTTTGGTAAGAGATCGAGTTTCTTTCAGACCGACTGTGATGAAAGCGACGTTCTGCAAAGAGCATGCTACATAATGATGATGATTTGTAACATATTTACTGACTTATCCTCATATGTTACTGTTTTGTCAACAGAGGCGCTAGTTGTCAGCAAGGTCTTTGCGACGTTCACAGCCTTCTTATCAGTCGCTGCAGTAATATGTCACATCATTTATGCGATAATACGAATCTCGGCAATCAGAACAGCAACCATCTTCATGCTTGGTTCAGCAGGTAAGTGTAAGCCACCTCACTCTACCATCATCGACATCTATTTAATGAGCTATTAAGACCAATGGTCTCAAACTTGCGGCTCACGTGACACATGTGATCGACAAAGCCATATCATATGATCAAGGGATCAAGATCCTGAGCAGCGCATGAGCTGCAGTAGTCAGAGATTCATAGCTGACTGCTAGCGTCAGGGCCAGCGAACCAGAGCTGCCAAGACCCTTCTACACCTCCAAGCGATGATCATGGATAACAGGCTGCAGCAAGGCAGACTGGCTAAGGAGAAGGGATCGAAGTGGGAATGCTAACTCGGTACTCAAAAAATGCTTGCTGAAGTCGGATGTGTTGAACCGAAAGGTGCAAATATCGCAGTCAATCTGTAAATTACGACACAACGCATTCCGTTCTCTGAAGTACATTCTGCTACTTAAGCCCTTTCAGGGTTTGGTAGAGGGAGATTGAGAACGAACGAAGTCAAGCTAAGCTATATGATCCGTAACGTAAATGGCATCACAAGTTGTGCATGTTCCATCATCATTATCGTCTCAGTCTCTGTAGACATGCGCGTAGCGCCCTATAGGTTTTGTCCAGTTCTGTCTCCTATATTTCGATACTGTCTCCTGTGACTGTAAAGACCGGTCCGCGAGTGATAGTCTCTCACAGATTGTACAACCATGCTGAGGAGGCTGGCTTGCCTGTGTGTCTCCCGATCGCTTCAGTCTTTCTATTTTCTCTACAGCCTAAAGACTGCAGGTTTGAGAAATGGACAAGTACAGAATAGAGAAGTACATGTAAATACTGGCGAAAAGTAAACAATGGCCATACTGGAATAATGAAGTTCAGATATTCATTGGGGGATCAAGATGCTGAGCGGTGCATGAGCTGCAGTGGTCAGCGACCCATAGCTGACTGCTAGCTTCAGGGCCTGCAACCCATAGCTGACTAATAGCGTCAGGGCCAGCAGCCCAGAGCTGACTGCTAGCGTCAGGGCCAATGAACCAGAGCTGCCAAGACCCTTCTACGCCTCCACGCTGTGATTCTGGATTACAGGCTGCAGCAGGGCAGACTGTATAGGAGAAGGAATCGAAGAGGGAATGCTAATCCGGTACTAAAAAAATGTTTGCTGAAGTCGAATGTGTTGGACCGAAAGGTGCAAATATCGCAGTCTAGCTGTAAACTACGACTCAACGAATTCCGTTCTCTGGACTACATTCTGCTACAGGCCCGTGTCAGGGTTTGGTAGCGGGAGATTGAAAACGAACGAAGCCAAGCCAAGATATTCAATCAGCAAACCAGAGTGATGCCAGGTAGTCAAAAGCTTTCCTGTTGTTCTGCAACTCCATCTGGTCGTTCTATAGAATGTTTCATCACTGGTTTGCCTTTTCGACTCTTATTTGCCTATTAGTAGTAAGTTTGTGAGCGGTGTCCTTTTTGTGGCTTACTACGTCTGAAGGAGGTGCAGCTTTGCAATGTCCATTCCTCGGGTTTCTCCGTTTGAGCATTTAGCCTACCCTGTACTATAGGAGCCTTTAGCGGTGCTGATAACCGTTAGCTGTGGCTCTACGTGGTATTTTCTGCCATCACCTGCAGGCAGTATGCCGACATCGATGTGCAATGCACATGGTATAATAGAAAATATGATTGCGTGTGAGATTAGAAGAAATTATTTTTGTGAGTGAGATTGTTTGTAACCCATAGCATTACTGTCTGAGGGGTGTGGGGTGTTAGCGATCTCACATTTCAAACGCTCGGCTATATGAAGGCGGTAGCCATCTCCTCTCCCTCCCTCGCCGCTTTTACTTCCCGGACTAAACCAGTAACCATTTAAGGCTGGGTCGATCCGGTCTGAAAAAAAACACTACCGCCTCAACTTTGTAATAAACCCAGGACCACTCAGATGCGAAGCCAGCGCGCTAGCCACTGGATTAGAAGGAACTATTCTTTTAATAATAAAACATGTAAATAGTGAATGGTAAACAGATACGTTAGCAGAGTTTACCATATGCTTATTGTCTTAGTCACTTCTCTTCTACCTTTGTGGTGGTGTAGAGGTATTTTTTGTTTACTTGCAATCGTGTGTATATACAAAAAAGGTGATTGGTCTGTTGTGTTTTTACATATGTTAATCGTTAATTTAACCCGCCGAAGACGGAAGTGTCGGATCGAAAGGTGCAAATATCGCAGTCAAGCTGTAAACTAGCAACACAACGCATTCCATTCTCCGGACTACTTCCTGCTACTTACGAAGCCCTGTTCAGTGCTTGGTAGCGGGAGATTGAGAACAAAAGAAAAAGAAGAAGATAATTTAACAGAAAATTTCGTTGTTATCTGTGAGACCCTGTCTACAAGCGATCTATTGTTCCTCGACACAGCCTTTTATCTTGATTGGATCATGTAGTTCGTCTTCACGCGATTATCAGAATGGTTTGAGATGGACACGCGAACACCCTATATTAATTAATTTAATATTTGGTTTCACATTAAAAGGTTGTTTTTATAAAAGAAGAGAAACATATGAAAAACTTTGTATATTATAAGAAATAGTATGCGATAATTATGTTTTATATTCATTGCTTAACAGTTGTCACAAGAAAATATTACTTTTTAGTAATTATTAGTAGACTGGAATGAGCTACTCGGCGTTGCCAATGATAATTATGCAAGTATTGAATTTGCTGTAATGCCTTTCCCTGCACCTCTCTCACATTCCCACTGCCTTTTTCCCTTCGCGCAACCTTCTAATACGTGGCATTTAAACAAGATCTCCCACTTCCACTATATCCCGATGGTGCACCAAGTCTAGTGATGACATTACACTGCCCCACGCTGCTTCCCACTGTGGCTGTTGAAGCACATACACGCAATGATGTCCAAATTCATATATCTTTTTAATGTTTTTGTAAATGTTTAAATACATCGTATAAACGTTTTCTTTGTAGCTATTTGGTTCTAACATGGACTAAACCCTTAAAGGGAACAAAATGGACCCCTAAGCGCCAGTTTTTATGAAGTTGGGACCGGATACTCAGGCATGCAAAACCATCTTACTCTTTGCATTACATACAGAAACCCATTTTTACTTATTATATTTATATTTACGTTCATTTTTGTTGTTTAGGAACTAACATGAAATCATTTCTTCTAAATATATTGTTCAATAGATATGATAATATAATTCCGTCCTAATCTTTTGTTTAAGAAGTAGTAAAATATAATTTCTTCCACATTCATTGTCCAATAGATATTATAATATAATTCCGTCCAAATCTTTTGTTTAAAAACTAAAATAATATAATTGCTTCGACATTTATTGTTCAATAGATATTATAATATAATTATGTTCATAGTTTCTTGTTTAAGTAGTATAATATAATATCTTCCACATTCATTGTTCAATAGATATTAAAATATAATCCCGCTAACATTTATTTCACAAATATTGCAATGTAATAATAATATGACATTTTCTATTCACAGCCTTGTTCGGACTGCTCTCTGTCTTTGTGTTCCTGGGGTTTTATCACACTACAGAGACCAAGTCTACATCGATAGGCGGTGCCTTCTACCTATTCGTGTTTGCCTCTATTTTATGTTTAGTGGCTGGAGCATTCACCACATGGGCATCTGTTAGAAAAGCTACCGGTTTAGATCTTCCTGATGCTGAAGCAATATAGCGCAAAGCTATGCAGTAACTATTATTTTTGTTTTTGCTGTTGTTAAAGAAACAATCGCCAATTAAGGCTGTATCACATAATTATATTTGCGCCTAACTCAAGGGGACTATATAATGTGCTTTTTGTTAATGTTACCTTTAATTGCATGTTTTGATCGTGCTAATGGCTTAAAAATACATATTTTTCTATCAAATGTCAGCAACAACAAAGTTTATGTGTTTGTGAATCAGAAAGAAACTCGCTTGGTACGGTCAAATATCGAGATCAAATGGTTTTGCAAATACAATCCTCCAGGGAAAGGTGCATGGCAGACGACGAAGAGGCCGTCCCAAAAAGAGATGGGAGGACAACATAAAAGAATGGACCAATCTCCGACCAGAAGAGTCACAGGCAGCAGCCGCTGACAGAGAAGGGTGGCGTGGCGTTGTGAGGATGTCTTCATGTGTGCCTCAACGACCTCACCGGTTACGGGATGACCGGACCTGAATCAGACCCATTTATGATTTACGTTTACAATTGTATATGGCTTCTTTTTTTTAAAATTAGATGTTGTATTTGTGTATGCATAGACTATTAATATGGTATATCATGAAGACACATAATATTAAATACCAAATAGTAATAATTATTGAGTATTGTCACTAACACTTGTGTCTTGTGGCTGAAATAACATCAAATGAATATTTCCAGTCAAGCCCAAGCCTCTATTATTATCTTGTTTTCATTTCAAATGATGTTTCTGTTATTTAAACCTATCATGTAACACTTAACAGCAGAGCTGCAGAAAAAAACCAAGGAAGTGAGTAAGCAAGTGTTTTATTAAAAATCACGTTAAATGCATTGATTGAAAGCAACATCAGACATTTGGGGCGAGCACAAAGGAAGATTATACTATGTGAAACGACCAGTCAAGTACTTTGTAGTGTTTTAACATTACGGATTCCAAATTTTTTTAATTTCTCATATGTTTAAAGAAAATATAATATAAATGCATAAATACTATGAAACCAAGAGATGGGCCTTGAAAAGACTCGAAGATTATACCATGAAGGCAAGAGACAATGGTCATTAGGAATTCATTGCAAGATATGGCAATTGGTCTGATCTAATCTTTATAATATTCGAATCGAAATCAAATGTTGTGAGAAGATTAATGACCAACAACGCCGAGGGCTTCAACAGCAGGATAAAAGCTAATGGTCAGGAACTCGAAGGGTCGATTGTCCGTGATGAAGGGTCAAGTGTGAGGTGTTGGCCAGAATAGCACAGACAATAGCGGCGCTTGCACGGCTTAACAAAATCTGGCAAGATAAACGGTTAGCGTTATGCAGGAAAATCAGATTAATGCGTACACTGGTCCTGTCAATATCTCTCTATGCTTGTGAGACATGGACATTTACAACTGACCTTCAACGAAGGATACAGGCCTTGGAGATGAGATGTTTCCGAAGACTTTTAAACGTCATGTACAAAGATCGAGTTACAAATGAGGATATATGAGATAGAATTACAACAGCAATAGGGCCTTTTGAAGACCTCTTGGCAACTGTCAAAAGAAGGAAACTCTCTTGGTACGGTCACATATCGAGATCAAATGGTCTTGCAAATACAATCATCCACGGAAAGGTGCATGGCAGACAACGAAGAGGCCGTCCCAAAAAGAGATGGGGGGATAACATAAAAGAATGGACCAATCTCCGACCAGAAGACGCAGAGGCAGCGGCCGCTGACAGAGAAGGGTGGCGTGGTGTTGTGAGGATGTCTTCATGTGTGCCCCAACGACCTCACCGGTTACGTGATGACCTGACATGAGAAGCTTCCCTAATAGTGTACACTGTTGTAACACTCTCCTTAGCATCATTCGTAAATGTGTTTGTAGGATGACTCCTCTGTTTCTTAACATGTGATAGGTATACCAACATTTTCTCTTAGCTGGTTAGTTGGTTTTCTTTACACGTGTGCTGTTGAGCGTCGTGGGGAGCTTATGTCGTCTGCCCTACGCCAAGTGGGTTGCGTCAGTCAATGTGAGCCCATGTCGCTGCACAATCACTCTACTGCCCTCTATCCAACTGTCTCGTCGCCGGCCCCTTAACCTGTAGCCAGATCTGCCAGCTCTATAAGCCCTCAGGGGAAGTTGATGAGGGTGCATTTTCATGAGATTATCAAACCAACTTTTTGTTCTGCCTAGAAATATTCGACGCAAGCCGTAATTCCGGCCATACTACGAATGTCGTCGTTCCGCATTCTGTATTTCCTGGTGATACTGATGACATTCATTAAACACTTCATTTCACATGTCGAAATTCTGCTCTCACACGCCCTATACAGAGCCCATGTTTGGCACTGGTAGCAAAGAGTCAGAATAAATATACTGTTTATCAGCTGTTACTTTGTTACCAAACTAATGCTCAAGTCCATAAGCAGTGGTGACAGCTGATAAGTCACAGCAGATGCTTTCTGACACCAAGTCTCAATTTCCCTGTCTATCTTGACGTCTGCCGAAAAAATACTGCCCAAATTCATTTTCTCTTACCATCTGGTAACATCTTATCTAATAATGATTTATCTGGGGGGGGTGGGGGGGGGGGGGGGGGTTCTTGGCCTAACACCATCCCCAACCATGAACTGTGTACATGGAGCAACCAAGAAAATATGCACATCCTCATAACTAGATGACGTTGGAATTATATCAACCATGACCTCAAAAGAGACCACTATAATATTGCCAGGAACGCTATGTCATGCACCTCAGAAGTTTAATGAAAAAGAGGCCAACCTACAATCACTTAGGAAGAACCATTAAAGCTTAAATCAAAATCATAAATAAGAGATGAAGCCTCATACAAAGGATGACTGCAGACTAAGAATCAAAGTAGAGAATGGATGTGGCTGCCCAAAAAAAAGCCATCAGGTCATCAGCCAAAGATCAGAAAAGATCTGATGATGTTCAGAATAATTTCAATACACCATCAGTATCTAGTATTCTTTCGCGTTCTTGCACAATGTGAAGCACGTGACCGCATTACAACTGGCCTCCTTTCATTCCAAGCACATGCAATAGTTTTATATGATGCGATTGCCAGCACCATCCACAACATTCTTCAGTCACCTTTTACTACTTGCTTGGGAGGTTACAGTGGTTACATTACATCGACACTGAGAACTACTCAGATCCGTATCCACATCATCATTTGCTGAAAGAGGATCTCCATAACAAAATACAAGTGTTCCATTTGGTATATTTTAACTAGATGATATAACAAAGAATGTCTCAGAACTGATGATAAGCTTATTTTATTTAATAAGTAGCATATCAGCATAAGCAATTTCATGACAAATAAAAAGCTGAATAATGCACATCAAAAATTGGAACCAAAGTATAGGCAATTAAAACCTTAAAATACATGAAATGTGAGTATATTAACAAAATAGATTCAATAACTCTTTGACTTGCATGTGTTCACAGGCCTGAAATGATATACTTTTCTTTCTGCCAATTCAACTAATCTCTTTGGTAAGTCAGTTAATCATCCATTGTTTTCCTGATTATCATCATATTTTGGGAGGTTTTTCTACAGTTTACTTTCAAACCATTCACCCCATACTACGTGTAGTACCAGTTCGTCTGTCTTAGCTGGTTTTTTTTAAAAAAATATTTTTTTTTTTTTTTTTTTTTTGTGTTTTAATTAAATGCCAAAAAGGTGTCTCTTCAGTTATGCTGTAAATTTGTTTTTACAGTCCATTTTAATTTAGAAATATGTCCCTTGCAAAACATGTATTTCATTCTGTCACAGTCGGCATTGCGATCTGGCATCACACAAATGTGAAACTGTAAAGCCTCGGCACTCGTATTTTTATTATGCAATTATTGTTGTTAAAATACAGACACCTGCTAACAGAATAAACAAAACAAACAAGGTCAAGAAAACTGCATGCACTTGTATGGAAATGTTTCAAATAAACATGCTTGCTTACTTCATATTAATTCTATGTTCATAACTTCAGCTGATCATAAATATACCTAAACCACTAGTGTGTCATTTTTTTATTTAAAAAGAATATGAGTTGTCTTTACAAGCTATATGATTGATCTGATCCTCAGTGAATTGTTATTGTTTGAACCCTGCTTGTTGTGGAATAAAAGGTGTTTTTCTTCAAGATATCTTCTTCTTCGTACGCTGTCAGACGTCAACTTGTATTTGTTCGAAGAAAGCAGCATTCATACTGAGGCTATCGACACTGCCATAGAGCTTGTCTAGTGTTGCCACTGGTGATGGCCACATGTGCTATCTCTGGTCCTCGTTGGTCGGGCAATTTTGCAGCAGATGTTCAGCGGTCATTTTCCCTGAGCCACACGAGCATTCGTCAGTACCACCTATCTTCAATTTATTGAATAGATGGTACCTCACTCTGTTGTGGCCTGTGCGGAGTCTGAAGACCACGACCTGCTATCTTCTGTTCAGCTAGTAGTAGGTATCATTTTTTGTGTAGCCAGTGTGTTCTGTTTCCCATTTGGCCATGTATCTGGCCCTAATAAGCCTTTTGGACTCTTCGTAGGTCACCCTAGAATCTGGTTGTGGTAGTCTTGCACCTTCTTTTGCCAGTCTGTCTGCCTCCTCGTTGCCTTGGATGTTACAGTGGGATGGAACCCACTGTACCACTACTCTTTTTGATGCGGACTGCTGGCATAGTTGACAGAGTACTGCTCTTAAATCATTAACTTCAGTATTTTTCTAGCTTTTTAGTGCTGTGACCACAGCCAGGGCATCTGTGAACAGGACTATCTGGCTTTCATTGCTTTCGCCTGTAAGCATAGCTTCTACTGCAGCCTTCAGTACCTCTGCCTCCGCTCTGAAATTGCTTGAGAATTTTGCAGTTACCACTGACAGTGTTATTTTTCTACCATTTGTTAGGCTCAGGAATACCCCTGCCCCTCCATTCTGTGTTGCGTTTGTTACAGAACCGTCGGTGTATGCATGGGTCCAGTCCATGCTTGGGTAGTTTTCCGCTATGTACCTCAGGGTTATGGCTCTTCTTTCTGTTTCAGTCTCGCTGTTCTTGTTTCCAATACCTGGTATATTTTCTACCACGTCCGGAATGATATGCGGCTTCCATGTGGGTTTGCGCACAGTAGGGATGGGCTTTTGTGTTGTTATGGTATTCATAGGGTCTTCGTTCATTTTTGCTTTGGCTATTTCTGCAAAGTTTCTCCGCTTTAGTTTCCCATTTCCAAATCTATTTAGTCGCTGATGCATTGGATGGTCTGTCAGTCTTCTGAGTTTCTCTGCTTGCTGCTAGGCTTTGCAGTCTCTTCTGTCGGTCAAGGATTGCAGATTTGTAATCTTTTCAAGTTCTACAATTGGCGTTGACTTCATGCCTACTGTTATAACTCTCATGGCTTGGTTTTGAAGTTTGCAAATTTTATCAAAGTTCGACTTTGCTGCTGTTGTCCATGCCGCAATGCCATACTCGAAAACTGGTCTCACTCTTCCAGTGTTCAGTTTCTTTAGTATTTTTTCGTCTGCTCCCCAGCTTGTGCCAGCAAGTTTCCTCATAATTGCCATTCTTTGTATGGCTCTCATTCGGTTTCTCTCGATCTGACTTTTCCATGTCATGTGCCGATCAAATGTGACTCCCAAGTAGTTTGGGTTGTCGTTTGGTAGCAGATATTTGCCGTTAAGATTTATTTTGGTGTTCTATGGTTTATTTGAAAGTCTTCAAGATATGGCTTGGCTTCGTTCGTTCTCAATCTCCCGCTACCAAACCCTAAAAGGGCTTAAGTAGCAGAATGTAGTCCAGAGAACGGAATGCGTTGTGTCGTAGTTTACAGCTTGACTGCGATATTTGCGCCTTTCGGTCCAACACATCCGACTTCTGCAAGCACTGTAGTCACAGCACTGAAAAGCCAGAAAAATACTGAACTTAATGATTTAAGAGCAGTACTCTGTCAACTATGCCAGCAGGCCGCACCAAAAAGGGTAGTGGTGCAGTGGGTTCCATCTCACTGCAACATCCAAGGCAACGAGATGGCAGACAGACTGGCAAAAGAAGGTGCAAAACTACTACAACCTGATACTAGTATGACATATGAAGAGTCAAAACGGCTTATTAGAGCTAGATACATGATCAAATGGGAAACCGAACGTACTAGCTACACCAAAAACGATGCCTATTACCAGTTGAACAGAAGAGAGCAGGTCGTGGTCTTAAGACTTCGCACTGGCCACAACAGAGGTACCACCTATTCAACAAATTGAAGATAGGTGGCACCGACGAATGCCCGTATGGTACCGGGAAAATGACCGCTGAGCATTTGCTGCAAAACTGCCCAACATACGAGGATCAGAGAGAGCAGATGTGGCCATCACCAGTGGCAACACTATACAAGCTCTATGTCAGTGTCGACAGCCTCAGGATGTGGGTGCTTTTTTCGAAAAAATAATGGTTACTGTCTGACTGCGTACGAAGAAGAAGAACTCCAATGTCGGTCCACAGCCTGTAGTATTTCTGACAGATGAGCAATCAGCACTCTAAGCACTGAAGTCCGGGAAACTACCAGGTCTGCAGACTCTACTGTCTGAACTGAGCAGCCAGCGTAAGAATGCCATGCAGTGGATACCTTTTCATTGTGGAGTACCAGGAAACGAGAGAGTAGACCAACTGGCAAAGGAGGGTGCTGCAGACGAGCAACCAGATGTACCAGTTACATAACAACAGAAGATAAGGATGATCAAATCAATCAGAAAGTCACCAACAGAAACACAAGATGGTTACCATAAGTAGAGCAGACAAGAACAAACTGTTGTGTTGCGCCTTAGAACAGGACACAACCGACTCCGCAGCCACATATACACAAAATTGAAGATTGACAACTCAACTAAGTAGCTGGATGTATTCCGGAGAACGGAATGTGTTGTGTCGCTAGTTTATATTTTGACTGTGATATTTGCACCTTTCGATCCGACACATGACTTCGGCAGATATATAAAGTCTGCCAATACCTAGATTGATCTAAGATAATTCAGAGTGTTGCTATTTGATCGGTGCAAGATCTTCCTGCTCGTAATCATGCCTGTTATTCTCTTAGTTTTCCAGAGGTGGAGTTTGACAACGAGCGGCGAAGAAGAAGACTTACTCGTAACAATGTTTCGTAACAGTTGTCCTTCTTTATCTGTTGATGTATTTGGGGTGTTTAGTTTCTACATGATGAGTAGCCAGACACACGTCCAAACCTCCTTTGTCGTCTCCATACTTAAGAGGCTACAGTTTACTATTTATTGCTCCCCGTTTGGGTCACAGTTTATCAATAAGGAACATGTTTATCTCTTATTTTAGCTACACATCTTCTATCTTTGGCGGTGCAGAGGTCTTTAAAAAAATTAACTACTTATAAACGAGTGCGCACATAAACTATGTGATTGGAAACAGGGATTTGAAAGTTCTGCCTTTTGCAAAATGGAAGGGCCACCTCCTTTTGGCTTTAATGAAGGTCACTATTGTCTAGGAATTTTATCTTTATCATTATTGCCCTTATAGCTGCTAAAAAGTCTTTTTTTTTTTACTTTCAACTGCTAATGACTCTTTTACGTGCACATAGTGTTCACGAAACATCCGGTTGTATCGCTCATCTCCGATGTGACTAGGCAGATATCTCAACTTCCTTAACACTAATGGTGCTTGAAACTTGAGATTCGAAACTCCACCGTTTTCGTTCACTTGTTTCCGTCGTTTCGCAATAATAGAGACTTAACACTCAACACATACAACTTAACAGTCACTTGAACAGAATCCAACTAGAACATACCTCTGAGTGCCAGCTGTGCACACATCGCTATGAAAATGTTGAGTACAGTCTTTTTGAATAGCTTGTTAGGAAAAAGCTTCTTCGTCCGAGGCCAGACAAATTGAACACTTTGTAGGTGCAATAAAACAACAGCTCACAAACACTATATGGCAATGAACAAAAGGGCAGGAGCCCACAGGTTGCTGGATCAATAACCAATCAAAAAAACAAAATTAAGACATGGCAATCGATGAACTAGCAATGCACAGATTGCAAAGTTTCAAAATCATACCTGGATCCAACAGAGAGATGCGCTTAAATGGACGAAGTAAGAGTGTTTTCAACCAGCGAGCTACAATAACCATCAGTTTCTACACTCGTCTTCATTTATTGAGAGGGACTGAGCATATATGTGTCAACCCGATGTACAGTAACATCAACTCTTAACAAAACATGGTATAGGCATGTAAATTTACAAGACTTTAGTTAGTGTGCGACACGCAGGTGAAGCCTGGCACAGTACAACCACATGGAGGCCCGAGTCCACCTTCATAAGCATATTTGAGATGTGAGGAAAGCTACTATAACCCGACACTTGATGTCCTTTTCAGGGTGCACAAAACAGTAAACTTACTCATTGTGCGCATTAAACAACAACCAACTTCTTCTTCTTCTTCGTACGCAGTCAGACAGTAACCATTATTTTTTCGAAAAAAGCGGCGGTCATCCTGAGGCTGTCGACACTGCCATAGAGCTTGTCTTGTGGTTCCACTGGTGATGGCCACATCTGCTCTCTCTGATCCTCGTATGTCGGGCAGTTCTGCAGCAGATGTTCAGCGGTCATTTTACCGGTATCGCACGGGCATTCGTCGGTACCACCTATCTTCAATTTGTTGAATAGGTGGTACCTCAGTCTATTGTGGCCAGTGCGAAGTCTGAAGACAACGACCTGCTCTCTTCTGTTCAACTGGTAATAGGCATCGTTTTTGGTGTAACCAGTATGTTCGGTTTCCCATTTGGTCATGTATCTGGCCAACAACCAACTAAAGTCCTTCAGTTTAGAGTTGATCATAGCTCTTCTACAAATACACATCAGGTTATCTTCTTCTTTTTCTTCTTCTTCTTCTTCTGCGTTCGTTCTCAATCTCCCGCTACCATGCCCTGAACAGGGTTTCGCAAGTAGCAGCATGTAGTCCAGAGAATGAAATGCGTTGTGTCGCTAGTTTACAGCTTGACTGCGATATTTGCACCTTTCGGTCCTACACATCCGACTTCAGCAAGCATTGTTGAGTACCGGGTTAGCATTCCCTCATCGGTCCCTTCTCCTTAGCCAGTCTGCCCTGCTGCAGCCTGTTATCCATGATCACCGCGTGGAGGTGTAGAAGGGTCTTGGCAGCTCTGGTTCTCTGACCCTGACACTAGCACCAAGCTTTGGGTCGCTGGCCCTGACACTAGCAGTCAGCTATGGGTCGCTGACCGCTGAGGCTCATAGTTTGCCTGTTTTGATGCACTTCCTGACTTTTTTTGTTGGCCCAATGTACAATTTCTGAGCATTGCTTTTGGCACATCTGGTTCTGCTGACGTTTAAATTTGTTTACTTCTTCTTTTTCTTTTTTATTGCGCCGACTGTCTTTGTTGTAATTTCTGTAACTGACACATCCGTTTTCGGACGGAATCAGGTTATCTATATCATGTATCATCAGTCTCAGTTCTGCCTACGTCTTCATAATAACTTACTCGTTAGTGTTCAGGATGCTGCAGTGCACAAGCTGTACCGGCCAGCGACTAAAACTCAAACTGCTAGCGTCAGGGCCAGCAAACCAGAGATGACAAGACCCTTCTATATATCCACGCTGTGATTCTGGATAACAGGTCGCAACAGGACAGACTGACTAAGGAAAAGGCATTGAAGAGTGAAGACTAACCCGGTGCCTAAAAACTCCATGATGAAGCCGGATGTGTCGGACTGAAAGGTGCAAATATCGCAATCAAGCTGTAAACTACAACACAACGCATTCCGATCTCCGGACAACATCCTGCTACTTGCGACGCCCTTTTTAGAGCTTAGTAGCGGGAGATTGAGATCGAACGAAGAAGAAGAGAATGTTTTAATTATATTACTTCACCGTCTATCTGCCAACACAGTGCAAGTACCATACTCACCCATATTCTTGCTACAGCTTTCTCATAGAAGTCAGTTGGCAAAAGTTTTGGTTCGTTATTCCAAACTTCATCAATGTATTCCACACATATGATAGACTCATAGACTGAATGACCGTTGTGAATAATTGCTGGCACAAGACCTCGTGGATTCACAGCCAGGAACTCTGAAAATGTATTATGGTAAAGTCTTGTAAACTATACATGTTCTGTTTAGAATTGTTGTTACTGCACATCGGGTTGACACATATATGCTCAGTCCCTCTCAATAAATGATGATGAGTATAGAAACTGATGGTTATTGTAGCTCGCTGGTTAAATACACTCTTACTCCGTCCACTTTAGCGCATCTCTCTGTTGGGTACAGGTATGATTTTGAAACTTTGCAATCTGTGCATTGCTAGTTCATCGATTGCCATGTCTTAATCTGGTTTTTTGGTTGGTTATTGATCCAGCAGACTGTGGGATCCTGCTCTATGGCCAAAATGCCAAATAGTGTTTGTGATCTGTTGTTTAATTTGTTCCTACAAAGTGTTCCATTTGTTTGACCTCAGACGAAGAAGCTCTTTCTTAACACCCGCAAGTGCCGGACATTCAAAAATATGGTGCTCAACATTTTCACAGGGATGTGTGCACAGCTGACGGCTCGGGAGTATATTCTGGTTGGATTCTGATCAAGTGACTGAAAAGTTGTATGTGTTAAGTTTCCATTGAGGCGAAACTGAACGGCTGGAACAAGCGAACGAAAACAAAAACGGTGGAGTTTCGAATCTCGTAATTTTCAAGCGCCCATTAGTGTTAAGGAAGTTGAGATATCTGCCTAGTCATATCGGAGATGAGCGATACACCCGGATGTTAGGTGAACACTATGAGCACGTAATAAAGCAATTAGTAGTTGGGAGTCGAAAAAAGACATTTTTAGCCCCTATAAGGGCAACAATGATAAAGATAACCAAATTTCTAGACAATTGTGACCTGCATGAAAGACTAAAGGATGTGGCCTTTCCATTATGCAAAAGGCAGAACTTTCAAATCAGTCTTTACAATCACAAAGTGTATGCGCGCACTATATATTACAAGTATCTAAAAAAAATGTTAAGACCTCTGCACCACCAAAGATAGAAGATGAGCAACTAAAATAAGAGATAAACAAGTTCCATCTTTCTAAACTGGGACCAAAACGGGGAGCAATAAATAGTAAAACTGTAGCATGTCATGTATGGAGACGACAAAGGAGAATTGCACGTGTATCTGGCTACTCATCCTGTAGAAACTGTACACAACAAATACGTCAACAGATATAGAAGGACAACTGCTTAGAAACATTTTTACGAGTACATTTTCTTCTTCGTCGCTCGTTGTCAAACTCCCGCCTCCAATAACTGAAAAAGGCTTTGCAAGTAGCAGAATGTAGTACGGAGAGCGGAATGTATTGTGTCGTACCTTGTACCTCTCCCATAAGAAGCAAGGTACCTTAACTCCTCTGTCACTCCAACGTCCAATAAATTTAGCTCCATGGGAACAGTGAATGAATTTATTGTGACCAGCAACTCATAGATGGCTGTATAGGTCATGGTTAACGAATCAGCGCTGACCAACACCCTATTTTGCTTTCAAGTAACGGTCCTGGAAACAGACTGCACCTCTGCTTCCTAGCTAAGGGAATAGGGGTCAGAGTAAATGACACGTCTCACACCCCAAACTTGGGGACGGCGTGGGCTAGGGGTTAAGGTACACGTCTCACAACCCAGACTTGGGGACGGCGTGGGCTAGTGGTTAAGGTACACGTCTCACACCCCAAATTTGGGGACGGCGTGGGCTAGGGGTTAAGGGACACGTCTCACAACCCAGACTTGGGGACGGCGTGGGCTAGTGCTTAAGGTACACGTCTCACAACCCAGACTTGGGGACGGCGTGGGCTAGCGGTTAAGGTACACGTCTCACAACCCAGACTTGGGGACGGCGTGGGCTAGTGGTTAAGGTACACGTCTCACAACCCAGACTTGCAGGTTGATTCTCCAAACAGCAAGGTCATTCTCTTTTTTTTAAATTGTTTTTTGCGCGTGCTGAAGTCGGATGCACTGGCCATTAAAGTAAAACACCATACTCTATATCATGTAGGAGTGTATTTTTAACAGAATCTTATTGCAGCTAGTTACATTTATTATCACTCTCTTTTCTCAAACATTGAATATTCAGTCCCAATTTATTGTACGGGGACGGCGTGGGCTAGTGGTACGGCTCACAAACCGAATGTGCTGGGTTCGATCCCCATCCGGGATCAAGATGCTGCAGTGGTCAGCGACCCACAGCTGACTGCTAGCGTCAGGGCCAGCGAACCATAGCTACACCTCCACGTGGTGATCCTGGATAACAGACTGCAGCAGGGCAGACTGGCTAAGGAGAAGGGATCGAAGAGGGAATGCTAACCCGGTACTAAAAAAATGCTTGCTGAAGTCGGATGTGTTGGACCGAAAGGTGCAAATATCGCAGCCAAGCTGTAAACTACGACACAACGCATTCCGTTCTCTGGACAACATTCTGCTACTTAAGCCCTTTCAGGGTTTGGTAGTGGGAGATTGAGAACGAACGAAGAAGAAGAAGAAGATCCCCATCCGAGCCGTTACCCTGGGGAAGAAAATCCTTAGAAAATGCAGGAGGAAGCAGAACCTTTCATAAAGTGCATGCTGAATTCGGATGCACTGGAACATCAGGCGCAAAATAAAAACCACAGTGCAGCGCACACCGCATTGGGGAGTAGAGAAATAAGGCGAACGCCAAAATAAAACTAAACAAAAAAATGTATTCTTTTTTTTTTTTATCAAGTATAGTTATTTTATTTTACATATGATTGGCTGTTATGGAACAGAAGAGCTAAGGCATAGTACTGGTAATCAAGTGTTTTGTCAAATTCCATTTAATTATATTTGTTGCCGGTTGATATGGAATCAAGATGATGAGCAGTACATGGCCTGTAGCGGTCAGCGGCCCAATGCCAGCGACCCTGTGCTGTCCTATCCGTCTCTACCTTCATGTGGTGATCCTGGATATCAGATTGCAACAGGGCAGACTGATTAAAGAGAAGGCATCGCAAAGGGAAGGCTAACACGGTACCCAAAATGCCATGCTGCGGTAGTATGTGTCGGACCAAAAGGTACAAATATCGCAATAAACTACGGCAAACGCATTCCGTTCTCCGGACTACATCCTGTTACTTGTAAAGCCCTCTTGATGACGTGGTAGCGGGAGATTCTTCTTCTTCTTCGTTCGTTCTCAATCTCTCGTTACCAAGACCTGAACAGGGTTTTGCAAGTAACAGGATGTAGTCCAGAGAACGGAATGCGTTGTGTCGCTAGTTTACAGCTTGACTGCGATATTTTCACCTTTCGGTCCGACACATCCGTCTTCGGCAGATCTTCTTCTTCTTCGTACGTTGTTAGACGTCAACTTGAATTTTTTCAAAGAAAGCAGCGTTCATACTGAGGCTGTCAACACAGCCAATGTCTAGTGTTGGTACTGGTGATGGCCACATGTGCTTTCTCTTGTCTTCGTATGTCAGGCAATTTTGCAGCAGATGTTCAGGAGTCATTTTCCCTGTACCACAAGTGCATTCGTCAGTGCCACCTATCTTCAGTTTATTGAATAGATGGTACCTCAGTCTGTTGTGGAGTCTGAAGACCACGACCTGCTCTCTTCTGTTCAACTGTTTCCTATTTGGCCATGTATCTGGTCCTTATAAACCTATTCGACTCTTGGTAGGTCACACTAGAATCTGGTTGTGGTAACTTTCCGCTGTCTTTTGCCTTCTCGTTGTCTTGAATGTTACAGTGGGATGAGACACCACGACTCGTTTGCGCGTGGATTGATGGCATAGTTGACAAGAGTACTGATCTTAAATCATCTAGTTCTGCGTTTTTATGGCTTTTTAGTGCTGTAAACGCGGACAGCGCATCTGTAAAAACTATACTTTCTTTCATTGCTTTCACCTGTCAGCATTGCTTCTACTTCAGCTTTCAATGCCTTTGCTTTGAAATTACTAGAAAATTTTCCCGTTGCCACTGACAGTATTATCTTTCTACAGTTAATTAGACTCAAAAATAACATACATTTTCTGTTGCATTTGTTGCAGAACCGTCAATGTATGCATGGGTTTAGTCGGTGCTTGCGTAGCTTTTCTTTATGTATCTCCGGGTAGCGAGAGTTTGAGAATGAACGACGAAAATGAAAAAGTTGATTAAAATCATCTTTATAATCCAGCAAATAGAACATAAATAAGAAGCATGTCCTTTGCATAATGTCGCTTTTTACAACTTTCAACGTATTTGGCTGTTATAAATTTCTTAGCAGGTGGGTTATGTTGTCCTTACTATCCTTACGGGGAGGAACGATAGTACTGAGAAAAACAAAAGCGGCGGGAGAGAATTTTCATAATTTACTGGTTCAACATGTTAATGACATTTACAACAATGAAATATAGCCAAAATATCACACAACTTCAATATTGATTTCTTTGCCAAAAAAATTAAATGCATCAGATTGCGGTCAATTCCGAACGACAAGTTTGTTAACACATGCATCTAAAATTCTATTGAAGATAATTAAGATGATAAATGATAGAAAGATAGAGGATATGCTGGAAAATAACCAGTTTGTATTTCGCAAGGCCAGAGGTACATGGGATGCCGTCGGATCACTGCGACTTCTTGCAGGTTATCTGTTTTTATTGACTACGAGAAAGTTTTTGTTTGAGTCCTCTGTTTCAGATCCTGCAACAAATAGGTATATGAAGAACACTCATTAAGTTAATCCAGAACCTGTATGAAAATGAAGATGATAGTGTCAAATACAGGGAAATACTCAGACAACCTTACAACCAGACTGGGGACTGAGCAACCAAATGAATGAATTGTTTGCCTTCCCATTGCGATCCCTATTATCTTAGCCAAACTACACTAGCGCAGCCTGTTTCCAGGACTGCCGCTTGGAGGCGGAATAGGATATTTATCAGCTGTGCCTCCAAGACTCAATTTTACACCACAGGCATGCGGGGACATTAAATTACGAACCTATGCTGAAATGAAGAGAATTGCAGAGGATAGTGTCAAATAGAGGGAGATACTCAGACAACCTTACAACCAGACTGGGGACCGAGCAACCAAATGAATTAATGGTTTGCCTTCCCATTGTGATCTATATTATCTTAGCCAAACTACACTAGTGCAGTCTGTTTCCAGGGTCGCCGCTTAGAGTCGGAATACGATATTTGTCAGCTGTGGTTCGCTGACCCTGATTCAAGCAACCAGTTATGACTGGCTAGCTGCTGTCAGCCCTATCCCAGCTCTTTCTTCGACCCCGAACGGTTATCGAATTCCGTTTACCTCTCAGGCGCACAATATTGTGTCACAAAATAGTAATGTGCCAGGTATATGTTTTATTCTTTTGCTAGTTATTGTGTTTGTTTCGTCATTTCGATTAATAATTAATTATATTTATTTGGCGCGTTGGGATGTGCTCTATGCATTAGCTGTGTTGTTTTTTCGTTTCTGATCTGTGAATTTGTTTTTTTTTAAACTGAGTTTTGAACGAGGCAAATGTCTTTTACCTTTAAAAGCTGTAACAGTGGCCTTCCAATACACACGACAGAACAACGACAATGCGACTAAAATAGCAGAGCCATCGGACCAAGTAACTGGATAAAATAACCTTGCGCAATTGTTATCGTTATCACACTGTAAGAGTTGACCTTGTAAATGGGCATATACTGTAAACCTTCGATTAAACGAACTAATATGGGAGAAGAGGCGTCCGTAAATACCGACAGTTCGTTAAATTGGACACGAAACGGAACCGAAGATTCGACACAGTAAATGAGCTGGCAGCAGTCAGCGAATTAAAGCTGGCTGTTGCATCAGAGTCGGCGAACTTCAGCTGATCAAGACCTTATTCTGCCGTCAAATCCGGCTACACTAGGGTAGCATGGCTAGAAAATGTGGATGGCAGTGGGAAGGAAAACGCAATCCCCCCAACCCCCAAATACAGCTGAAACTAGATGCATCGGACCGAAAGGCGCAGATATCGCAGCTTCGCTGTAATCTACGGCCCAACATCATTTTCAGGACGAACGCAACTTGCGGTTGTTGTAGGATTACTCTTTGTGCGCCCTAAAAAGGACGTTACGTGGCGGGTTGCAGTAGCTTTCCTCATATCTCGAGCGTGCTGATGAAGGTTGTGCTATTCTTGGCTTCATCTGCGTGTTTCTCACTACTACGGGGATCACATCGACCCCCTACCTTGTTAGCCAGGCTGCCATGAAAACAGCCCGTTTCCAGAATGGGCTACGAGGAAGTCAAGGTGAGGGTCTTGCCGGTATGTTTTGCCTGACCAGACGTTAGTCCTTCTTTGATAGGTAAAGTTGAAGAGTATTATGCCACGACTATAGGTGTAGTAGTACAGTAGTCTTTATTCAGTATCAGAAGGTTTGAGTGAAAGGGAATTTTTTTTTAAATTTATTTTAAGTGTTTGCCTCACTAGTTTCTACTGGCGGAGGCGCGCCTATTCCACCCCAAACAGTAGTCAATTGGGCGATATTAAGACGCATAAACCAGTCTTCAAAACAAAATACGTAATATTTTCAATAAAAGCTGGTAGCGAAAAACGTTTGTATTTTTATTTACTTATTTCTCGCCATAAAGTTGACAAACACGCGCTGCTGTCAGATTACGGCAAGGGTTTGGCTTGGCTCGTTCTCAATCTCCCGCTACCAATCCCTGAAAGGGCTTAAGTATCAGAATGTAGTCCAGAGCACGGAATGCGTTCTGTCGTAGTTCACAGCTTGACTGCGATATTTGCACCTTTTGGTCCAATACATCCGACTTCAGCAAGCATTTTTTTTAGTACCGGGTTAGCATTCCCTCTTCGATCTCTTCTCCTTAGTCAGTCTGTTATCCAGGATCATTGCGTGGAGGTGTAGAAGGGTCTTGGCAGCGCTGGTTCGCTGTGCCCCGACGCTAGCAGTCAGCTATGGGTCGCTGACCACTGCAGCTCATGCGCTCCGACAAGGGATTTGAAGACTGCAGACTAGTTAATGGTTTTGTTGGCACACAAAGACATGAATGTATGTAGTTCTTAATCGACCTGTATTTCTGCTGGATGTAGCCAGGAGAAGGATTTTCTGCTTAGCAGGCTAGGCTCGAGCAGCTTAATACTCCACTGCATTGAGACAATCGCTTACGGAGAGTGGTTAACAGATGTGCGAGCTCATCTCAATAGACACAAACACTAGAGCAACGTAGACCTGCAGTCTGTTAGGCGCCATCTATGCTGCTCTAAACAAACCACTTAACCATGGCCAGTGTTATGCCATGTCACAAAGTTAGACGGCTCTTACGACATGCTCTCTGTGAGGCAGTGCTGTTATTCTTGTCCTTGTCATATACAAAGACCCTGGCAGACCACTTACAGTTATATAAAGTCACAATTCAGAAGTCACAGAAACTGTATACAACCTGACTGCACGGTATCTGACTGAAGCAGAAACAAAGTAATGTCTACTCCACGCTTTTCAAAATAATGTACATCACCATATTGTTATTAGTCCGGCCTTTTAAATCATAAAATACGGTATCTGTAAAAATCGAGGGCTTACAGTAGTTCATATTGGTGATTGGGGAATACATGCGAGGAAGATATATATCTCCTAAAAGTTTGGTTGCAGAAATACATGGCAAATGTTAAATGAAGGTAATTTAGTGACACGACTAGAGGAAGAGATAGTCAACCCGAAAGAAAATATAAAACCAAAAGTGGTATAGCCGTATATCCCATTTAAGAAATACCACACATCGTATCTAACAAAAACCAAATTTATAGAACGCTAATAGAAAAAAATGAAATTGAAATTGGTGTGTTTGGTAAAATAAGAATTAGTATTTGCCAACACTTACCGTAAATTTAGAATGTAGGTCAGCATGCATAATAGATAACATTTGAGAACAAAGTTCACCTTTATGTACAGTCAAGTCTGGGGCTGGTAGAACTGATAGAGCGTTGGTTTCTCGCGTGTTTCCTTCGCAGCAGAAATGAGTACTTGGCTCTGTTATGGAATTGAAAGCACATCTAAGTGGGATGAAACAGAAACCTCGCGTCATAAAGCTGGATATGCAGCAATGTGCGTCACGCCTGTCTGATGTATGGTTGGTTGCTAATGCCCACAATGGGTAGGTAACCCTTTTGTGCGCCCTGAAAAGGACGGAACTTGTGGCAGAATGTAGTAGCTTTCCTGACATCCGGAGCGTGCTGATGAAGTTGACCGGGGTCCTCCAGACGGTTGTGCAATGCTTGGCCTCATCTGCGTGTTACTCACTACTATCGGGATCACGTTGAATCTCACATTGTTAGCTAGACTGTTGTCCTCGACAACAGCCCGTTTCCAGGGCGACCAACGAGGAGGTCAGATGAGGGTCTTGGCCAGTATATTTCTCCTGACCCTGGCTAACATTGTCTGACCAGACGTTAGCCTCATCGTCCCGTCTGGTGTATAAACGAATGTTTATTTTGTTGTGCTCCTTTAAATCCCATAAATAATCAATCACATCAATCAAAACCTTGTCGCTCCCTGCGGAGGATTTGTCTTCAACTAACACACGCAAGTATGTTTGTCTGCTTTTTGCCCACGTATTCAACATCTGTCTTGCCTCCCTCGTATCATGACTTCATCAGTTAGCGAACCATAGCTGACCAAGATCCTATCCAGCCGCAACGTAAGCAAAGCAAAGACCATCGTAGACGATGATGGCATAATTAATTTTACGAGCGGTATTTTTAGTAAGGATTAACTGAGTTATATTTTATACTCACTATCTCGTCTCGTGCCACCCAACCCCAGTGGCAAGTCAATGACAAGACGACTATGAGGGCAACTACGAGATGCAGGGGACTCCGCACCAAGCACCCGTGAAAAGGACGGCGGAGTCTGGAGTCGAACCAACACCACCTGATCACAAGGTCGACGGCTTAACCACTTCACCATGGAATCCCCAATCAACGTAGCAACCCTGAAAATAGGCTGCACAATTCACTAATGTAGTCAGGGCAAATCTGGTACTCAAAAAAGGCAGTTGAAATCGGAAGTGTTGGGTAGAAAGGCGCAAATGTCTCGCTGCAAACTACAACACAGTACCGGTAGGCTTTTTGAGACGAACGCTAAAGATTTAGATAAAATTCGAGAATGGTCTGTAAGCTGGCAAATGAAGTTTAATGTAGATAAATATACAGTCATATCTGAGTGGCCCTGGGTTCATTCCCCAGTTGAGGCGGTAATGTTTTTTTTTTAACAGACCGCAATGGCTCCCGGGTCGACCCAGCCTTAAATGGGTACCAGTTCAGTCCGGGAAGTAAAAGCGGCGAGGGAGAGTAGATGGCTACCGCCCTCATATAGCCGAGCCTTTGAAATGTGAGATCGCTAACACCTCACACCCCTACGGCAGTAATGCTATGGGATACTTTACTTTACATGGGTAGATCCAATATGGAACATAATTACAGAATGGGAGAGAACAATATTAGAAAGATAGATAAGGAAAGGGATCTAGGGGTTATAATAGATCATACAGGTAAGGTGAGTGAGCAAGTCCAGGAAACAGTGAAAAAGGTAAATGTAATGTTAGGTATGATAAAAATAAATATTTAACATAGGATTAAGGAAGCGATACCAATAGTCAAACTGTATAAAGCATTAGTTAGACCTAGATTGGAGTAATGTGTACAGGTGTGGAGACCTTATCGTATAGCAGATTTTTTTTTTTTGTTGCTTTCGCCTTATTTCTCATTTCCCCAAGGCGAGTGTGCGTTGTACTGTGGTTTTTATTTTGCCCTGTCGGCCCAGTGCATCCGACTTCAGCATGCATTTTATGTAAGGTTCTGCTTCCTCCTGCATTTTCTAAGGGTTTGCTTCCCCGTGATAACGGCCGGTGCTGTGATGGGGATCGAACCCAGCACCTTCGGCTTGTGAGCCGTCCCCCAAATTTTATATGAAATGTATCCTTCAATATACATCAAACCTGGATTAACACATCAGCATCTATGATTGGAGAAAATGGCTCAATAATTGCATTAGTGTTTTCTACTGTATTTTCTAAATTGGCCAATAATTTCTTAAAGTTGATGCAGCTATTTGTATGGCGTTACGGTTCTCTGAACATGTAGCTTTCTTTCAGATTCATATAACTGTTGCAGTGAGATATGGTAGTTGCCTCCTGACTGTCTATATTCACAGAATTTTTCCTATTAACACATATTTGCATTTTTCTTCAGTAAGAAGGTATGTGACAACTTCTACAATTGCCATGCTGGAATGTTGAAGGAAAAAAAGTTTCTTTTGTTACAGTAATTTATTTATGTGCAGTTTGCTGATTCTCCCAGACATCATGAGCTAGAATAACCTAGATCTCAAATGTTGAATACAAGGACTTCAGTGACAGCTTATATGCAGATTAAACTAATTTCTCACTGTGTAGGTCAAACAATGTTCGGATATGAGAAAAAGATGCTTTCTGTAAATTTATGTTCGAAAAATTTTAACACAAGAAAGTCAGTTGGTCATCTTTTTGATTGATTTAGTTGTTTCTCACTGACTTCAGGGAATGTGAACTGTATCAATAAGAAATAAGGGTCGTTCCGGACATGAAGGGTGGGAACCTCCGTTTTAGTGGAATTTGATTGGGATAAATTGTTCAATATTTTCCTGTTTAGAGTTGTCCTTATAGTACCGGGTATTTTAAAACCAATGCTCTCCAAAGATATCAAACTGTACAGTATTATGTGAATTTCATCAGCGGATGTATTTGCCACAACATCGTAATATGATGAAAACACACTGGAAATAAGTATTGCATGCAGAGATTTTGCAGCTTCGTCTATTTTGTCTGATGCTCCACCAATAACTTGATTCCCCTTGTACGAAAACTGTGCTTTTATATGAACTTCTTCCAACTGCACGCTGACAAGTTTTTCTTGGTCTTGTAGCGAAGCTGCATTCTTCTTAACACGTATCCAGTGAAATTTTTTTTATAGAGGTCAGTGAAGGCGTTTTTATTTAGAATTTGTAGTCTAAAATGTGGAATTGTGAGAACTGCGGAGTTGTAAAGATACTTATATGCAGCTGATGACTTCATGAACAACATAAGTGACCAGATCAATGTCTCTCGTGTGTACCTGCGCTGTTGTTTTGGAATACATATCAATTTTAATTGTTAATTTATTATAAACGGCAGTTTTTTCTGTTCTGCAAGATAGGAAATCCCCAGATTTACAAATAATATTTTTTCTACAGGACTGTCAATATAAGTTTTATATGCAGCATGAGGATTATTTTAACAAAATTTATCAAAGTGATTCAATAGCGTTTCTGCAAATCAATGATTATTCCTTTAGTGACTGCTGAATAATGAGGGGTTTGGTCAATTTTGAGTACTTTTTGGAGAGCTGGCAAGCCATCTGCACAACACCCAATTTTAGAAATTAAAATACAATCTTCTTTGACAATTCTTCAATCTTTCAGGTTTTTCTCATTCAAAATTTGCCACGGCTTCTCTACATTTTCAAATGAATTTCTCTTTGCGTAATCAACAACCGCTTGCCATGCTTTCAGTCATTGCTTTTTCAATTAATATTTGTTTTTGTTTCTCAAAGGTTTGTCTGAAGTGAGTAGACGATAAGTACGATCGACAATTCACAAAAATTATTGGGATTGCTAGAAGTCGGTTGTGCTGTCTTAGACATTTACAATTCCATTTCAACTGACTCATCATTTGCAAAACATCTCCTGCCAAGTTAGGGGTCACGATGTAGATTTTTTTTTGCGCTCGCCTTATTTATCTAATACCCAAGGCGGATGTGCGTTGCACTGTGGTATTTATTTTGCGCCTGTCGGCCCAGTGCATCTGACTTCAGCATACATTTTATGTAAGGGTTTGCTTCCTCCTGCATATTCGAAGGGTTTACTTCCCCGGGGTAACGGCCGGTGCTGTGATGGAGATCGAACCCAGCACCTTCCGGTTGTTAGCCATGCCACTTAACCACTAGGCCACGCCGTCCCCATGATGTAGATTAAACCATGCAAACTTATTGCAGTTGCTACTGTCTGTAATTCGTCTTTCAGCTCGAAATATCTCCCCCACATGCAAAAAACTTTTGGTGCAAGGTGAACTAGACCAGCAATTTTTTTTATCCTTGACAAAATGTATTGGCCCGGTTATGCACCCTTTTCTCAACGTAAATAGGAAGTCTACATCAATAATTTTTGCAAAAAGTCATTATGCACTCGCAAAATAAAAACGCATGTGGCTGATGGTACACTGTGAGCAGCATATGAGCTGCTGCTGCAACGCATTCCGTTCTCCGGAAGAGAACAGACTATAATGTACTAATGTGGATAATTCCAGTCTTTGAATGTACTTAGCTCAACTGTATGGCCAGCAGTTGCTTGTTGGCATATCTTTGTGTCCACTAAGTAAGAAACCACACAATCATGGTGGATTGTGACATCATGGTGTTCTCTAGCTACCTTAGTCATGACTTCTTTGATCAAATGATGCTATACTTCTAGCCCAGCGAGGTTCATGAACAATACTTTACAAATCGGATGTGTCGAGCCAAAAGAGGCAGATATCGCCGCCTCGTAAAATTATGACGTCCTTTGCATGGAGAATGCCTTAGATGACAACGAATAAACCAAAAAGAATTTAAAATTAATTTGCGTCCCATTACTGGTACCCCACACCAAAGGATGATGTATGCAGTGGCATTTGGTTGTGCATGAGGAACACTAGCCCCACACACAACCTTCATTACTCCTCAATATCAGCATAAATGTATACATTTAAACATTATGTATCCATATTGACACGTGCCTATTTCTTTATAAAGTCACAGTAGTTCACTCAACTTAACCAATTACAACATTTTCTCATTCTTACTCAAACCCACAAAATAGTGCTTGTATACAAATTGACAACATGATATGTACAAATATAAAACTATGGTGATTTCAATTACATTCAAATTTTTAATAGTTTTTTATGCTGACATTTAACAACATTACATCCAGCAATGGCATTTCTAGGCTACCAGGGCAGATGCAGTTGAGGACTCACTGTGGATAGATGGAAAGAAAAAGAAATATTACCAAACTCATACATTAGATATGAATAAATCTGAATATGGAAAAAAAAACCTTTACAAATAAAACAATATCAAACTGCCTAAACCCTTTACGGCCTATATGCACCGAGATCGCACACCAGAAATCAAAAACTGTCGTCTAGTACGACCAAAACAGTTCTCTGAAACACACTGCGTTTTTCGTGATTTAGTTTGTGGAATTTCATTAATTTTTGTTTGTGGCACCGCACGATGCTGGCGCATGCAAAATTAATTAACCTTTAGTGTACACTGGTCAAGAATCTCTAGGCTCACGCTCAATGCAAAAACGGTGTTAAAGTAGACACTCCCGACATCTATTTTTTTTAAATGCTAAATACGTCACCATATATACATGATATTTTGCCGTAGTATCGTATGTTAGATTACCAATGGCTTTTGAACAGTTTTAATTTTGTATACCCCGTTTGGAGCAAGCCGACTTTTTGCGAAAGGTGAAGTAGGTTGCTGGGAAAGATCTTTATCGAGTATATCTGTTTATTTTGTTGGTTTAGATGAAAGAACTACGTTTGAATTGGAAACTAACAGTTGTGTCGATATTGTAAACACAGTATCAATACGTTGTCGTCATGGTTTTCTATCGGAGCGACTGAGCTAGCGGTCAAGCCCAAATATTTTCATAAATTTTCAATATCTTTTTGTATCTTTGAAACTAACAACACACAGCAAAAACAATAATACCCACAAGTTCTTTATTCAAGAAAATCATTTAATGAGAAACAGAAAAGTTACAAATTTTGAAAGTCAACTACGAAAGCAAGATGCAAATATTTCGTTAAGAAAAATGTGGGATGTAAAGGTCAAGGACACACAATACATTGCAGGTAGTCACGCGATGGCTAAATTTAGCATGTCTATTCGCACAATTAAAGCTTATGGAAAAATCATTTAAATCGTATATCCACAGCGGCCAGGCTGGGAGTTAATCTATAGTGGCCTTCACTGGCCGAGATTGAATGGGTTAACCCCTTAATGCCCAGCCTTATTTACGCAATTTGTACCGGAAAGTCCAAGACATGGGAAGTAACTCCGTATTTTTTTACTCCAGTAAAAAATTTACATTGCTGTGTAATGGAGAGAGAAGCCACTATCTAGCAGGGTAGATCGGGGTAGTTGGACCTTAAATGGTTAAACTACATATTTTAAATACTTAATTGACATGGCAAATATAATACTCACTATTTCCATGTAGGTGTCAGCACTTTCTTTGTCTTGTAGTATCGTGCAAGTCGGTGGATTCTTGATTCCACCAAGATCAGACGGTACTTGGCATCTTTGTCCTAAAGCAACATGAAAATTATATACATTATTAATTATCCACATAGTAGGACAACTTTGATAATGTACAACTATACATGAATACTGTGTAATTTCTCAGCAATGAGGCATACATTACAGGGCCAATGTTTCCTCCCTTGCACATTATAAGAGACGCATAAAAACAATAGCAGCTAAATCTATGCTGACATAACTACTGTATTCCAAATGATCTATACTCAAAGGTGACATGAAAAAGTTGAAATTCTTAATCCTTTATCTCCAACCTGAAAGAATAGTAATTAGACTAATGTTTATAAGCAAAGAAATTCTAAATTATTATAATAATGGACAAAATTGAACTTGAACTTTCTCTCAAAAGAAATTTCTTTCACTTTGAAAAACACATATATGGCACTTGCCAAAAACTAAGATACAGGACAAAATTTGGGTGGACTGGGAGAATTAAAACAAATATTGTATTAATCAGTTTTCCTGCACGATTGGCTCTTGTGGGTCTAGCACGGATTTGGAGTTCAATATTATGTCTGGATTATGTATTTTCGGCGTACGTCCTAAAATGGACATTTTTTATGTTTACAGCAATGCTGCAATATCTGCACATTACAGCACGACAATTTTGGGACCAGGTTAACCTTCCCTCAATCACTAATTAGAAATGAATGAAGTGTCGCCACTTGGGGACAGAATAGGGTCTTGTGAGTAATGATGCAAGTTATGAGTCTATGGCTGCTGTCAGTTCATTCACCGCTGTATCTTTTACTCCACATTTACGAGTAATGTAACATTTAATTTGTGCATCTGGTAAATTAAATAAACTGTTCACATCTTTCATCCTTGTTTAAGTAAGATTTAAGTAACCAATCTGAGATTGTAAGCAGTACCACACATGCACAAAATGTAAACTGTAAATTTATTGTTAAAGTTTAAAAGACCACACACTGATTACACTATTTATGAAAATGGTTCCTTCTCCACATACAAAAAAGGACTGAACCATATGCTAAACAATCAGATCGATGGAGTGTCAAATGCTTGAATCGAAATACGGGGGTCAAGACAGCAGCCAGCAACTCAGATAGCTGCTTGCATCAGGATCAGCGAATCGTAGCGGTCCACGACCCTAATTCACCCACTGGAAATAGGTCAAAACTACTAATCAATTGTGTTGTCTGACCAAGGGATACGAGCTAGAAGGAAAACTGTATAAAAAAGCCAGCTGAAGAAGAATAAGGCTACACAATAGCACAAAAAGACAGAAGATGTGAATTCATGAGGTGGTAATAGCATATTACTTAAATTTTGTAAGTTGCAATATTCCTTTCTTTCAGACCAAATATTTGGTGGTAGATTCTCATCACAAACCATCAAGAGTAGCAAATATGTAACATCACCAAGAAAGGAAGTATGCATTACTTTCTCACTCACAAAGAGCATTCTGACAAATTGAATAAAGGCTATAATAGATAGATACGATACACATATTTACAATCAGAAATGAGTTTACAAAATATACACACACAAAAAACTTCCTCTAGTGGATCCTAGGGGCCTTTGATGGAAGGAAAGAATAGACCCACTGCACTTGCATGCATGTCAGAAAAGGTGACTAAAGAAAGTTGTGCATGGGGATTGCAACAAGCACACAAAAACCACTACAAAAGCGTGTATACTTCCTATAATGGCCAGCTGAAGTGGTGGTCATAAACTCAAAACAATTGTGTATACCATAATACAATACGCTAATTGTGAACATAAAATAGGACACACCTTCCTGCTTCTCTCTAGATGCTTGCGAATATTGACAGCCTTCTTGATCAAGCTGTAAAGGTCTTCTGGCAGATCTGCAGCAAGTCCTTTCTTTTTCAAAATACGCAAAATTTTGTTGCCTGTGACAAAACGTACTTGGGCAACGCCATGTGAATCTCTCAGTATTACACCTGTTTGAGGGAAAAAAATTTACATTACATGTGAACACGTACCTTGTCAAACATTGCAATATGAAGTGAGAGATACATGGACAACACAAAACAAGAGAATTAATTATGAAAAATTATCTGGTAATAAAGTTGACATTACAGAGTGAAAGTCCATCCATGTTGTCAAAAGAGGCATGGACGTTCATGTGGTGGGGTGGGTGGGGGGGGGGGGGGGGGGGTTTAACTCTCCCATCCAGTACAAACTATTGGCCACAAACTTACACGGTTCAATTACAAGTAAATACTTAACCATTTAAGGTCCAACTACCCTGATCTACGCCGCTAGATAGTGGCTTCTCTCGCCTTTACATAGCAACGTAATCTCATCTCACGCGAGATCTAAACCAATGACGTACTTCCGTTACATAAACGTGCATGTCTAGTATATAAAACCGTTTAAAAATCGGTCAATATTCATAATTTCTGTGATTATTTTTAAAACTACGACGTTTGAAGAGATGAAATCTTTGCTTCAGTCGCTGAGATATAACACCCTTGATGGGTGTTCGGAATATTCGGCTGAATTCGGTGTGGAAATTGAATGCAGCAATTTAGAAGACACTAGGCCTAGACAACGAGTTGAATGACGCTGTGAATAACGAAATCGACAAATTTTTCCAGGAATTAATGCAGATTTGACTAGGGCTGGGCCTAGTACTGTCGATGACAGATGAAGTCTGGTCAACACAGCATACTGCTGTAGGAATTTCAAACTTTGTGGAATGTTCTGTGCCTATACACAATTTAAATGCCGACGCTGCCCCATACGACCGTACTAGTAGTAGTACTTCATCCCGTAACCCATCAGGTCGTTGGGGCACACATGAAAATCCCACGCCAACCCTATGTCTGTCGCCGCCTGGCGTATCTCACCGGGACGAAGGCCTGACCACTCAGTGATGTCCACCTATCTCTTCCTTGGATGTCCACGTCCTCTCTGTCCCGGTACGGATCCTAAGAGTATCGAGTTGGTATATCCGTTGGACCTCGTGACGTGCCCGCACCAGGCCATCTTTCGTCAGCTGTGAACAGATCTTCAAAAGCACCAATAGCGTCTTCAACTCCCTGACGGATGCCTACGTTCGTGACACGATCTTTATATGTAACATTTAGGAGTTTTCTATAGCACCGCATTTCCATTGCACATATCCTGCCTGGATATCTGCTGTAATGGTCCAGGTCTCGCAGAAGTACAGAAATATTGACAGCACCAAAGAGCGCAGTAGTCTTGACTTTTTGGGCCGAGGGCGAGGCGCTTGTCTCGCCATATAGGTTGCAGCCTAGTCAGCGCCGCTGTTGTTTGTGCTATTCTTGCAATTACCTCTGGCTTCGAACCCTCTTCACTGATCAATGATCCAAGATATTTGAAACGTTTCACCACCTCAAGTACCTCCCCATTTGCCTCTATGACAGATTGAAACCCTGCTACGTTATTGGTCATAAGCTTCGTTTTATCAGCATTTATTTCCCTACCAAAACTCAGGACCGTTCTATCCAATCTACCAATCAACTCCTGCAGTTCCCTTTCTGTGCCTGCGAATACATCAATACCATCAGCAAAGCGGAAGTTTGTGATAAGCATGTCACCTACTTGAACCGTGCCAACATGTCCTTTTAAGGTCGTCTCCATTATTCTCCCCAAGAAGATATTGAAGAGTATGGGGAAGAGTATACAACCCTGTCTCACACCCACCGTCGTACGGAACCAATCGCCTAGCGTTCCCTCTACTGAGACAGCGCTGGTCGCCTGCTGATAAAGGTTTGCAATTACCCTCACCATATCACTGTTGAACTTATGCCTCATTGTTGACCATAGCGCCGCATGCCACACTCTGTCAAACGCCTTTCGAAAGTCAATGAAACCATGGTAGAGTGGTTGATGATAATCTGAGTACTTCTTAATCAGTAGACGAAGATTAAATATCTCGATGGTACTCCTTCCCGCTCGTTCTTCGGAAATGATACTCTCCGCCTGAGGATTCAGTCTGTTAAGTAATATCCTCAAGAGAACTTTACTTGGATGACTTATGAAGTAGTAGTACTACTTCAGTTTATTTATAAATGAAGGCAGTTTTACGAATTGTGCACAGAGGAAACTAATTTATATACTAAGCAAAGACAAAGAATTGGTGGAAGCCATGCTCAACGGAAGAAATTACATATTTCTTCTACATCAATTTTATGTTTGCCTGAAACAAACCTATAGACTAGACTAAACATTAGTCTAATGCTATATACTGTTCATCTATTAGACAGACAATGCTAATGTGATGTCAAAGAATAGATTTTTTTTTTAATTAATGACTTGGAGAAGGATGTTCCTCGAAGTCCAAGTCAAAAGTGCCGCACTCCATAAAGTTTCACCGATGATAGTGGAGATGATCAGACAAACTATTATCCCGGGAGTAGGCTGGGAGAGAGTGAGAGCTCAGCATTGTTTCATTGATTGGCTTCAGTGGCAGACTGTTTTTCAAACAGTATGACAAGTGCCAAGTAGACTATCTGTTTTGTCAACCAATTGTTATGGAGAAATGGGTTCTGTTTCGCATCATGCAAAGGAAGGCAGAACAGACCGCAGCATACCTCTGCCAATCCATTCCTATAACCAACATATGGGTGGTGTTGACAATGTAGATCAACACAGATCATACTACCAACTTGGTAGGACATCTAGGAAATTGTGGTGCTATTGTTTGTGGTTTCTGATGTAGATAACTATCAACTCCTTCCATCCTAATGAAGCTGTCTTGCACATTACAACGCAGAAGCGAGGACTCTCAGCTATTTGCAGTTCCACATTGCAGCTTTGGTTCTGGACTCAATCAGTCAATGGCTTGAATAGAAAGAGTGCTGCTAGAGATGTCCCAATCATCCAAAAGTAACATCAAACATGATCTAGCCCAAATGACGGGAAGCAACATCAAACATGATCTAGCCCAAATGATGGGAAGCAACATCAAACATGATCTAGCCCAAATGACGGGATGCAAGAAAACATGTTATGTTCGTTTCAAGAACACGTCGAAGACTGCTCGTGGGTATGGTATAGAGACTTTTTTTGGCTGCTCAAATTTGCAAAATTCACCTACGCAGAGGGCTGCTATTCATCATTCCATGAACAATTATAATTTGATATAGATCTATGCGTGATTGTATAATTTGTGATTGATGAATAGCAAAATAATTTTTTTCTCTATCCATAATAATGTTTTTATTACATTCTGCAATTTTATTTGTACACACGAATACTGCACCTTATCTCGCAGTAAGTCTCTACAAAAGAAATGTGCTGGAACAGGACGTAGATGCCCCCACCAACCATTACGATAGATAATTATGAACTGGCAACTGTGCACCAAGTCTTGGGGTAAATTCAATTATATATGTTTAATATCAATCATTTTAGCAATAGCAGTATTTTTTATTTGAATTTTTTACTGGAGTCGGCATGTAAAAATACGGAGTTACTTCCCATGTCCTGGACTTTCGGGTACAAATTGCGTAAATAAGGCTGGGCACTAAAGGGTTAAACTCAGTCACTCGTGCCTTTTGTCAAGACATAATGAAGTGATGTAGAAAAGTTGGACATATATTATATAAGATGTATTTGTTTAAGACACATGATTCACAGGGGGCTTTAAAACAGGCAGTGAAAGTCACAAAACCAGACAGCTTAACTTTTACAGACTGTCAAATATCTATAGAAGTTAACTAGCTTAATGTGAAGAGAAGGTAGATTTAGAAAATGATTTGTAACTTTAAAATGTCAATATAGATTGGAAAAGAAATATTTACACATTTAGCTTACCAATCTGAGATGGTGTCAAGCCTTTCTTGGCCAATTTGTATATCTGTTCCTCGACATCTTCAGCTGGTAACTTCAGCCACTATATTTTTTTTTTAAAAAGAATTTCATTATACAATTTTATTATTTGCGACAAGTAAAATCTTTGCTAAAACAATGTTAATAGGAAGATGCATATGTTATGCTTTTCTAAAAATAAAAGATTAGGACCATTTTGTTTTTCAACTTCTATGCACACCACGTGGAGCCGCGTAGTGCAGTGGTTAGCGCGCTGGCTTCGCATCTGAGTGGTCCTGGGTTCATTCCCCAGTTGAGGAGATAATGTTTTTTTTCAGACCGCAATGGCTCCCGGGTCGACCCAGCCTTAAATGGGTACCGGTTCAGTCCGGGAAGTAAAAGCGGCGAGGGAGAGGAGATGGCTACCGCCCTCATATAGCCGAGTCTTTGAAATGTGAGATCGCTAACACCTCACACCCCTACGGCAGTAATGCTATGGGATACTTTACTTTTATGCACACCATGCGTCAACATACTCAAAATTGTTCTCAATTAAAAAAAAAGTGATTTTTAACTTTTCAATGCTTAGCAAACTTTTCTTAAATGCCAAATTGTCTTATAACATGCTAATTAATTTGCAATGTATATATAATTAAACTTACAACTGGTATAGACCTTCTGTATGGAAGTGCACTTTTTGAAATACCTTTCCTGAAAACAGAAAAAAAGCCATTTCAAATGAAAATTAAATATACACACATTTTTATATTACTAATGTGTGGAGACAAAAGGCTGAGCAGAAAAAAATTCTAGAAATGATGAAAAAATACTATCACTATTTTAACAGGCTTAGTCAGGTTAATTGACACTAATAATATGTTTAGGTATATAACAAAATGATAGCCCCCATAACTGATCAAATCAGAACCAAGCGTAAAAACTTCAGTACATGAAGTATCAAGATTTTATTCTACCATATTTGCAGTCTTGGTTTCCCTATTAAACAGCACCTTATAGCTTGTGGTTCAGAACTTGATAGATGGCTTTCTGTCAGACATACAAAGATTTCGGTCTCGCAGTAAGTCTCAACAAAAGAAATGTGCTGGAACAGGACGTAGATGCCCCCACCAACCATTACGATAGATAATTATGAACTGGCAACTGTGCACCAAGTCTTGGGGTAACTCATCAAAAAGCTCTCCCTAGACACAAATTGGCAATGCTGATGTCACATTCACTAGTCAAAACACGTTTTGTAATTTTAAAAATGTGCACTTAAAAACCAAGACAGTGGTTTACAATGCATGTGTCATCAGCATAGTCCTATATGGTAGCAAAGCTTCGGGATATTATACAAAACAAGAACAAAGCCTAATATCTTCCACACCTCCAATCCCATCCTTGAAATTATGTGGAGAGACAAAGATGGACAAATGCTGAGGCACATTCTCCCAGGCATGTACGCTCTTCTTATGCAGCAAAAACTACAATGAATTGCTCATGTTTGTTGCATGAAAGACGGTCACATGCCCAAAGATGATATGCGAGGACAGTTGGCGGATGGAAAATAGTTGACCACAGCTAAGGTTCAAAGATGTTTAACGGGGCATGATGGCAAGAGAATGGGTCTGACATCCTTGGAAGGTTAAGCTGCAGACCAATCCAAGTGGAGATGTATTAATAAAAAGAAACACTTGCAACATGGAGAAGTAAAACAAACGCTAGAAAAAAGAAAATCACAAACTCTGTAGATGACTGCTATTGAGGAGCTCCTCAATGCTATTAACACCCAGTCACTCTAATAGGGCAAGCGTGCGTGCCAAACCATATTAAGTCCTAGTAAAACTTGGCAAATCCACATCTATAAATAGTTTTCAGAAATTTACCTTCCAATTATTAATCTGAGACAACCCATTTTTGTTGTTGCGAAATGTTAACATTCAAGATGCATTCAAATCAAACCAGGACTTTTTGTTGTAGTTCTACCTGAATAGCAGATAGCGTGCTGGAACTACTATCATTAGTTAGGGGCACTCGTGTCTTATAACTACTATGTGGCCCACTTGTCATGAGCCAACACTGCGCATGCATGGAACAGCGTGTTATGACGAAGTTTCTTGTGAAAGAAGGTGTGAAACCTGCAAAATTTACAGAAGACTGCAACCAGTCACAATATGGCGATACACTCAGAAGCAGGAAGACACTTGAATGGTGTTAACGTTTTAGAGAAGGATGTACATCCATGAGACATGATCCTGGCTGTTGTGGCCCTCAACCCAATGTGAATATCCAGATTGTTGAAGCCTCACCCTAAAAAATATATGCATAACATGGCGCAAAATTGCACAAGAGGCCAGTCTTTCTCTGGATACAGAGATACATGAACATTTGCATTTTCTGAAGGTTAGTGCACATTGGGTGCCAAGATAGCTTTCCACTTTTGACCAGTAGAGAATAGTTCAACCCTGCACTGAACGGAAGCAACATGAAGGAAATCGAGATTATATAAACAAATTAATGGAAATTTTTGACTACTTGAAAAAAATGTTCTCGCCTCAGTTTACTTTGAACGCCCCTCGTATAAACTGGTAACAGTCCAAAATATGCGAGTTCTTTCAATAATATGAAATTTTTGTTCCTGTCCGCCTTACTTCTCTATTTCCCAAGGTACACCGCGTGCACTGTTTTTATTTTGCGCCTGTCGACCCAATGCATCCAACTTCAGTATGCATTTTATGTAAGGGTCTGCTTCCCTGGGATAATGGCCAGTGCTGTGATTGGGAAACGAATCCAGTACCTTCGTATTGTGAGCCGCACTAACCACGTTATCCCTTTAATAATATCAATTAAATTTGCATGTTCCTTATCTGGAATCTACAAGTTAAGAATTTTCATGCAAAATTAAAGGAAGTATTTTGTAGATTAAAATGAAATAGTATAGTCACTGTTCATGATAAAATGGATAGCTGCCAACAATTAATTTACAGCACTAAATAATATCCTTGGTTAAAATATAGTCTATGAATAGTCTAGCAGCTGGCAATATATCTATCCTTGCATTGCTGGTCGACTTTAGAATTAGATTGGTCATGATTTTAGAGGGACCCTGATATCACCAGAACCAGAACAAACTATGATTTGCAAAGTTTTGAAAGGCAAAGAAGAGACGTCTAAAATACAAACTGGGGACAAATTAAAGAGGCCAAACAAAAAAATCAAACGAGAGCTGGTTCACCATACAAAACTAGGCAGCAGGCTAGATAAAGAATGGTTATATACTAACTACGAAATGGAGGCCTTTAGATGACATGAAATACAATTCCCCGTCTGTATCATCTCGTGGTCGCTGGGGCCCCCCTGCATTCATCTCCACATTTCCCTCTGCCTGCGGTTGTTTTTGTTTTTTTGAATCTCGAGTTGTAGGTTAGTACATTCATAGATTTTAATTTCGGACGTCCTCACCTTAGCTTGCCATGTACTGCATCCTGTAGTATGGTATTTGCAAGGCCTTTGGACATCGAGACATGGCCATACCAATGTCAGCTTTCGCCTTTTGATCGCTGTGAGGTTGTCATAGTCCACTTGCATTCTCGATTCCACATCGCACATTTGTGATTAGATCTTTGTAGGTGACTTTTAGGAGTCTTCTATCCATGTTTTGCAGGTGTACAGGAATATCGAAGCTGGTGAGCTCGTTAGTCTGACCTTTATGGCAAGGGAGAGTCTTTCCATAAACATTTCAATTGTGCAAGAATTGTTTGTGCTATGCTGGCAAGGATTTCTGGTTTTGATCCCGCATCACTGTTTCAAGATTCTGTTCATTTGCTTTGATCACAGCGTTGATTCCTTCAGTAGTGTTGGTCAACTTTTATCTCCATGCCATAACCCTATGCTACATCCAGTCTTCGGATCAGTTCTCATAGTTCTAAATCCGTCCCTGCCAGCCTGTCAATGTCATCCGTAAAGTGCAAGTTACGACCTTGTATATGCTTTACTAGATATTTGACAATCTTATATACTCCTTTGGCTTCATTTCTGTCCAGTTTGGGCTTCACATCATTACACTGCAATTCGTGCCTCTTAACTTCAACCTGATTTCTCCACTTATAATTACCGTATTAGTGGACCATTCTGAAGTCTTCTTTGAACTCTTCAATTTCCTTCTCTTATTGCACAAATAAAGTATTTATTTTGTAATCCAGGGCTTTCTTTTTTGTCTGTTACTTCCCTAGGATCTCTGTTGCTGTGCATGTTATCGCCGCATTAAAAGCATTTGTAATTATATATCTATAACTGGGTCTTCCCGTAGGATAGTAAGTGGTGCAAATCTTCCCATCATAGCCCTAACGCTTCTACAATTTCCGGGTGTTTCAATTTGTCATGGCCGAATCTTATAGTTGTCTCCTTGCTCATGACTTTCCTTAGACGGAGACGCACAGTCTTCATCAGAAAGTCATGATCACTTCCTATATCTGCCTGGGGAAGTTTCTTGGCAGCCTTCAATAAACTTAACCAAAGATAAAACCATATTCAATAAAGACAGTTTAGGTCTAGAATAAATAAGAGCAAGTGGTCTAATGGTTTTGATGCCCATCAGTTGACAAGGAGGACCGTGGATCGAATGTTTTTATATGGGGGATGTGTGTGTGAAATAAACAAACATAGCCGGCATGTGATGTGGCAACCTGTAGTTCTCTACCCCACCAATGGGTTAGTTTTTTTATAAATATGGTTGGTTGATAAATCATCAATCAATCAATCAATTGATAAATGTTTTTTTTAAACTATTTAATATGCCATATCCCCACCTCCTTCTAATCTGTTTCTTGTCCCTTCTTCACTCCAGCTACTGTAGTCAGAGTTGGCATATTTTAGGAAGTTGCAAAGCATTTTTTGCGTGCTTTGGCAGTATGATTTCTGTAGTAAATTATTTTTACTATGAGAAAGCAAAACCCCATGCACAAACTCTCTATGGTCACCTTTTTTACAAGCTTTTATTTAACATGAGATGACCGTTGTTCCACTAGACCTAGTGTCTATTTCTCATATTTTAATTTTTAACCAACTTTCCCATAACTTGCATAACCTGGAGACCTGAAATTGTGTACATAGCCTCTACTACTACTACTAGGTCTAGTGCTCCATGTTAAAATTACACTTCTGCACTACCAAAAAATCTTATCAATAAGTGAGTACCGAAAAACTTTTTTTTAAATGTACTTGATCTTTTACAACATTCAACATGCAATTGGGCTTTCCTGTTTCCACGTGGTCAAGCAATAAAATAACTTTTTAGGGTTACGCATGTCAACATTTCCAACCGTATTTACCACTAATACTGACACTAATTTATACCTGTTAAAATATTATTTATTTAAGTGTAGTAACATGAATAGACTTTGCAAATATATGCACTCATAATGATAGTTGTGTTGACATTTCCTGACAAGAACCGCGTGGGGCAATAAGCTAAAATTAGTAAAATTTTAAAAATAGCCGAATATTTTATAATGAAGGTATACATCAGTTTTTATAAACTATAACCGACTTTAAAGCTTTTATAGTAAAGAAACATAACGCAAATATCATTATTTGCACAATTGTGGGTGACATTTAAATTCTTATACTATATTAAATTGACAATTATATGCGTACCCGGGATTGTGCATGCGCCCCATGTTGGATCACGGTGTAGAAAGGAAGTAAGCTGAAACGGAAGCTCACACTGCGCCATCTACCCGGTGCAAACACAATTTTATCATAGTTTACATAAGTTCCTTCTACTGCGCTTTTCCGCCTTTGGTATACGATCATGTCTATCCAAAATTTCAAATCCGTGTTAAATGCTTTTTTCTCTTCCAATAGCGTTAACCTGCCCAATATTTAATATCGATCTCATCATATGGTTCCTTCATCTATGATGTTGCTTGTTGTCACAATGTACTTTAACTTTCTGATCGCAGGAACTATATGCAGTATTCTGTTTTATTCTTCTTCGCTTTTACCACTAAGTTGAAAAAGAAAAAAAAATATTCTTAATTTGTTATACGAGCCTATATATTTTCTTCATCGTTATCATCTTGCCATCAACCAACCTTCTCCAAACAGACAGGACGTGTGTTATTTTTTTCAATTCTTTTCAGCAGCTCCGTATATTTCTTGAACCGGTCCCTAGTTTTCTCCTCCGTGTGTTGTTATACTTCTTTTGCCCTGTGGGTTCCGTTACAGATATTGCCTGGTGATACTAGCTTGAGGCTTTCGCAATGTATGACATCTTGCTAAGATGTCCTGTTTCACTTGTCTTTGTCCTGTTCTCTCCAATGAACTTTCGTTAATGCCCATGCATTTAAGTATTAAGATTTTTTATTGAAAAGTGCCGTTCTGCGACGTTCTGTAAAGAACATGCTTACTTTATTTTCTAGATAATAATGTTTTGTCTCGATGGCCCTTATTTGGGTCTTCCTGTTATTCCGAAAGAGATATATATTTTAACTTTTGAATACTTCTAAAGAACTATTTCTCGGAAAAGTATAATTTTCGTTAATAACCATGTCGAACCACTGCAGGTCAATAATTTTCTCATGGATTAGTTGATAATGCCTTGCAATCGCTTAATATTGAGTTTGGTCATCCAACATGTTTCCCCTCCATAAAAAAGATGGAAATTTGCCTTGGAGTTAAAGATCTTTAGCTTTAGGTATGCATTCTGGTTATTTTAGAGTTCCATATGATTTTCAAAATATAAAAGTGTGTAAAAAAAATACGTGTATAGGTATGTTGAGATACCCCGCTGGAACAAACACATACACACACAAAAAGCCCACGTTTTGACCAAAAGGCATTCTTTGGGGGCAACATGTGATACACTTATAAGCTAACGCTTCGTAGAAAAAGATATGAATACATCAAAAAGAGATATGAGCACATGAAAAGGATATGGCTTGGCTTCGTTTGTTCTTAATCTCCTGCTACCAACCCCTGAAAAGGGCTTAAGAAGCAGAATGTAGTCCAGAGAATGGAATGCGTTGTGTCGTAATTGACAGCTTGACTGAGGTTTTTGCACTTTTCGGTCCAACATATCCGACTTCAGCAAGCATTTTTTTTAGTACCGGATTAGAATTCCCTCTTCGATCCCTTCTCCTTAGCCAGTCTGCCCTGTTGCAGCCTGTTATCCAGGATCACCACGTGGAGGTGTAGAAGGATCTTGAAATCTCTAGTCCGCTGGCCCTGACGCTAGCAGTCAGCTATGGATCGATGACCACTGCAGTTCATGCGCTCTGAAAAGGATATAACAAAGATACTTAGCTAATTCCTAAATATGTCAAATAAAATGCTGTTTTACTAGGGATATTCTATTTTTGTATTTTCTATCTGCATCTTCCGACTGAGGTTAACAGAGTGCCCATGCATTTAAGTATAAAGATTTTATTGAAAAGTGTTCCATTAAATTTACTTTGCGTTCAAGATAATAAGGTTTCGGTGCGTGGTCATTATTTGAGTCTTCCTGTTATTCCGGTAGAGGTCTATATTTTGGCTTCGCTTCGTTTGTTCTCAATATCCACTGCAGCTCATGCACTGCTCAGCATCTTGATCATCTATATTTTAACTTTTGAATACTTTTATAGAAAGCATTTCTCGGAACAGTATATCATTTTCATTATTAAAACCACATAACCACATATTCACTGGCTGAAATACCTGGTATATTATTGATATATTTGTGTTTTGATTATACAATGAAAACAACTAAGCTTGTGCTGTATATATCTTGGACCGAGTGATGAGAAATCATGTGTTGGATGGAAAGGTGAAAATATTGCAGTGAAGCTGTAAACTGCGACACAGCGAATTCAGTTCTTTGGACAACATTCTGCTACTTGCAAAGCCCTTTTCGGGGCTTGGCAACGGGAGATTGAGAACGAACGAAGAAGAAGTGTAATGAGGCAAATACATTAGTTGAAGGCAATTTCAGGAAAATGGGCTGATCAACACCCCGAAATAAGATTACTACAATGCTTTAACTGGAGAAGAGATAGTTATCATCACCAGACTGGGAACCGGTTGTAATAGACATATAGATCATCTTTATTACAAAATTCTGATTAAGAACAGATGACAAGTGTCCATGTGGGGAGATTACCATGACCGTGAAACACTTCCTACAAAGCTGCACGCTCACGCAGGAAGAAAGTCAACAATACTGGCCTCGCGAGACAGATATGGCACACAAGATGTATGGAGATAAAAACCTTACAAATAATGGTGTTATTTGTAAGAGAAGCCGGGATTGTGATCTGCGGACCAACGAAGTAGAATATGGCTATATAGGCCAATCATGGCAAGGCATACTTTAACGCGCTCGGGACACTAATATGAGGAGTCACCGGTAGAGTCATCGTGTGTCCTGCTTTCTCAGGCGACGCGCCTACTTTAGGCCTCCGTGATGGTGTTTTGCTCTGCGATCTGAGCTCTGTTGGTAATGCTAACACGCAAGTGGAACGGTCCTGTACAAGCAACTTCCTAGAGGTGACATCAACGCTGTAGCTTTTCAGAGACACTTTGAAGTAATCTCTGTAGCGTATATCTGTGCTTCTTATAAGAGGCTGCCTGTTTTGAGCGTACCGTATAACACTAACAGCTGTTTGGGGATGAGCTCATCTGGTATGCGACAACTTGACACGCCCATTTTATCTGGGTTTTTTGCATGTTAGCCTTACTAAGAATTCCAGAATTAAGCACTTTGTCGTGTCCTGCTACCCAATCAAAAGCAGACTACGCAGACATCTCCAGTGAAAACGATTTAGCTGTCTGTCGTACCTACACACTGTCCGTGTTTCGGAGGCATGCAGCAGAGTGGTTAAACACTACAGTACGATACACTATAACTTTAATGGTGTCACTGATGCCATGTCGGCTCAAGATGTTTGCTTGCAGTCTCTCAAACGCAGATCTCGTCTTTGCAATCCTGCTGTTAACCTCAAAGTCGATATTCGCATCTCTAGTGAGTGTACTGCCTTGCTAGGTGAAGCTACAAAAAGGATGGAGTAAATAGGTAATGTGGAAATCTCAGAACTTCAAGCGCTTATTTGGAGCTACTGTCTGGTCGTGAAGTGGCCCTCTGCCATGAAAGAGCTGACACACCTGCTTCGAAAGCACCCATGCTGGGAACATTCAATTTAGATAAGTGGAATGTACTCAAAACAACATGCGACTGCATGTTAGAGGAAAACATGAAATCGACTAATCATCATGAGTTGGAAATTCAACGTGGAGAGATGTCTGAGAGTACGAAACGAGAGTAAATACAACCAACAAACTACAGAATTCATTAATATTTATACACTTCGCATTTACCGAAAGAGACTGAAGCATCTGCACATTGGCCAAGACTGCTGCAATGTTCCGGGATTCCCACTCTCACCGGCCACCGTCCCACACTGCGATTCAAGGACGTAAGCAAGAGGGACAGGAAGTCATGCAACATCCCATCCGAGGGCTGGAGAACAATTGCTCAAGATCGAACTGTTTGGAGACAGTTGGAAGAACCAAATGTACTGCTGACGTCCGTATAGGCCTTCTTCTTCTTCTTCTTCTTCTTCTTCTTCTTCTTCTTCTTCTTCTTCTTCTTCTTCGTTCTCAATCTCCCGCTACCAAACCCTGAAAGGGCTTAAGTATCAGAATGTAGTCCAGAGAACGGAATGAGCTGTGATGTAGTTTACAGCTTGGCTGCGATATTTAACCTTTCGGTCCAACACATCCTACTTCAGCAAGCATTTTATGAGTATCGGGTTAGCATTCCCTCTTCGATCCCTCTTCCTTAGCTAGTCTGCCCTGCTGCAGCCTGTTATCCAGGATCACCGCGTGGAGGTGTAAAAGGGTCTTGGCAGCTCTCGTTCGCTGGCCCTGACGCTAGCCGTCAGCTATGGGACGCTGACCACTGCAGCTCATGCGCTGCTCAGCGTCTTGATCCTGTATAGGCCTTCTGACTGCAGAGAAATGAGACAGACTGAAGAAATCAAGGAACAGCCAGGCAAGCCAGCCTCCTCAGAATAGTTGTGCGATCGGTGGCAGGGACTGTCACTCGCGAATTGGCCTTTACAGCCATAGTATACGGTGTCGAAATACAGGAGACAGACCTGGACAAAACTCACAGGCGCCACGCGATTGGGATATAGAGACTGAGACGCCTATGATAATGACTCTCATCTGCACTCTTTGACATCTGCAAAATAAAAGAAGTTGTCAGAATCCAGAGTACAAGGCCAGATCGAACACGAGAAGCAATGAGATAAAGGTCCCGTTTATACGCTAATGTTGTATATTGTGGAATATGGTGTTGGGCCCATATTTTTCTTTGATCAATATCACATTGGGAGTTGATGTGGTCAGCATCACATCGACTGCCTTTTCTGTCCCATATTTTCTCTGGATCGACTCCGGAACTCAGCAATTGAATGAATATCTGGCATCAACTGGGAATTGAACCTAGAACGCTCGATTGAGCAACTAGTGCACTACCCACTACTCTACCATGACTCCTCAATGAGATTTAGAGCCATTCAAATTGCGTGCTGATCGTGAATGCACTCGTCTTCATAGGCGTCTCAGTCTCTATAGATCATGTGCGTGGCGACCTGTAAGTTTTGTCCAGCTCTGTTTCCAGTATTTCAACACTGTATTTCGGCTGTAAAGACCTATCCGCGAGTGATAGTCCCTGCCACAGATTGTACAACCATACTGAGGAGGCTGTCTTGCCTGGCTGTTCCTTGATCTATGCAGTCTTTCTCTTTTTTCTGCAGACACTATGCCCCCTCCAACTGACTGGCGCAAAACACAGCACAAGGCACTCCTCATTAGGAAACAAAAGATGAACAGAACAAGATATAAGTCTAACGATGGCCAACGACACAATCAATGTCACGTCGATAATTTTAGTTTATCCCACATATGTGAAGTCAAAGAGGCATAACGTGCTGTTCTTTGAACAATTCCGTGGTGTTAGCTGGCATCCCTAACATTATCCCCGATGAACTTGTTATCGATATAATTAACTTAACTTAACGTCTTTATACTGGTTTAGAAGACCCTGCAGAGTCTGTATACAACCAGTTACATTTACATCACCTTGCTCTAAAATCTATGCGCATCCAGTTTATTCTTAAACGCATTAACTGTCCCTGCCTCCACCACCTCCCCTGGCAATGCATTCCAAGCAGACACCACTCTCTGACTAAAAAAATATTTCCTTATATCTAATCTGAACCTCTCTTTAATCAGCTTGTAGCTATGCCCTCGTGTTATTGTAGGTGGCTGTATTTAAAAAAAACTTGTTATAGTCTAATTTATCGATTCCTCTGATCATCTTATAAACCTGTATTAAGTCACCACGAATTCTTCTCTCTTCGAGACACTGTAGGCCTGTTTTTCTGAGTCGTTCCTCATAACTGTAATTCTGGAATCCAACTATCATCTTTGTCGCTCTTTTTTGTATTCTTTCTAGCATGTTTATGTCCCCTCTATGATAAGGACTCCACACCTGTACACAGTACTCCAATCTAGGTCTAACTAAAGCTTTATACAGTTTGACGATCACTTCCTTGCTCCTATGTTTAATATTTCTTTTTATCATACCTAACATTGCATTTGCCTTTTTCACTGCTACCTTAACTTGCTCACTCACCTTTCCTGTATGATCTATTATAACCCCTAGGTCCCTTTCCTTATCTATCTTTCTAATATTGTTTTCTCCCATTCTGTATTTATGTTCCATATTGGATCTACCCATGTGGATGACTGTACATTTATCTACATTAAACTCCATTTGCCAGCTTACAGACCATTCTCGAATTTTATCTAAATCCGACATCAATATATCCACTTCCGCTTTAGATGAGACACTACTGCATAGTTTTGTGTCATCAGCAAATTTTGCAATCATGGATCTCATATCAATGTCCAAATCATTGATATATATCAAGAACAAAATTGGTCCCAAAACCGAGCCCTGTGGCACACCACTTTTCACTTCACTCCACTCAGAGTACTCCTTATTTATGCCCACCCTCTGCCTTCTTCCTGTTAACCAATTTTCAATCCATTTGGCAACTTCGCCACCTATTCCATGTGATTTTAACTTTCGAAATAATCTTTGATGAGGTACTCTATCAAAGGCCTTTGCAAAGTCTAGATAAATAACATCCACTGGCTCCCCTTTATCTATGATTTTAGTAACCTCCTCCATGAATTCTAATAGATTTGTTAAGCATGATCTCCCTCTAGTAAACCCATGCTGACTATTTCTAATTAGATTAAATTTTTCTAAATGCATTACAATGTTTTCTTTGATTATTGACTCTAACAATTTACAGACTATGCTCGTTAAACTCACCGGTCTATAATTTGCCGGATCTGATTTTTTGCCTTTTTTGAATAAGGGGATCACTCCTGCATCTTTCCAATCCCGTGGATTGGCTTGGCTTCGCTCATTCTCAATCTCCCGCTACCAACCAAAGGGCTTAAGTAGCAGAATGTAGTCCAGAGAACAAAATGCGCTGTGTCGTAGTTTACAGCTTGACTGTGATATTTGCACCTTTCGGTCCAATACATCCGACTTCAGCAAGCTCCTATGTTTAATATTTCTTTTTATCTTAGCTAATATTGCATTTGCCTTTGTCATTGCTTCCTGGACTTTTTTTTTTTTTTTTGTTTGCGTTCGCCTTATTTTCTCTAATCCCCAAGGCGGTGTGCGTTGCACTGTGTTTTTATTTTGCACCTGTCGGCCCAGTGCATCCGACTTCAGCACGCATTTTATGTAAGGGTCTGCTTCCTCCTGCATTTTCTAACGGTTTGCTTCCCCGGTGTAACGGCCGGTGCTGTGATGGGGATCGAACCCAGCACCTTAGGTTCGTGAGCCGTGCCACTTAACCACTAGGCCACGCCGTCCACTTGCTGGACATATAATTACCTAATGATTTCATCAAGTTCACAGCCTCATTGAAATCCAAGTATGTGCTTTGCGGTCTTAGGCTTGTGAAATCTCTTAATTATTGACGACAGGGGATGGTGTGAGCTAGGGGTTAAGGGAGTCGGCTCACAACTCGAATGTGCTGAGTTCGCTTCCTAATCACAGCACTGGCCGTTACCTCGGGAAAACAATCCTTAGAAAACAGGAGGAAACAGACTCTTACATAAAATGAATACCGAAGTCGGATACACTGATCCGACAGGCGCAAAATAAAAACATAGTGCAACGGACACCACTTTGGGAAATATATAAATTAGAGGAACGAAAATATTTTAAACAAATTAAAATCATTGAATACCAAACCGGGATCAAGATGCTGAGCAGCGCATGAGCTACAGTGGTTAGCGGCCCATAGCTGACTGCTAGCGTCAGGGCCAGCGAACCAGAGCTGCCAAGACCCTTCTGCACCTTCACGCGGTGATCCTGGATAACAATCTGCAATAGGGTAGACTGACTAAGGGGAAGAGATCGAAGAGAGAATGCTAACCCAGTACTAAAAAAATGTTTGCTGAAGTCGGATGTGTTGGACCGAAAGGTGCAAATATCGCAGTCAATCTGTAAACTACGACACAACGCATTCCGTTCTCTGGACTACATTCTGCTACTTAAGCCCTTTCAGGGTTTAGTAGGGGGAGATTGCGAACGAACGAAGAAGGAGAAGAAGAAGATTGGCTTCGTTTTCTGCACTTGACGCCTTCTCATAGAGGTTCTCAATTACCTTCACAATATTACTATTGATCTTGTAATGCTTCATTGTTGTTTATAGCGCCTCATGCCATACTCTGTCGAATTTTACAAAGCCTTTTGTTACTTTATTTATGTAGTCTTCTTGCGTCTTTTAAACTTGATTGTATCTCTCTGTTTGTTGAATTGGTTTTATCGTCGGTTTCCATTTTGTTCTTATGGTCATCGTTTCAGCTTTATGGTCAGTATCAACACACAGGTTGGGAATAGCTCTTGAATCGGTCACTTGTCTGTCTCTACATTTCTTGGCTAGTGTAAAGTCTATCTGGGTTTTACAGTTCAAATCATGCCGCCTGCACCTGTATTTGGGAAACAGTGTTATTGTAAATGTATATAATAAAATAGGTTTGAAGCGGAGTTTCTAAACTGTGGATAAAAAGTCACAGTTCTCCGAAGAATATGCCTAATGCGTTATCTGACTAAACTAAATCAAGCATTTCGATTGGATAACAGTCTAACGTAAATTCTCCTGACCCAATGAACAGACTCGTTTCAACGCGGTTCAGAATTGGGCCACCATATTCCTCGTGCGCACGGCTGTTGTAGTTCAACAAAGAGGTAAGTCCTGTGATTGTCGGGTGATATTTGGTAAATGTTATATATCAAATAGTAATAATAGGTTATAATTATATAAAACTTTCATCAAATAATATATTTTGATGTGCTATATATGAAAAAAGATATACGGTGACTACTCTATGAAGCTGACTGTTCCACGGCGCATAGTAACACCGCATGTTCAAGATAACCAAGTATCTGAAATGTCGTCTGGAACTTGCCTCTGCCTGAGTCATGCAAAACGATTTTTAGGCACGGCTTACATGCGCAACTGACTTAACTTACTTTTACTAATTTGTATGGAATCTTAAATGACTAAATTTTTGTGATATTATGTTCTAAAATGTTTATTGCTGGACCTAATAGTTTTGACACTGACAAATATGTGACCTGGTGGTAATAATTGCGGGAATGTTAACCCACTTAAACTACCACCGATGTCAAAAGATTTGACACGAGGACCCTGAGGAGAATTGCACAATTGCAATAAATTATGAAGGTATTAAAGGTTAACAAAAAAGGCAGTCGTATAGTCGGCACCTCCGTAGTGTGTGAATGAAGACTTAGCGTTAAGGATGTCACATTATTCAACTTTCTGTTAAACTGAACGACTTACTTTTGTTTCGCGTTTGGAGGAGGTAGCTCCTTCACTTGCTGCCTTTTCCTAATTCAATTCAGTTAGTATTTTAAACTTCATTACTTTACTATGATTAACAGAAGATCCAGCTGTGAATGTGATTCCTTAGCTTTGAGAGAATGTATCGTTAAAATAAAAAAAAAATGAACAGAACTGTCATATGATAATAATAATTAATATTCAAGGTAAGAGTAGTCTCATAGTTAGCAGGCACTGCAGCTGTCGAGGATAAATGTGTTTTGTACTACTACTAGACCTGAGTTTCTTCTTCTTTGTTCGTTCTCAATCTCCCACTACCGAACCCTGAAAGGGTAAGTAGCAGAATGTAGTCCAGAGAACGGAATGCGCTGTGTCACAATTTACAGCTTGGCTTTTTTGAGTACCGGGTTAGCATTCTGTCTTTGATCCCCTCTCCTTAGCCAGTCTGCCCTGCTGTAGCCTGTTATCCAGGATCACTGCTAGGAGGTGTAGAAGGGTCTTGGCAGCTATGGCTTGCTGGCCCTGAGGCTAGCAGTCAGCTATGGGTCGCTGACCACTGCAGCTCATGCGCTGCTCAGCATCTTGATACCAGACCAGAGTTTGAGGCTGGCTAGTTCTCTTCCTCGTTCCCTACTCTCACAGTAGGCCAGGTACCTATTTACAGCTGGAATGTATTAATTTTGTGAACCTGACACCTTTACTGCGAGAAGCGGGCACTCTATACCACTATGATAGACAATAGAATAGAAATAGAGACACTCATCTTACAAGTGGACCCCGCTGAAGTCGGATGTGTCGGACAGAAAGGTGCAAATATCAAAGTCAAGCTGTAAACAACAACACATTCCATTCTCTGGACTACATTCTACTACTTAAAGCCCATTCAGAGCTTGGTAGCTGTAGATTGAGTGAAAATGAAGCCTAGTCATTATACAAGTAGAATTATTCTCTGATAACGAAATGTAGAAAAGGGTCATGTGGATTAACCCTTTGACTTTGAATCTTGACCCACATGTGGCTATCACCAGTGGCAACACTAGACACGCTCTATGGCAGTGTCGACAGCCTCAGTAAAAAATACAGGTTGACGTTTGACAGCGTACGAAGAAGAAGAATCTTGGCCACCCAGTCTGTAAATTTCCATTCCCCTGTGCTTCTGTGAAAACGTGCACAAGGTAGATATTTGAGGAAAGTCTTACTATTACTATGAGTATGATAAAACTATTTGCTCTAATTTAGTTATTCTGTCTTAAAATTCTAAAATTGACTGACCTGATAACCTCCAATGTTCCTACTTCAGAAAAGTATGGAATATATTTATTGAAGACCGTCTACAAAATTTACTTGATACATTTGGTGGGATACCCCTTCTTTGACTGTAGTCGGATCCCCAGAGGAACAGATCTGCATTGATCATAATCAATGGTAATCCGAATCATATACATGTAATTAAAATAACTGATACATTTCAGAATAATCACCATCTAAATCCAGTTTATCAGCCTAAAAATCTTCAAAATTACTTTTGGCTTGTTCTGTTGTTCACATTGAATAACCTTTTCCTAATTTTCAAAATCACTTCATCACAAAAATCATAGTGAAGTCGGACTCAGATATTTACGCAGCAATATCTATTTCCGGAAATGTGTGTACCATGTAGACTCACTATATGACTAAATTCCAAGCAGTATAGCCCAAAATACCCCTTAGAATAATGGTCCACCTGTCACACCAATAAAAGGGTGGCTTAGCAAATGGAGTATTTACAAACATCCTGATATATAGGTGTCACGGTTCAAAAGGTTAAAAGCACTGGGAAATTCAGACAATAAAGAAGTGATGGATACTACAAAGATTCAAGTCCAGTCAATTGTATCAGCTGAATTTTTCATGTTATATTCATATATAATGAATCATCTGGACAGACTTTGGTTAGAAGACTGAATAGCCATCCAGTTATCCCCCCCTTTAAAAAAAAAATACTGTTTGGTGTATTATGTCAAAGTGTGTGTAATCTAATTGTCAAATTGTCTTGTCTTAGTGAAAGTGATCATTTTGCACAAATTACAAGGAACATTGAAATATTTTTTTTAATGGTAAAAATGGATCATTGCAAAATCATGCATAGAGGCCTTGCATCATTCAATATTTACAATATTTGTAGGGGAACTGAGAAGCTAATCTGGTCAGGCACAACATACTGACCAGGATGTTGTCAGGGTCATGCGCAATATACTGATGACACCTCTCTTTCATGTAGTACTCCCTAGAAAGTCTATTTCAAGGCAGTCTGACTAGCGAGATTGGGATTGGCATGATTCCCTGTAGTAGAGAGCGACACGCAGATGAAGCCAGATAACACATAGCACTACACGGTAGACTTCAGTCTACCTTCATCAGTACACTCAGGATGTGAGGAAGGCTACTGTAACCCGCTACCTGATGTCCTTTCAGGGTGCACAAAAGAGTAAACATACTCAATTGTGGGTTATCCGTTATTTTAACAACAAATATTTGTAGGGTATTTGGGAAACGCCAATGTTATTGAAACTGCCAAGTCGAGTAATTGTTTCCTGTAAAGAGCCCAGCTGTAGTGGCTATACTATGCTTCACATGAAGTTAGGTAAAGAAACTATTGTCTATTTTGTGTAATTTCAATTGTTTTGTTTTTGTTCACAGGATTATTAAACAAAATGTCTGAGCCTGAAAAGTAAGTTTTTATAATTATGTATGCATGTTTTGCTGTAGTTGCTTTGTGGTAATTTGAATGATTCATTAAAAAAAATGTGGTTTCTCTAAAATGTTATAAGGCCATATATATATGTGTGTGTGTGTGTGTGTGTGTGTATATTATATATATATATATATATATATATATATACACACACACACACACAGAATTTAGAACTTGCATTTTCCCTGTGGCAACGTACAAATGTAAAATGTGGACCGCCACACAAGTACTTGAGATAAGGATTCAATCTTTTGATCCAAAATGCTACACAAGGGCGCTCAAAATACCATGGATGGCAAAAAGGAAAAATGCAGATATCCTAAAAGAACTGGATCTAGAATAAAATTGGTAGTAAACATCTTGTCCAGAAAGCTGAAATATTTTTGCGACATCAAATGTCATAATGGCATAGAGAGAACAATACTGGAGAGTATGGTGCCTGAAAAGAACAGGGGGTAAAAAAAAAGATTACTAAGGAAAAGCCCCAACCACCTGGCCAGATAAATTAACAGAAAACGCGCATACATCCTTGAAGTAGAAACCAAAAAGTGCGAAGCACTCAATCCAGAACCCTGGACACAGGACCGGTCCAATATAATCTTGTAGGTTCCTGGGTTAACGAAGAAAAGTGAGCTGTTGGCAGCAGAGCAAAAATTCCACACTCTACGGGAGCTTAAGAGACCGCACTCTAGCAAATCATGTAAACAGATGGATTTGCCTCAGTGAGCGATAAATGGAGAGACATTGGAATCTACATTGAACACCCCAATGGCAACATACAGGACAGGATGGTACCAATATTTCAGAGCTAAAGCAAGAGCTGTTCATGCAACAATCCCGATTCTCAACCCAGATTCTTATCAGCCAAAACAGTTTATCAGAAGAAAACGGTCATTCTAACAGACTCACTTCCACAGAATGGGTCTCAGAGACACTGCCACGTGCGATTGGGGAGCACCCAAGCACATATTCTGCAAGAATGCCCTATCTATGCAGACCAAAGAGAAACAGGCTGACCCGAGGGAGCGATCATGCTCATAAAGCTGGGGGGGATCGCGAAGACCTGAAGCGCAGAATCTTCTTTGTGAACCTCATTGGACTAAAAGTATAGCATCATTTGATCGATGAAGAAAGGTGCCTGGAAAGTGGGGCAGAGGCAGACCGAAGAGGACACAAGACATCACTGAGGTCCTGAAGATAACAGACGGGAGTTTTGGCTAGAGAATGAGTTTTACACATCAGCTGTTGTGAGAGCGACGTTCTGCAAAGGACATGCTACATGACGATAATGATATATAATTTAAGATTCTGTTAGTAAAATATTTTCGCAGTACATCCAGAAGAAAAGTGTCTCACAATTTATAGATGAAATTATTGAACATTTAATAAAATAATTTCATTTCTTCTTAGTCCTTCAAGCGATGCTGCAGCTGATACAGAAGAGGACCACGCTGAAGATACCGGTATATATAAAATTCTTGCTCTTTCAATGTGTTGTTTAAATTTATTTTCAATGGTGACAATAGTTAGACACTTTGATCAATTTATTGTTTAAAAAATAGGCTTATCTTCTTTGCAATACACCAACATATAGCTTGTTGGACAGTGTAAGACAGTGCCACTTAACCTTAAGCACGCTATGTCCGATCCCTTCTAACCAACTCGGCTTACAAAAACGGTGTATGGAAAAAAATAATTTTTTTTGAACGGAGTCACTCCCGACAGCCATTTTTTACTGCTGAATACGCCCTCCATATATACATGATATTTTGCCGGTTAAAGTATCGTATGTTCGATTACAAATGGCTTTTGAACAGTTTTAATTTTGTATACGCCGTTTGGAGCAAGCCGACTTTTCGCGAAAGGGGAAGTAGGTTGTTGGGAAAGATCTTTATCGAGTAGATCTGTTTATTTTGTTTGTTTAAATGAAAGAACTACGTTTGAATTGGAAACTAACAGTTGTGTCGATATTGTAAACACAGTATCGATACGTTATTGTGGTTTCCATGGTTTTCCATCGAAGCGACTAGGCCTAGTGGTCGAGTCCAAATTTTTTCCAAGATTTTCAAAAATTTTCAACTTCCATCTTTTTGAATCTAAAAAACTAACAAACACACAACAAAAACAATAACACCCACATGTTCTTGAGGCTATTGTGTGTCTACACGCAAGAAAATCACATTTATTGACAAACAAACATAAAAATTTTCTAAGACGACTACCATAGCGAGAAATTAAGAAAATTAATTAGGTCCAATTTTTTCAAAAAATGCTTGGCGTGCTGAAGGTTAAATAGGAAAAATGAACATTACTATAACCATCCCTCGATTACAAAATTTTATTTGAGTTGTCTCCGTTCATCACAGAAACATGAAGTCCATGTTCATCACAGATACATGAAGTCCGTGGTCTCTTCTTTGCCTGCGTTCGTTGTCAATCTCCCGCCACCAAGCCCTGAACAGGGCTTTGCAAGTAGCAGGATGTAGTCCGGAGAACGGAATGCATTGTGGCGCTAGTTTACAGCTTGACAGCGATATTTGCACCTTTTGGTCCGTCACATCCATCTTTGGCAGGCAATGGCATCTAAACACCACCACACACATGTCATAAATCTCTTTCAAATTTCTCATGATGACAACCCTTGTCAAAGAAGTCTCAGAGCTGAAATCACCGATTTAATCTCCATTCTCATACTGGAAATTGTCATTTATGCACTACTCCGCTTGGCTGCAACCCTCTCTAGCAGAAAAGCCTCATCCCAGTTTCTAACCCCATAGTACCGATTCATCTTATTCAACTTTCAAACTCCACATCACTCTGCATTCTGTGCCATGTGTGATGACTTGTGATCTATCTTACCTTGTATGTCCCTGCTGATGTGACAGCATATATATACAATCTGTAAAAATGTAGATCTACAAGCTACCTATCAAATGTCCACTGTATTCCTGTTTTTCTACCCTCTTGCTTGCTGCATGGTCCATACCATGAGAAAGATTATTGGAGGTTGTAGGCATCTCTGTCTGACCCCAGTTTGAACTGTAAATGGGTCTGACAATTTGCCTTTGCACAGTATTCTAAATGGGGCCTGTTATAGAAATCATGTACAATTAATATCAAAGACGTGTCGGTCCGAAACAGGGGAATATTGCAGTTGAGTTATAAATTAGCGACACAACGCATTCCGTTCTTTGGACTACAGCCTGCTACTTGCAAAGCCCTGTTCAGGGCTTGGTTGCCAGAGATTGAGAAAACGGAGAAGATGTATAATTCTTATAAATTTATCTGGTATTCAATATACCTCAATATTTTCTAAGTTAACTGTACAGTCTATAATAGTAAATCCTTTTCCAAATCTATACAATTCACGTATAGAGGTGTCTGACACCCTATAGATGGCTCTAAAATAATTCTTAGCATTGCTATTTGATTGTCTTTAATATGTAATTAATAATGTTGGATAACCAGATGATATATATTTTGGATATTTTCATCCATTTGAAGATTGTAATGGACTTGAGCTCACACTTTAATTTTTAGTTAGTTACCATTTGGGATAAGTGACTGGCTAACTGGTTAGGAATCTGTCTTCTACAGACCAGGACATGCATTCAAAACATGTGTATGACAATATTTTTTCTGAAGTAAAATAACCCATTCTGTGCAGTGCAGGATGACTACAAAGGAAGGGTGGCATTTATTCCTCGTCTTAATTTTTCCAGGGGACCTCAGCAAAGGGATGCACCTTATTTTTACTTACACCCATGCCTAATAAGCCGCCGGAAGTTTAAAATACCTATTACTGATAGCCGATATCATTCAACTACCTGGCAACAGACATTAACATGCCTGTTGGAATACCATTATTCCAAGTATTCCAAGCGAGGACCAACACCTAATGGTGCCCGGTTCGAAAAGAATAGGTACATTGTAACCTTTCAAGCATATCTTCAAAAACAACAAAAGAGGGTTCAAAAACAACAGAAGAGGGCTGTGCATGGGGGTCTAGCAACCATGTCATGTAAAAACCACTGCTATTGAAACTAAAAATACTTCCATGTGCAGGCTTCCAGTAAAGGACCTGTTGTAGTGAGGCACTTATGCTTCACTTGGAGCAAAAAGACGAATCATTATATGGACTATTGAATGTCAAAATATATTATTTTGTTTTTAGAATGTATGATGACTGAAATGAGGCTTCTTTGGTATGTTTGTAAGGTGAAGGTGGTGACAGTCAAGCAATTGCACATCAGTTGATGAAAAACCCTGGGGTCTTGGCAGCACTTCAAGACAAACTTTGCTCAATTGTGGGCTCACCATCTGGCTATATACAAAGGTAGGGGCATTACGGGCGGTTTATTCCATCTCAAATTTTAAACGATGTATAGATTTGTTATATATCCTGCCAAAGACGAATTTGTCAAAAACAAATGTTACGAAGTTGTGAAGAATATTGTGTTGGATATCTGATTATTGCTGTATACATAGGTCACAGTTGAATACTTAATGGAACATACTTGTTTGTGAGGTTATTCATCTTATGCAAAAACAAAACTAATTTTGTCCTTATATATTTTACAAACATTTCCATTCATTGTCCGGTAGTCCCAAACTATTTTGCCCATATTTTTGCAGCCTCAAACTAACTATTTTAGCATTAAAATATGTCACTATTGTAATGTCTCTTGATTATTTCTCATTAAAAATATTTTGCAATTTATGGTAGAAACTTAGTCGTCATTTAATTGATATTGCATGTTGTAAAGTTCTATACATTTTTTTGTTTTTGGTATTGAAGGATGCCATGTTGTTAAGTGTTTATTCGGGGACGGCGTGGCCTAGTGGTTAAGTGGCACGGCTCACAATTCGAAGGTGCTGGGTTCGATCCCCATCACAGCACCGGCCGTTACCCCATGGAAGCCAACCCTTAGAAAATGCAGGAGGAAGCAGACCTTTACATAAAATGCATGCTGAAGTCAGATGCACAGGGCCGACAGGCGCAAAATAAAAACCACAGTACAACGCACACCCGCCTTGGGGAATAGAGAAATAAGACGAACGCCCAAACAAAAATTTGAAAAAGTCTTGATCCATGTGGCATGCCACTCAATAAGAGTATTCGGAGCTTCTGATACTAGATTAAAGGCCACTCCTTCATTGTATGGTCCATCCTCTTCTGCTTGACCTAAATATATAATTGTTTAGCATGATGTTAGCTGTACCGTACTGTTTTACCTTCCACCTGCGCAACCATTCGGTTGCCTGGCACTTAGCTATCAGACTTGGTCATGGACATATTCATTCAACACAGTGGGATCTGGTTACCTAAGCGTTCTATTATTAGCAATTGAAGTTGATTTCCACAGTACAGTAACTATTCACAAATATAAAAGCAAGTATATATGAATGGAACATATCAGAATAGTTAGTAAAAAAAGAACATTTTATGTACAGGCCAAATATTTGTAATAAAGCAACAAATTTGGATTACTTTCTGTATGGGGATTTAACTCCTAATAAAATTACATAGGAGCATCTAGTAAGCAATGTAACCAGCCATAGCAAATGACAGTTCAAAATAAACTTGGGGAGCATCACTGTTTTATCATGAACAATTATAATTGACATATGATGTTTTTAAGCTGTAAATTTTTTTCATTTTATTTGAGACTGCTTAAAATATAAAGGAACTTTTTTTGAAGATAGCTAAAATAAAAATTCATACTTTCAGTTTGCCAAAAGAAGTGAAGCGACGAATAAAAGCTCTAAAGAAACTGCAGAATGAAGTGATCAACATTGAAGCAGAGTTTTACAAAGAAGTCAATGCACTGGAGCTGAAATATGCACCTAAGTACTCACAGTTATTTGTAAAGGTAGTCATCCTTTAGTTATTATATCAGCAAATGAGACAAGTGAATGACTTGACAGCAGCCAGTGACTAATAGCTGGCTGCTTGCATCAGGGTTAGCAGAACAAAACCTTATTCCTCCAGTGATGGTTCTGGAAACAGATACTGCAACCATCCAACCTGGCTAAGAATAGGGATTGAAAAGGGAAGGCAATGCCAGTTGCAAAAATTGCATGCTGAAACTGAATGTGTCTGGCCGACAGTTGCAGATTTTGCAGCCTTGCTATAAACTACGGCCACATCCTTTTCAGGATGGCACTGAAGAAGATCAGCGAATGCTAATACCAGTTCGAATAAATTATTTATATTCTTTGGCGTATATCCTGGAAGTGATGTTGTGTAGTAGTTTACAGCAAAGATGCGATATCTGCGCCTTTTAGCCCAACATGTCAGATTTCAGCTTGCTTTTTTTGAGTACCGGGATTGCTTTCCCACTTCTATCCATTGTCCAATCTACACTAGTGACTAGTGCAGCCTGTAAAGTGGAGATGGAATAGGATCTTGATCAGTTAGGTTTGCTACAGTGATGCAAGCAGTCAGTTATGAGTCGCTGACTGCGGTCAGCTCATTCACTGCTTCATCCAATTGTTTATATAAAGTTACTGCTAATATGTTTTTTATTGTTTAGGTAAGGAATGAAATAACTGATGTTAATTAATACAGAACATTGAATGAGCTGATAGCAGCCAGCCAGGTCAGTGAACCAGAGCAGACCAAAACTCTTATTCTGCCTCCAGGTGGCAGCCCTGGAAACACGCTACAATAGGGCAGGTCTGGCTAAGAGAATAGAGATTGCAGTGGGAAGGCAAACTCTGAACCCAAAAAAACAAAAAGCAAGCTGAAACTGATGTTTCAGTCAGGAAGACGCAGATAACCAAGCTCTTTTTCAGGATGAACGTTGAAGAGGAATTAAAATCGGCAGAGGTAACAAGATCATGAGTCAGCGGCCAGCGACCCATAGCTGACTCCTAGAGTCAGGGCCAGCGAACTAGATCTGCTAAGACCTTTCTACACCTCCATGTGGACCAAAAGGTGCAAATATCGCAGTCAATCTGTAAACTACAACACAATGCATTTTATTCGCTGGAAAAATCCTGCTAATTGCAAAGCCCTTTTCAGGGCTTGGTAGGGGGAGAATGAGCGAAGAAGAAATCAGCAGAAACATATACCAGCATTATAGAGTTTCTAAGAACATAATAGTAGCAGCTAACTTGCATGAAGTATGATTGTTAATATTCAAAATTATCTTGAGTAGCTTACTTCACTATTTTAAAGGGGAGGAAGACTGTCTCGTCAGGCACAAGATACTACTCAGACATGTTATTCAGGGTCAGGTAAAATATACTGGCCAAGACCATCACCTCGGCTTCCTAGTATCCCTCCCTGGAAATGGGGTTAGGGATCGACATGATCCTTGTAGTAGTAAGCGGCACGCAGATGAAGCCAAATTTCTCCCTTTTGTTCCGCAACATTTGCTGAAGCTGTTAACTTTATGTACCAACTTCTTTAGTTGCCTGTTAATGGATAGGAAGTGACAGTGGTTGACATTGTTACATAAAGATAGACTGTTTCAGACTTTTTGACTATTAACAAATTTTTCTTAGCGAAAAGACATTTTGACAGCCAAGAAAGAGCCTACAGATGAAGAGTGTGACTGGCCTAGTGATGAGGAGGAAGACGAGAAGGATGAAGAAAAGTTGGCGGTAAGTTTGTAGAATAATATCACATAAATTCTACACAAATGTAAGTATTTTGTTGATATTTGGGGTTAGTTTAGGCTGTTCTAAAAATTACACCTAATTTGGTGCAGTTGTTTTCAGTTTTCACATTTTACAGAAGGCACGTGAAGTTTAAAAACTGCTCACAAATGAAAGTCCAGCACCAGCAGGAGTGTTTACAATTTATGCACAACCAGAATGAATGTTCCTACTGTATTCAGAATATAGGGACACACATAATTAAATTATACACACTAGCATGACTGCAGAATCTTGAACCTTTCCTGAATTTGAACTGTTACTACCATTGTCTGATTTAAAAAAAAGGAAAATGCTCCCATCGTCAGTAGATTTAGTTTCACTTCATCGCTTGACAAGATAGAAGAAATTGAAATGTTGCTATCATATATTTAAAATGACAGTAAATATCTTCATAGTCCAAATCTTTGGCTGCCAGCCTTTTTGTCAAGAGACTCAACCTAGTATTCATGTGTTACTTGTCTTATACAGTCATTTACTCTTAGAATAAGTGGCAGAATATTGGGAGTCTCAAGACACAGTATCTGGTTTATATGCCTGGAGTTAGCATACGTTAGGGCAGAGTAGCTAGTCTCATGGCATAGTACCCCATTTATATCCTTGCTCCAGTCTACCCAGCTGCAAATGGATATTAGACTTACTATTTGGGAAGGCACCTCAGAATAAACTTTTAACACAATAAAATTAAATCTGACTATCCTCAGTGGCAGTGTCTGTCTGCTTATGATCAGAGCTTCAGTATGTGAAGTATAGAAAACAAAGTAATAGGTATGTGCTCATTAATTTGCAGTGTTTTATGATTTCACTGGTAGGAGGTATATTAGTTTGCTTTATGGACACCTTTTACAAACTATTTGATGAACCATCTGGGTGCATTGATCTTCAATGTAGCCCGAATCTCAACAGGCAGAACTCAAGGACAAAGCAAATGTGAAAGGGACAAAAGAGGCAGGTGGTGATGCTGAAAAGAAAGAAGGTTAGAAATTATTGAAAATCCTCTGTCAGTTCATCTCATCATGTATTATATCTTGCCTATAATTAATTTACCTATGGTTATCTAGTAAAATAAATTTAAAAAAAAAACCACATTATTTTAAAATTCAAGTAAAAACACTAGGAAAAGCACAACGAAGAGATATTAGTATCGATATACTTGACATTTTGACGCGAAAGTTGAAAGAACAGACGAGAAGTGTGCAAGGGTGTTTTGGTTTGGGACACAGTAGTGAGAAAAAGAAGTTGAATTCTGCATAGAAAATACCCTCTTCATTGTCAACACCTTATTCAATCATCTGATAAGACTATACTCATGGACATCCCCTGATGGTACCAGCAGGAACCAGAGATTTCATCCTAGTACAACAAAGATGGAGTAAAGTGTGCTGTTAACAAAAATGCTCCTAGGGTGGATTGTGACACGTATCACAAACAACTGGTTGTAGTTTTCAAGATAGACTAAGAAGAGGGACCAATATGTATTAATGTGTAAAGTGATACGAATTGAATATAGTGTCGAAGCCAAAAAGTTTCAGGTGTTGATGGTAGTACAAAAGATGACATCGAATAAGTTAACACATGGGACATTTTTAATCTCTTTTGTGCAAAAAATGACGTAAGAAATGAGAAAATTAAGCAAAAGTGACAGAACCAGCACCAGATATAAAAACTGTTAGAAAAGTCAGAAGTAAAATAAGGCAAGGTACATAATGGACACCTGTAAAAACATGAATAACTACAACAAAGTGGGAATGGAGTTGTCTCTAAGGAGATTAGTATACTGACGAGAATTCCGTCCAAAAGAGTACAACATATTTACAAAACAAATATTTTCAAATATGTTGGACCATGCACGAAATTTATAGTACCCAGTATCAATATATGGAATGAAGTACACTTAGCAATCAAAAGCCTAAAAAAAGGAGTTACCAGGGTTTGATGACTTCTTAGTGGAACTAATACAGGCAAGAGGGGAGACCAGTGCTCACATTTATTATGTACTGTGCAAGATAATCCGACACAGCACAGAGTGGCCAAAAGAGATCAGTATATATATTCTTCTCCCAAACAAAGGCAACCTAAAGCTGGGCACTAATTAGCCATGCTAACACGTTCCTCTTGCGGATTACATTGAAGAGGATAGAAAGAATGCAAAATCCATAAAGTACAAGCAGACTTCAGAAAAGACCAAAAATAATATTTAATATGAGGAACATCTATGACAAATTTTGTGTGTATAAAAATAGATCTGTATACATGCTTTATCGATTACTCCAAGACCTCTATTGCATAAAACATCAGATGTTGTGGAAAATCTTGATAGATGTGGGATTTCCAGTTTATCTAATCCATCTGATCAAATCATCAAGAGCAAGCTGCTGTCAAATTATCTGGCAGAACATTAGATTGGTTTAAAGTACAAAAGGAATTAAGGCAGAGATGTATCCTCTCCCCATATCTATTTAATATAACATTTATGCAGGGTGCATAATGAGGAATATTGAAAGTTTCAATCCCTTTACAATCAGCTGATACAATATCGCAGAGCTGAGATATGCAGATAACATAAGGGTTAGAGCAGCTAATTGTTTCTGGGATTTTCTAGTATATGAACCAAATTTTAAAACTTTCTCAATTTTATGTCTCGGAACAATATCCACCTTTATAAATGGAACTAATTGAACTATAAGAACTCTGATCTGATTAAAAAAATCAAGGATGCTTCACACTGACTTCTAGTAAAAATAATCATCAGAGAACAAGTATCAAACACTCTATCATTTGCTTAGAAGAGAATACAATTTGGAAGCATTTACAACTAGTAACAATTTTCAAAATTCTAGAATGAATTCAGATCTAGAAAAACAATTGGGTGCTGCAATTTCAGTTATTTTACATGAACAGTGATTGGCTTGTGAGAATGTAATAAAAGTTCTATCTGATACAAAATTAAGTTTATTAAAATAAACATTCTGTAACAGATATCACAATAAAACTATATTTTACTGTTCATCTAATTGTAATTGTACATTTTAAAATACTAATGACATAACTGAAATTCAATTATTTGTTAAACTAGATTTTTTTCAAAATAAATACCAACATCTTTACATTTTAAAATCATATCGTATGGTATGGCCCATCGATATATTTAGAATTTGGTATTTCAGGTGAATTTTTTTTATTCTAATCAAAACCATTACTAAAGTCCCTTACTTCTGTATCCCAGTAAGTCTGTATCTAAGATGTGTTGAATATCCATGTGTAATCCAGATTATTAGTCTCATCAAATCGGATCTTGGTATCCAAATTTCATCTGGCCAGCAGGTGGACTGGCATATTCTAAACACATGAAAACTAGAGGAATGTTATGAATTATACTGTTTGCACACAAAACGTCACTTTTTTGTGCTCACAACACATGTATTTTGGCCATATATCTCTGTACCCTTACCAAAGACCGTTCTTCTGTGTCCTGAATTGGGTGTGTATTGAATATCCCAGGGTAATCCAGATGCGTGATCAATTGTCAGATGTTTACAGTGAAAAATGCCTATCAGAAATAACTATGGTTGTCCATGATAGTCATCAGCAATTTCGTAGATGACCTCAAAACCTGAAATTCTGTATAGAAATAGACTGACAGAATATAATGTGTAAAAGAAATTGTAAATTTTGCTATGGGTCAGCTCAGTCATCTAAAACTTAGAAAGTTTTAATATTGTTGTATAAAACTTGGAAACCGCTTCTCTGTTAGGGATAACTTTGAAATATATATATATATAACTGAAAAAACCAATTACATCATTTGCTAATTCCACAGAAGAGGTCAAGGGTATTCCAAGTTTCTGGCTTACAATTTTCAAGAACGTGGACATGCTTTCTGAAATGGTCCAGGTATGTTCACCAATTTAGATGTCCGATGATTTGACTGTTTATTATTTGTTGTAGCCAAAGCCAAGTTTTAAGTATCTAGTATTTCTTGATTATATTTACTACCATTTTGCAACGAGTTGGGTGTCATAATACCTATCCACTCTATTTCGACATGCAATTGGCAAGTGACCCTAATAGGGTAAGATGGTAGCATATGTATCCATCACCATCGAGTGCCTGTTCAGTTTCATCTGCACAGCAAACAGGTTCTCACTAATCCATCCAGCCAGAAAGATGTTTGGTTAAGAAACTTAAAATGGAAGCATATCTTGTTTCCCCAGAATGAATGTGAAAGCTGGGTAACTCAATGTCACAATGGAATTGTAGTGCTGGGCTGCCATGTTGCGATCACTGATTCTGGTCAATGAATGGTACAAAATTTCAGAATGGGTGAATTAACTCACAAGAACCGATTGATATTAGGATGTCATGATGATCATCGACCCAAATGTGTCAGCATTCTACTTTTAATTAACTCGTACTTCTGCTTTTACATGGATGGTTAAAAGGGTTGTTTTGTTTGTGTTTGTAAGCAGAAAATGACGATTTAAAGAATAGTATGGTAATGAATTGTTTGTTCTCGTCTTCTACAGGACCACGATGAGCCCATTTTGACTCATTTACAAGACATTCAAGTAACAGTTCATGAAAAAACCCCAGTTGTAAGTAAATTGTCTTGATTTATATTTCCCAGTTTAAAAAAAAATATATATTATATTGACATTTGTATGTCACGAGATATTGTTTTTTGTGATATTTATTCAGTTATTATGCAAATCACCAAACATTCAAGCACCAAGTGCTATAACGTTAGTTGCGATTGCGTAATAATGCTTACACACTTGCTACAACAGATATTGGTTAAATGTCTGTGAGGTTTATTTGATGTTATTTTGTTTCTCTTTGCACAGGGCTTCACATTAGAGTTTCACTTTGAGACAAATGAGTACTTCACAGACACTGTGCTCACTAAACGCTATGAGATGCGATATGAGCCAGACCCTGAGGACCCATTCTCATACGAGGGACCAGAGATCATTAAATGCACTGGGTATGGTTATTTGTAATAGTTTTTTTGACGTCTACAATACATTCTTTATCAGATTTTCTTAATATTGGCATGTCAAGCTCTCACTGTTGACATGTCATTAGGGTTAAAATGAGTTTTACAAATTATTACAGTGAAGCGTTTTTGGCAGTTTAGAGATGGCTGTATACTTATTCCCTCATTCTGAAAAAAACTTAAGAACTTATGAATCAACACTTTTATGAAATTGTTTCATAACAGGTATGAGTCTACCAACTTAGATATCTCATCACTTTGATGACACTTAGGCCAGAGGTGTGTAGAGGCTACCTCACAGTCCTTGTCAGTGAAAGACCCAAACGAATCCACAGAAAATTGTTTAGGAGAAGGAGAGTTGGGAAACATAAGAGTAAACAGGACACCACCTGAGTGCAAACAAGAACAGGGCAAGATTGTTAGATTTGCCCTGCCTGCTCTAGCCCAGCCTGTTAATTAGTCGCTGTGGTAGTCGTCTTTCAAAATTTGTAACTTTTATGTTTGTTTGTCAATAAATATGATTTTCTGGCGTGTAGATACACAATAGCATAACGAACATGTGGGTGTTATTGTTTTATGTTTGTTAGTTTTTGAGATTTAAAAAGATTGAAGTTGAAAATTTATGAAAATCTCGGGAAAAATTTGGACTCGACCACTAGGCCTAGTCGCTTCGATAGAAAACCATGGAAACCACAACAACGTATTGATACTGTGTTTACAATATCGCCACAACTGTTAGTTTCAATTCAAACGTAGTTCTTTCATTTAAACAAACAAAATAAACAGATCTACTCGATAAAAATCTTTCTCAACAACCTACTTCCCCTTTCGCAAAAAGTCGGCTTGCTCCAAATGGCGTATACAAAATTAAAACTGTTCAAAAGCCATTTGTAATCGAACACACGGTACTTTAACCGGCAAAATATCGTGTATATATGGAGGGCGTAGTCAGCAGTAAAAATGGATGTCAAGAGTGACTCCGTTCAAAAAAAAATTTTTTTTTTCCGGACACCGTTTTTGCAGGCCGAGCTGGTTCAAAGGGATCAGACTGTGGCGTGCTTAAGGTTAAGAAAATTAGGTCAAATTTTTTTCAAAAATTATATAGCGTGCCTAAGGTTAAGCAGGAAAAATGTAATCAGGCTACCATGAAATGAAATGGGTTGAGCGGTTTGGACCTCACAGAACACTGCGATGCACTTGGGCAGTAGTGGTCATCCATTGCACACACGTCCATATCCAGTCTGGTTTCAGTTGGACTCACGGGTCTATAAATACTAGGTATACATTTGAGTTTGAATTTATTGTACTAATATTATATGTAGCTAGGAGCTATGACATTGGTCTTGTCATTCTTAATGCTTATTCATTGTTTGAATAGATGCAACATCAACTGGAACAAGGGAAAGAATGTGACTGTTAAACAGATCAAGAAGAAGCAGAAACACAAAGGCAGAGGCCTGACAAGGACAGTAACCAAGCAAGTACAGGCTGATTCTTTCTTCAATTTCTTCAATTCCCATGCAGGTTAGTATTTTATAATAATGCTTTATAAGTTCATATTTCTCGTGCTATGTTTTTATTTTCTTATCTCCTACTAGTTATGCTATAAAATGTTACAGAAGCTTATGCTGGGTGTCAGTTTGTACTTCTTGTATACCCATATCCAGATCATTATTTATATCAGACTGTTTTAGGGGAATGCGTGGGCTAGTGGATAAGTGACACGGCTCACAACCAGAAGGGGCTGGGTTTGATCCTCATCACCGCATCGGCCGGGGAAGCAAACCCTTAGAAAATGGTTTGTCTATGTTAATCTTTGCATCCTCTTCTGGAATTGTGTATTCAGGCAGTTTGAAAGTAACAAGCAGGGGTATATGGCAAAACCTGGGATGATTATGAAAGTTATTCAACTAAATTTTGCCATGCCACACAAAAAATAACAGAATTTCATCTGCGGAAACATCATTTTTCAGAACCTGGTGTTTTACTAAGATTGTTGACTTTGAGCCTGAAACTTTTTTAACACATATAAGTGATAGAAAACCGTCTTCAGGAGCACTATATATGTATATCCATCCTTCAAATATAAATCCCTTGAATTCCACCTAATTCAGAAATTTGAGTCATTTTGAGATCTCTTGCATCAAAATATTGCTCTTTGATGTATATATGCCATCGTATATGCATTTCATGTCTTTGTGCCTTATTCTTGAATTTGAACAGTATCTGTTGGTAAGTTACTGCATGTAAATTTGTCATTCATCTTTCCTCTGTAGATACTAATCCATCTTTGTCAGTATTTCTTGTGTAAATGAGTCACAATGCGCCTATTTCATCTTGTCTTTACTGCTTTTGCTTTCAGTAGCTCCTATTTTAAAGTTCATGTATTTGTTCTGTGGAGATTTTGAACTTTGTTGACTCATTTTTTGTTCAGAAGCTAGTTAGAATTTCTTACTCTGATCTTGTTTTAAAAGTAGTTGGTAACCCTTTCAAGTACTGCCAAATGTTTTTAGAAATGTCTTATTACAAAGCAAGGGCCGTTTTTTTCAAAATAAAATTATTAACCCTTTTCAGTCATGAATAATTTTAAAAATTTATTTCTTAAAGAACAAAGTAATTCCATATGACATAATTTTTTTCCTCTTCAAAATAACTTTAGTCTCATTTGCTCAGTGCCCATAATGCATTCAAAAATCCATTTCTGTGTCGATTTTGATTCTATTGGACAGCTACTGTTTTGGAAATTTGTAATTGGATGGAACTGTTACGACTTCGTTGTACCAGGTACAACATTTTCCGAGATTGGGCGACCAGTTCCCTAATCAATCTATTGCGGTACTTAACCTTTAGCACTCCATGTCCGATCCCTTCTAACCAACCAGGCCTACAAAAACGGTGTACGGACAATTTTTTTTTTTTTTTTTTTTTTACGGAGTCACTCCCGACAGCCATTTTTTACTGCTGAATACGCCCTCCATATATACACGATATTGGGCCGGTTAAAGTATCGTATGTTCGATTACAAATGGCTTTTGAACAGTTTTAATTTTGTATACGCCGTTTGGAGCAAGCCGACTTTTCGCGAAAGGGGAAGTAGGTTGTTGGGAAAGATCTTTATCGAGTAGATCTGTTTATTTTGTTTGTTTAAATGAAAGAACTACGTTTGAATTGGAAACTAACAGTTGTGTCGATATTGTAAACACAGTATCGATACGTTATTGTGGTTTCCATGGTTTTCTACCGAAGCGACTAGGCCTAGTGGTCGAGTAAAATTTTTTTCCAAGATTTTCATAAATTTTCAACTTCCATCTTTTTGAATCTCAAAAACTAACAAACACACAATAAAAACAATAACACCCACATGTTCGTTATGCTATTGTGTCTACACGCTAGAAAATCATATTTATTGACAAACATAAAAATTAAAAAAAATTTTGTAAGATGACTACCATAGCGAGAAATTAAGAAAATATATTAGGTCAAATTTTTTTTTAAAACCGTGGCGTGCTAAAAGGTTAAATATATTATATAAGTTAAGTACCCATTTGTAGACTGTCACATGACGGAATTACAAGCAAAATAGACAGTGAGGTAGGTGACAAGAAATTTGGTTTACGAAAGGAAGCAATATTTTGTATAAGGTAGCGGGGGAAAAGTATATAGAAGTACAAAAAAAAAAGTATCTATAGAGTTTTATAGACTACAGAAATGCTTTTGAAACCTGTACAAATGAGTGCCTCCAAGGGATTGACCTAGATGGAAACGACATTAGACTAACTATTAATCTGTGTTAGAAACAGGTGGCAACAATATGATCAAGAAAGAATCTTTTATCGGATATTAATACAAAAAGAGGTGTGCAATGTAGGTTATCGTGGAATTTACAGATGGATTAAAGGGGGATACCAGGACTGAATATCAAGTGATATTAAACAGACATGCTGGAATTGATAAATAGTGTCTTGTACATTGGACAAATCAGGTGCAGCACAGTGAATAAACTGACAACAAGTTCTATTCCACCTGCACTGGAAACAGGCTGCGTTAGTGTAGTCTCACTAAGATTAGGGATCTTATTGGGAAGGCTAACCTGTACGTCAAAAAGCTAGCTAAAATTGGATGTGTTGGATCATTTTCAGGACGAATGCAGCAGCAGGGTGACAGATCATAACAGATGTAACATGGGGGTGAAGAAGAGAAATGGCCAAAAACACATTAAAGATAAAATTATATTGACATCCATCCAGACAATTAACATATGAGGTCCCTGTGTCACCAACCAACCAAATCTTATATCATTATGAATTTTGTGTTGTCAATGTTTGATAAGAATTAATGTTGTGAAAATTAGCTGCTCAATATGCATGGAAACATAGACGAAGAACAATCTAGTGGATAAAGTTGAAGCCTTTGAAATGTGAATATTAAGAACAATGGGCTACATTGAAGGAAAATCTGAGAAATAAAGGTCATAAAGATATTGAGAATATGAAGAGAAATACTAGAGATTAAAAAGATTAGGTAAATAAAATATTTTGGCCATAAAAAAAAAATTATTTTTAGTTGCGTTTGCCTTATTTCTGTATTCCACATAGTGGTGTGCGCTGCACTGGTTTTTTTATTTTGCGCTTTTCGGCCTAGTGCATCCGACTTTGGCATACATTTTGTGTAAGGGTCTGCTTCCTCCTGTATTTTCTAATGGTTTGCTTCCCCGGGGTAACAACCGGTTCTGTGATTGGGGAGCGAACCCAGCACCTTCGTGTTGTGAACCATGTTACTTAACCTCGCCTTCTCCCGGTCATGCTGAAAATAATACTGGAGGGAAAGGTGGACAGTAGGCAGACATGAGAAAGACAGCTATATGTTGGAAGGCAACAAGAAATGGACTGACAATAGTCTGTCGGAGTGTACCATCAATAGTCTGTCGGAGTGTACCATCAAGGCAAGAGACATGAAGTTGGAGGGCCATTGCAACCGAACTTTAATGCAGAGACAGCACTTGACATCATCAGACCTGAGTGTGCAGAGACCAAGGATTAGTCCTGGTCCCTTTGCGACAAAACACAGGTACTCTTAACTCTGGTGCCTGCTGCAAATGTAAACATGATCTACATAGTTGGTAAGTGATATAAATTTGTAGACACATTTTGTTAGAATTTCATAGATATATGATTTTCATATTGAGTGCCCTAGGTCATCGTTTGCAATTTTTTGTTTTGCAGTTCCAGAAGGATCTGAATCTGAAGTTGTAAGTTGACATTTTTGACATCTTGATTTTTGTTTTCTTACTTCTGATGCATATCCACAAAACGATACATGTTTGTCTATTTTTGATAATTGAACTAGAAATTGTTAGTTTCATTTTTTTTAAAACTAATATTTTACTGTACAATAAAAATTTTCTCTAATATATTTAATATATATTAGGACACAAGTGTCAGAAAGGTGTGTATTTATAAAAATGGTACTAGATGTACTAGACTTTCAACCGACATTAACTTGAACCAGTTAAACCCTAGCCACATATTCAAAAATACATCCCCTGCTCCTAAGGACTCCTTGTCAATGCAAGGGTGATTTTGAAAAGTATTGCCTCCGTCATAACATGACAACAGTACCAAGAACCATGTGCCACATGTGCAAATATTCACTGAAGAAGTGAATATAGGGGCATGCTCCTGGAACATGACACATCAGACATTAAATGGCGACCTATGTCGAAATATGTTTGAAATGTATTGTGATTGAATTTCTGACGGCAGAAGGCTGTGTGCACACCCACATGCACCGAAGAATCACTGCAGATTAAGATTATGCCTGTATGGATGTCAGTACTGTCAGGAGGTGGGTGTAGACTGTAAAAGGCAATCAGGCCACGACGAACCTGCATGATAAGGCTTGCAGCACCAAGCTTGCTTGGACAAACTTATTCTTTTCAGTCGCTGTGTCAGATATCGCAGCAATGCTTTTGAGTCCATCACATTATCCATGCTCTGCTTGGGTATAGGAAAGTGTGTGCGAGATGGGTCCCATACATGCTGACACCGGATATGAAACAGCGGCGACAGTAGATGTGCCACGATGCTAGATTTTTTTTTTTACTTTACAACGGGATGCTACAACTTGTCTGACGTTGCCAGTTGTGTGTGGACCGGGATGGTGACGATGTTGAAATATAATGACACATCACCTAAACAATTCTTGTGCTTGCAGGATGAGGAGATTGAGGCCTTACTAGGTGCTGATTTTGAGATTGGACATTTCATCAGAGAGAGAATAATACCCAGGGCTGTTCTTTTCTTCACTGGTGAAGCTATTGAAAGCGAGGAGGTGAGTAACTGCTGTTTCATTATTGGTGTTTAGATACTTCTGTCAGCTGTGTTTTTATATATAGGTTAGGGGCTGAAGGTAAATGACCTGACAGATGTCAGTGGCTCATGGCTGGCTACCAAGAAAAGAAAAAAGCCAGCGGATATTGTGGTGTCGGCCAAAGGATGCAGATTTTGCAGCTCCACTAAACTACGATGCAACGTTGATACGCCATTTTCAGGGCGCCTGAAGAAGATGAAATATAGGTTTAGCTATAAAAGGCACATCCAAGACTGGACATAACCCCACTGGTTTTGCAACCTAAAAACCAGTTGCAATAGCAAACTTGAAATCACTGGTCTGAAACCCACAGCTCATGAGTAGCATACAGCTTGCAACAGCGTTTTCTGCTGATCTTGGGTGTTGATAATTTAGGGTGCGAATTGTTATGAATTGTTAAATGGCATTAATGTAATTTCAAAGTCTGAATCAGGCTTGTGTTCAATATCTACGAATAAAACCACATGCTCAGTTTTAATATCTAAAGTTGACCAATATTTTTGCGGAAGATAAATTTGTACAAAATGTTTTTTGATACATTACATGAGATACACCTTTGTACCGTAGTTAGCAAAATATTAAAAAGAAATGACTTGCATACGTTGAATCTGCTAAAATTTATTCACAAGTTCTATGATTAGTCAATGAAGAATATGGCAGATGTTAGAGCCGTGAACAGTATTTTTCAAATGACAGTCCTTTTGAAAGTTAAGCAAGCGCAAGAATGGGGAGAGAAAGGAAAAGTGTCCTGTAATAACAAATATAGGCAAAATATTCAGCAGGGAATGAAGATTACTCATGATTGAGGAGAAGAGCAGTGCTATCATGTCATTCAGGTGCATTTATTCTGAAACAGAACTTATGGAATATGAAAGCATAAGTCAACAGTGTCTGCTATCATTAAAAAAAAACCCACTAAAAAGGGCCATGAAAGTTATTCTTATAACCTACGTGTCATAGCAATGTTTAATTTCATTTCAATAAATAGCATTTGTACACGCAGAACATTTTATGTAAATTGTTTTTAGAGGAATTTAATTAATTTACCTACATTATATTATATTTTTTTTACTTCCATTTTTTATTGCATCGGTTCACCCAAGAACATAATCCCAGTTTATAATTAGGGCTAATTAATGCTGGTTAATTTTATTACACGAATATAAGGCTGTAAAGTAGACTGTCGTCATTTTTGTCATTTTTTAAAGATGCTCTTTGAGAAAATAAATGGGGATTGCAATTATGCAGCGATGACAATGTGAAAAGGGCTAGACTGAATACTGAAGGCAGGATGATTGGACAGATGATATTCTTTGTGTATGTCTGTATATATGCACCTCAATATGGGACAACAAGTTTTAACTAAGCTGCTGCTGCTTGTTACCCCGTAGTTTTATAATTTACATATTTTCAAGAGTGCCAGTTTTTTTTTCTAAAATATCTTTTTATTATCATAACCTTAAAGGCTGCTATCAAATTGTCAAGATTTCAATCATGCAAAACCCATTAGAGATCCATATTAGAAAAGTGCCAGCATAATTTTTAATAAATAAATTCTCTGTAACTTCCCAGAGATTTTGAAAAATTAATTTAATTTGTCTGTTGCTTAGATTTCTAATGTCCTTTCTGTGATATATAAAATCGTTGTTTGTCTGTGTAAACGACATAAAATCTTCATTGCATGTCTTTGTTTTACTAGTACTGAGGACAGAACTTTGTAGCTTATTGTTTCACATTGTTAGTTCATGTAGTTAAAAATATCTGAAATTAATTAAACATTAAAAAAATATTTTCTTTCCTCTAGTATGACGATGACGAAAATGAGGAAGTAAGTACTGTTATATCATAACTTAATAGCTATTAAGCAGGGATATCTTTGGGGAAGTTCCTTACTAGGATGGAAAGACATTGGCTACTGCACCTACAAATATGTATTAAAGGGCAAATAAAGAAAGTAGAGCAAGTAGTTAGCAGCCTCATGGTGTAAAACAAATTTCAACAGAAACCAACAGTGCAAAAGCCACATGCAATAATTGTACTATGCACTGGATGGGGTAAATAGAAAACTTATCTTTCTGTGTTATAACATCTGTCACTTTCCTCAAAGTTTATTGTCCACCAGTAGACTTCTTTGTTGTTTTTCTTGTCGTAATTAAGTACATATTAACATTATTGGTAGATTCTGTTTTTACTGCAGCATTCTTTGCCCAACTTTCATTTTCAAGTTGTTTTATTTCTACTGATATATTTCACAGAGCCCAGCCCTGTCACATTTTAATATTTATTTTGTATGTCTATGTGCATGTATTCCTGTTATTTCCTATAATTCCCACTAGTTTTGTAAGATATATGTGCAATGACAATAAACATGCATTTTGAAAAGCAGATTTTTCACTGAATTATTGATAGTGGCTCAATGTTTTGTTCCCACTCTGTCCTGTTCAGTAGAACTTTCTTATTCATTTGGTTGTTTTATTAAACACTTGGGGATTCTAAGGTATTTTAAAAATTGTCATGTTTAATTCGTATTGCATGTTATATATATTTTATAGCTTATTTGTTGACAAAGCAGATGCTTTAATATTTAGTTTTATACATTTATTTAAAGGTCATTATTGTGAATGTATTCCTTAATTTTTAATAGGCAGGTAAAGGGTTTTAAATATTGCAAGCATTTATGAACATTTTAAAGATTTGAAACGGTTGGTAGAAGTATACTGTTGTGTATAAAGTAATTGTTTGTACTCTTCCCAAAGGGTGAAGACGACGAGTATGACGAGGAGAATGATCCTGACTACAAACCGGAGGTAAATTTTAAGACATAAAACAAAACGAAATAAGGGCCATATTATAAACAAATGGAGAATTCATTAAACATTACAATTTATTTAACTGAAAGAAAAAAGTCTGAAAGATACTTTAAAGACGGTTTTTAGTATTTGGCATTATGATGCATTAGAAAACATGACTGGAATTAATGATAATGGATTGATATCATGTTCTTTGGTTATTTCATCAATCATTGACTAAGGCAGAATAAGTTAAGAATATGATAGGCAATATCCAAGAACATGATAGGCAATATCCATTGGCACACAACTAAAAGATGCATATGGACAAAAAGACATTAATTAGTGGATTGTGCTTTGTAGTGTTTCTTTGACACTGCTAATACTTTTATTTCTTGGTCTTCATATTGCTCTGATCCCTGCTCTATGGTGTTAAATGTATCATAAAATCACAATTTACGGCTACTTGCTGGAGTATGAAATGTAAGATCTTTGAAAAGTTTGGTAATTTTCTACATGGCATCACAATTAAGGAAACGGCTCTGAAGTAGATTAAAATAAAAATGAAAAAAACTGTAGTCTTTTGTTACATTGTTATAGTTTCCTCCTCCGTCAACTGATGCTATTTTTTTTTTGGCCTGGTAAGGTTCATGTCGGAGACTGGTCATTGCCATAACATCACCCAAAACATACACACACAGCTTTTTGAGAATGGTTGCTCCCTCGGGTGAAACTGCTTGTTTGGTCTGTATAAGTGGGGCAGTCATGCAAGATGTTACCTTGGATGCTCCGCAATTGCATGTTGCGGTATCTCTAAAACCCATTCTGTGTAGGTGGCCCTTGAGACTGCAATGTCCCATTCTGCGTCTGGTGGTCTTTGTCTGTCCATCTCTTCCAAATATTTGTCTATACTATCATTTTCTGGTTTACATTCCTTGTGCTGGTCTCTCCATTCTGTCCTCAGGGATCATTTTATGAATGTCTTTACATTTTTACTTATTTATAGCTTTGTGGATGGCGAGTTTGCATGTTACCACTTCCGGCTTTCACAAGCTCATTTGCATTCTTTCCAAGGTTTCCACAGTAGGCTGAAATCCACTGTAGGATTAGATGTTTTTTTGTGACAGCAGCTCGATGTTATATTTTATTTCTCATCAGTCTATCTTGTTTGGGGCTTGAACTAGAGTCTGTTAGAATTGCAATTTTGTTGTAGTTGTATTTTGGCTAATCTGAATCTGAATTGCTGCATGTACAGCTGTTGTAGTTTACAATACCTGTCCTTTTCTGACCTACCACATTCAGCTTTCAGAATGGCACATTTTTGGGACCAGGTTTGCATTCACTCACTCTTGTATCCTTAATCTTTGAACCAGAGCCACCACTCGGTGGCAGAATAGGGTGGGTATTCAAGAGCTTTAGATTATTGCTGGAAGCAGTCATGTTCTGAGGTATGGCTGACTGCTGTCATCTCGTGCACTGCATTTTCTACCCTTGAGTTCATGTGAACCATTGTGCAACTGGTTCTATTGTAGGTAACCTGCTTCAAAGTTCAAGGTATAGGTACTGGATTCACTTCCCAGTAGCAACACTTTGCAGTCTACCCAGTTAGAAATGGGTACCTGATTTTACTGTTGGGGAGAACTGCAACTAGTCAACCACACCTCGCACAAAAAGCAACCTGAAAAACTTCATTCCTGAATGCATTCTTTATCTCGGATGTGCTTTGTGTGCACTTAAAATGGTGGTTTCTGTAACAATCATGTTGCTAGTCACATTTTACGACATGATTGGTAGGTTACAGTGATGATAAAATCAAAAGTTGTTACTGTATGAATATACTCATGCTGAGTTCATTCTTGACTTGTCTTTGGTAGCGTTTAACAGCGGATCTTGCATCTCGAAGCGTACTTGAGAAGGTGGGTCAGGCAGGGTTCTCCTGGCTGTAGTGGAATGAGGTTTCTTAGTATGTTCACAACTATGGGGATTACAATGTCAATCTCCATCTCATTGGCCAGGCTGTGGTGTCGGTCTATTTCCAGGGGGCCTTGATTGATCAGTATGCTTCATCTGACCTTAATTGCTCTTTATCCCCATTAGACATCACAGGCTGTACAAAACAAAATCTTATAACACTTAACACAAGTTCTGGTTTTTGTTAGAAACATTTACAAAAATGTATAACTACTTAGAATTACATTGTATAAATATCCTTAGGTAAAGACCTATATACACAACCAGTCAGAACGCTTGGCATGCATGCATGCCATTTGAGTGTGATGACTCATCTGAAGCCCATCATTCTTATTTATGCAACACATAGCACATCTCTTGGTGATGGTCTGCAGTTTTGTTGTTATACTCTCCATTACATACCAAAAGTAGAACATTTGTGTTGAATACTGTATGTGGAATTTCCTGGGAGATTGCTGCATACGACTGAAAGCAAATATAGCTGTTAATCCAGGAGTTTACCAGTTAATCCAGCATTGTTGTTTCTTCCCAAATAGTTACAGCTGTTTTTTTCATTTATATGGCTTACTATTCATCTAATTTCATTTTGTTTTATACATGTCATTCTATAGTTATCTTTCTGCTGCTTCAATTGTTAGTCTATTTTTCCTGTAATTTTTGTTTTTTGAAAATGCATCTGCAAAATCAATATTTTTCAAATGCCAACCGTATTCCTGTCTTATGTCATATAATCCATAACTAAGGTTGGGCAAAGTAGGTATATGAATAGTTCTTGTGAATCTTGAAGGTTAATTTTGCAGTCTTGATTTGTTTTACTGCGTAATACAAAATATAAAATAATGAACCTGTGCTGCTAGACTTACTGATAGTTACTAACATGACCAAATTCTGTGGGAATAGGTAATCTGTATTATAGGATAGCTCCTGCGGAATTTTACTATATGATAGTATTTTCACAAACTTTGTACTAGACAAAATGTTAATAATATTGTAAAATACTGAAGACACAAAATATTGCATTTCAGTTCCTAATCAGTGTCATAGTATTAAATAGCTAATTACTTTTACTTGTTAAAGCTTTAATGGAAGACTGGCTAGTGTATAGGTTTAAGCGTGACTGGTCACAATGACATGGACAATCAGTAAGGAGAGAACAATCACTTATATGGCACACTGAAGACTTGAATATAATGAGAAAAACTATTTGTTGAGGCAGGCCAGTCTGAAAAGAAATATTCAGTACATCAGAAAGCAGTTATTTGTTTGCACACATTAAGTGAAGAAAGTTGGAACAAATGTTGACAAACATAAGATTGGACAGTCGGGGAATTATTGAACATTTGGTAAATGGCACTTGAACTAATTATGTAAGTAGACGTACTGGAAGTTACGTAACAGAATATCTGAGAAAGCAGTCTCATGCTTATAGAAACGTACTTTGCAATGGAAAATGTCAAATGTTCTTTTCCTGTTTTCGTTGGCAACTCTACAATCCTTCTTGTAACATTGATGAGAATGTTTTGTTTTCATCATATTTTATTATACATTTGTCCATTGCATTCCTCTCTTATCTATTTATGAACATAAGTAATTTTGAGAGTTTGCATTGTTGTTATGCTATGTGCCACACTGCCTAGGTTTGAAAAATCTGCCAATTAACTGCAACGCTAATGTGTAACTGATAATCAAAAGTATTCACCGTAAGAGAAAGTACAAGCGAGACTGAATAGTTTGATCACCTCTTATATCTTGTTTATATTTTTATGGTTTAATTCTCAGTATGCACTTTTTTCGTTAATACATTGTTCCAACAGCACCTTCATTATAGAAACGGCTTTCTCTTAAATGCCTTAATCAGTTTGCATTATGAACACAGTTATCGGAGACATGGCTGTATTCATTTCGCCAGCATCGCATTGACTTTTTTTTATTCAATTTTTGTTTAAATTTTTTTGTTTTGTAGGCATCCAACTAGTGATTCAAGAGATGCTAAGTTAGGAGATTGTCGGTATGCTAATCACCCATGGTGACCGGCCATTGTCCCGTTGTGTTGATTGTACTGCAGACACATGCATGTGGTTTATTCGGTTTACTTATGAAGATAGTCATATCCACCCTAGTTAAGAGGAATTTTACATTTTTCAAAATAACTTAAAATATTACAATTTATTCTTCTTGTGCACATATACTTGAGTTAATTTATGGAAACTGCAAAAATACTTGACTTATGTTTTGGAATTGAAATCGATAAACAACCAAATTACATTTTTGGTCATTGAAATCTGAAACTATCATTCTTTTTTGAGGTTTTATTGAAATTATAAGTGGCCAAATTCTATATACTGTATTTAAATGTTATGTGCACATACAACTATAACCCATATAAGACTCTGCATGTTACTTGGGTGGATATATTGCCATTTGTTTTGGTGCTTGTGTACCATGTGCATCTTTTTCCTTTGTTTGATTGTTAGATCAGCTGTAGGTGATAAATTTGTTTTTGGTTTTTTTACATTTAATTTCATCACTTACTGGGAATGGCGTGGGGTAGTGATTAAGTGACATGTCTCACAAACCGAAGATGCTGTGTTCGCTCCCCAATCATAGCATCAGTCGTTACCTCAGGGAAGCAGACTCTTACTTACAGTGCATGACGAAGTCGGATACACTGGTCCGATAGGTACAAAATAAAAACAGTGCAATGGGCACGGAATAGAGAAATAAGGCGAATGCAACCAACAAAAAAAAGAAAATTTGCACATTAGTTGGAAGATATGGTATGTCTTCCTTTATAATATAAAAGTATTTTTGTCTTCTAAAATGAAAGTATGTTGTGTCTTTTACCCTTGGGAAGAAAGAACAGGCCACTTTAACTTTCCAGAGTCATTAAAATGGGTTATGTACATAGCTAGCAACATAATTATGCAAAACAAATTGATACAGAAACGACCACTGTAATGTAGTCTGTAGTCCTTTACTTCAAATAGTATGGTGTCAAAAAATATGTTTATAATTAGTATAAAATACATGGCGTCTTTCTTTATTATATGAAAGTACATCTTCATATACCCATCAAGTTCCCTTTGGAACATAGGGCAGCAACAGGTCCTCTCCATATGTTCATATTCTGTGGTAAATTCCACCTTTATCAGCATGCTCGGGATGTGAGGATAGCTACAACTACTCGCCACTTAACATCCTTTTCAGGGCGTACAAAAGAGTAAACTTTCTCATTGTGGGCATTAAACAACTTATTGCCATTGTTTTGTTCACACGTATATGCAAACCCACCTTTGCTGCTTCATTTGTCTGTCCATCTTTCCTTGCATGTCATGTTTCTGCAAAATTAAGAAATTCCAATTGTCAATCAAATGTCCACTGTATTGTTTTTCTACCCTCTGTTGTCTGTCGCATCACCCTGTCCATGACCATAAGAAAGGTCGTTGAAGATAGGTCTGCCGAAGACAGATGTCATACCAAAAGGTGCAAATATCGCAGTCAAGCTGTAAACTAGTGGCACATTGTAATCCGTTTTCCTGACTCCATCCTGTTGCTATTAAAGCTTTATTCAGAAGAAGAAGATAGTAGGCATTCCAGTTTGGACTAAATGTTTCTGACAGTTTACCTTTGTGAATAAATCTAGTTTCTGATAGTTTACCTTTGTGAATTATTCTACATGTGACCTCTTCATAGAAATCTTGTCTAAGTCTTATAAATTTGTCTGGTATTCCATAATACTTCAGAATTTTCAAAATTCCTGTTCAGTCTGTACTGTCAAATGCCCTTTCAAAATCTACAAAGTTCATATACCTCACAGATTGCTCTATGATAATTCCGAGTTGCTACTTGATCTGTGCAAGATCTTCCTGCTCTGAATCAGAAAGTATATACTTATAATTTCTGCATCAAACTTTTTTTTAACAGATAATTGATTATTGTAAATAACCTTGTTTAATTAACCGGGTTGAAAAGAGAACATTGTATTGACCAGTTGAAACTTGTTTTAACCCTTGCATTTAAGGACTAAAAACACAATTTTATTTGTTATTGTAATGATCACGTTTCGCTTCTAATATGTTTGCACTTATTTGCATTTTCCTTATGTGAATTTTGTTGTTTGTTACTGATAGTCTCATAGTCCACTTTTATAGAACATTTACATATTTAGTTCAGTGTACTAGTTCCAGAAGGCAACACATTTGTAAGTTATAATTTATTTACTTGATTTCAACTTGTATGTACCCATTCCTTTTCTAGCAATGGATGTAAAGGTCTTTGCTTGTGGTTTATAGTTTCTATGGAATTTGGTCGCGAGTCATGGGTTATAGTTTCAAAAGGATGTGGTAGCCATATGTCTCCTTAGTAGCCTCCTATGATGTACCTGGTAGGTTAGTGCTATTCTTTGGTTCCAATTTGAGTCCTGGTGAATTATACTTTCATTATTATAATTCATGTACCTAAAGAGTAGCTGTTTCATCTGTTTGAGTAATTGCAAACCAATAGTCTATGCCATATATTGTGGGCCATTATCTGATAGTCTTGTTTACTTCTAAGTTACAACTACGGATGTACCTAAGTTACTATTCTACTGAATGCGAATATCGAGTATTTGGCATAAAAAGTCATTGATTTTTGTGACAAAAAGTTTGTATTACTTTGGACATTTGTATGGCAAGTGATTGAGTGCAAATGATGAATATGCTTTAAATGTTACACCACCATGTGACATAACTGTTTTACACAGTGAACACACTGTTTTGCTACCGTCCTCCTCACTCACATTGTGATGTTGCTTTTCCATAACGATCGTTGCTATAGAATATGTATTTCTCAATTTGAATAGTCACTATAAAGTATAGCAAAATAAGGCACAGTTCAAGAACTAGCATATAGTTAATGATATTTACAAGTTTGATTTAACCAGCATGCTGCCTATCAACGTAGCAGTACTCTAGTGCAGAATTTAAAGTTATCCAACATTTTAGGTCATCTAATGTGATTTGACATATTCATATACTATTGTCATAATATGGATAGCTCATTTAATAAACAATTTGGCCTTGGATAGAATATGAATCGGTGTATCTCTGGTTTCCGCTAGTTCATTTCAGGGGGTTTTATCCATTTCTTTTGAGTCTGGTGCCAGCACCAATGTTAACATTTCATTGAGTTTCAACAGAGGACCTCATATATGTTGTCTTTCATTTGCATTATGTGAAACTATTTCTACTTTTGACAGTGATGATTCTAATCCTCAACTCGTTTTCATTAACATTAGCTTCTTTAGTGATTGAAATCGGGAATTTGGTTTGTAATTAATGTTGTGCTATAAATGACTGTCTAGAGTTTATTTGTAGTTTTTGCCTTTTGTTAATTAAACAATTTTTGTCTGTTTCCCCTGGTCATCCCCTGTTTCCCCATGGCCTGGAGTAAATCCTTTTGCAAAGGCTTTAGATCTTAGATGCTGGCACCAAATTGTAATGTTTGTAGTGGGGATGATGAGCACCCATAAACTCAAAAATCCTTCCAGTTTGCTCAATGCGAGTCAAAGACTGAAAGTTGTGGCACTTCTCATCCAGATGTCGCAATGTTATCAAAATATTGATTCAAATTCCGGTATGAAAAATTATTAAAGAACAGCTGGTGATTGATCATGGCACTACATTCAGGAATTTAACTGCCCAGGCCAATTACAGGCAGACACTCCTGTATTTTATGATGTGGAGTTGGCCTGTTCTCTTACATGCTGCCTTCTAAGTTGGGGGAACCAATTAGAGTGCGCCAATTGAATCCCATAGCTTTGCAGCGAGAAGCAAGCACTCTTCCATATATATCCATAGATAAATTACTTAGGCAGTAAATATACATATTACACTGACTTATTTTTACTATAAGTACATTACTACTCAAAATAATTTAAGGGCCACGTTAACTTTTCAGTTTCTACAAATATTCTTCATCATTAAATAAACATTTCCCTCATAAACCTGGCGCCTGCTATTATTCAGGGCACTTCAGATCACAACCAAATTGGAATTTATCAATGATTTTCACGTTTGTCACAGGAAGGATACATTTCCAGCAGTGGAATAAATGTCTAGCAAGTGCAGTTTGTGTATTGCTGTACTTAGTGTTGCGGCACCAGGAGTTTTTAATGGTTATGTTGGTGGGACTGTTGGACAATGCCTCACAGGTGACATGTTCTTGACAGATAGTTTCAAGAAAGTGTGCCAAGATGAAGCTTCCCACTTGGTTATTATTCTTCTTCGTACGCAGTCAGACAGTAACCATTATTTTTCGAAAAAAGCAACCGTCATCCTGAGGCTGTCGACACTGCCATAGAGCTTGTCTAGTGTTGCCACTGGTGATGGCCACATCTGCTCTCTCTGATCCTCGTATGTCGGGCAGTTTTGCAGCAAATGCTCAGCGGTCATTTTCCCGGTACCACACGGGCATTCGTCAGTGCCACCTATCTTCAATTTGTTGATTAGGTGGTACCTCAGTCTGTTGTGGCCAGTGCGAAGTCTGAAGACCACGACCTGCTCTCTTCTGTTCAACTGGTAATAGGCATCGTTTTTGGTGTAGCCAGTATGTTCGGTTTTCCATTTGGTCATGTATCTAGCTCTAATAAGCCGTTTTGACTTGTTATTCAATGACTATGAGATTGTTCTGGAAGAAACCAGTAGGTATGGCATACCAAGAATGACAAATGTGCAGCAAGATCGATATGTCATCTATTGAGACTGACAGAACAGCCAACACAATGAGAGAGCAACCAACGTCACTGATAATTCACAACCTATTGGGACTGGGACAGAACAGCTAACCAACGCCACTGACCAGATAATTTGCAGCCAGCTTCACGAGACAGACCTCTAAACTTACACATGTCCATCATGCTGCTTGTCCTCGACATGTCATCAGTGGTCCATCGTTTTACAGATGAGTCAAGGTTCAAAATGTTGTTTAGCAATGGCAGAATTCATGTGTGGAGACTGGCCTAGAGAGCGCTTCCAAGATGACACAATAATGATCACTATGGAGTGGCTTTGTCATGAATATTTTTTCATCGTATTAAGGGAACCTGACATGCTAAAGAGATGATATACTTTGAGCAAGGTGCTGTGTTTGAAGATAACGCTGGTCCTCGGCAGCAACACGTCACGAGGATGAACTACCAGCACTCCCCAGACCTGTTCTGGGACAATCAGCAAGAGGTAACATCCACCACCTGGGGACCTCAACACTTGGTTGATTTTTTTTTTTTATTCATGAGATAATGATATCGAGTTTGCATCATCGCCTGCGGTGGTCACACACACATTACTGGCAGCCCGGGCATGTCTTGAATTTCAGAAAGGGCATTTCTAATTAACCAGCAATTGCTCCCATACAAGTTTGTTGTTTACATGAGTTCCAAATGACTGAAAAAGCAATGTGGTTAGTGTCCCTTGAATTATTTTGAGTTGTATAATTTAAGTAAATATCGTACAGCTTTTGTTGTAGGTTCAAATGTTTCTATTACTGGCATAAATATTTGTAAAAATCCTGGCAGCTCATCAGTTTTGAGATTTAGTGCAATTGGTTGGTTTTCCTGACCTTGTAAAATAATTGATTTCTGGTTTTTTTTTGGCTGTATTTTGCCACAGAATGCAAATATGACATTTTAAAATGGTTCTAGCAAGTTATGTCACCATTTTTTATGATCACTTTTCATATGCTGGTTCAATTTTTCCAGCATATAGATAGATATACACACACACGTGCAAGGTTGCCGAATGTTAGACCATTGTTGTGTTTGATCCTGCACATATTTACAATTTGACAAGAAATTTTTCTTCCACTCTGTTAGACCACAAGATATATCAATTGTAAAAAGTATTCTTGTGACATGTGAATTTTATGCGAGACTGCATCATGCCTTATGTCCATTCTAATTTCCCTCCACTGGTTTTTTTCTCCATTTCAGACTCAAGGCAAGCCTACTGAATGCAAACAGCAATAGATTTCATACTGACATTGTTGCTTCATTGTACTTCTAATAAAGAAAGATTGTGATGAGCAGAAGGGCAAAATTTGTCCCACACTTAACTTTGTCCATAAATTGAATGCTCCAATATTTTTATTTTAATGACAAGATAAATATAACAATCTTTAAATTTACAAACTGTTTTTGTTCATTACTTCTACTTGACTTTGTTCCTGTCTTCTATATTTTCAATGGACATCTATACTTTCATTGGACAAACTGCAATGTATTGTGATAGCATGTGCTTGTGCTGGTAAATTGCGGATGACATTTCAAACTCACAAGAGGGGTAATTAATTATACTAAGCAAACAGGTCCTGACTTTGGGATTTTCCCCATCACCCATGCCTTATTGATATAAAAGGCGGTACAGTAATTTACCATGCAATGTCAGACTTAAAACACTAAATCATACAGAAGTATTGTTATACTTGGAATCGTGGTATTCAAACAGGCATGTTTGTTAGCCATGTAGTTAAAGACTGCGGCTATGCATAGTAGGTATTTTAGGACTTCCTGCAGCTTACTAAGCCTGGGGCAAGAAGGTACAAATAATTTGGGTACATTTTTTACTTCAATTTTTTACGCCGCGGCCATTAAGCCTACAGTACTCTTTTCTATTTCTAATTGCAAAGACACTGAACACGGGAGTCACTACCCAGAAGATCCACTTGAAGGAAAAAAAATCCCGGCCTCCAAGAGCCGGCTCCCAAGGTGGACACCTTAACAAAAAAAGACCTACGCCCCCTTTATATTATTATAAACATGTTTAAAACAGCTGAGCTGGTTTTTAAATTAATTATGCCAATTGTAAAACTTGAAAACATTACAAATCTGCAATCCATGACTGATAGAGCCCAACAGCAAGCAGAGAAACTCAGACTGACAGATCATCCAATGCATCAGAGACAATAGATTTGGAAATGGGAAACTAAAGCGGAGAAACTTTGCAGAAATAGCCAAAGCAAAGATTGTATGAACACCATAACAATACCAAAGCCTGCCTGGAAGCAGCATATCATTCTGGAGGTGGTAGAAAATATACCAGGTATTGGAAACAAGAACAGCCAGACTGAAAAAGAAAGAAGAGACATAACTGAGGTACATAGCGGGAAAACATACACTGACGGTTCTGTAACAAACACAGAATGGAGGGGCAGGGGTATTCCTGAGCCTACCAAATGGTAGAAAAATAAGTCAGTGGCAAACTGGAAAATTCTCAAGCAATTTCAGAGCGGAGGCAGAAGCACTGAAGGCTGCAGTAGAAGCAATGCTCACAGGCGAAAGCCAGATAGTCCTGTTCACAGATGCACTGACCGTGGTCACAGCACTAAAAAGCCAGAAAAATACTGAACTTAATAATTTAAGAGCAGTCCGCACCAAAAAGAGTAGTGGTACAGTGGGTTGCAACATACAAGGCAATGAGGCAGACCGACTGGCAAAAGGTGCAAGACTACCACCAGATTCTAGTGTGACCTACAAAGAGTCCCAAAGGCTTATTAGGGCCAGATACATGGCCAAATGGGAAACAGAACACACTGGCTACACAAAAAATGCCTACTACCAGCTGAACAGAAGAGAGCAGGTCGTGGTCTTCAGACTGAGGTACCTGTACCATCTATTCAATAAATTGATGTGTGGCACAGGGAAAATGACGCTGAACATCTGATGCAAAATTGCCGACTTACGAGGACCAGAGAATGCACATGTGGCCATCACCAGTGGCAACACTAGACAAGCTCTGACAGCTGCTTGCTTCGAAAAAATTCAGATTGATGTCTGACAGCGAAAATCTTAGAGGCGGTGCATCAATCAGAAGCCATCATGCCACATGCTTTTTTTGTTTTGACGCACTCCAACCATTCGTTGGCCAGATAGTTCTATAGCTGACCCTCTATACAGAAAGCTACAGGTTGTCCCTGCAAGAGTTTGTGCAGCCTCTGGATTTCTCAACTTTTAATCCAATGAACGTAATTTAATTTTGATATGGACAAACACTTAACAAGTTGAATGATACTGGTTATTTTCAGCTGTCACCTCAAATGTCAGCATTGCTGAAATTGCTTCCTTCTTTTCATTTCTAAAGGACTTTGACCACCTGACCTTATACTTCACCTGACTTCCTATGGCAGCATGCTGAAAGGGAAAGTGTTTCTAATTCGAGGAATCTTTAATAACATGACAGGCAGGCATACCTTGATGGTGTAACCACTGGCAACATTTGGCTTTGTTCATTCTTAATTTCCCGCTACCAAACCCTGACAAGGGCTTAAGTAGCAGAATGCATTCCAGAGAATGTAATGCGTTGTTTACAGCTTGACTGCGATAATTGCACCTTTCGGTTCAAGATATCCGACGTCATCCAGGGTCGAGGTGTAGAAGGGTCTTGGCAGCTCTGGTTCGCTGTCCACTGCAGCTCATGCGCTGCCACTTGCAACAATCAAGGTATGTCAAATTTTATTGAATGATCATTGGTTTAAAAGTTTTATAAAGGGACACCCTGTAAATGCTTGTTGTTTCATAGCAATGCTATTTTCAACTGCTGTTTTAGTGAGGGATATTAAAAACAAACAATTTTTGTTGTTGTTGTAAACTGCATTTTAATTTTTACCTCACTGCTTGAATTTCACATGAGCAAGCATTTATAGCCACATCAACATAGTGAGGATAAATAAATTATTCAAGTGTAAGTTGTCACCATTTAACCCAGCATTCATCTTCTACACAAGAAGGGTGCTTTATTTTGAGCGAACATGTAAGGTCATCAGCTACCCACACCAACAATCTATGGTGACTTCAACAATACAGTCGCTTTTGGTATTTAGTTTAGAGACAAAAATTGGTAAAAGATATTTTGGTGATGTCTTGTGTGAGTTACCAGACGTTTGTCTCTGCCCATTCATCACTTTACTGACAGCAATATGTAGCGCTAACATTTAAATTCAGTGGAAGGAGGGCACTTCTCAAACACTGCTATTTTTTCTTTTAAACTAAAAGGCTGAATCCTATAGGAGCAATAAATTCTTCCTGAAAAAGGGGGGCCCCCCCCCCCCCCCCCCCCCCCCCCCCCCGCAAACCTCACAAAATAGCTTGCTAAATCTGAAGTACTGTAAACTGTTGTATCCCCTTACGTAAAACACCTCTAGGCATAGCCATTCATGAAAATTGATCCAAAAAAATTCACGTCAACTGAAGAATAGTTCAGGGGAATGGTTAGGAATATAGATCGGACATTTGTTAACTGAAACGAACTTGTGCAAGAGTAATTGACAGAAACTAAACCCGCAGGATACAGCTTTTCTGATGGAACTAAGCCACATGAGTGACATTTCTACATCTTTTAACACTGTGTTCGCTTTCAACAAGGTTTTGTTGATTTGCAACCTATTGCATTTAAATTTAAGACATTTGTAAAACAACTGCATGGCCAATGACTTTCGCTCACTGAAGCACTGAAATGAGAAAAAAGGAAAATATGTAAATATTTGGGTGTAATACAATTATTTTATGTATTGAGTTTGCAATAAAACCTACTTCAGGCAACTTTCACTCTCTGCATCACTTCAAGCTCACATGCATATTGATGCTGCATGTGCTGGGCAGTCGAGGCATTTTTCTCTCTCATGCATATGTTTAACTGTTGAGCATACTACTTACCATGGACAAGGTTTATTTAAAAAAAAAAAAAAAAATTGCAGCAGATCTAACATTGCTTCCACTTTATAGCATTATCCAGAGATGCAGACTGGAGGCCGGTAGGTGGTTGATGCGATTGTTGAAAAGATGCCTTAAACCATTAAAGCAGTTAATGAACTGGTCCGGGCAGTCAGCTTTGAATGACGAGCTATCTTCACATATGTAAAACCCACATGACAGGGCTTTACTGTGACATCATTGTGGCATTTGCTCTGCTGCATGGACCAGCTGAGCCGGTGGCATTTGCTCTGCTGCATGGACCAGCTGAGCCGTTCAGGTTTTTTTTTTTGTCTTATTCCCCAAGGCGGTGTGCAGCACTATGTTTGTTTTTTTTTGCTCAAAGTGGGAGGCAAGCATTTGACTATAAAAATCACAATATGAACATCATTCAATGCTATCAACCAACTAACGAGGCAGAAAATAAGTGGGTACTTCTATGCTGAAGTAGGAGCAGATAGACAGGGCTTTGAACAGATTATGTCAAAACAAGGAATGGGACAGATGGATGAAACAAGTGAAATGTTTGCAGAACTGGAGGGGAAAAATTTCTGAACAAAGTCACTAAAGCAGAAAACATGCTACTACAGATAAATCAAAGGAACTTCTTTAATACTAGTTCAAGCGACTGCAGAGTTTACAACCAGTTTCTTTTATCCTTGAATGCATTAATTGACCCTGCTTACTATTTACTACGGCAATGCATTCCAAGCATTCACCATTCTCTGACCTAATATCTAATCTGGACCTTTCTTTAGTTAATTTGTAGCTATGCCCACCTATTCTTGTAGTCGATTGTATTTTGAAGAAACTTGTTAGTCTAATTGATCCTTTTCTTTGATTATCTTACAAACCTGTATTAAGTCACCTTGAATTCATCTGTATTATCAAATTCACCTTTAACGCTCTTCTTTGTATCCTTTTTAGCATCACAAACTCCTATCTAGGTTTAACTAATGCTTCATACAGTTTGACAATAACTTCCTTGATACCTGGTTTAATATTTCCTTTTATCATACCTAACGAGAAGGAAGATTAATGCCTGGTCAGGCAAAACATACTCATCAGACATGTAAGACGGATGTATCAGACCGAAAGGTGCAAATATCGCAGTCGAGCTGTAAATTAGAGACAACTCATTCCGTTCTCCAGACTACATCCTGCTACTTGCAAATTGGAGAACAAACACAGAAGGAAGAAAATGACTGGCCAAGACCCTCACCTCGGCTTCCTTGAAATGGATGGTTTTCAGGGCAGCCTGGTTAACTAGGTGAGGGATCAACATGATCCCCATAGTAGTGAGCGACACGCAAATGAAACCAAGCATATCACAACCGCCTGGAGGACCCTGGTGCACATTCGGGATGTGAGGAAAGCTACAAAAAAAACCTCCATTTAACGTCATTTTCAGGACACACAAAACATTGCATTTGCCTTTTTCACTGCTGCCTGCAGTTGCTCACTCACCTTACCTGTATGATCTATTATAACCCCTTTCCTTTTTAAATCTTTCTAATATTGTTCACTCACATTCTGTAATTATGTTCCACATTGGATCTACGCATGTGGATGACTCAAAATTTTTCTACATTAACCAATTCAATCCCAGAGTGGCCGGCGACGGCCGCTATCGATTCGCTCCCAGAACGGCAGGCGACGGCCGCCGTGGATATATTGATTTAAATTATTTTTTCTTACGTTTTACCTGCGAATAGACATGCTAAATTTAGCCTTCACGTGACTACCGGTAATGGCGGCTCCCATTGCAGTTTACGTATGGTGTTTGAGCCATGATTTTTTGAAAATGACAAATTTTCTTTAAAACTTGGTGCAGACTGAAGATACTTAAGAGTCAGACGATAGCGGTTGCGAATTTGTTGAAGAGAATGAGAACGAATCGGACGTTGATGAGGAATAAGTTCAGGACTTAGAAGATGAAAGTAGTGACACTGGCCTCGGTAGTGATGACGAATTATCGGTAGAAGACGGTGAGAAAGTGACCCGCCCCACAGGCAGGCCCTAGTGGTGATAGAGAATAGTCAAAGCAACGGAGTAATATCATTATTGAAGGATTTAGTGAGGGAACAGGTCCTGCAGATGACATAGGTCTAGTTTACTCTGCTTTTGATTACCTTTCACTTTCATCATTTGTTGAGTACTTGTCAGAGAAAACCAATGCATATGAGATTATGCCTGCATCAGAATTTTAGGGGAAAAAGATCCTTGAGGAATTAGAATTTGGTGTGCCACAGATCCTCATACTAGGTACCTCTATAACTTTGAGGTGTATACTGGAAAGTCAGACATTGGACAAGAAGATCAAGCAGAAATTGTAGGAGTTGACATAATGGCTCAAGAGACGAAGCTCCGCATTTTCAATCTGTACGGACCACCAAATAGAGACCTATCGCTCTCGAGTATGGAGGTCAGAGACTCCAACTGCATAATAGTTGGAGATTTCAACAGCCACTCGGAGAGATGGGGATACTCTGACACAGACAGCAGAGGTGACGAAGTGGAAGATTGGGAGATAGATGCAAATCTCTCCCTAATCAATAGGCCGGAGGATAGCCCTAGCTTCTATTCAAGAACATGGCATACCACCTCGACTCCAGATTTGGCCTTCTCCACACAGGACATACACCATAAAATAGACCGCCAGGTGCTAAACCAACTGGCAGGTAGCGACCACAGGCCGATCAGGCTAACCATTGACATGGAAGTAGGCCCACAGGAAACAAAACCGCTCCCACGTTGGAATTACAAACGAGCCGACTGGGACAGATTTGCAATCCTGACAGATGGGCTGTGTGAAACCATCAACACACGAAACACCAAAATGAAGCCCATGGTAGAGAGCCTAAGCAAGGCAATAATGCAAGTCGCCACTGAAACCATCCCAAGAGGAGCTAGGAAAAACTATAAGCCCTACTGGAATGATGAGTTGCAGAAAGTGGAAGATGCAGTAACAAATGCTAGGAACATGGCAGAGCGAGAAAAATCCATGGAGGCAAACATCGCCCTCAAAGCTGCTGCGGCGAAGTACAAACACACTCTCAAGCAAACAGCAAGAGAAAGCTGGAAAAATAAAACGGAAAGTCTAAACCTGGACAAAGACGGGAACAAGCTATGGAAGCTAGTCAGAGCCATCAACGACGAAACCCCGTCAAATAAACAAATTACTATCAAGCAGGGCGAGAACTTGATCACAGGTAAGAAAGCCGCAAACGCCTTTGTCGATCACTATGCCAGAGCAAACCACATCGAGGTCCCTGCAGATAAGCATACAGGCATTAGCGAAGAACTAAAGGGACACGAAAACATGGATACGGCTCCTGAAGAGCACATGATGGCCAAACTAACAATGCGCGAAATGGAAGAGGCTATGAGAACACTAAAGAAAAGGAAATCTCCCGGAAAAGACGGGATAACAAACGAAATGCTGATGGGGCTGGGCCAAACAGCGAAGAAGAAACTGCTATCGGTTCTGAACCAAAGCTGGAAAAGGGGAATTGTACCACAGGCATGGAAAGATGCAATACTGGTACCAGTACCAAAAACAGGAAAGGACAAAACAGATCCAAATGTATACAGGCCCATAAGCCTACTGAGCTGTGTCGGCAAGCTGATGGAACGGATGATAAACACCAGACTGATGTGGCATCTGGAAGAAAAACGAATACTAATTCCACAGCAAGCCGGCTTTAGACAGCACAGATCCACTGAGGACCAGGTCATCCTCATAGCCCAGGAGATAGAAGATGCCTACCAGGCACAGAAACACACAGTAGCTGTTTGGGTGGATCTGGAAAAGGCATTTGACAAAGTCTGGAAAGATGGACTTAGAGTCAAGCTAAGAAGAAGTGATGTCTGTGGGAAGATGTACAAGTGGATCAACCACTACCTCAAACAAAGAACGGCCAGAGTCCAAGTACAAGGGCACATGAGCAAAAAGGTGACACTCGAGCAGGGAGTACCCCAAGGGGGAGTATTGTCACCCACACTCTTCCTGGTATATATAAACGATATTACAGAGAATATACCAAGAAGAGTCCATAGCTCAATGTTTGCAGACGATCTGGCTATGTGGACCTCTGAAAAGAATCTCACCATAGCAAGAAATCGGATGCAGACGGCCCTAACATCGCTGGAAGAGTGGGCGAACTCATGGCTGGTCAAAATAAACGAGGAGAAAACAACATGCACAATATTCTCGCTTTCATTAAAACCCCAAAGTACCAAATTAAGTCTAAATGGCAAAATCCTGCAGCCAAACGACAACCCAACCTATCTGGGAGTCACATTTGATCGGCGCATGACATGGAAAAGTCAGATTGAGAGAAACCGAATGAAAGCCAGAGAAAGAATGGCAATCATGAGGAAACTTGCTGGCACAAGCTGGGGAGCAGACGAAGGCATACTAAAGAAACTGTATACTGGAAGAGTGAGACCAGTTCTCGAGTATGGCATTGCGGCACGGACAACAGCAGCGAAGGCGAACTTCGATAAAGTTAACAAACTTCAAAACCAAGCCATGAGAATTATAACAGGTGGCATGAAGTCAACGCCAATTGTAGAACTTGAAAAGATTACAAAACTGCAATCCATGACCGATAGAAGAGACTGCAGAGCCCAGCTGCAGTCAGAGAAACTCCGAAGACTGACCGACCACCCAATGCACCAGAGACTAAACAATTTGGGAAATGGGAAACTAAAGCGGAGAAACTTTGCAGAAATAGCCAAAGCAAAGATGCACAAAGATCCCATAAACGCACTAACAACACCAAAACCCATCACTACTGTACGAAAACCTACCTGGAGGCAGGATATATTTCCAGAGGTGGTAAAAAATATACCAGGTATTGCAAACAAAAACTGCCAGACTGAAAAAGAAAGGAGAGATACTACCCTAAGCTTCATAACGAAAAGCTACCCAAGCATGGACTGGACCCATGCATACACCGACGGTTCTGTAACAAACACTACACAGAACGGAGGGGCAGGAGCACTCCTGAACCTACCAAATGGCAGAAAAATAACACTGTCATTCGCTACTGGTAAGTACACAAGCAATTTCAGAGCGGAGGCAGAGGCACTGAGGGCGGCAGTGGAAGAAATGGTGACACACAGTGAAAATGAGAGCCATATAGTCCTGCTGACAGATGCTCTCGCCGTAGTCACAGCGCTAAAAAGCCAGAAAAACACTGAGCTTAATGACTTAAGAGCAGCACTCTGCAAACTGTGCCAGCAGTCCGCACCAAAAAGGGTAGTGGTACAGTGGGTTCCGTCACACTGCAACATCCAAGGCAACGAGGAGGCAGACAGACTGGCAAAAGAAGGCGCAAGACTACCACAAACAGATACCAGTATGATGTACGAAGAGTCAAAACGGCTTATCAAAGCCAGATACATGACCAAATGGGAAACCGAACATACTGGTTACACCAAAAACGATGCCTATTACCAGTTGAACCGAAGAGAGCAGGTCGTTGTCTTCAGACTTCGCACTGGCCACAACAGACTGAGGTACCACCTATTCAACAAATTGAAGATAGGGTGTACCGACGAATGCCCGTGCGGTACTGGTAAAATGACCGCTGAACATCTGCTGCAGAACTGCCCGACATACGAGGATCAGAGAGAGCAGATGTGGCCATTACCAGTGGAACTGCAAGACAAGCTCTATGGCAGTGGCGAGAGCCTCAGGATGACCGCCGCTTTTTTTGAAAAAATAATGGTTACTTTCTGACTGCGTACGCAGAAGAAGAAGAAAAAGAAGAAGGACAAGAAGATGAAAGATGTACTAGTTGCAATGAACCAAGGGAGATTGCTTTTCGTTTGAACATTTATTAGCAAAATTGACAAGAGTGAAACATACATTTTATATTGATTTTTTTTTCCTTCACTTGTTTAATGTTTTGCATCCAACATACACAACACTCACAAAAAACATGTGCACAGAAGAGTACCTCTTCCATTTATCTGTAAACTGGAGTTTGAATCACACAAATAAATTTTTGCGCAAGCACGTCTAATTTTTGCGGAGTTATTCCCCTTGTCCTGGGAATTCAGTGAGTTTTTCTGATCAGCTGGGATTGAATGGGTTAAACTCCATTTGCCACTCCGATCTCAATATATCCACTTCTGCTTTAGATGAAGCACTGCTGCGTGGGTTTGTCATCAGCGAATTTTACAATCATGGATATATTGTCCAAAATGTATATATATGTATGTGTATATAAAGAACAAAACTCAGCCCTGTGCACTCCACTTTTTCATACTTATTTATGCCCACTCTCTAATTTTCAATACATTTAGCAACTACGCCACCTATTCCATGTGAATTTAACTTCCTAAATAATCTTTGATGAGGTACTTTTTAAAGGCCTTTGCAAAATGTAGATAAATAACATCCACTAGCTCCCCTCTATCTATCCTTTTAATAACCTCCTCCTCCAATGAATTCTACTTCTGCGTTCATTCTCAATCTCCCGCTACCAAGATCTGAACAGGGTTTTGCAAGTAGTTTACATCTTGACTGCAATCTGTGTGACTTTTTCCTGTGGCAGTATATGGTTGTGAAACATGGACAGTTACCCAAACTCAAGGAAGAAAATTAAGTCTGAGTTGAAATAATATAGAAACGTTCTCAGAATACATTGAAACAAAAAAAATGAAGAATGCAGACATTCTGCAAGAGTTGGACTTAAAGAGTAGAACTGGTTCGTAAATTAAATAATGAACAGAAAATTAAAATACTTTCGCCATGTCAAAAGACACTACGGTAAAGGAAGGTATGGAGAGGCAGACCAAGTCGATGATGGCACCAAAATGGTAAAGGAAGCAACGTTCTGCAAATGACATGGTGAATGGCAGAAATCCTAGTAGCGACGAAGAAAGTGATTCTGAATAGGACATCGCTGTTAATGTTATTTAAAATGTTGACGTGATAGAGGTTCTGATGTGGATATTGAAATTGAGACCATTGCTTATGAGCCTGGAGTGACGGATTGACAGAAGTACATATCAAAATTTATATAGAATCTATCAGCCCTGTCTCTTGTCTAGAAGCTACTAGCTCTTCTGTTTACAAGCCTGACCGATGTACATGTTGAAGTCATGCTTATTTTCAATGGCAGGCTTCTTTTCAAGCTATACATTCAAGATTTCATGGCAATTCAACCCAAGTCTTCTGTGTTGTGAAAGCTAAGACTGACTGCATGCTGAATTTGAGGTTTTCCTGCCAAGGAAAGGCTACATCTGTGAACACTTGGTGAACTTGGAAAGGATATATATGATTTTACCCCGTTATTAGACGTTCGACTTCTGCTAACCACTTGTTTTTTTCACCTGTTATTACTGGATTGCCTATTACAACATGAATCTAGAATGGCATCAAATATTGAAGACTCCCAAATTTTTCTTGAAGACTGAAACCTGTTTCAGAGAATCAATTTAAAAGACACGTGTGAATGCTTATTGATTGCTGTCCAATTGAAGGGACAATATCATTTGCCATTTCATTCAGACTTGTTATGGTTGTAAAATAATAATAATGTTGTAAGAAAGACCAGCCAAACATATATGTGTGGAAAGAATGTTTAAAAATAACATATTTTCTGAAAAACTATTTTTCTGTGTTTCTCATTTTTAAAATGACCATCATATATCACACATGACAATAAGGTTATATTTTTCAGAACGTTTATTCATTTTTCTATATATTTAAACTTGGCAGTTGTATTTTTAAATGCATTGTGATATTCATCAATGTTATCATCATTCCCATAACCTAGAAGATCGTTGAGGTACGTTTTTGCAGTTTGATGAACCAGTTCACGCTATATGTATTGATTTTTCGCCTGGATATTAGTTTCAGCTATAGACCTTCCCGTCCACTTTTTTATATTGTCCTCACATCTCTTTTTTGGTCTCCCTCTCCCACGCTTCCCAGGCAGGATGGTCTTGGTCAGCCCCACCGATTGTGATATATGTCCATACCATGTAAATTTTTGTGTTTTTAATGGTGATGTGAAATATTCTTCTTCTTCATTCGTTCTCAATCTCCTGCTACCAAACCCTGAGAGGGCTTAAGTAGCAGAATGTAGTCAAGATAACGGAATGCGTTGTGTCGTAGTTTACAGCTTGACTGCGATATTTGCATCTTTCTGTCCAACACATCCGACTTCAGCTAGCATTTTTTGAGTACCGGGTTAGCATTCCCTCTTCAATTCTTTCTCCTTAGCCAGTCTGCCCTGCTGCAGGCTGTTATCCAGGATCACCGCGTGGAGGTGTAGAAGGGTCTTGGCAGCTCTGGTTCGCTGGCCCTGACGCTAGCAGTCAGCTATGGGTCGCTGACCACTGCAGCTCATGCGCTGCTCAGCATCTTGATCCCCGGTGATATGAAATAATTTTTTTTAAAATGGTATATGTGTGAAAAAGAGTTATCTCCCTGTCCTTAGTAGGGGATGTATTTAGCACTGGCATCGATCTGTCGAAAATAGTAGTACAGTTAAACTCAATTGCGCATCGGCAACCATCGTGTAGAGCCGTATAAAAAATGTAAATTCAGCAAACTAAATCACAAAACACAAGCTACCGAAGACAAATGTGTCGGTCCAAAAGGTACAAATATTGCAGGCAAACTAAACTAGCAACACAACGCATTCCGTTCTCCGAACTACATCCTGCTACTTGCAAAGTCCTGTTCAGGACTTGGTTGAGGGAGATTGAGAATGGACGCAGAAGAAGAAGAAGAAGAACAAACACATGTTTCAAAGGTCTAATTTGTCAAGACGGATGGCGATTGTTAGGTTTTGGGTGGCCAGTGCTGGGTGATACAAGCTGTGAACAGTTTAACAAGTCACACAGTAGCCACTGACCTTCTGCCATCTTGTGAGTATCTGTAGTTTGCTGGCTGGGAAGACCCCCTGCTCTGAAGCCTGGTGGAGGATTGTGAGGATGTGGAGGCCAGCCTCCTGCTCCAGTCAAAGGGAACTGTTGCACAAATGGTAGCCTGTGAGATGGGCCTTCTGATTCTGTTAGCTGATGCAGAGATTTGAGCCAGTGTGGTGTGGTCTCTGGGTATATGCCTGACATGAAATAGGCACAAAATAATGGTTAAGATAATCTCTTAATAAAAATTGGCATCGCGGATGAAGTGTTAAGAGATTAAATTCTTTATTTGTCCGCTTTTTCTGAGGTGCGCTGGCAAAATTTTAAGTTGAGGGTATCCACCTACAGCTGGGTAAATTAAAATAGGTAGAGACTGTGAATTGAATCTTATCTCTTTGCCAGAAGGGTAACATGCTCTAACCACTCTATGTAACACAACAATAGCTTTACATGATGAGGTATCTCTTTGTCAGAATGGAAACACATGCTCTAACCACTCTATAACACAACAATGATGATGTTGCTAACCCCACACGCAACCCTCTTCAATATACTTTTACAACATGCTATGGAGGTTACATTGGCCCTGTTATTTTCAGCACCGGTATTACTTGGGTGAAAGGAAAAGTTTACAGGAGACAAAACAAAAACAGCACCAAACATTTAGAAAAATGAACAAATTGATTATTCATATACTTTGAGGCACAAACTTGACCAGGATATTTCAAAAGGCTAAGGTGATTGGTCTTTTCATAGCTGCTTGTTCAGGAATGTTACTGATGCTGGCCATATGCTGACCCTCATAGGTTGCTCAGTTTTGTAGTATTACAGACCCGATACATTTATTGGTAGTTTCAAACTTGGTTGTTGAATACATGGCATCTCCATCTGTTGTGTTGGTTGTGCATAATCTTAAGATTATCTCTTGTTCACTTCTACTGGGCTGTTAGCATGCACTATTTCTATTATGTGGCTTTCATGCTCAGTTTCCCACATGCATTTACCCCTTTGCACTCTAACACAGACAAAAGCGTCCTTTGAGAACCACTGTTTTAAAATTGACACTTGAGTCCAAAATGGTGCCGCTAGTGCGTATATGACATTTACAAGTTTTCAAACTTCATCTTCAATCTAATCAAATGGCTATGGGATATGAGAAATGTACTTAATAGTGGCATAAAAATGGTGATTCAGATATGGATATCTAAGTTGAAACCGTTGCTAACGGTCCTGTCTGTTGTCTAGGCCTAGAAGCTTCTAGCTCTTCTGTTTGCCGTTAGACACATACGTGTGGAAGCCATGATTACTTCCTCTAACCATCTGTTTTTTCACCTGTCATTACTGGAGAGACTTTTACAACATGAGTCTAGAATGACATCAAATATTAGAGACTCCCAAGTGTTTCTTGAAGACTGAAACATGTTTCAGAGAACCAGACTGATTCATTCCCCAGCAGAAAGAAACATGTTTTCAGTGTTCTAATAGGAATGTATATGGATGCTTATTGATTTCTGTCCAATGGAAGGAACAATTTCATTCAGACTTGTTATGGTTTTAAAAAAAGACCAATTTAACATGATATATGTGGAAAATATTTGTAAAAAAATGTTAAATAAGTCATGTCATGGATAGTTTAATTATGTTTCTTACAATGTTTAGATCATTATTTTATTTTTATTAAAACTTTGACGGGACATCACTCGGCCCACTCTAAAAGACACAAATCGACAAAAATTAACAAGGACTAGAAGGTTAATAGATAATTAAATTTTTAATAATAATTTTAGGTCAGTTTAGTTTAATTTTGTTTGGTCGAAAAACCTGTCTTGCACATTGAGACAAAAGTATAGTAAATTAAGTAAGAGTGATGATTCCCAGCAAACTTGACAATTGAGGCAAATTGTCAAGAGAAAGACTGACACTACTAGCCTAGTTTGATGACAAACACCCACCTGCAGAGTCTGTCAACTGGCTTGTGCTGACTATGGCTGGATCATTCCAAGGTGAGGAATCTGGTGAGCTTGACAATGGCCAACCTAGAAGACATGAAGTATATGAGCATGTGTGTATAAACAAGTTTTATGTTAAGTCAGCTACCACCGCACTCTGGATAGAACCGTAGATGTTCAGTAGTCTGGACAGAGAAATCACAATAACACAGTGGTTGCCTATTCGAGCTATCAAGGTTCAATCCCAAATTTGTGCATAATTTTGTTTGATTGTAAATGTAGATTGTAAATATTCCCAATATACCACATGGCATGTAAACTGGTTCTTTACTTACTTTTGCTCTGGGCAGTTCTTCTTCTTTGCGATGGCCTTATTTCTCTTATCCCCAAGGTGGTGTGCGTTGCACTGTGGTTTTTATTTTGCGCCTGCCGCCCAGTGCATCCGGCTTCAGCATGCATTTTATGTAAGGGTCTGCTTCCCCAGGGTAACGGCCGGTGCTGTGATGGGGATCGAACCCAGCACCTTCTGGTTGTAAGCCGTGCCACTTAACCACTAGGCCACGCTGTCCCCCTGCACTGCATTCTGGACAGATCAATATACGAGGCGTGTTCAAATGAAACCGGACCTAACTGTAACTAGTGAACATACGTACGATGTGCATGATGATGTCACTTCTAGTGTATACAGCACATACCGTAAAGTTTGCAAAATTTCATTATCCTCCGACTCATAGTTTCCGCAAAAGACCATTGAAAACATGGCATGTGTGATACGGAATCCGTCCAGAGTTGTAATTCGGTTTCTAACAGCTGAAGAATGTCGACCGAGGCGTGTTCACCTGCCACTATGTGCAAAAGAAACGAATCACCCTCCTCTTTGTAACGCAGCAAGTGCTTTAAACTCGATCCCATGCGTTCTTCCTTGTGGTGGATGGTCAGCAACCAAGGTACCCATTGTGAACACACCTTCCAATACTTCAGTTTCTTGCTAACCTCCATTTGAACTGTTCCTAGCGACACAGCGAATTCTTCTGCAAGCAAACGTAAGCTCTGGCGACGGTCCACCCGAATTGGTGCATCAATTTTGGTGATGGCATCTTCTAACGCAATAATATGCGCCTGACCTGGTCTCAGAAAATCTTTCGTTAGCTAATGTTCTTTAAACATTGTTGTCCAGTTCCCCACTGTTGTCTTCTACACACTTTTGTCACCATACATTCTGCGATGAATGTCAACAGGTTGATATCCTTCAGCTGTTAGAAACTGAATCACCCCTCGCTGATCAAGTCTGGACGAATTTCGTATCACACCCGTCATGTTTTCAACACTCTGCTGAGGAAACTATGAGACGAAGGATAACAACATTTTTGCAAACTTGACGGTTGGTATGTGCTGTATACACCAGAAATGACATCATGTGCATTGTATGCATGTTCACTTGGTGCAGTTAGGTCCGGTCTCGTTTGAACCCACCTCGTATGTTCTGCATTCTGGACAGACAAATAGATGTTCCGCATTCGGGACAGACCAATAGATGTCAATAAATGTTCTACATTCTGGACAGACCAATAGATGGTCTGCATTCTGGACAGACCAATAGATGTTCTGCATTCTGGACAGACCAATAGATGTTCTGAATTCTAGACTGACCAATAGATGTTCTACATTCTGAACAGACCAATAGACGTTATACATTCTGAACAGACAAATAGACGCTCTACATTCTGGACAGACCAATAGATGTTCTACATTCTGGACAGACCAATAGATGTTCTACATTCTGGACAGAAGAATAGATGTTCTACATTCTGGACAGACCAATAGATGTTCTACATTCTAGACAGACCAATAGATGTTCTGTATTCTGGACAGACCAATAGATGTTCTGTATTCTGGACAGACCAATAGATGTTCTGCACTTTGGAGAGACCAATATATGTTCTGCATTCAGGACAGATTAATAGATGTTCAATTTTTTTCATCAAATGGAGTTGGACCTCTTCTGCGTGAGTGTTTAGGTATGTTTCTACTTCTTTTGCCCTGAGGATTTCAGAACTATGACTGTGTTGTAATGCTATCAGCTGGTTTCTGTAATGTGTGTCCTATTCATCGCCAACACCTTCTCTTTACTGGTATCTGTGCAGCTATTTTCCACTGTTCTATATTGGCGACTATCATTTCATATTTCATTCCCTCAAATTTGTGCAAACATCCATTGATGAAAGTTTGACCTTTTCAGTTGCATTTTTCTTTGTTTCTCCATGCAACAGAGCCATACAATAGGACAGACTTGACATTGGAGCTGAAGATCTATATTTTTGTGACCAGCTTAATTTCTTTTGATTACCAAAAATTCCGTAAAGCAATAAAAACCCTTCTTACTTCAGTTCAGTTCATCCCGTTACCCATCAGGTCGTTGGGGCACACATAAAGAAATGAAAAACCCACGCCAACCCTCTCTGTCTGTCGCCGCCTGACGTATCTCACCGGGACGAAGGCCTGACCACTCAGTGATGTTGTCCACCCATCTCTTCCTTGGACGTCCACGCCTTCTCTGTCCCGGTACATATCCAAAGAGTATCGAGTTGGGAATTCCATTTGACCTCGCGACGTGCCCGCACCAGGCCATCTTTCGTCTTTTGATAGTTGTGAACAGATCTTCAAAAGGACCAATAGCGTCTTCAACTCTCTGACGGATGTCTACGTTCGTGACACGATCTTTATATGTAACATTTAGGAGTTTTCTATAGCATCTCATTTCCATTCCATGTATCCTGCCCTGGATATCTGCTGTAATGTCCAGGTCTCGCAATCATACAGATAGGTTGCAGCCTAGTCAGCGCCGCTGTTGTTTGTGCTATTCTTGCAATGACCTCTGGCTTCGAACCCTCTTCGCTGATCAACGATCCAAGATATTTGAAACTTTTCACCACCTCAAGTACCTGCCCATTTGCCTCTATGACAGATTGAAACCCTGCAACGTTATTGGTCATGAGCTTTGTTTTATCAGCATTTATTTCCATACCAAAATTCAGGGCCGTTCTATCCAATCTACCAATCAACTCCTGGAGTTCCCTTTCTGTGCCTGCCAATACATCAATATCATCAGCAAAGCGGATGTTTGTGATTAGCCTGTCACCTATTTTAACCGTGCCAACATGTCCTTTTAAGGTCATCTGCATTATTCTCTCCAAGAAGATATTGAAGAGTGTGGGGGAGAGTATACAGCCCACCGTCGTACGGAACCAATCGCCTAGCGTTCCCTCTACTGAGACAGCGCTGGTCGCCTGCTGATAAAGATTTGCAATTACCCTCATAATATCACTGTTGAACTTATAATGCCTCATTGTTGACCATAGCGCCGCATGCCACACTCTGTCAAACGCCTTTCGAAAGTCAATGAAGGCATGGTAGAGTGGTTGATGATACTCTGAGTACTTCTCATTCAGTAGACGGAGATTAAATATTTGCTCGATGGTACTCCTACCCGCTCGAAAGCCCGCTTGTTCTTCGGCAATGATACTCTCCGCCTGAGGATTCAGTCTGTTAAGTAGTATCCTTAAGAGAACTTTACTTGGATGACTTATCAGACTGATTGTTCGATAGTTCTGACACACATTTAGGTTTCCCGATTTAGGCAGTGGTATAATGACTGATTTTGTCCAGCAGGTGGGCCACACTCCTGTCTGCCAAATTCTATTGCTGATGTAAGTCAGGGTAGTTATTGTCGCCTCACCTCCAGCTTGCAGGAGCTCTGCTGGGATATTATCCACACCGACAGCCTTCCCTCTCTTCAGCATTTTTACGGCTTCATTCACTTCTTCCCTTGTTATCGTTTGATTTTCCTCTATCAGACTCCCTTCAGGAGACATTGCAAATCTTGGGTCACCTCGATCTTCATGCTTATATAGCTCCGAACAGTACTCTGTCCAGCGCTCACGAATGTCTTGAGCTTCTGTGAGACATTTCCCACTCTTGTCCTGAATCGTCGTATTTCGACTTTGGACAGGTCTTACTAAGTCCTTGACTAATTTATATGCTCCCTTGGCATCATTTCGTCCCAGATTTCGTTCGATAGCTGCGCACTGAGCCGTTATCCAATCCACCTTGGCCTGTTTCATCTTGGTCTTTATGGATTTATTTATATCTCTGTATCGCTGAATCCCATCTAGTGTATTCTTCGCTCCCTTCAATCGTCGTCTCTTGTCACATAAGTCCAGTATTTCACTCGTGATCCATGCTTTCTTCTTAACCCTGCACCTACCTAGCACCTCAGATGCCGTGTCGAGTAAAGCTGAATTCAAGGCTTCAGTTATCGTCTCAATATCTGCCTCCTCGTTTAGAACCAAGAGAGGTGCGAAATGTCCTCCCAACACCGCACCAAAGGTCTCCACTACATCCGGGCACTTCAGCTTCTCCAAGTCAAATCTCAGGCGAGTTATCTCTCTTTTCAGAACTTTCTTTAGTCGGAGATGCATGGTCATCAGCACTAAGTCGTGGTCGCTCTTCTTACTTATATATTATAAATTTGATAGCTATATGGAAAAGAGAAATTGTAAAATAAAAATGTGCTTACTTTTATTGATATGCTGGTTCTGTTGTGTTGGATGTAGAGGAACATGGTGTTGCTGTACTTGGGGATAAGTGCTGCCAAAACTGATGTTTATGTTTGGCAACATAGAACGTAGCTGTTCTTGCATGTCTTTCATACTGTATAAATCATGCTGAATAAGGAGGGAATAAATTATACGACAATAAGAGATTTGTAAAAGAATTTGACCAAATAACAGCCAACAAAATTTTAATGTAGGTCGTCATTTTACTGATCAAGACCCCCACCTGAGTCTGGTCAACGAGGCGGGGATCAGCACTGTAATCCTAACATTGGTGAGCTTACTAAGGAGTCTTGCATTGCACAAATGCTAGCATGACCCTGGCCTAGCTTCTCAAATGTAAGAAGGGTCCTTGTAACCTATCACCAAAGACAAAGAATTTATTCAGCTTAGTATGTGGCTTCCACAACAACAACCATATCAGTAGAACCAAGGTTGAAAAGAATATGGCCACTGTATACCTTCCTAGTGTGTAATAAATGGTGGCTAAAGACAGCTGGGCATGAAGCTAGCAACATCATCATGTAAAATATGCTTCTAAAACAGCTGCTGCAAATGCTCGGATACAACTTGGAATCATGGTATTCAAACAGGCATGTTAATGTCTGTTGCCAGGTAGCCGATGACTTTCGGCTATCTGTAGTAGGTAATTTAAACTTCCTGTAGCTTACTAGGCCTAGGGGAAGGTACAAATTTCATTTATAAAGACCATCTGCAGTGGCTGACTTTCCTTCCTTAACAGTTAGCCTAGTGGGATCAAGAAGCTGAGCAGCGCATGAGTTGCAGCGATCAGCGACCCATGGTCGATTCTATGCCTCCACGTGCTGATCTTGGATTACGGGCTGCATAGAGCAGACTGGCTAAGGAGAAGGGATCGAAGAGGGAACAACCCTGTACTCAAAAATGCCTGCTCAAGTCGATTGTGTCACTAAAAAGCCAGAAAAATACTGAACTTAATGATTTAAGAGCAGTACTCTGTCAACTATGCCAGCAGTCCGCACCAAAAAGAGTAGTGGTACAGTGGGTCCCATCCCACTGTAACATCCAAGACAACGAGGAGGCAGACAGACTGGCAAAAGAAGGTGCAAGACTACCCCAACCAGATTCTAGTGAGACCTACAAAGAGTCCAAAAGGTTTATTAGTGCCAGATACATGGCCAAATGGGAAACAGAACATACTGGCTACACAAAAATTTTTGCCTACTACCAGCTGAACAGAAGAGAGCAGGTCGTAGTCTTCAGACTCCGCACAGGCCACAACAGACTGAGGTACCACCTATTCAATAAACTAAAGATAGGTGGCACTGACAAATGCACCTGTGGTACAGGGAAAATGACCGCTGAACATCTGCTGCAAAATTGCCCGACATACGAGGACCAGAGAAAGCACATGTGGCTATCACCAGTCGCAACACTAGACAAGCTCTATGGCAGTGTCGACAGCCTCAGGATGACAGCTGCTTTCTTCGAATAAATTCAAGTTGACGTTTGACAGTGTACGAAGAAGAAGAAGGATGTGTCGGACCGAAAGATGCAAATATCGCAGTCAAGCTGTAAACTACGACACAACACATTCTGTTCTCTGGACTACATCCTGCTACTTGCAAATCCTTTTTTGGGCCTTGGTAGCGGGAGATTGAGAACGAACAAACCAGACGAAAAAGTTAGCCAAGCACCCATTTACACCTGGGTTCAACTGGAGTGTACTGATAATGTAGATCAAACCTAGTACCTATACAATGAGAAGTGAACATTCTATCCCTCTGTTGCTACTACTACACTTCAGGGATATGAGCCATAGAAAAAAGTCGACGTCCTGTCCTGAACTCTTGTGTAGTACTCAAAAAGGACCACCAGCTGAAAATGTCAACATTTGGAGCAAAGTACACAACTATCTTGCGTAGGAACACATGTAAAAGGGACAGTACCTGTGGCTGTTGCTGTACATGCAGATCAAGTGGCAGGCTGTGATAACCTGGGTGTGGGGGGAATCTCTGGTGAGCTGTGGGGGTGAACTGTGGTAGGAGTTCTAGCATTTTTGAGCTAGTCAAGTCTGGAGACATAAACCAACAAATGTGATGAAAATATATATCAATGTTGAAAATGAATTTACTCAATTGATCCAGTTCAATCATAGGGCGGGTGAATAATGTTGAATGCTTCAGCCCTGCTAGGGTGTGAGCTCATGAAATTTTACTTAATACTTATTTGCTTTTTAACTCTTTCCACTCCTTTCGAAATCACCATCTAACACAAATGTTTTGGTGTTTAGTTTAGAGCAAACATTTATATTATTTAGACTGACCCTAAGATGGTGGGAACGCGCACAACATTCGTTTAATGTAGAGATTTTCAACAGTTCCGTATTTTGGAACGTGATATATTTTATAAGTTATACTTTTGGTGATGAAATTTGGATTCCAATACCTGAGAAATGAATTGTTTGATCAGAACAATGATCACTCATCTGGACTACACATGAATAGTTAACATACATCCAATTCAAACTTTGACACAGAAGAAAGGGGTTTTGGTAATATTATTGATAGATTTAACACAGAAATACACCTAACAGAGCAAGCATAACATTTTTTTCCTGCATTATTTTTGTCCTTCACATTAATGACATGTAACGTTTCATACTAATATATATTGTTATTATGAATACTTCACATCATAGATAGTTTAATTATGTATCTTTAGATCATGTTTAGCTCAATTTATTCAATAATTTATTGAATTTTGAAAAAAACTATTTGACATACAGAGTTGCCAAAAGACAATTCTGTAAAATTTGCGCTGATTGAAAAAAGATAAATACATTTACACATTCATCACGGTCCAAGACATATCTGATTAACTTAACCCTTTACACCCTAGCCTGACCAAAAGCAGCAGAGTATATTAATGTACATAGTACCCCAACGCATCTAATTTCAGGCAAAGGGAATGTCCTTATTGTAGAACTAATAAAGCGAATCACTTTTTGTATGAAACGGAGCATTCATGTTTTTAACAATCATGTGGGCTAGCATATTTTCATTTGAGACCAAAATGACGTCAATAGCAGGTCTATAAGAACATTTACAATTTTCAAAGTGTGTTTTCAATCGGTGAAAATCATGACTTTTCCCATTTCAGCACATGGCTACAGGATATTTTTTTAATGTGCTTGAGTAATGATGAACATGATTCTGTTAATGTGACTGAAAATGTAGACATGACTGGGATTCTGATATGGATATAGAAGTTAAGACCATTAACCCGCCGAAGATGGATGTGTCCGACCGAAAGGTGCAAATAACGCATCCAAGCTGTAAACTAGCGACACAACGCATTCCGTTCTCCGTACTACATCCTGCTATTTGCAAACCCTGTTCAGGGCTTGGTAGCCCGAGATTGATAACTAATGCAGAAGAAGAAGACCAATACTAATAAGCCTGAAGTGACGAATTAACAAGTAATTATTGACATTTTCATAGAATCTAGTGATGCTGTCCATGGTCTAGGTCTAGAATTTGCTAGCTTTTCTGTCTACAAGCCTGACAGACACATACATGTTGAAGCCATAATTAGTTTCAATCAATGACAAGGCTTCTTCTCAAGCAAATATTTTTTTAAATAATTTCATTAAAGTCAACCCCAAGGGGAAGCAAAGTCTGGTTGCTGCGGAAGCCAAGACTGACTGACCTTAGGCTAAATTTTAGGTTCTACACTGGAATCATAAATGAGCTATTGCAGTAGAACATAAGCTATAATCATATTGTATTTATCAATAATGCAGCTGATTACCTTGATAAATATCACCGCATTTACTTAGAAAACTACTTAACTTCTGTAAAACTGTTGAGGATTTGCTAGAGTGTAAAATCTACAGCTGTGCAACCAATCAACAAATTCAGAAAGGATGTTATTTTACCTCAGTACCATTATATTTTCACCTGCCTATAACATCTGCTTTTTCACCTGTTACTACTGGAGAGCCTTTTATAAGAGTCTCGAATGGCATCAAATATTAGAGAGTCTTTAAGTGTTTCTTGAAGACTGTTTAACTTGCAGCACGCCTCAGTCCAGATGTTCTTGACACACTCGGCCTACAAAAACGGTGTACGGAAATTTTTTTAATTTTTTTAACGGAGTCACTCCCGACAGCCATTTTTTACTGCTGAATATATACTCCATATATACCCGATATTTTGCCGGTTAAAGTATCGTATGTGCGATTACAAATGGCTTCTGAACAGTTTTAATTTTGTATACGCCGTTTGGACCAAGCCGACTTTTTGCGAAAGGGGAAGTAGGTTGTTAGGAAAGATTTTTATCGAGTAGACCTGTTTATTTTGTTTGTTTAAATGAAAGAACTACGTTTGAATTGGAAACTAACAGTTGTGTCGATATTGTAAACACAGTATCGATACGTTGTTGTGGTTTTCATGGTTTACTATCGAAGCGACTAGGCCTAGTGGTCGAGCCCAAATTTTTTCCGAGATTTTCATAAATTTCAACTTCATATTTTTGTATCTCAAAAACTAACAAACACACAACAAAAACAATAACATCCACATGTTCGTTATGCAATTGTGTGTCTACACGCAAGAAAATCATATTTATTGACAAACAAACAAACATAAAAGTTACAAATTTTGAAAGACACTACCATAGCAACAAATTCAGAAAATTAATTAGGACAAATTTTTTTCAAAAAATACCCGGCGTGAAGAAGGTTAAGATACTTTTTCTTTACAAAAATTGTAACTTAGGATTAGGGGATGTTATTTCCTCATTTGCAAATAGGGTGTAACGGGTTAATCATACATTTACACACTGTCATCTCTGTCCAAAATATATTTGATTAACTTAAATATACATTTACAGATTGTCAGCTTTATTAAAGATACAATGCACATACCTGGTCTGAAAAAATGTTGTTGCTGTTGTTGAATCTGTGAAAGGGAAAAGCCTGGGGGTATGCTTCGTAGTATCTGGGTACTGTTTGGATGTTGTGAGTGAAGCAACGAGTGGGAGGGGAAGCCTGTTTGTGGAGGGGAACCAAGTCTATTTTGATGGTGCTGAGCGATATGAAGATGCTGTTCCTGCTGCATGCCATTCTCTTTTTCAATGAGGTCAGCTAGACCCTTAAATGATTCTGCACATGGATCAAATCCTGGATGAGGACATTCAAGAAATATTTAATAACAGCAAACATTTATGCAAACAACCTAGCACTCACAGCCAACTCCAAATGCAGTAGAGAACAGGAACACTAGAATCTCCCAGCAAGTAAGTCTAAAAATCCATGCAGGAAATACAAATATTGTAAAATTAAAAGCGGCCAACAACATGGCTCCTATCAAATTGAGAGAAAATAGGGGGCGCTTGGTTTAGTGACATGGCTCACAACTGGGATCGATCCCCATCACAGCACCAGCCGTTACCCCGAGGAAGCAGACCCTTAAATAAAATGTATGCCAAAGTCGGATGCACTGGGCTAATAGGCGCAAAATAAAAACATAGTGCAACGTAAACCACCTTGGGGAATAGAGTAATAATGCGGCCAAAAACAAAATGGAGAGAAACACCATTAGATGAGGTAGAGAGCTTCACATACCTAGGGAGCATCATAAGCAAGACAGGCAATGCAGATGAGGATGTAAAAACCAGAAAACAAAAAGGAAACAGTGGCCTTTGTCATGTTGAAAACCATAAGGAATTCTAAAATGATCATAATGCAAACAGGCTAAGAATCTTCAACTCCAATGTGAAATCAGTCCTTCAAATATGGAGAAGAAACATGGTGGATGGCCAAACTCAATATTAAGGGATTATGGGGCTTCATCAACAAATCCCTGAGAAAGATTCTCGGCTTGCAGTGGTTCGACAGGGTTACAAATGAAAGCTTTTGGGAGAATAAAGAAAGATGGAACAGGAAATATTAGGAACAAGATGGCACTGATATGCCATACACTGTGAAAGCCCCAAGACAGTATCACCAGATAATCTGTCATTGAACCCACAGGGTAAAAGCATCAAAGGAAGGCCAAAGAACACATGGAGAAGAGACCTAGATACAAGAAAAACAAGGAGAAGATGAAATAGCAACAACAGGTTTGCTTGGAGAAGGCTGGATGTTGGCCCTATGCTTCATTTAGAGTTAACAACAAGTAAAGAACAATAATTACACATTTATTTGTCATATGAAAAGAATATTGAAATCCTTTGGCCCCATCAAAAGCCACAACGATCTTGAGAGAATGGTAATGGAAGGTATGGTGCCAGGGAAGATAGACATGCAGACCAAGAAGGCGATGGCAACAAGATGTCAAGGAATGCTTGGGCATGACTCTGGAGCAGGCTGGAGATTTGATAAGAGATCAAGTTTATTTCAGATGGACTGTGATGGGAGCAATGTTCTGCAAAGGACATGCTACATGATGATGATAAAGCAGTTAAATGTGTCCCAACAATGTTAACTGTTGTTGTATTGTCTATCTCTTCTCATAACATGCTCACAAATGAATGGACTGTTTCTTTTTGACGCTTGTAATAGTCTTCTTTGCAATTTATGTTCATTCAGCATGGCATAGGTCTTATCATCCTATAGTCAGTCATGATCATATGAGGCTACTAGCAGAAGTGATCAAGTGGTCAACTTTAGACACCACACTGATTTAAATGCCATCTTTTCAACAAACTAAAGATTGAATTAACAATTAATATTTGTTTGCAGCATTGATAGAATGAATGCTGAACATCTACCACACAAAGTACTCAACATATGAGAAACAGAGAAAGCTCTTATAACCATCATCTGTACCTTCCCTTAAGCAATTTCTATGGAGATGGCAACAGTCTCAGGCTAACCAAGGCTTTCTTCTGATATCTGAATGTGTACAAAGAACAACAAATTATTTTGTAGCTCACAGTATAAATAAATAAATAAAAACAGAATTGATGACTAACCAAGATCATCATCTGGAGGTAACTCTTTGTTCTTAAAACCAAAAGCTGCTGACCAGTCTGTACTTGAAGATACTGGGAGAGAATCTGCCATCTCATGGTGAGCTAGTGGAACATTTGGGATTTCTGCAGAAAGAGATTGCAAAGAATGTTACTAAAAACATTTTTGATCTAGACTAAGTATAATCTTGTCATTTATTAGACCCACTATTTTGAAGCAACAAATTGCTAATTTTCACCCATGAGCAGCAAAATACACTCAAACTATGGTATTTGTTACCGAAAACCGTATTCTTAATGATCATTCAATAGTTTGAGATGATTCCATGGCTTATTTGATCATTTTTCAATTTAGGGGTTCAACCTGAACTCAAGCTTTAATGAAACTAAATATTTGAATATCATTTATTAGATATCAGTAATGAGTATAAACAGTGAAGAACGAGGAGGGTAAAAAAGAATGGCAATTTGTTTATTTATAAAACACAGAGAGAGAGAGAGAGAGAGAGAGAGAGAGAGAGAAAGATATATATATATATATATATATATATATATATATAGAGAGAGAGAGAGTGAGAGAGAGAGAGATATTGAGAGAGAGAGAGAGCATGGTCAACCTTACTATCCGCAATCAGTGGATGTAGAAACTTCAACCTACGACAGTTATCATTCTCAGAATAAATTTTTTGCGCTCGCCTTATTTTCGCTATTCCTCCAAGGCGGTGTGCGTCGCACTACAATATACATTTTGCGCTTGTCGGTCCAGTGCATCCGACTTCGGCATGCATTTTATGTTAGGTTCTGTTTCCTCCTGCATGTTCTAAGGGTTTGCTTCCTCGAGGTAACGGCCGGTGCTGTGATGGGGAACGAAACAAGCGCCTTCGGATTGTGAGCCGTGTCCCTTAACCACTAGCCCACGCAGTCTCCTCAGAAGAAATGATGAATGTTGAAGCACGTCGGCAGTAGTCTGGTATCGAGTCGGGCAAAGACCATGGTGAAGACCTCCAATGCGTTGGTCAGACTGCATTGCGCTCTACTACAATATCCACAATGTGTCAAAAGAAAAGCTTATTAACCACTGAACCTCCATAGCCCAGGATAGAGATCGTTGGAAACGAAGTTGAAACCCACTGTAGTATAGCTACTGTTTAGGAATGGGGCATCAAGTAATAAATGGAAAATGTATCATAGAACCGATTTCATTGCACCTGGACACACCCATATGTGTTAGTCTCTTTCACTGCCGATGACAGACAAAGCAAAAACTCTGTAGCTCCCACAGCAGGTCAGAAATTTTCACCTGACTTTGTTACAACGTATCTATTTTTCAGCTGGTTCGACTGGGAAATGCAGTGATACCATGAAAAAAACTATGACATGTCCGATCTGTAAAACTGAATGTGATGTGATTTGAACTTGGTACTTTGTAAACCGAGCCTCCTCCACACATTGGAGAGCTTGTGTGCCCCAATGACCTCGGGAGCTATGCCAGTGAGTTTTATTCCTAGCAGGGTCACCCAAGCCGGACATCCTGAGAGAGGAGTCAGACAAAGATGCTGAGGAGTATATAGAACCCTTTAGGTGTGGATGCAGAACCCACCAGCAAATGGTTTATGCTTTGGTCCGCACGAATCCACCCCCACTTCATGGGTTAAATGCTTTTTCTGTTTCTGTCCTCTATCCATACATGTGAAGGCTACACAAAAAGCCACACAACTGCTGGAAGTTTCAGAAAGAACAGAGGCTAAGACAACAAAACCCTAAGAGAAAATGCATAGCATAAGTTGATCGAAAGAAGAATTAAACCAAGCTAAAAAGCTCTGGGCCAGACACTCCCATTTTCACAAGGTACAAGAATAGGTAGGTGTTCGCCCCGGGGTACTGGAGGTCACGGATTCAATTGAGGGGGAAGATTTTTTCACGTAGATCATCAGGTAAATATTTCCCCTGATTTATCTCTGAGTAGTGAGATCAGACACCCGTGTGCAGTGGTGAGCACGTTAAAAATACCTTAGCAGTTGGAAATTGAAAAGAGTAGGCCTAATGGCCGCTGCTCTGGCAAAATTCAAGTTAAAAATCTACTCAAATTATTCTAGGGATATTCGCCCCACAGAGAATATGTCGCAAAAAGGGGACTGTGTAGCTATAACTTCGGGTCTTGGTTATGTGGTTAGCGGAGCGGCTTAGATAGCGCCTGACAGGCTGCGGCTCTAATTTACGCTTCTACTTATACCAGTCTCAAAAGTAGGTGACTGTATATTCTAGGTGCTAACAGATGCTGGGATTGATCTGGCAAGTCACCAGTGGATTTTCACCTGCCAAAACAATATGACACAAAGGATGTCACACTTCCCCACGACGTCTAACGACATAAGTGGACTGAAGATAGATAAGACTAGAATAGGTACAATGATAAAACTAATTTATTAAAGTCCTACAATACTGAAGTTTGTGCTCTGTATCAGTAAATTTTTTTCCCAATCCATATTATCATACTATATTCTTGTATTTTCCTTTTTTGAAATTCACATATTTCATTACTATCAGAAAATTTGTAGACTTTAATTGGTTTGAAGATTTGTTGTAGGGTCTATTTCTTTATCACTGTGTTCTTGAGCTAGTGCATACGTTTATAGAATTGTAATATTGAATGGTTTTTAGCCCTCAACTTCAGAAGCATCACATCATCTTCTTCTGCCTTCACTCGGCTCGATACATCCAGCTTCAGCTGACCTCTTTGGGGTACCGGGTTTGCCTTTTCACTGCATCCCTATTTTTTTAGCCAGACTGCAATAGTGCAGCCTGTTTCCAAAACAGTCGCTTGGAAGTGGAACAGGGTCTTGATCAGCTCTGGTTCCATTTGCTGAGAAGACCTTTCCTTAGTTTGTCCTTGGTACAAATATGAGATGGGGGTTTATGGTATGCAATATTTAAGTATAACATAACTGCAATAATAAATAGGTTTACTATAAAGTAATTGACCAAAAAGAGAGTATTGCTGCATTTAGAGCGCCAACATCATATTCAGAACAAGTATATGTCAATGTTACCTTGAGAAGAAATTGTTGTTGAGGCTTGGATAGCCCCTGATGTATTTGAGTTGTTAAGCAGGTTGTTACCAAAGAATGAAAGACATTGGGCACTGTTCGACTCAGAAGAGCCAGGCCTCCTGTTAGATCCAATAGCCCCAACCATGCCATTTGTAGATTCCTGATCTGTTCGCTGAAGTTGCAGCTGCTGAGGCTGTAAGAAATGGAAAAGATGGACCGTAAGAAATTCACATATATTTTCAGATACACTTTTTACATTCACTTTTGTTTGAAAATTGATGTCAGAAATATATTTACACAAGTCTCAAAAAGAGATATAGATTGCTGTTGAAATCCATCATTGTCAGGCTACTGCTTCCATGTATTATTTCATGTCAAAATTCTATCGGATTCTTTCTCAACTTGTAATTACTCCTTTACTGTTCACTCTAAAATAGCATACACTTCCATTAAAAACCATGGTGTTTCATTACAGACTGTTCCTCTCATCAGTCCATCAGAAGGGTGGGTTAACTCTTACTGAACCATTGTGAAAAATTCGCCCGGGGTACTGTCTGTTGCTTTTATCCAACTGAATTTACATTTCATGTCCACTTTTTTTTAAAAGCATTTTAATCATTGATAGACAACTGGGATAACACGGAAATCGGCTGAAAATACTGCTCTTTCGATTGTAGAGAGTTCCATTTCCGTCCTGACCGGTTAAGGACATGCTATCAATATGTTCCTTTCTTCTCCATCGGCTTTCATTCTGAAAAGAACGCTATGTCATAGTTTACTGTGAGGCTGTGATATCTGCACGATGCTTTTCAGTTGTCTTAAATTTTTACCCTACTAATGACAGGCAGTTGCTACAGTAATCCTGCTCAATCCGAGGGGAATCGCAGGTTTCAGACACTTGGTCATTGACTGGCTAAAAGCTCTCTCTTTATTTGTTGGGTCTAATAGGGAATGGGTGCTGGTATTAGACTCTCGGAAGACAGGTCAGTTTTACCCTACTAATGACAGGGCGTTGCTACAGAAATTCCGCTCAATTCGAGAGGAGTCGGAGGTCACAGACACTTGGTCCACGTGCCTGGCTGATAAGCCAATGGTGCGAGGCTACGCCTCTAAGCCGGAATCCTGCCCTGAATATCAGCACCACTGGAACGGGAGGCAACATCATGGTTGAGACCTGGCGCTCGCATCTCAGCCCGACCCGGTTGAGCCGCAGAAAAAGGTCTCTGCCATCCCGCCGATCAAAGCTGGCGGGGAGCTGCTCGATATTCACCCCATACGGCGTTGAGGTGTGAAACCACTAGTAAAAGACTTAGTTCTCGGTCGGGGTGTTGTAAGCAGTAGAGCAGCCACCTCACTGCGGACTGTTGAGACTCAGCTCTTGATCATGAGATATGTCTGCACACCAGGCGAACAACATCTCCGTGCCATGACCAGGCTTGTCCCCTGGTTAAATACACTCCTGCCTCGCTTTTTACCTGTCTGCTATCAGTCATCCCAATGGACGAAGAAGAGATGCAGGCCAGCGGACATTGCACCTCTGCCCTATTGTGACAACTTCCCAGGTGGCGGGGAATGCTAGGCGTACCATCACTGCAGATGAGCCGAGAAAATAAAGGGAGCAAAGAGACACCCCACTCACATGCATATGCTACGTTTCTGGCAGGACGTGACGATCCTGGGACACAGACACACTGGACTGCCTCTCTTCCGGGATAGTACAAACTAGTACATAGTCCATCATATCATATCATATCATTGACACACCCTATATACACGAGTGGGGAAGACTCGATAGTCCTGCAAGACAACTTCCTTGCAGATAGGCTGGGGACAGCCAAAGGCTAAGGAGGGCATCCCTACAGAAGCGCCTGTTGAAATCTGATGCAGTGGGCCACAGGCGTAACAACGTTACACAGTGCAACGTATAACGTTGTAACCAGCGTACGAAGAAGAAGAAGAAGTTGTCTTAAATGCGGTCATAGCCAAGTGTGGAATTGAGGATGAGATTTCAATTCTAACCAAATGCTCACAAGTGTACACAAAACATAGCTTTGGCATCAGCTGTTGTCCTACCCTGACCATTGAGGTTAACTGTTCTTACTAACAGCAAAAGGAATGAATGGCTAACTAAAACTAGAATATAACTAAAACTAGAATATGTGTAAATAAAACTCATTAGTAGAAGAAAAACTTAAAATACAACATGATCCATGCAGAAAGTCTAGTGAAAGCCAAAGGTGAGGGAGACTTAACCCAAATAAAAAGACTGCAAAATGGCACAGATATTAGGTGTGCTTAGCTGTCTCGAGGTAAAGTGTTTACCTCGGGTGCCGGGTTCGAATCACGGTTGAGACAAGGATTTTTTTCACGTGGATCTTCTGGCAAAATTTCCCTGATCTCTGGGTAGTGAGATCGTAATCCCGCGTTCAGTGCCTAGCACATTAAAAATCCCTTGTCAGAAATTGAAAAGAGTAGGCCACTGTCAGGACATTTTTTTTTCTCCATAGTTAAAAATCTACCCAAATTATTTGTACCTTCCCCCAGGTATAGTAAGCCACAGGAAGTTTTAAATACCTACTACAGATAGCCTTCTGCTAACTGGCAACATACATTAAAACAACATGCCTGTTTGAATATCAGGATTCCAATTATAAGCATATGTACTATCTTCTACTGACCTGTATGTGTGTTCCATTAATGACTGTAGTCACTGTTGTAGAAGGAGGTATAGATGTAACAGCTGATGTCTCACTTCCGGGTCTTGGTGATACTTGGAGCTGTTGGCTTGGATTTGTCACCGGGGAGGGCAGTGGAAGACCTCTGGAGGTTGGCTGGTCATTCTGTGGAGAGATTGAGCCTTTTTCTCGATCTCCAGGTGGTGTCGATGATAGTGCCCTGTTACTGCCTACAGGATTCATTTGGCTGCAAAGAAAGTCATTAAAAATGATGTTACATATTGTTGTTATTGCTATCCTACATCTGCTGAGCAAAATTGCTCTTGGCAGCCCAGATAGCCTATTCATAGCATCTATGTTCTTGGGCTGTGACACATCACAAAAAAACACTGTAACCCAATGTTCCCTTTGCCCACCTGTTCAGCCATGATTTCTCTGGTATTATTTCTAAGGATTCATTGAACTGTGTAATTACTAAAGAGTCGAGCTCTTTGTTGTCTGGAGGATGATATTTTTTTTTTTTTTTTTTTTTTTTGGCGTTCGCCTTATTTATCTATTCCCCAAGGCGTGTGTGCGTTACACTGTGGTTTTTATTTTGCGCCTGTCGGCCCAGTGCATCCGACTTCAGCATGCATTTTATGTAAGGGTCTGCTTCCTCCTGCATTTTCTAAGGGTTTGCTTCCCCGGAGTAACGGCCGGTGCTGTGATGGGGATCGAACCCAGCACCTTCTGGTTGTGAGCCGTGCCACTTAACCACTAGGCCACGCCGTCCCCCTGGAGGATGATATGAATGAATAGACCCCAATCATGACAAAACATTATCATAACTATGACCCCAATCATGACAAAAAATTATCATAACCATGACACCAATCATGACAAAAAAATTATCATAACACAGTTCCCCCAGTGCAGATTCGAGAATCATTTAATTTGCAGAGAAGTCATCATCTTTCACACAGGAAAGGGGAGGAAAACTAACGTCTGGTGGCAAAATGTACTGATCAGACATGTTAGTCAAGGTCAGGCAAAACATACTGGCCAAGACCCTTTATTAAAAGAATGCGCATGCACCAGATCTTCTGGCAGAACAGCCCAGCCTCTATTAACCTACAATGCGACATCAGGTCAGGTAGTGTAGAACTCAGGCAGATGCTGTAGGTCAGGAGCCCAGACCTGGACTTCGTCTTGACATCTGACTTGCAAGTCTAGCAGCATAAACAAATGAATATAAACACAGCAGATGTACCAATAAAAGTACCAAATGCATCTCACTATAAGTGTCATATAAGGTGACTAAGCAGAGATGTCTTCATGTATGATTATACATTGGTCAAAGTCCATGTCAGATACTGATAACGGAGTCAGTATGAATTCATTTGTCTCTTTCGTTTGATCGGAATGTTTCAATGTCTTATTAAGGGGGCATGCGATTTGGAAATTTCTTGTTTGGGTGAAAAATATTGATTTTTCAAATTGTTAATTTTTATTAAGTTCGACATTAATAGAATCGTTTACATATAAAATAATGTTATTTTGCAAGCATATTGACATTTAAAAATTAATAATAAACACCCTACCCCCTGTTATAAAGTTGACCTACTTTAAAAAGATACCGAAAACTGATGATAAAACACAATGTTTGACACATAGCAACAGCTTTTTCAAAAAAGTATAATGGGTCATATTATATATCATAATGACCGGGGTCCAAAGTTCTCTTCAGAATTTTTCATTCGTAAGCAAATGCTACCTTTGTCTAAACGATACGATACTTCAAATATAATGACTGATGCGATATTTCATTGGTTTTATTATTTTGCTATTTCTGATTGGTTGAAACAAGTATCGTCCATAGGAACAAAATAGTCGCGCATGCGCAAAAACCATTGTCGGTCCGTCATTTTTAATTGTGTTTAGGAACTGTTCGCATCATTTAGAAACAGCAAAGTCATTTCAACAAGAGGATACAAGTAGAACGACAAGCATGCTCCCCAAAAACCTAGAGGAATTTATGCTTGAAACTTAAAGAACCTTTAAATTCAAGGTAAGTTTACTGAATTATGTTTATTGTTCACGACCACGTTCTACATTGCCTTGCAGTCTTGCTTCAATATTTAATTTTAAAAAAGAGCTCTACGCTATTCAAGAAATACTATTTTGTGTAGATTGTGTACGTACTTATTCAGTAAGTTATTCACTGTAAGTATTAATTTAATATCTGTTATATTACTAGAGTTACGAGTACACATTTATTACTAGACATCAATAGTTAAAATTTATGAATACATCGTGAAAGTATAGAAAGATAGTTATTTAGTTTAGTCTTAGATAAGACAGAATGTTACATGTGAGAATGTCAAACTGTCATTTATTTTGAAAATAAATTGGGCGGTTTGTGCCATGCATATGTGTGCTTTGTTAATGTGAGTTTATTTGTCATCGTATTTGATATTAATGGGTCATTTTCTGTATTCCAGTTCAACTGTGGATGCTGAAGTCAGTGAGCCTACAGGTGCTGCTGAAACTATAGAACCCCCAAAGTGGCAGAGGAGAAGTGTACAAGAATCTTACTGAAGGGATACTGAACCTGAACAGTGATCAGTATACTTTAATCCATCAAAGTTTTCTACATTCTCTTGCTTCCACAGTTGGATGTAGAAATTGCAGAAGAAATAATCTACAGTTGATTACAAAATAACCACATGGTCTTGCTGTTCTTATACAGATTCTCTGTCCAGATTGTGAGTCAGAGTGGTCAGAATAAACAGCATGACATCAACTGTAGGACAGTCATTGGTTGTAATGGCAATGGTATTGGCTATGCAAAGATGCAGTCAATTGCTGTCCACCATGAACATAAAGAACCAGATGCACCACAAATAATTTTACAAGGTATCCAAAACTGTTAGTATCCCAGCAGAAGAAGCAATGTGTCAAGCAGCTCCTGTAGTTTCAGAAAGAGCAGCAGCTACAGGTCCCCTCCCAGGCCGTGTCAAAAGTAACACAGGGCGTCCTATCATCATTGTGTCTTAATACGGTACATGGCAAAAACGCGGCCTTTCATTGCACAACGGAGTTGGTGTTGCCATTGACGTTGACAGTCGCCTAGTTTGGATACTCAGGTCATCAGCAATTATTGCAAAATATGTGCAGTTGGTGCAAAGCCAGGTTCTTCTGAGTTTATGAATTGGATACAAATGCATAAACCTCAATGCCAGCAGAATGTAGATTGTTCTTCAAATGCAATGCAGACTGTGGCAGCAAGGATTATTTATTCAAGGTCAGTTGAAAAAAGATCTCTGATTTATGGCACTATGCTTTGCGACGATGATGCAAAGGCATTCAATGAAGTCCAAAATTCTAAATGCTATGACATTAAGATAAAAAAAAAAGAGGATTGTATCAACCACATAGCGAAAAGGATGTTTAATGCTCTTAGCAATTTGAAGAAAACAAATGAGTCACTAAATCTAACTGACCACATCGCCAATCGAACAAATTACAAACACATATGCCAACAATTTAAAAGACAATGCCCCTGATGTTACAAAATGAAGCGAGGAGTGTTAGCTGGGTTTTTTCACATAGACTTTGTCCAGAGGGTGAAAATTCCTGGTGCCTCTTCCAGAGAACTCTGAAGACATGGTTGCACGAACAACATCGGCATACATTTTTGGCAGAAGTTGGCAGACTCATCTACTTAATTGTGACAAGGCTGAAAAATACAAATCTCCTCCTGCAAAAATGGGTACGCAGAATGCCAATGAAAGTTTCAACTCATTGATTTGACAGTGCTGCCCTAAAACAACATTTGCTTCACTGTCAGCGGTAGAGACGGCAACTTCCTTTGTCACTCTATCTTTCAACTGTGGTCCTGTAGGGCTAAAAATGGTAACAGACAGAGTTGGACTGGAATGGAGTGTTGTAAATCACACACATGCTACTCGAATGCTGAACAAAAAATACTATGATTCAAAAAGACGAACATTGGGTGTATCAAAGTGGAAAAGGAAAAACCTTTAAAAAGGCGTATTGGACGAGAACACCAGCACGAGTTAGCAGAAGGTAAAACATATGTTGCTGGTGCATTTAACAATTAATTGTATTTGCAAATGACTATGTATATGTTGCTTAATTAAAAAAACAACGTAAGAATACATTTTTTTGTTATTAAACTTATTTTTATTTGCTTTCAAAGTTCAAAATTGAATTATCTCAAAATCTTTTTTTCCTATTTGTTATGTATCTGAAACCCTAAAATCTCAGCTAATATAGATGTTGGAAACATGCAATTTGGTGTGTACATTTCTCATACACTCTTGTTGGTAATCTTTTAAAGAAAAGCTAATTTGGTCAAAGATATTTTATTAAAATAAATTTTTTGTGCCAAATGTTGATGTATTTTGTCGACTTTTCGTGGAGCTCAAATAGAAAAAAAAATATTTTGGAACCTTTTTCATAAAATAAATATGCCCTTTCCCTAGAACTATGCTTAACATTCATGGATCATTCAAATTATTTTTAATACACATGTTTTTTTTTTTAAATTGAAGGTATTTTCAAGCAAGCATTTCTTCAAGGTCACTGCAGTTATCATGGCAACCGAGTGTTTTTTTTAAACCTGCAAATATATCTACATTTATAGCCTAACATTACCATTATAAAATATTTGGTCTGATTTAATTAATAATAAAAAATATTTTCAGGGAGCATGACCCCTTAATGGTGATGGTATGTGTATTGAGTAGATTGAGAATAAACTGGATGCGCATAGATTTTAGAGCAAGGTGATGTAAATGTAACTGGTTGTATACAGACTCTGCAGGGTCTTCTAAACCAGTATAAAGATGTTAAGTTAAGTTAAGTGTTAAGTTATGTCACAGTATTTGCCATGTGTCCAACAAAAAGTTGGAGCAACACCCTGCATGGCATATACAGACAGAAAGAGAATCAAGTAGTTAGAGAATGTAATGGTTTGAAGACATGACAAGAGTACATTCAAACTAATAACACAGAAGAAACACTACAGAAAGTAATTAAATAGCCAAACATGAAAGGCAATTGTAATTCCCAAAGCTGTATAACAAATGACATGAGTGGACAGGGGAGACAGATGTGTGAGAGATATGAAATCTACAACTCAATTTGATGTTTCATGATATCCTTAACTCTCTGAGTTAAAGTCTGATTTGACTAAAATTGAAAACTATGACGTTTCGGCTTTTGAAATAAACTAAAGTATGGGAGAATTGTCGGCACATGCTCAGCTTTCAGTTGGTGTAGTCATTTTCCATTTATGTTTTTAATAAAGTGTGATTTTTAGCGCAGAGTAATTGTGTGTCTTTAGATCATAATTGTAGCTCAAATTGACTGCGGTAATGCTATTCATGGATAACACAAAAATACAAAATGGATGCGAGAGAGATAAATTTCAGAGCGAGTATTTCCTCTTTAACATCAATGTCATTTAACACTTCAAGGGGATGGTGTGGGCTAGTGGTTAAGTGACACGGCTCACAACCAGAAGATGTTGGGTTCGAACCCCATCACAGCACCGGCCGTTACCCCGGGGAAGCAAACCCTTACATAAAAATGCACGCTGAAGTCGGATGCACTGGGCCGACAGGCGCAAAATAAAAACCACAGTGCAACACACACCGCCTTCGGGATTAAAGAAATAAGGCAAACGCACACACAAAAAAACAAATTTAACACTTCAAAATGCCACTATGAAGAGAAAAAAAATTTCCTTCACAAATCAGGTCAAGATACTGAGCAGCGCATGAGCTGCATCTGTCAGCGACCCATAGCTGACAAAGACCCTTCTACACCTCCATGCAGTGATCCTGCAACAGAGTAGACTGGCTAAGGAGAAGGGATCGAAGAGGGAAGGTTAATCCGATTAAAAAAGCCTGCTGAGGTCGGATGTGTCGGTCCGAAAGTTGTAAATATCGCAGTCAAGCTGTAAACTACGACGCAAAACATTCCGTTCTCTGAATTACATTCTGCTACTAGCAAAGCCCTTTTTGGGGCTCGGTAGCAGAAGATTGTGAACGAATGAAGCTCCAAGTCAAGTCCCAAATTAAGACAATACATTAAGAGAAGAAAATGTGGCTGGATAGGACATACGGTGTGGAAGGCAATGCCCAACATAGCCAGACAAGCGCTCACATGGAATCCCTCAAGGCAAGAGAAATACATAGAGAAGCGAATGTGGGAGGGAACTTTGACTACTTGGATCTGGTGACAGTCAGAAAGAGCAGCTCAGGATTGTGTATGCTGGTAAGATGTGGTTAATAGCCTATGCACCGAGAGGAGCAACGGGCTTTGATTGATTAAACACTTCAAAATAGTATATATTCTTATTATGAATACTTCATGTCATATGTAATTTAATTATATCCTAATTTTAGATCAATTTGTTAAACCTTTTTTTCCATCCTGCATAATTTTGCCGATTTGTCTTACAGCTCTGGTCAAGAGTTGGAATTCCGAATGTCAAAGTTTCATTCAAAATAAAATAATATTGAATAAATTGGTGCAAAACTTACAATATAAACATCATAAGACACATAATTAAACTATCTATGAAATAATAAAGATGATATATTAGTAAAGAGCAGAAAAGTGCATTAATGTGGAGAAGGAAAATGGAGAGCAACATTTTTATGTTACTCACCATGTCATGTGTTTTGTTGATTTATCCGACAAATCCTTTATTTATCTTTTATGTTATGTGTCCCAGTCAAGGTCTGAATCGAGTGTGTATGTAATATCAACAAGTAATCCAGGTGCGTGATCACTGTGCCGATCAAATAAATAATTTCTTGTGTTATGAACCCCAACTTTCTTAATGAGATAAGATTTGACTTTCAAAATATAACTTTTGCAATTGTCTATCAGAAATAACTTTACAGTTAAACAATTGTGCATACGTGAACGCAACCATCATGTAGATCCATTTAAAAAAAAATGAAATTCACAATTTAAATCGCAAAATGCAAACGGTTTAGGTTGTAAAGGTGCAGCAGTTTTCAGTACAAACTGGAAAGGATTAATAATAATTTTATTTTGAAATTCAGATCGTAGCTCATGCCTTGCACTCCAACCCAAATTATTTACATTTGACAGGACTGGAAATAATTAAGATACAAATACCTTGATATATGGCCTTCATCTGTGCTACTGAGAAGACAATTGCTACTTCTTTGTCGACCTGTACCAAACAAACGACCAATGTTACTGCCTCCACCACTGCCAGGAGGTGTGTTCGTTGTGTGATGAAGTTTATTTACTTGTCCCTGCCAAACATAAATTGGAGATGTCATTGACAAAATGTTGCTTGGTGTATGGTATGTACAATTCAAAGTAATGCTTCTGCTATGATAATCATGTTAGACAGCATCACGGAGAACTTTCAACCTTACACCAATTAAAGAATTTTGAATTTGTAGACTAAATAAGAGTTAGAAAGAGATCGGCAAACACACTCTCTCAACCCTTTTACACATGTCGACCAGTCAAAATAGAAACAATTGTTCACGGACTAGTGAAAATAGGAAAAAAACAAGCCCATTATTTATATAGTATTTTGTGTATTGGTTGTTAAATCTAATATTATAAAATAAAAATTGTATAGCTATTTAAAATAACCAGGATCAAGATGCTGAGCAGCACATGAGCTGCAGTGGTTAGCGATCCATAGCTGACTGCTAGCGTCAGGGCCAGCGAACCATAGCTGCCAAGACCCTTCTACACCTCCACGTGGTGATCCTGGATAACAGGCTGCAGCAGGGCAGACTGGCTAAGGAGAAGGGATTTAAGAGGGAATGCTACCCCGGTACTAAAAAAATGCTTGCTGAAGTCGGATGTGTTGGACGGAAAGCTGCAAATATCACAGCCAAGCTGTAAACTATGACACAACGCATTCCATTCTCTGGACTACATTCTGTTACTTAAGCCCTTTCAGGGTTTGGTAGTGGGAGATTGAGAACGAAGAAGAAGAAAACCAAAATTCTAGTAGTAAATAGAAGTGGGACACAAATGCAATTTTCTTTGTTCGCAGCCCGACAGAAAATCTATGTGAACCGGGCAGTGGTCTGCGGTCGGGAAACACTGCTCTAAAATACAAGATTTAACTAAAAATAGATCCAACAGCAGAATTTCACCAACAGACGTCCAGAGAGAGCAAAAATAATTTTAACCTTTACCTGTATCTTATTTTAGATCAATTTAAAGCCAAATGGACTATCTATTAGATAAAGAAGGTTGCACAGCAATACATGAAGTACTTCAGAAGAAACAGTATAAAATTTTACAACCAATGAAAAAATACATAAATATTCAGTGACATATGGTACCCTTTCTCGTTATCATCTCAGCATCTGTAATGTCCATCCATTTTTTGCTCCTAATAATTAGTTCACACTCCAATTAGTGAAGTCCAGGCCAAATTTGAAGGTAATACATCCAACAGAAGTGAAGATATGACATTTACTAAAGATGATGATGTTGAAAATGTTGAACACATATAAAAATTTTAAAACTATATGCACTGCACACTGTGACTGCTAACATGCAGTAAATGATGTTATGCTTTATGGAAGACCTCAAAGCAATCCTTGGGGTGTAAGTGAGGCTGATTTGTACATCCCAAGCAGATGAAATGTGTACGCTTGCGTTCTGTGGAAGTAGTACAGACAACAATTTCTATCTCGTTTAGAATACGAGATGATGTATCTCTTGTCTTGGAGGGGTTTCAATGGGTTTGCAGCTGGTTGTCTGTCGGGCTTTCTTGAAGCATCACCTTCTTCAGGAAATGTCGCAACAGCATGATGTGTGAGTTGAGTCACAAGTTCTCGCTTGAATATCTTCAAGTTCAATCGCTTAGAGCCAGCTTCACGAGTCAAAGTGTGAAGAATGACGGTGTTGAGTGACTTCAAGTAGCCAATAAAACACCTTCTTCCACCATTTTATTTTTTTCCTTTCAAAGGTGCAATGATAGATGACCTTCTGGTTCAAGGTATCGCACCCATTCATGTACATGTTGTACTTCTGAATTATTGACGGCATGTCAACATCCTTGACCCATGTTGTCTCAACAACCGGTACGGAATATTGAGGGTCTTCAACTCCAGAGCAAAGCCAATACGATTGTGCCAGTATAATACTGACGGCGCTCAAGAAGATAATCAACTAAAACTAGCTTCACGTAGATGCGATCTGCAAAAATCTTGTGTCCCATGCCAACATAAGATAACAATGTGTCGAAAACTTTGAGTGTGACTTGATGTAGGGCCTGCATCGTGATTGTAAGATGTTTCAGTACCAAAATAAGTAAGTTTGTTGTTCACATATAACGTTGCAGAGTCGCAAAGGCCAAACTTTTTTATGTGGTTTTGCAGCATTATACTGCTTGAACTTCCATCTGCTTTTGAACCCTATCACCCATCTCATCTATACTCAAATCCTGATAGGGGTAAAATGCTGCTTGGTACTTTCTCAGGAGTGCCTGCATGCATCATTGTATAGAATATATCCTGAAAACAGTTACGAGGAAACATTGTGTGGTACCACGGTGTGTACAATTCAGGCGCCAAAGACCAGTAATCTCTGGCTGTCTATCAATGCCGATCATGATAATTACATGAAGAAATTTATTAAGCTCATATGGGGTAATGTCAACCCAATGGCAGTATGCTGAACGACGAAGAGACGGGAGTGTTGATTGTAATTTTCTTTCGAGCATATGCATTTATAGAAATGCGGTAAGTAAGGTCTTGATTTCTTGATCAAACAGTGCTGAAAAGCATTCAATTGCTGCACTGTAAGACCTGACTCAGGGAACGCACCTGGCTCTTGTTTAAGAAGAAATCAGAAAGCATTTTTTGTGGAACCTTCTCTGATTTCATGCCACTCTTTCCACTAGGGTACTTCTAGATCTAGTTGCAAAATCCACATCTCTTCCTTTAACTTTTCCAGCTACTAGATTTATATTAGATCTTGGGTGTTTGGGCGCCGGGGGGTCAGTGCCAAAATCATTTTGACGACTGAAACTAGCTGTGGGCGTGGCAGCAGGGTCTTGATGGTCGTGATAGTCACCATCTACCAATTCACTGTAACTGTTCTGATCATCATCCACTTCTATATCACTACTGTCAGTATCATGCATACATTGTTCTATCAAAATCCTTGCTTGATCAGCTGTCACACAGGATGATTAACTGAAGGGGATGGCTCCATTCTCGTTTGTTTACGTATAACAGCAACAAAAAAACTGCAGAAATACAAGTCAAATCAATAATAGAAAGGGCCAACGCTGTATCAAATCCACAATCAAAACTGACGCTGTTTTTATAGCAAACCGGAAGGACAAAAATAGATACTAAAGGATGTAGCAGTAAAACTAGAAAGACGAACATTAACGAAACAACTCACATGGTGCTGGGTACGGCGAATCGGCTGCAAAAGACTGCGCTGTGACGTAGTGTGCGACAAATGGCATGGAATGAGTTAATCATATAATGATCATATCATGGCACGATTGGGCTACCGTAGAAATAGACAGTTTGTTATGATAAACACGTCACGACTATCTACACGTTTTCAACCGGTAAAAATATGTTAGACTATAAATGGTTTTATCTTCTTCTTTTATGTGGATTTGAGGCCAGCCCATTATTGACAATGGTGAAGTTAAGTTGTTGCAAAAGATCTTTGTGAGGTTGATCGGTTTAGTTTGTTAATTTAGATTCTTCTTCTGCGTTCATTCTCAATCTCCCGCTACCAAGCAGTGAACTTGGCTTTGCAAATAACAGAATGTAGTCAGAAGAACGGAATGCGTTGTGTCGCTAGTTTACAGCTTGACTGAAATTTGCACCCTTCGGTCCGAGACATCCGTTTTCGGCAGTAACAGTTAATTTAGATGAAATTTATGTTTTTAGTGTAAACTAACAGTTGTGCTGATATTTTAAACAAAGTGTCGTTAGTTTGTGATTTCGATGTATTATATGAGGAGCACCATTTCCGAATCGGCGAATACAAATATTTCTTTGTTTTTATAAATTTTCATCATCTTTTTCTATCTCAGAAACTAACACAGACATAACAACAACAATAACACCAACAAGTTCTTTATTCCTTTATGTTTCTACACACAACAAAATCATATTTATTAACCAATAAACAGAAAGGTTACAGGCTGTCAAAGTCACCAACCACAGTAAAACGTGCTTAAAATGTTGTGGCGACGAGAAATTTCCAATGCAGTATGGTAAAGGTTAAACTAATGAAGTCAAGACAATTCATATTAAAATAATGAGAAGTCAAGTCAGACTAAGGGGATTTGAGCATGAGGTCATCTAAATCAATAACATTAGCATATACCTCTAAACCCCATAACAGAATAGGAGCAACAAAGTCAAGTCAGACTAAGTTTCCCACAGATCCATTATCTTTGGCCATCTAGCACGAACGAAGTAGGTGATAAAGAACCATGTTGATAGTGGTCAGTCTGGATGTGATACCCTTAGTCACATGCCACGTCTCCTGAGCCATACAGCAGGACTTAACATTCGTGTTAAACAGCCTAATCTTATTCGCCATGTTGAATACTGCTAAATTTTATATTTGACAAAGAGAGTTGAAAGCAAATCTGGCCTGTTAATCCTGGTGTTAACATATTGATTTGTTTCTCCGTCTTTTTCAATGGCAATTTCCAAACGGGATCAAGATGCTGAGCAGCGCATGAGCCGCAGTGGTCAGCGATCCATAGCCGATTGCTAGTATTAGGGCCAGCGAAACAGAGCTGCCAAGACCCTTCTACACCTCCACGCGGCAATCCTGGATAACAGGCTGCAGCAGGGCAGACTGGCTAAGGAGAAGGGATCGAAGAGGGAATGCTAGCCCGGTACTCAAAAAATGCTTGCTGAAGTCGGATGTGTTGGACCGAAAGGTGCAAATATCGCAGGCAAGCTGTAAACTACGACACAACGCATTCAGTTCTCTGGACTACATTCTGCTACTTAAGCCCTTTTAGGGTTTGGTAGCGGGAGATTGAGAATGAACGAAGCCAAGCCAAGCTCCAAACAGGTAAAATTTTGCACTTAATTATTTGACAACTGATCTTGATTGGATTTCTTTGTTATATATTCTCATTTCCTTTGTCTTGTTTACAACGATCTGCAATCCCACCTTTGCTGCTTCACATGTTAATCCCTATGCTTTAAGGGTAGTGAAACAAGGCAAATCAATCAATTTATCACTTATCATAACACACACTAATTCTTACCTGTATTCTGTTGTTACCATTAGCAGCAGGAAGTTCTGTTTTAGTACTGCCAGGTGTAGGAGAACCCCCTGCATCTAATAATGGCCAACCGGAATTCGAATTATTGAGGTGTGCATGACCACTGGCTCCACTTTGAACTGGATTAGGTAGCAGAGGCCCAGGGTTGGGCAGAGTATGTTTGATATCACCGGTCATATCCATCAGTGATGGTATAACTTCAGAGTTCTCTATTGCCTGAGGTGAAACAGGCTTTTTACTGGAAAAATAAAAACCATGAAATTCTGAAGAAAAACTAATAAAATAATCTAGTAATTCTTCATATTGGATTATTGGTCGATTTGGCTGATAAAGCAGACAGTGGCTCATGGTATCTTTTAGGGTAGCAACACAAACTCTCGCCATTCGCTTGTTATGTGGTCTTCCTTCATACAGTGCCCAAGATTTGATTTATGATTTTCATTTGAACTTCTGAGGTCCTCCACCAAGTTTTAGGTCAGTCCCTCTTTTACCTTCCTTCTGGGACAATAGAAGTTTTAATCACAGTGTAAGTGGCCATGTAATCTGTTATCTCGTCATAAAACTGATGGTCTCTCTCAGGCTTCTCTCATTATCATATAGTTTATCCAACAAATAAGCTGGAAAAATCCATACTGGCACTCTGGAGGATGTGTTGTACTGTTCATTTATTATCCTCACATGTAACAGATTATTTGAATTCCCACATTTACCAGTTTTCAGTCTGAATGAAAATTGTTAATTGATCCCTTTCTTGGCATGGGAGTAACCTGCTCCATTTATATCAAGTTCTGTGTGTTCTAAGCTAGTTAGTATGAAAGTTACAAGCAATGTTTATTTATGATATTACTGCTGTATTGAACAGTCTACTTAATGCTATTCAGAAATGTAATCTGAAAGCATTATATAGCATGAATGAATATAACATTTAAGTATCAATGTTATAAAGAGCTACAACATTCAATTTCTTATAACATGATGTATAAAGATCAGGCACACTATCCTAACAGCTGCCGGGCCTTTTTTTCTTCAAACGCAGATGAAAAGCTCAGCCACACTATTCTATCAGCTGTTTTACTTCTTTTTTCTAATCTAAGAGTGTAAAGATTAGATATACTGTCCTATCGGCTGTGCTTAATTGGTTTCTCTTCTTATAACTTAGATTGTAGCACTCTGCCAAACTATCATATTATCTGTCTTACTTTTTTTTCTTCTAGCCTGATGTATAGCGGTTAACTATACTATACTACGAATCTTCTAACCTGGTGTATAGAGGTTAACTATACTACACTAAGAATCTTCTAACCTGATGTATAGAGGTTAACCATACTATACTAAGAATCTATTAACCTGATGTATAGAGGTACATGAAAAATTGTTGCCATTGGACTGGCCTTTTATAGAGGTTAGCCTTACTATCCTAACCATCTTATTACATGATGTATAGAGGTTGACAATACTATCCTAACCATCTTATAACATGATGTATAGAGGTTAACAATACTATCATAACCATCTTTAACCTCATGTTTAACGGTTGACAATACTATCCTAACCATCTTATAACATGATGTATAGAGGTTAACAATACTATCATAACCATCTTTAACCTGATGTTTAACGGTTGACAATACTATCCTAACCATCTTATTACATGATGTATAGAGGTTGACAATACTATCCTAACCATCTTATAACATGATGTATAGAGGTTAACAATACTATCATAACCATCTTTAACCTGATGTTTAAAGGTTGACAATACTATCCTAACCATCTTATAACATGATGTATAGAGGTTAACAATACTATCATAACCATCTTTAACCTGATGTTTAAAGGTTGACAATACTATCCTAACCATCTTATAACATGATGTATAGAGGTTAGCCGTACTATCATAACCATCTTTAACCTGATGTTTAAAGGTTGACAATACTATCCTAACCATTTTATAACATGATGTATAGAGGCTGACAATACTATCATAACCATCTTTAACCTGATGTTTAACGGTTGACAATACTATCCTAACCATCTTATAACATGATGTATAGAGGTTGACAATACTATCATAACCATCTTTAACCTGATGTTTAACGGTTGACAATACTATCCTAACCATCTTATAACATGATGTATAGAGGTTGACAATACTATCATAACCATCTTTAACCTCATGTTTAAAGGTTAGCTATATTATTCCCAAAAAATGTCTTACTTTGTTTTCCTTTTAGCCCAGATGGTTAGGTTGGCCATACTATTCTAACAAAGGTCTTCCTTTTTGGCATGATTCAACTAAAGTACTTTGCTCATCAGAGACTGTCTGATATCATTTGGTATTTTTTTTTCCCCACTCAAGATTTATCATTTGACAAAATCTGGAGTATAATTCATTTATGCAGAAAAATTAACCTTCATAATGCAAAAAAATTTGTTTCTGCAAACATTGGTGATGTCTAAGTAATTCTGAAACCTCTTTCACATTAACATGCAATTTTGTGTCATGCAGTCAAGAAGCAACACTGAATAGTGACATATGAAAGAAGAAAAAAAGCAAATGGAGAAGCTTACATCTTATTATTTCCTATGTGATGATTATTAGCTGAATTCTGAGCATTTAAGAACTGTTCTATCAGCATTTGTTCATACTCCTGATGTTTTCTGAGGAGGAAATGTTAATGATTTTACTTGCAATAAAACCAACATCTAGAGTTTCAATAATCATCATAGTCCTATCTCCATCTCGTTCCAACAGTAGCGAAGTGTCATTATTGATGTGAGGTTCCTTACAGGAATCCAACACAAAAACATTTGTACTCTTACAGGTAGGAGTTTACACTGTGCCAAAGTCATTGTGGACGTCATTCATAACTGACTGCTTGCATCAGATGCTATCCTAGCCCCTATTCTACCTCAAAGTGGTGACCCTGGAATCAGCCTGGCTGAAAGAAAAGAAATCAAAGAGAAAAGGAAAGCCTGGTCCCAAAATTGTGCTCTTTTAAACTGGTTATCTTTTGGCCGAAATACGCAGAAATTGCAGCCTCGCTGTAAACTATGACACGAAGTCACAAAATGTCCTTTTTAGGACGAACAACAAATAAGTGGAAACAAAATTGTTTGACATACAGAGTTGCTGCACTTACCTGTACTGAAAAACAAACAGTATAATTAGCCTGAACTGGAAGGAGTTGACTGGCAATACAAGGGTCAGTCTTGTAACACATGTTCAGTAGTTTGTTTGCTCAGTCTACATGTGCACTGTGGTGAAGCAGACAGTTGAAGCTTATACAGGTGTCCATTCTAGTCTTATTTTTCTAATTCCCAAGACGGTGTGTGCATTGCACTAAGTTTTTATTTTGCCCCTGTGCATCCGACTTCATCGTGCATTTTATGTAAAGGTCTGCTTCTTTCTGCATTTTCTAAGAGTTTGCTTCCCCGAGGTAACAGTCGGTGCTGTGATGGAGAGCAAACCCAGCACCTTTGGGTTGTGAGCTGTCACTTAACCACTAGCCCACGACGTCCCATCGTTGGTCCTGTTCTCTTCTGGTAGCAACACAAAATCTTTCCTCCATGTGGAATCAGAAGGAATAGAGTAATGGTTTACATGAGACTGCATGTCCAAAGTACATTCCTCATAAGTTGCATATTATGAATGGTACAGTAGACTATTCTTTCATCTCAAACAAAAGACTAAGGGTTCACAGCTGATAATTCCTATGCATATGTTCAAAACTGATATGATAAACATGAAAAACCAAAAAACACGTACCCAGCTTGCATTTCATCTTTTGTAAAACTAGCAGCTTCTTCACCCATTTCATGCAAGTACATACAATCCTGCAAGAAATAAAGCAACAGAATTATTTATAAAAATAGGTAACAATAGTCTAATAGCAGACACTGATGCCGGGGATGGAGTGTTCATTGTACTAGGCTTCAGCTTTTTATAAGGTGGGGATAGCCAATTTTTGCTATTAGAAGTGAACTCTCTACATTTTTTATAGCATATTGAACACAATACTTGGGATCAAGATGCTGAGCAGCGCATGAGCTGCAGTGGTCAGCGACCCATAGCTGACTGCTAGCGTCAGGGACAGCGAACCAGAGCTGCCAAGACCCTTCTACACCTCCACGCGGTGATCCTGGATAACAGGCTGCAGCAGGGCAGACTGACTAAGGAGAAGGGATCGAAGAGGAAATGCTAGCCCTGTACTCAAAAAATGCTTGCTGAAGTCGGATATGTTGGCCCGAAAGGTGCAAATATCGCAGTCAAGCTGTAAACTACGACAACGTATTCCATTCTCTGGACTACATTCTGCTACTTAAGCCCTTTCAGGGTTTGGTAGCGGGAGATTGAGAACGAACGAAGAAGAAGAACACAATACTTGTTCAGAGAAAAATATAGTAGAAATATATCTGTTGTGCACCTAATTTATTATCCTTTATAGCCATGAGTGATCATTCATGAAATCATGAGATCAGCCCATCTCATTTGAAATATTTTTATTCTAAAAAAAAACAATAAGCAATCTATGTCATGAGGATTTAGTGAAGATAGTCCTGGAAAAAAGAACACATGGAAAGAGGAACTGGTAGACCAAGAAATACCTTTGTGACACAGATATGCAGAGACATGACAGTGAAGACCAAAATGGCAGACTTTCATAAGAATGCACAGAATAGAAAAATTGAAATGGTGTGATAAGATCACTAATGTAGAACTGTTGGAAAGAATCAGACAAACAACAGTGAAACGTGAGGTGAGCAGATTGCATTACAAGACAGTCTCTGTTCATGAATCCACAGGGTAAGAGAAAAACACGCAGACCAAAAAAACACACGTAGAAGAGCGTTCAAGACAAGCAAAAAGGAAACGAAGCTATGGAGAGAGCTGTAACAGATGGCTTAAGACAAGAAGATTTTCCATGTGTGTGTTGAAGACCCACGAAGAGCCGAATGGTTTTGATGATGAATTACATTTTATCAAGCAAAATTTGTGACTTTCAGTGCTGCAACTCATAAAAGTGGAGTTTTAAATACACACACATTTCTATACAGATTAATTTTTTACCAGTCACCTGTTAAATGTCTTTATTTAATCAGAATTTATACATCTTGAAAAAAAAAAAGAGATATTAACGTTGGCAAATGTTGAACTGTTGATGATATGGAGAGAAAAAATAGGTCGAAGATACAGAATTAATTAAGGTTAAAAGTAGATAAAAACATATAGATAATGGAACAGTGAACACACCAGGTCACAGAGTCATATATGTGTTTTTAATCACTGTTGCTGATTTGCCTTTTTGCTTCAAGTGAAGCATACAGCCACCACTATAGAAGACCTGTTTACAGGAAGCAGTTATCCGAGAACATGCAGTGACCGTTTCAATGTTTATGTTGTTAGATACTTGCGCCTAGTTGAATTAACTTTTGATGTTTCTTTAGTAGCGTATTAAAGGCTCTTCTTACATCTTGAGACGAATTTGAGAAAGTAGATTGAGGTTCTTCGGGCTGTAGTGCAATCTAGGACTCTTCAGTAAGGTATACCCACCGAGTTAACCAAAATGCTGTGACAACCTGTTTCAAGGTGCACGAATCATGACTTTAATTATTCTTTGCTGCAGATGGTTTCAATATTTTACTTACTTACTTAGTCGCTTCTCTTCTACCGTGAGGTGTAGAGGTTTGCCAAAGAGAACGTCACACTGCTCTATCCGCCGTCTTTTTCCTGGCCTCTTTCCAACCCAGCCCTCTATCACTTAGGGACTGCCGTAAGTTGTCTTCCCAAGATACTTTGGGACGTCCTGGGGGTCTGCATCCTTGACTTTTTATCTCCCATGACCGCTTTCGTATCTGATCTTCTTCCATTCTACAGACATGGCCTAACCACTGTAGTTGGGACTGCTCCACCCGTCTCTGCAGGGGTTGAACTTCAAGATTGCTACGTATTGTCTGGTTACGGATCTTGTCCTTTTTCTTCATCTAACCCCCTTTCTTAGGTACCTCATTTCTGAAGTTTGTAATTGCTTTCTTGGGCTGTAGTCATTGCCCATGACTCACATCCATATGTCAGGACAGGCACATAGGTCGAGCGGTATACATCCATCTTTGTTTTCCTGCTTATTTCTCTTTTACTGAGGAAACTCTGTTTATTGCATGGAACAGTCTACCTGCTACTGCTGTTCGTGCAGTTAACTCCTCTTTGATTCCTCCCCTGTTGTCTATTACCACTCCTAGATATTTAAAGTTGCTGACCTGCTCCAGTGCTCGTGTTCCCAGGGTTATCTGATTTCTCTTTTCATCTCTGGCGATCACCATGGTTTTTGTTTTGGAGTTGCTGATGTGCATTCCTCTCTTCTTCAACTCTTCTTCCCAGACCTGCAAGTTGATCTGGAGATGTGATTCGGATTTCGTGATCAGGGCCACATCATCTGCAAATGATAGTTCCGATATGTAACTTGGTCTCATCTTCCAGTACCCTACTTCATACTTTTTTGTCCGTTCCTTGCAGGCTTTGATGACTTCATCCATGAGGAGTATAAAAAGGTATGGTGATAGAATGTCCCCCTGTCTTACTCCGCTAGTGGTCTTGAACTCTCCTGACTTTTGATTTGATGTCCGCACATAATTTCTGCATGTTGTATAAAAACTCTGTATGGCAGAGATCAGGGGTCCTGGGATGTTCATCCTTGTCAGGCACTCCCAGAGTTTGTCCCAAAGGAACTTTATGAAATGCTTTCTCCAAATCCAAAAAGCAGAGATGCATCTCTTTATCATATTCAAGAGCCTTTTCACTTAGCTGTCTGAGTGTAGAGATAAGGTCTTGAGTACTTCTGTTTGCCATAAACGTACATTGAGTTTCATCCATTTTTGGCTCTGCTAGACCTCTTAATCGCCGTTCTAGAATCCTAGAGTAGACTTTCCCTGGGACACTGAGAAGGGAAATACCTCTGTGATTTTCCCATTGTCAATTCCCCCTTTTTAAATATGTGATTTTCCCATTGTCAATTCCCCCTTTTTAAATATTGGTATTATTATTGCAACCTCCCAGTCTCTTGGTATCTTCTTGTGACGCCAAGCTGCCTTGAGAATCTTCATGAATAGTATCTCTCCTGCCATTCCAATGTATTTAACCATTTCTGGTGTTATACCATCATGTCCTGCTGCTTTACCAATCTTAATTTTCTCCAATGCTGCCTTTAGTTCTTCCATTGTGATATTATCATTTCCCTCCATGGCTCCCTCTTTTTTAATTGAGACTGTTACTTCCAGAGCTTGGTTTTCCTCCACTCCAAAGAGATCTGAGAAATATTCTTTCCATCTGTTCATTACCTCTTCTGGGGCGGTCAACAGCGCACCTTGTTTATCTTTAACAAATTTCAAGGGGCATTCCTTTTCCTTCCTCATGTTCTTTAAGGTCCTGTAGAACAGTTTCTGGTTTTCTCCAGCATTATTTTCCAGTTTCTATCCAAATTCTTCCCAGGATTTCTGTTTGGCCTTGAGCACAGTCTTCTTTGCATCTGTTCTAAAATTTACATATTCTTTATATTTCTTTGTTTGTTCTTCTGTATTCCTAGCCCCTATTCCATGCCTTTTTCTTTTCTCGTATTATTCTTTTCACTTCTTCTGTCCAACATGGTGTACTCTTTTTCTTCCACCCTTCTTTGGTTTGACTGCATACCTCTGCTGCAGCCTCTTTGAGGATGTCTTTGAATTCTACCCAGAGCATTTCCATATCTTCTTCAGATTCCTCTATCCTTTCTATTGCTGTTGTTATGAGCCCTTGGTATCTTCTCTTAACATCTGGTTCTCGTAATTTGTAAGCCTTAATTTTATTTTCTCCTCGTGTGTTATGTTTCATGCTTGCTGATGGGTGTTGCCTGGCTGGATAGTGTTTTTCAATTTCTCTCTTTATTTTAACTAGGTAGTGGTCGCTTACTATCTCTGGTCCTCTGAACACACTAGCATCCTTTACATACTTGAAATCAGTTTTCCTCACTAATGCATAGTCAATTATGGATCTATCATTTCTTGCCGGCTCGCATCTTGTGTAGGCATGGATACGCTTGTTTGGAAGCCTTGTATTTGTAATGACAAGGTTTTTTTCTCTGCAGAATCTCAGCAGTCGTTTTCCATTGTTATTTAAGACATCTTCTCCATACCTACAGATCACTCCATCCCATCTAAAATAGTCGTTTCCAACTCTTGTGTTGAAGTCTCCAAGGAGAAGTATTTCATTATGGCAATCATCAATGGACCTTTGAAGGAGCTCATAAAATTCATCTTTTATGTCAGTGCTCTCATCTTCGTTTGGTGCATACACAGTGACGATATCCATTTGACTATCCTCCTCTTGTAGACTTAGAACCATCAGTCGTTCTGAAATAAACTTCCATCCTTTAATGTTTGCTTTGTTGTTACTATTCACTACACAGCCAACCCCTGCCCTGGCTCGTTCACTCATGAGAACTCCGCTGTAGTATAACATGTTGCCGTCATGGTCCAGAATGCCCTGTCCCTTTTCTTTATTTCTGTATGTGCCAGCACTGCCAATTTTGCTCTCTTCATCTCCTCTTTTAGTTCATGTTCTTTTCTGTTTATACTTTGCACATTCCATGTTCCGTAAATCGTGGTCCTTATTTCTCGCCTGTTCGTCGCCGTTAAGATCAGTCCGGTTTTCTCTATGTTTTGACTTGTAATCGTTTTTTAAGACAAATAGGTGATTAGCCTGTTGTGTCTTTGCATGGTGGAGGGGTTGCCTCCTTACAGCCTTCATGCCTGCCGACCCATTTTTGTCCACAGCTGCTTATTTATTCGCAGCTAACCTCCAAATTAGGAGGCCTTTCAGCAATCCACAATCCTGCTGACGTGCCTGGTAGGAGGTAGGTTCCTCCCCCAGGTGGTTTCAATATCAATGGTTTAAAATGATGATGTTGCTAAACACATTAAAAACCTTTTCAGTCACCTGACGTATGAATTGGGGAAGGTATAAACAGCAAGGAAGGGAACTGGCCACCTCACCTCACATTGGCTGCTGCTTAGTCAATGAAGACTACCAAAGATGGATGTAGCGAACAGAAAGGTGCAAATATTGCAGCCAAGTTGTAAACTAGTGACACAGCGCATTCCGTTCTACGAACTACATCCTGCTACTTGCAAAGCCCAGTGCCCCCACTAAGTTTTTTACTGAATCTGTCCCTGGTAGTATGGTCATATTTCAGGCTCCAGCCTCAGTTTGGTAATTATTTTTAAAATTCTATAGTCTGCAAGTGGAGGCATTAAGAAGATAATTATGATGATGAATTATTTATTTGTTCAACATTATCATGCCACCCTTTTCCTTCCTATAGGAGACTGGATTGGCCTCATCAAAGCATGCAAGTACTCTTGCAGTAATCATTCCTGTAACATTGTACATTATATCATGTTGCCAGTCACATGCATAACCCTCTTTAAACTTTTACAGCTTGATTCACCCAGCTATAACCACCCAAAATACATCACTTTCTGTGTGATCAAACCAAAATCAACTTCTAAAACATGCACTACGTTCTGTCATTTAGTTTTTCCATGGTTGACAATATATACACGTGTAGTTGTTGGTGTAGAATTACTTCCTTCCAATAGGCAGACATTTAAGAACGTGGTGACGTTTCAAAGCTTGGCAACGAGAAAAGTTTAATTCAAGAAATGATTTATTTTATCAGACCAATGATCACACATCTGGATTACCCATGGATATTTAACACACGACTGATTCAGACTCTATCTGAGACACAGATGAAAGGTCTGCTGTAATGGAATTGTGGGATTATATTGGAACACACACGAAGTGGTGAGTAAAAAATAGTTTTTCCCCCTCTCCAATACCCACCTCTACATTGATTATACGAGGGGCGTTCAACTCAATCCGGGACTTTTTGTTCTAAGTCTACCTGAATGGGTTATAGCGTGCTGTTAACTACAATCATTAGTTAGGGGCACTTGTGTCCTATTTCTGCAAGGTAGCCCACTGACATGGGCCTGTCAAATGACAAATTAATAAAAATTGCGGACAACACTATTAGTGCTTGCATGGAACAGTGTGTTGTGATGCAAAGTTTCTTGTGAAAGAAGGCATAGAACCTGTGGAAATGTACCCCGTGGTGCCAGTAGCAACAGTGCATACGCATTTTGAGTGACGTGCATAGCCATTTGCGAGGGAAAAAAATGGCCTTGTTTGATCACAAAGGGCCTCCTGCAAGATAATGCTCGACATACGGCTTACCACACTATGTGCCATCTGCAGCAACTCTACTGGAAGGTATTGCCACATACACCTTACAGCCCAGACCTCACTCCAAGCAATTTTCACCTGTTTGTACCATAAAAAGAATTCCTTGAAGGTCAGCAGTTCATCACTGATGATGGAGTGAAACAGGATGTCCTGGATTGGTTCAGACATACTGACAAATCTTTCTATGCTGAAGCTTTTAAAGCATAAACGTTGCAGGAGAATATATTGAAAAATAAATGGAATATGGATATTTTTAAAAACATTTTTTTCCTTACAAAAAAATTCCAGTTTTGACTTGAACGCCCCTCGTACTATTATGAATATTTCATGCCATAGGTAGTTAAATTTATGTGTCTTATGTTTAGATCAAAATTTTAATTTAACAAATATTTTTTTTTAAATAAAACTATTTTACTTATGGAGTTGAAGCTCTTGTGCCGGAATAAAAGAACCAAATCTGCTAAATTATTCACGACCGGAAAGGGTCACTTTTAATTTAATGAAATTTTTCTTTCTAATTTGTCATTGTTTCTTAACGTGGAGTGCATTGTACATCTTTCAGTATTCTATATTTATAAATGGGATCACTACTCATAAGGCTACGATGCCAGTACATGAACCTAAATACATACAAGTTTGGTTTGTGTGCCACTTCTTATGGGTTCATCTTGTAAAAAAACATGTCGTAGTTTATAACCAAGCTGCAATATATGCGTCTTTCAGCCCAACACATCCAATTTCAGTTGGCTTTTTTTTTTAGGGTACCAGGTTTGCCTTCCACTGTCACACCTATTCTCTTAGTCAAACTACACTAATGCATCCTGTTTCCAGGACTACCGCTTGAAGGTGGAATAGGGTCTTGGTCAGCTCAGGTTCGCTGCCTCTGATGCAAACAGTCATTTCTAAGTTGCTAGCTGCTGTCAGCTCATTCACTTTACTGCATCTTCAGCCGTGCCAATAATTTATATAAAGTAAATTATAATGTTACAAGAGAGATATTTACTTACATTCTTTTGACAGTGTGAGCCCTTCAAAAAGTGACTGCAATATTTAGTTGTGCCTAATGATGTTTTCAATGTCCGCCCTTCTACGTGGACATTGTTGACTGTTAAGATTGCCCTCAGAGCATCTTCTGGTTTAACATAAGTGACATAGGCACTGGCACTTGGTCCCTAAATAACAGAGGAGAAGTTCATTATGAGCCAGTTCAGTTTTGTCACAGTAAATTACAAATCACAATTCAAACTAATGGCAAATGCTTAATGCAGCTTGTGGGTTTTGGATTGTCCTGTTTCATCCCCTCAGATATCCCACACTTATTTCAAAATGACTGCAGTATGAGGATTCCTGCTCCTTAGTTACATGTCATTATCTTCTAACCCTTATGGTAGACGACTCCAACCCTTACGATAGACGACTCCAACCCTTACGATAGACGACTCCAACCCTTAAGATAGACTCCAACCCTTATGGTAGATGACTCCAACCCTTACGATAGACGACTCCAACCCTTACGATAGACGACTCCAACCCTTACGATAGACGACTCCAACCCTTATGGTAGATGACTCCAACCCTTAAGATAGACGACTCCAACCCTTATGGTAGATGACTCCAACCCTTAGGATAGATGACTCCAACCCTTAGGATAGATGACTCCAACCCTTATGGTAGATGACTCCAACCCTTAGGATAGACGACTCTAACCCTTAAGGTAGACGACTCCAATTCATGACTTTGCACACTCAATTCATACAGGCTAAAAGCCTTCAGAGATAGGAGTAGCTTTCTGTTTCCAAAACCCTATTCATACGATACAGAAATAACTCTGTGAATAACTCGTTCCCTACGGGAGCACATGACCGAATGGTTCCGATGACTGTCTGCTGACAAGGAGGGCAGAGATCCCCTGTAAGGCATGTGTTGTTATTTTTCTGTTGGGGTGAAATAAACAAACATAGCCAGCACTCTGGTAACAGCAGTGACAAAGCGGCCTGTAGTCCTCAGTCTAAAAACGCCTCAACTAGCCCAGCAATGGGAGTAAAGTCATACAGCCTTAGAGATCAAAAGATATGTAAAAGTAATAGCAGACACTTCTGTTGGGGATTAAGTGTTTAAAGACTTCACTGTATGAGGTCACAGCTTGTTTATGAGGCAGGTTGACCAGTTCCCTTTCTCGCTGCCTTTCCTTCCCTAATAGTATAACATGTACCCATTTACAGTTTGATCAACTGGAGCTCGTCGGTAACGAGAGTTGATCCCTGTACATTTGCCATGAAAAGCGATCCCTGTACATTTGCCATGAAAAGCAAGAGCCCTACAATTACTCTGATCAGACATAATATTATCTAACAGGATTTTCCAATGTGTGTCCTGTGCTGAAGCTAGCATACCAAATTCTTCACCTCAGTATATCCATAGAAGCCCTAGAAGGTTTTAGTTCTTATATATTATCAACTTAACAAGATAATCTAAAAGCTGTGTACAGTTAGAATAGTCCATCAGGCTGGTACATGGAAGTGTAAATTTATTTGACAATATATAGAACATGAAGACAGGATCATACCTAGGGATTAAAAGTAACAACACTCAACAAAAAAGTCTAAAATAGGAACAGGTGGCAAGAAACTGTTGCAGTTATCATATCCCTAAAAGTCATCAAATATAAGTCAAGACATGGACATTAGCGATAAAGCTATGTAATGGAATTTTTCTAATATATTGTCATAAAGCTATCTAAAGCATCTTTTCAAATATATTATTGTCAAGAACCTTAAAACAAGATTTATCATATAATTCCTAGTGCTTTACGACAAAGTAATTTCTCTACCTCCTATTGTGCACACTGTAAAACTATAATTAGCACACTCAAGACATGGTCAGGAACATACATTTCTAATTTCCTGAAATGTTTCTCATTTAGTCATCAGCAACAGGACCTCACATGCAGACAGCTTAACAGTTAAAGGCAGAGTGCCAACCCTATATTGCTAGGTAAGGTAAATGTCATTAGGGAAGCCGGATAACCCAGAGCCTATTAAGCCACAAGGAAACCATCGACTAACTTGCTGCTAATAGCCAAATGGAAGTCCAGAGAAGACACGGACAGACCAGATGGATTTGCAGAACAAAAGGATAGTTTTTTGGCTACTTTGCAATTGACAATGATCTGCGTTACTGAATACCAGGATTCCAGTACACTTTTATCATTTACATACGATTTTATCAAAATGTTAAAGTAAAATAGTACTTCACCAATAATTTTAAATAAAAATATTTAAACAACAAAATTATGGCCTCTCCAAATTACCAAATGCTTCATTAAAAACTACAAACATAGTCATATGACTGAATGCTATCATGTAAGTACTACATGTGCAACATATTCTTTGACAAAATTACAGCTTATTTCTTTGCTGTGGTCCGCTAGAGTGGTGATGGTGGGTGGTGTGAAATGAAGACAACCTGTCCAGGCAGTCACCACATAGTAGGCAGACTAGACTCTCTTTCAGCCCCAATAGGGAAAAAAACCTAAGCTGTCGAGGTTCAAACTATGAGACTATAATCCAAATCGCTCTGCTACTAGCTGTTCACTTTAATTTATAAACACCTATAAATAAGATATTTATCAACACAAATTTCCATATATATATATATGTATATCACTGATATTGAACACAGTTACATCACACACAGCCACACCTGTGAGCCAGCATAAGAAGTGCTCTGATTTATCACCACTTTATGAATCTTTCCGAACTTGCCGAAATACTCATGTTTTTTTAGCACCTCAGGGTCCGCAAGTCGGGGAGACAGGCCCACTACAAACACAAGGTTCCTTTGCACAACCCTGACAAGACAAGACATGAGCACTCATGGTTTACACCCTATTTGTTTCATATGTTAACACGTTTTACTGTGATAATTAGGGGAAAATAACTGCTATATGGAATAATGTTTTGATAATTAAGTGGTGAAAAATATATTTAATATGCTTGACTGTACAAAATAAATCTGGACACCTGTCTCATTTTATTTTCTCTAACTACAACAAAAACACATTATTTTAAAGAAAATAAAGCAAATTAAATCAGTAAACGCGGTATTGACACTTTTTAATTACTATGGTAACATTCTGTTGCTCCTAAGAATCGACTTCACTGCACTTCAGGGTTAACCCACGGGTTGTCAGTCTCTTAGTAAATTGCTGAGGGTGTGGATACTGATGGTTCCTGCAGCTTGTTGGTTGCATCCACGTCTGCTCTGTCCTCTCATGCGCCCTAGTCCGCTCGATTTCAAAGCCCAGCAGTCCGTGGATTGCTGATTAATCTATTGTGTTATCTTACAAACGGTCATTGATAGACTTCAAAATGTCACTCCTATCCATATCTAGTGTACCCATTATTTAGTGCTTGTGAAGCCAGCTCTTCGGTTACCCTGAACATGCATCGCCAGGACAGTAGATACACATCAGACTTTGCAGGTTTGATGTACCTACAGTTGCCTTCCATCCACTCATGCCTTAGTCAGCTATTCTGTTCCTTCCAAACATTAACATACAAGAACAACCAACAGATATTCTTTTCTTCTTCTTCGTATGCTTTCAAAAGAATATACTGACTGATGTTACTGACATCTCCATGGAGTTTCTTCAGAAATGGTATTCATATGCTTTCTCTTTTCATATGCTGGGCACTATTGTAGCAGTTGTTCAGTAGTCATCCTATCAACACCACGACTACTATGATCCTTGGTATTTACTACTTCTTCTGCGTTCGTTCTCAATCTCCCGCTACCAAGCAGTGAACTGGGCTTTGCAATGAGCAGGATGTAGTCCAGGGAATGGGATGCTTTGTGTCACTAGTTTACAGTTTGACTGCGATATTTGCACCTTTTGGTCCAACACATCCGTCTTCGGCAGAGGTAGTTACTATGTTTAGTTTATCTAATAGATGGTATAACCAATAGATATGTTTACTTAATGATGTTTAGGATATGTCCTTTACAAATTTGCATAAACAAAACAGTAACACACAAGTACATTAACCAAACTCTAGTTACTTTTTACATGGTCATAATTTGATCTGGTGGTTTCAGGGAGGATGTGTGTGAGAGATAGAAATAGTGTAGCTGTTAGGATGCCATAAGAGAAGACCAACTGTACAGCCTGACCCCTCAGGAGTAGAAGACCCTCCAACTCATGGGATTACAAACCTGACTGTTCCCACAGTAAAATAGGATGATGATAGCGGAGTAGTCATCTGTGTATGAAAGACAGCTCCGGAAGCAATACCCCAAATATGATACATTAATAAAGCGTGAATAACTTGTTTTTGTGTGAGTCGGAAGAAGTGTACGCCGCACATTCAAATAAGAGCTATAACAAACATGTGAACAACTGAACTGCTCAGTTTGTTTACAGTGAACAAGTGTAGGCAGATGGATTAATTATGGACACATCAAAAGGAAAAGAACCCGATAATCTGGACTCTAATCTGGTTTTGTGGGGACACACAACACACACAAGATGTAGTACTTGTGGATATGAAGTGCAACAGACATGTACCTGAGCTTACTATTTTTACCAGGTCTATCAGAAAGTGGGGGTACAAGCACCTGACCTGGCAATTATAGTTAAATAGCAGCATGTGTTTGTCATCAGACACAATCCGGGGGCAAAGATGTAGCTCAGTAAATGTGCTGACCAGCTCAGTAAATGTGCTGACTGTAGCCACCAACTCATGGCTGGCTGCTTCTGTCTCCAAGCGACAGCCCTGGAAATAGGCTGCACTAGTGTAGTCTGGCTAAGTGAATAGGGATCACAGTAAGAGGGTAAACCTGGCACCCAAAAAAGCCAGCTGAAACCAGACATGTTGTGCACATTTACCACAGCCTCGCTGTAAACTAGGACACGTCATTTTATGGACGAACGCCGGAAGCAGAAAGTTTGACTATGGTGGTTCATCCAAGAGTAACTCAAATGTCCAAATGCAATATCAGTAATAATAAAAACACCTCCATTTATCACTTCTAAAGACGCATGGGGTCACCTCTGCAGTCAGTTTCCGTGCAGGAAGATTGTATTTATTAATTCTTACAGTGGTTTCTGCAGTAATCTAATTCTATCATGCCAATAAGGGTCCCATAAACTACATACACGGGTACCCTTGTTCCACACAGGTGTCCACGATCCACATAGAAGTGTGCCCAGGATTTGGATAGAAGGGTCCAGGATCCACATAGAAAGGTGTCCATGATCCACATAGAAGTGTGTCCATGATCCACATAGAAATGTGTCCATGATCCACATAGAAGTGTGTCCATGATCCACATAGAAGTGTGTCCATGATCCACATTGAAGTGTGTCCATGATCCACATAGAAGTGTGTCCATGATCCACATAGAAGTGTGTCCATGATCCACATAGAAGTGTGTCCAGGATTCGGATAGAAGGGTCCAGGATCAACATAGAAAGGTGTCCAGGATCCACATAGATGTGTGTCCATGATCCACATAGAAGCGTGTCCATGATCCACATAGAAGTGTGTCCGGGATTCAGATAGAAGGGTGCCCAGGATACAGGTAGATAGGCGCCCCAGATCTAGATAGAAAGGTGCCCAGGATCCACAAAGAAATTTTCCGGGATTCAGATAGAAAGGTGCCCAGGATGCGCATAGAAGTGTCAAGTATCCACATGGAATGGTCAAGGATCCATATAGAATTTGCCCGGGATTCAGATAAGAAAGGTGCCTGGTATTCAGATAGAAGTGTGTCAAGGATCCACATAGAATTTGCCCAGGATTCAGATAAGAAAGGTACCTGGTATTCAGATAGAAAGGTGCCTGGTATTCAGATAGAAAGGTGCCTGGTATTCAGATAGAAAGGTGCCCAGTATGCGCATAGAAGTGTCAAGGATCCACATGGAATGGTCAAGGATCCACATAGAATTTGCCCGTGATTCAGATAGAAAGGTGCCCAGTATCCACATAGAAGTGTGTCAAGGATCCACATAGAATTTGCCCGGCATTCAGATAAGAAAGGTGCCTGGTATTTAGATAGAAAGGTGCGTAGGATCCACATAGAAGTGTGCCTGGGATCCACAAAGAGGGTGTACAGAACAAAAGCTAATGTAAAATTCCTTTGGGTGGAGAGAATAAATGCAAACGTGATTTTTTAGTACCACCCTGCTTGGTGGTTTTTTGTTCACCACAAAATTGAAACGTAAGTCGGGTCTGTGCATGAGCTGTTTACGACCCCCATATAACAGTGCTAGCTGAGTTGTTTTGTCCACTCCAGATGGTCATCCCAAAGTTATATAAATTGGGTGCTGGGATTTTACAAATGCAGGAGAGAAGGCCTAGCTACTGTCATGATCTGAACGAGCAGCCCTGTTTTGGTCAACTGGAAACTTCAGATGCACATTTATACAAATGCACACTGAAAATGGAGACAATACAGCGAGACCACTTAACAGTGACTAGCAAAACTGTTCAATAAGGACGTTAAATAAGTATAAATCAGCGCGGTGTCAACGAAGACAGATGTGTCGGACCGAAAGGTGCAAATATCGCAGTGAAGCTGTAAACTAGCGACACAACGCATTCCGTTCTCCGGACTACATGCGAAGACCTGTTCAGGGCTTGATAGCGGGAGATTGAGAACAAACACAAAAGAAGAAGAAGGGTGTCAATTTTTAATGAAGTTTAAACAGCCAATGAGTATAAGAGCAGATCTATGAAGGTTCTTCTCATATAGTAATTGGTCACTATTTCAATGGAAATATTCCTGATAATGTCAAATGATGTGTGCAGAGTACAAGAAAATGTGTCAACAACAATGGTTTTATATTTGGTTAATTACAGCAGATGTGCGACATTAGAACATAGAACAACACTCTCATCATTCAGTAATACATTCAGATACACAAAAATCACATTTAGATCTGAGCTACCTGACATTGGCTAAGTGCTTTCTATTCTCTGCAGCCTTCTGTTTTCGTTGAACATCCTTCTGTTTCCTCTCTTTTTTGATGTTTTGCAGTCTTTATGAAAATAAGCAAAATATTTAAAAATTAATATTGTGAATTGCAGAAAAAAGGCTGATGATTCAGTTTTCTATAGCGCAAAGATATTGGACAGTAACTGAGAAACTTCTGAGAAAATTACCAGTTGTAAATCGAGCAAATTATTATCTCGAGATATAGATTAAATCAACAAGTCGGGGATGGCATGGCTAGTGGTTAAGTGACACGGCTCACAAGATGATGGGTTCGCTCCCCAATCACAGCACCGTCCATTACCCCAGGGAAGCAAACCCTTACATAAAATGCATGCCGAAGTCGGATGCACTATGCCCAACAGGCGCAAAATATAAACATAGTTCAACACACACTGCCTTGGGGAATAAAGAAATAAGGTTAACGCCAAAACAAATTGTGCTTTTAAATAAACTAGCAAAAGACAGGAAATACTATTGGGTGTTGTGGTTTCGAATGCCCACAATGACTAGGTCTACTCTTTTGTGCGCCCTGAAAAGGACTATTCTTTTGTGCGCCCTGAAAAGGACGTTAAGTGACGGGTTGCAGTAGCTTACCTCATATCCTGACTGAGTGTGCTGATGAAGGTGGACCAGGGTCCTCCAGGCGGTTGTGCTATGCTTGGTTTCATCTGCGCGTCGTTCATTACTACAGGGATCACGTCAATCCTCTACCTCGTTTGCCAGGAAAACACTGGTTTCCAGGAAGCTCGGTGAGGGTCTTGGCCTGTATTATCTTCTTCTTTGCGTGCAGTTTCATATGCTCGTTTTATGCCACCAGATGGGCCGCCTCCATGAAGTGACACGTCAGTCGCAGGTCCTCAATGGTTCCCCACAGTTTGTCTTGTATGTTTCTTTCCTCGGGCCAGGTCTTATCATGAGTCTTGGTGGAGTGGACATGTTTGCAGGATGTGTTCTGGAATCTGGGGTTCTCTCTGACATGTGCATTGTGCAGTCTGTGCTGTTTTCATTTTATGCATGTGTGCATTTAGTCTGCAATGACCTGTAAGGGCTTTTAACCTTACGCACGCTACATAATTTATGAAAAAAATTTGACCTAATTAATTTTCTTCATTAGTCGCCGTGGTAGTCGTCTTTCAAAATTTGTAACTTTTATGTTTGTTTGTCAATAAATATGATTTTCTGGCGTGTCGATACACAATAGCATAACGAACATGTGGGTGTTATTGTTTTTGTTGTATGTTTGTTAGTTTTTGAGATTTAAAAAGATGAAGTTGAAAATTTATGAAAATCTCGGGAAAAATTTTGACTCGACCACTAGGCCTAGTCGCTTCGATAGAAAACCATGGAAACCACAACAACGTATCGATACTGTGTTTACAATATCGCCACAACTGTTAGTTTCCAATTCAAACGTAGTTCTTTCATTTAAACAAACAAAATAAACAGATCTACGCGATACAAATTTTTCTCAATAATCTACTTCCCCTTTCGCAAAAAGTCGGCTTGCTCCAAACGGCGTATACAAAATTAAAACTGTTCAAAAGCCATTTGTAATCGCACATACGATACTTTAACCGGCAAAATATCGTGTATATATGGAGGACGTACTCAGCAGTAAAAAATGGCTGTCAGGAGTGACTCCGTTCAAAAAAAAAAAAAATTTTTCCGCACACCGTTTTTGCAGGCCGAGCTGGTTAGAAGAGATCGGACATTGGAGTGCTACAGGTTAATAGATGATTGAAGTTTTGTTCTTTTTATGCGTTTTTTTTGTTAATTCATTGACTTCTCCCTGAATTGGATGTTTATTCATGCGCTTGTAATAAAGTTGAGGATGATGAAGAGGCTAACGTCTCGTCAGGCAAAACACACTGATCAGACAATGTTAGTCAGGACCAGGAGAAATATATTGCCAAGACCCTCACCTGACCTCCTTGTTGGTCGTCCTGGAAACGGGCTGTGGTCGACGACAACAGTCTGGCTAACAAGGTGAGGTTCGATGTGACCCCCGTAGTAGTGAGCGACACACAGATGAAGCCAAGCATAGCACAATGCCTGGACGATCATGGTCCACCTTCATCAGCACGCTTTGGATGTGAGGAAAGCTACTGCAACCCACCACTTAACGTCCTTTTCAGGGAGCACATAAGAGTAACCTAGTCATTGTGGGCATTCGCAAACAACATGGACAACATAAATTATCAGCAGTGAAAGGGACTTTGCTAATATTATACTATTTCCACTACATTAGATCATTTAGGATTTTTTTTCAAAAACAAATCACACCACATAGTCACAAAAACAGTCTATGAAAGAAAAATAGCTATTAACAAATGACAACATTAAACATTCTATAACAGTAGTTCCTAAATTCTAGCCCATGGATTTGTTCCATAGGGTAATATTTCATACAAATACTGTTGAATGGGGGCATGTGTGGTACTAAATTTTAAGACCCACTACTGTTTTTCAGGACAATTAAGGTTCTGAGACCCATATTTTTCTTTGACCATCGACACACTATGGTGATGTGGTCAACATCACACCAGACGACTTTATTTTTCCAGGTTATTCTGGAACAACAATTTTTTTTTAACTGGATCAACCCCTGGAGCTGTTTTGCTATCTGAAAACAGCCTTCACTAACTAGGAACCGAACCCCAATCGATAAGCTGGGAAGCCAGTGCACTAACCACTGCGCTACCTTGTATCCCAACCATTTGCTCATGATCAGATGGAATCAAATCAACTAAAATAATAAATATTGTGAGGGTTGTTTGGCAATAAAAAAATCTTCATTTTTGTTTTTTTTTAAATACGGAGAAAACAAAAACTTATAAGTGATTATTTGCCTATGTATGTGCCCTGAATCAAACAATAGTTCAGACTGAGAAGTATAATTAATTTGGGAAATGCTTTGAAAAATCAAATGAGATTGTATTACGATAACTCAAACAAAGCATCAAAACTCTTTAAAATACTATTTTGTTCATTCAAAGTCAAACTTACTCATCCTCTGTGAGAGGTTTGAACTCTGCAGGGTCCTCTGGATATTGCTTCCTACAGGCTGGACACAAACCATTTTCATCTGTACGAATTCTATGCCAACAAAACCGGCATATCTAGACAAGAAAAGAAAATAGTTGTAACTTGACTGCATAAATTCAAATTATAAAGACAAATGCAGGACAAAAACCTGTACATAAAAATTAACAAATGTTAGGTAATATGTTCCACACTTTTAATCATTGAAATTTTAATTTAGTCTCATATGAGTTTTGTCCATAATTGGGACAATGTTATAAAATAGGTTGGTTTTTTGTTTGTATTCTTACCAATTTACACACTTATTTTACATGTATAAAATGCTAAACAAGCAAGCATAAATATTTTTGTTAATGTTATGAAAAAAGAAAATTAGGAAAATGCAACCAAAAAAATCATTTTTAATTGTTGAAGACGGTTTATCCTGGTCAGTATCCTAACCACCTTTTTCAGCAGTTGATGAAAGGCAACAAAGGTCTACAAGTCAAAACTACTTCTTCTTCGTACGCTGTCAGATGTCAACTTGAATTTATTCGAAGAAAGCAGCTGCCATACTGAGGCTGTCGACACTGCCATAGAGCTTGTCTAGTGTTGGCACTGGTGATGGCCACATGTGCTTTCTCTGGTCCTCGTATGTCGGGCAGTTTTGCAGATGTTCAGAGGTCATTTTCCCTGTACCACAGGTGCATTCGCCAGTGCCACCTATCTTCAGTTTATTGAATACATGGTACCTCAGTCTGTTGTGGCATGTGCGGAGTCTGAAGACCACGACCTGCTCTCTTCTGTTCAATGGGTAGTAGGCATCATTTTTTGTGTAGCCAGTATGTTCTGTTTCCCATTTGGCCATGTATCTGGCCCTAATAGACCTTTTGGACTCTTCGTAGGTCACACTAGAATCTGGTTGTGGTAATCCTGCACCTTCTTTTGCCAGTCTGTCTGCCTTCTCATTGCCTTGGATGTTACAGTGGGTTGGAACCCACTGTACCACTAAACTTTTTGGTACGGACTGCTGGCATAGTTGACAGAGTACTGCTCTTAAATCATTAAGTTCTGGATTTTTTTAAAGAATTTTAGTGCTGTAACCATGTATATATTTTCTACAACCTCCGGAATGATATGCTGCTACCATGTGGGTTTGCATACAGTAGGGATGGGCTTAGGTGTTATGGTGTTCATAGGATCTTCGCTCATCTTTGCTTTGGCTATTTCTGCAAAGTTTCTCCGCTTTAGTTTCCCATTTCCAAATCTATTTAGTCTCTGATGCATTGGATGATCTGTCAGTCTTCTGAGTTTCTCTGCTTGCTGCTGGGCTCTGCAGTCTCTTCTGTCGGTCATGGATTGCAGATTTGTAATCTTTTCAAGTTCTACAATTGGTGTTGACTTCATGCCTCCTGTTATAACTCTCATGGCTTGGTTTTGAAGTTTGCTAATTTTATCAAAGTTTGCCTTTGCTCCTGTTGCCCATGCCATACTCGAGAATATTAATAACATGCCAATTGTTTTCTTTTCTGAAAACGTTATTCTCCATCAGATATAAAATTTTATAACCCTTGATAATTTAACAGGGTTAATAAAATTCATTGGAACCCATTTTGAATTAACAATTTCAAATTCAGTTAAATTTTATCAATATTATCTTTTGAAATTATTATTAATATTTAACAGAGGAAAATGGGGTATCTATGCTGTTACAACACTGTTTATTTTAAGATCAAACAAATGGAATCAACCTTCGATGTGGCCTATGTTTATTCAATTTGGTGTAGCATAAAAAAAATATCCTTCATATTGAACTGCCAGGTCAAGTGGTCTTTATTATTACTTGGGTCTATAAATCCTTCGCTGGACACCAGCAACGGGAAAAATAATGTAATAATGATGATGATTTAACAAGTTTATTCACCCCCTAACTTTAACTATTGTAAAATAAAAAGGAAAGGTACTCTCATGGCAGAATCTGAAGTGTCAGAGACTTCATTGCACTAGGTTTTCAGTATTTTTCATCAGGTGAGGTGACCAGTTCTCTTTATTGTCACCTTATCTTCTAAAGCTAAGTCAAGCAACAGTTGACAGCTGTGTAGACTACAGCATATTATAACTAAGGATTGAATCCAGGCTCTTAGCCACGGGAGACAAATCTCTAGTATACCTTACTATAATACCTGGTATCCACATGTGCAGGGGAAGAAGCTGTGATCATCAATTTCAAGTGCTTCCATGCACAAAGGACACTGAAAGTGGAAAGACAATTATTAAGACAATATGCAAAATAACTATAAATGCTCTGCTACTTTCGTTCTTTTATTATTATCATTTTTTAAACCTGCAGTAGGCTCTAAAATTGCTAGAGATGCACAGAATAACTGATTCATATTTGATTCTGTGTCGAAAAGCGCATTTTAGGGACTATTCGTATTTGACAGAATAGTGCTATGCAATCGAATATGAATAGGTCAAAGAGCACAATAATGATAATTTTAGACCAAAAAAAATTGGGCACTTGTGACGAATATGGCATGAAGATCAACACAGACAAGACAGCGACTATGATGATTTCTTGTTTACACATGCAGAGAAGTTTTCACACAAGTTTTCACAACAGTTACATCAGAATCAGCAAGTACAGGAGTTCAAATACCTCGATAGTATGTTCACTGATGATGTCAGAGTGGACATAGAAATCGCACATAGAATTCAGAAGGCAAACAGTGTCCACCATTAGATTGCACCAATTTTGATACACCTTAGAGTGCTTATTTCAACTAAGAGGATGCTGATAAATGCACTGTTTATTCCTACATTGTGTTACCAATGTCAATCTTGGTACTTACTAGAAACACATAAGAGCAAGATCCAGAGCTGTGAAATGCGCTGTGTGAGAAGAGCAGCCAGGAAGACAATTCATGACCAAATTCGTAACACCACGCTGAAGCAGATAGTGGGTACAAACCCAGTTAATGTCTACATTGACGCCCAGAAAATCTAGTGGTTTGGTTATTTAGTCAAAATGCATTATGACCAGCCTACAGCGAGAGCAAATGATATTCAGGTCTCTGGTCCATGTGCAAGGGGCCGACCTTGATGTCAGTGGATCTAGGGTGTCTCCGACACATTCAGGAAGTTACACCTAATGACAGCGCAAGCCTCCTACCTGGCGATAAGAAATCTACGCATCCCATCTCTCTGTGCTACCTCATGGCAAGAGCAGTAGGACAAAAGAAGAAGAATCAAGCTCTCAGAAAATGTATTTGTCATAGTTTTAAGTAATGGTTTTAAGGAAGGGAGACTATCGCCTGGTCAGGCACAACATACTGATCAGACATGTTAGAGTCAGGGTCAGGCAAAATATACTGCCAAAGACTCTCACCTCGGCTTCCTAGTAGCCCTCCCTGGAAACAAGCTGTTTTCATGGCATCCTGACTAACAAGGTGAGAGATCGACGTGATCCCCCGTAGCAGTAAGCGACACGCAGATGAAGTCAAGCATAGCACAACCGCCTGGACGACCCCGGTCCACCATCAGCATGCTCAGGATGTAAGGAAAGCAACTGCAACCCGTCACTTAACATTCTTCTCAGGGCACACAAAAGAGTAAACCTACTCATTGTAGGCATTCAAAACAAATACATCACACACACAAGTAATGGTTTAAAGTAATGGTAGGCAAAAGCTATTCCCATAGCATATATTATTTCCTATCCTTATTAGTTTGCCTCTATTAGTAATTGAATATATGAAATTGTGATGTGAATAGGGTGTGAACACTTTCAGTTTTGATGCTAGGGAGGTGCTCTAACTGATCTGTCACTTTGACGAAAGGAACTTCCACCCATTAGGGAGTGACTTCTGATACCAGGGATGTATTATTCCCTCTTTTAGTTATATTATATGCAGGAACTTTGACACACTAGAGAGTGACTAAGTTAAATAAGTATCATATATGGATACTGTTTCTAGAGCTTCTTTCAAATCCACAAGACTACTTCATAATCAACAGGGCTTTTAGTGTTGCCTTCCCCCAATAGAAGGGTTAGGCTACATTGGTAGTGGAGTCCTATTCTTGTCTCTGTGAAATACAAAGCCAACTCAAGCAAAGTGGAGTAGATATATAATAATGTTCGCTTAGACACCACAGACCACATCCATTATACACTGCTGTGGCGTGGTTCCAGATCTCGTCCAGGGCGGCAGAGGAGAAGGTTGATTATCTGCTCGAGCCATACTGTGCAGGAACGCCCTCTTCTGCGCCTCCAGCCAGTCGGGGGAAGACTTAGTAATCCAGCAAGCCAACTGATGGAGTGAATTATAAACCGATCGAAGATTTGCAAACCACGGAAACCAACACAAACACTGGTAGACGTGAACGCAGCTGTGAGGCGCAACCATCTTGTTTTGCACCAATAAATTTCAACATAATTTTTTTTAAAAACCTAATGAAGGACAATGATGTTTTGTATTATGGCCCAAAATTCTTTTAAAAGACATGAAAAAAAAGTTTCTAGTGAGCATCTAAAGCGAGGGAACTTACTTCAGCTGGTTCATCAGACATGGTTTCTCAGCAAGTAGAAAGCAACAGAATTTCGATACTAAACATGAACAAAAGGAAAACAGAATACATTAGTAAAACAAATCACCACTGGCTCTAAATAAAACATATTTAAAACATAATTATGTGAACAAAACCTTTAATTTAAATTGATTGTTTTCAAATAAGATTGGACATCATAATTTTTTTATTTCACATCTTTTACCTATTATTTACAATTCATTACTAACTATTGAGAAAGTGGCTACAAGATTAACTTTGACTTTTCCTGATCCCTGTGATGTTTTCCCTCTTCTTTTCCTTGTGCCAGGTAGTGGAATGCAAATGTTATCATTGTTTTGTGTCTTCATACAGGGTCTTCTATGGCAGTGGTTGCTTCGGTAATTCTGAGAATCCAGAAGATGGCTGGCTAAATGGTTAGGATACTAGTTCTCTAGAATGAAGAACAACCAGATTGGTGCTATAGGGAGGAAAGAATGGGGGCCAGTGTAACCTTCCAAGTATGTGATAAAATGCAACTAAAGAGGGCTGTGGATTTGGTTAGCAATCTCAGCATGCTAGAGGAACCAGCACCGCATGAGCAGATCATGGTGTAGTTTTCTCGTTCACCCTGTTTTTTTATTATGTCTACACGTAGACCCAGTTCAATGGATAAAGGTTGCTGTGAAGAGTTCTTCAAGGCTCTCAAACAGCTTTGTGTGGAGGTTCATTTTTGTGGGTCAGTGTTCAGAATGTTGTTGCCTAAGAATATCATTTTTGCTTGGCTGCACATACATATGGGTGACAGAGCCAATTTTAGTCTGTGTAAGTGGCTTTTCAATCTGTTATGCGCATCACATCAAGTGATTTAGTGCAGGTTATCATCATCTGTCAGGATATCTCCATGCAGCGTATTCTTCGTTATGAGCAAAAAATGGAGCAAGAACTGGTGGACACATATTTGGTAAGGCATAGGTTTTTTTAAAATCTGAAGTAAAAATAAGCACCTTGCCTGCACACTTTGTGATGACTGCCAGAGACAGCTGCTTTTATTCCTCAGCCCTATAAATACAACTCTGGAACCTCAGCAACGGAAAAATGCTGTAATGATAGTTTTTTAGTTTTTATTCATTCACATTCTCTTTCTCAGTAAACCATCTTTCAGCATGCCAAAGTAAGAGACCATTTTTTGAAAATTCAAAGTACAGAAAGCTGAACTGATAAAGCCCAATGTTAATCAATTTGATGACAACAAATTTAAATTACTTTTTGAGTGCACTAAAACACATCAAAGCTACACAAAATATGTAATCAACCTGTTGTACACATTTTCTTTCCAAAATAATTGTACGGTAAGCCACAAGATTTAAACATACCACTAAAACAGAGATTTTGTCTACTTCTTTTGATCCCGAAGGAAAAGTGTGCTATTTCACTCTTTTATTCCCAATGTATTATCTTCTTATCCCATAATTAATAGCGGACTGGGTGGTCTCGAGGTAAGACGTCGGCCTCGAAAAGCTGGTTCAAATCACGGTGGAAACCGGAATTTTTTCACTTGGACTTTCTAGTATTTTCCCCGGATATATGAATAGTAGAGATCGGAAGCACATGTGCAATGTTGCGCACACAAAAAATCCCTCTGCATTTTAAAATCTAAAAGAGTAGGCTTAACGGCCGCCATCCGGGCAAAAGTCAATGTTAAAAATCAATATTATTTTTTAGATTAATATTATTTTTTAGTCATGTCTCACTACATGCCCAAACCATGCAAGTTTCGACGTTTAACCCTTTGAACCCGTGACACTGATGCACAGGTGTGTGTGTGTGTAAATACACCACTCCTCGAGCCACCCATGATTCTGTTTGGTTTGACTTGGCTTCGTTCGTTCTCAATATCCCACTACCAAACCCTGACACATGCCTAAGTAGCAGAATGTAGTCCAGATATCGGAATGTGTTGTCGTAGTTTACAGCTTGACTGCAATATTTGCATCTTTCGGTCCAACACATCCGACTTAGCAAGCATTTTTTTTAGTACCAGGTTAGCATTTTCTCTTCAATCCCTTCTCCTTAGCCATTCTGCTCCATTGCAGCCTGTTATCCAGGGACTGCTGCAGCTCATTCACTGCTCAGCATCTTGATCCCTGATTCTGTCTGACAGGTGGTACCATTATTATAAGGAGTATTTCTGGCTGTACTGCTTCGATTTTGGCCAGACTAATGTGATGCCTACACAGTACACACATTTCCAGAGATAAATATGGCGGCATTCACAAAATAAAATAGTGTCGATGAATTTGGTGATTTTTTAGATGGAAAGTAGTTTAGAAAATTTGGGAAATCACTGTTAAAAAAAAAGCCATTCCAAGTAGTTGAAAGTATTCAAGGATTTGGAGACCAATAAATTGGATTTAGATGGTGTTTATTCTGAAATGGACAAGTGATTATTGTATTGACGACATGTGTGATCAAGCTAGAATTGTTCCTTTCCCTCAAAGGATCAGATTATGGTGGGGTGGGGAGATGGGTTGTATCAGACGTAATATATCAAGTGCATTTGATTCAAGATGGTCTTCAATAAATATATTCCAGAATTTACTGGCATAACAAGTAGGAACATTGGAGATGATCAGGTCATCAATTTGAGATACAATAATGAAATTAGAGCACATAGATTTTTGTCATAGTAAATAGCTTTTCTCAGATATCTACCATGTGTATATTTTCTCAGGAGCACTAGGAAAACGGCTTTTACAGACTTGGTGGCCAGGATTCAAAGGGTTAACTACTGACAGACATGATTCCTGATGACTTGCCATTGACGTTATTTTATCTCTTACTTAATGATTTGTTTTATAATCTTCATAAAGTATGTGCAAAATACTTGAACTTATGACAGGTGTCCAATGACAAGCAAAGAGGAACCTTGTAGTCCACATGAGTTTACATCATCACATCTTTATAATTGCCCCAACTTTATGTACAGTATAAAAATTCATTAATAAGTCATTTATAACAAGTACCAAGAAGGCATCGTGGCATAGGGGTGAAACTCGCTCGGTTTTCACAATCCCAACGCACCAGGTTCGATTCTCAACGTGTCCTATTTTGTAGACACTGAGTTTTTTTTCTCGGTGGCTGCTCCTCCATGTACGGAAAGTAATGGCAACTCTGCCGTACTGCACACTTGCCAAGAAATTTATTACAGTCAAATAGGTGACAGTTGTAACAAAGGACATGCAAAGGACATGCTACTTACTTACTCTACCAAAAATTACACTTTTCTGGTGTCGATGTGACTTTTCACAAGAAAGTGAAATTACTTTCCATAAGATTAACAAAATGTCTGCTTATTTTATTTTAAGCAGATTACTCTAGGGTTTCCAAACAAATAATACGATTATTAATTGATTATTAGGTATTTAGGAGAACTATTTCTGTCTACTCTGCTTCTTCTTCTGTGTTCGTTCTCAATCTCCCGCTACCAAGCCCTGAACAGTACTTTGCAAGTAGCAGGATATAGTCCGGAGAATGGGATTGCGTTGTGTCGCTAGTTTACAGCTTGACTTCGATATTTGTACCTTTTGGTCCGACACACCTGTCTTCTGCAGTTCTTTCTATTAAACCTTCTTTTTAAGAAAAATCAAAATTCAAAACTGGTTTAATAATAAAATGACAGTTAAAGTGTTAATATTCAAGATCACTTTTAATTACACTATTAAACTGATCCTATTCAGACGCCTTAGAACAGGACACAACCGAGACTGCAGCCACGTGTACACAAAAATGAAGATTGGCAACTCAGCCATGTGTACATGCGGACACGCACCCCAGACAGCAGAGCACATACTTCAAAACTGTCCACACAAAAAATATAATATACAGAGAAAATCTCACTGGCCCATAGAAACAACACTGGAAGAGAAAATTATGGACCTGTATTTGAACTACAAAAGACAGTGAAGTTTATACAAGAGACAACATTGCAGATATAGACAATATTTTTAAGTAAACGAAAGAAGATCATCCTATCCAGATTTTGTAATTGCTTGAATACAATAAATGTTTATAATTTGGTTTTCTTAATATGTCACCACCAACATTTATGTTGTGTGTGTATATGTTGATAAAATATACACACAATATATATATACACAAATACATACACACACAACATAAAGGGTGGTGGTGACATATTAGGAAAATTCTGAACATTTATTGTATTCAAGCTATTACAAAATCTGAAAGATGGATCAGTTTAATAGTGTAATTAAAAATGATCTTAAATATATACACTTTAACTGTTCACTAATCTATTATTTTATTATTAAACCAGTCACACCAATTGGCGGAGCATAGGTCCAACACTGCATTTGAATTTACTCTATCCAGTTTATAAAGAATAAAGGCCTAAGATGCAGCTCAGTGAATGAGCATTCAGCAACTAAGAGCTTGGTTGCCTACATCAAGACCATATTCCACCTCCAAAAGTGGTGACCCTGGAAACATGACTGCAACCTTGCAAAGAAAATAGGAATCGAAGAGAGAAGGCAAGCCCGGTTCCCAAAATGTAATACTAAAACTGGATCTGTAGGGCCAAACGACTCGACATCGCAGCCTCGCTGTGAACTATTGAGAAGTCTATTGCAGGACGAAAGCTGAAAAAAAAGAAAAGGAATCCTGAACTCTTTTGTAATGTGGTTTTAATGCAAATTGTTTTTATACAATTGAGGTTGTTAGTGAGACAAACCTCTTTTGACCCACTGATAGGAACTGCTGATAAACATGTGCAGATACCATTACAGAGCATTGGGCCGAAGCTGCTGGATCCTAACAGGGATCAAGACGCTGAGCAGCGCATGAGCTGCAGTCAGGGCCAGCGAACCAGAGCTGCCAAGACCCTTCTACACCGCCACACGGTGATCCTGGATAACAGGCTGCAGCAGGGCAGACTGGCTAAGGAGAAGGGATCCAAGAGGGAATGCTAACCCAATACTCAAAAAATGCTTGCTGAAGTTGGATGTGTTGGACCGAAAGGTGCAAATATCGCAGTCAAACTGTAAACTACGACACATCGCATTCCGTTCTCTGGACTACATTCTGCTACTTAAGTCCTTTCAGGGTTAGGTAGTGGGAGATTGAGATCGAATAAAGCCAAGCCAAGCCAAGACATCGAGGCGTTTGTTAGAGTTAATCGTGGATGCTTTACCAGTACACAGCTATCAACCTCACCAGTTTGTGAATTCCAGTACAAATGATAATACCTGTACATTGGCACATCAAAAATATATCGACAGTTTTATTCAGGGTGTATAATACTTAACTTTTAATTATGTTTTTGTACACTTTAGACAAAAATGGAATTCGCAAAGTGAACTCCATTTCTATTTTTTTTCTTCTACTGAACCATTGGCAACAAAATTTGCCCTGGGCCATTGTCTCTGTATACTCATTGGTGTATTCATTATGTTAACACTGGTTTTGCTACAGAAACGACTGAATGGAAAACGAGACCATTTCCGTGCACCCCAATGATGATTTTGACTTTTAAACAATTTGTTTCTGTTTCACATAGATTTGGAAGGTTATCCCATTATTGATTGTGATGAAGTTAAGTTGTTGCAATAGATTTTTCTGAAGTAGGTCTGTTTAGTTTGTTTATGTAGATGTTATAAATACATTTGTAGTGGTAACTAACATATATGCTGATCTGGTTAGGAACAGTATCAGTGTTTTGTGGCAATTTCATGGATTTCGAATACAACTGGTATACCTAAAAATGGGTAAGTCTAAATGTTTGTGATGTAATTACAAAAATGTGGAAACTTGAAGATTAAGCAGGTAAACTTATGAAATATTCCTAATTGTGCCTGAAAGGAGAGAAAAATAATTATAAAACCTAAAACTACCAGCAGTAAAGATGACATCATAACTGGTTGCAGGTCTACATTGCTCTTCTGTTTTAGTTCATTATAGATGCCGCCAGACCATGGAGTTGCCGGGAATTCACACTAGTCGATGACTTGCACTTGTGTTCACGGAAACGTGTTGTTTTCCATTTGGACTGGTTAATTCGTTCGTTTTGTTTTTCTTCAGTTCGATTATCCCGGAATGGACATTGGCTATATGAATAGCATTACGCTTAAACATGTGTCATATTTCATGTTCTAGTTCACACGGCTGAACTTCACAAGATAGGCGCCCTTCGCCCTAGCTAAAGACAGTGTCAGCTTTATTGTATGATATTTTGACACAACTATTATGAACTGCTACCTGGAGAGAGATGGGCTCCGTCAGGTGTGTAGCGGCCCAAGACACACCGTTGTTGTATGACGGGAGCTAGTACTACAAACTGCAATAACGATCTTCTAGGCTATGGGACTGATGGCTTGGCTTCATTTGTTCTCAATCTCCCGCTACCAAACCCTGACACAGGCCTTCTTCTTCTGCATTCGTTCTCAATCTCCCGCTACCAAGTCCTGAACAGGGCCTTGCAAGTAGCAGAATGTAGTCCGGAGAACGGAATGCGTTGTGTCGCTAGTTTACAGTTTGACTGCGATATTTGCACCTTTCGGTCCGACACATCCGTCTTCGGCAGCGACACAGGCCTAAAGTAGCAGAATGTAATCCAGAGAATAGAATACATTGTGTCGTAGTTTACAGCTTGACTGTGATATTTGCACCTTTCAGTCCAGCACATCCGACTTCAGCAAACATTTTTTTGAATACCGGGTTAGCATTCCCTCTTCGGTCGTTTCTCCTTAGCCAGTCTGCTCTGTTGCAGCCTGTTATCCAGGATCACCGCATGGAGGTGTAGAACGGTCTTGGCAGCTCTGTTTTGCTGGCCCTGACGCTAGCAGTCAGCTATGGGTCATTAACCACTGCAGCTCATGCGCTGCTCAACATCTTGAATAAATTGTTCGGACTACTGATGATGATGATGAAACTACCAGGCCCTGGGCCAGTTACACCTTTCTGTAAAAACTTTAGGTCACAAGAAGAATAAAGAAGACCTCTACACCCCAAAGTAGTAGAGTAGTGGCTTAGTCAAGTCATTTGAAATGAAGTTAAGAGAATGACAAACTAAATGTGAGTCAACTTCTATTTCACTGTCCCATTATGAACAGAATAAAAAAAACTATTCTATGATATAAAACTAATCAATTAATTATTTGCAGATGTTCATGGTTCAAACTCCAGGTGAGGGTGTAATAAAATAGATGTGTGCAACTGTGCATGTCATAATAGGTGAATAAGGAGAGCTGTGCGTATGTCTGGCAACCTGATGATGCAAAATACAATTTTTTAAGAAACCCACTGCAAAAGCACATAAATGCTTTATAGGTGGGCTACCTGCAGTGGTGTCCCTTTGTGAATAAATAAAAGAAATGATGATGGATCAATAATTAATAGGTGAGAAAGTTGAAGATTGCAGTGAGATACAGGCAGTATTATATACACCAGTAACACTACATTTATCAAACTATACCTAAATTAGATCTCAGCAACAAAGAAATTAATCACCAGGCAATCAGAGAGATGAGGAATTCCTACCATCAAAGGCCACATTGATATTACTTCCTACTTAATCTTAAGTAATTTAGTGAATAGCCTGCGACGTTTTAATTTTATGTTTAGTGTATACTATGATGGATCACAAGGAGTTCATTTTTGCCTTGTACAATGCATGTTGATCTGGTCAGTGCCAGACATTTATTCAGAATTGTATTACCACTACCTATGCCCCTTCCTTTTTGGGTACTATTCTGTTTTGTTGGCAGCTGATTTGAGTGCATTCTGAATGTGTCCATACCAATGTATCATCTGTTTTCCTAAGGGCTGATGAATCTTCTAGACAAGGAATCAAATCCTTCAAGTCAAAATGTTACAGAAAGATCCTCAGAATACTTGGGACAAAGAAAAAGACAAATATAGACATTCTGCAAGAGTTGAACATAGAGAAGTTTAGGAGAAGAATTTGTGGTGACTTAATACAGGTTTATAAGATGATCAGAGAAATGGATAAATTAGACTAACACATTTTTTTTTAATACAGCCACCCACAATAACAAGAGGGCATAGCTACAAGCTGACTAAAGAGAGGTCCAGATTAGATATTAGGAATTATTTTTTTAGTCAGAGAGTAATGACTGCTTGGAATGCATTGCCAGGGTAGGTAGTGGAGGCAGGGACAGTTAATGCATTTAAGAATAAATTGGATACACATAGCTTTTAGAGCAAGGTGATGTAAATGTAACTGGTTGTATACAGACTCTTCTAAACCAGTATAAAGACGTTAAGTTATCAATTCCATTTTGGCCAGAAAATGTAAATACTTTGGTCACATCAAGAAATACAATGGTCTTGTGAGAAGAGTGATGGAAGGTATTGTGCTAGGCAAAAGAGGCAGGGGTAGACCAAGAAGACGATGGCACCAAGATATCCAGGAATCCTTGGGTATGACTGCGGCAGATGCTGGCATTTTGGCAAGGGAAAAAGTTTCTTTCAGACAGGCTGTGATGGAAGTGACGTTCTATAAAGGACATGCTACATGATGATGAAGGGTTCTTTGACATGCACAGCGTGTTCACGGAATCTTCGCATTTTTCGCAATCTCCAATTGGACTAAATCCTGGTCTCCCCTCCCTTGAGACCAGGCATGCTTTAAACACATATGAATTGAAACCCCACTGTTTCATGCTTTCTTTTTCTGAGAGACAAGCACTGTTACCTCCCAGCTATAACAACACACCCCCCCCCCCCCCATTTACTGAATTCACTATTTTGACTCTCTCATGATGGTATTTGCAGGTTTTCTATGTCATCTAGTTAAACACATTGTGATCTTCAATTTATATGCATTTGATAGAAACCATATTTAACAATGAAAAAATAGATTTGACGTTCCATTTATCAGCATTTACTATATGTATGACAGAATTGGTTCAGATTGCTTATGATAAAAAGACTTTGCAAGTATTTGTTCAAGACCTATGCTCCATATGGTCTTTGATTGATGACTATGTAAACATTGAGATGTATAGGTATCTTATCAGTGGGAGTGTGCTTCCATGCCTCCAATGTATTGGATGTATTTTACTTTCTTGAACAAACAAATGGGTGTGGGGGGCTGAGATATGCAGCTGTGAATGAGCTGACAGCAGTTAGTGGTTAATAGCTGGCGATTTGCATCAGTGAATCATAGCTGACAAAAACCATATACCATCTCCAAGTGGTGGCCCTGGAAACAGGCTGCAACCATGCAGCCTGGCTGAGAATAGGAATCGCAGAGGGCAGGAAGACCCAGTCACAAAAATGGTATGATAAAACATGATTTGTCAGGCTGAAATGAGCAGATATTGCAGTCTAGCTGCATGTTATGACACAACATCCTTGTCAGGACAAATGCTGAAGTGCATTTTAATAATAATTTATTGGAAACAAATTCCAAGTTACATTTTTCATTCAGGACAATGGAATGAATGGTATTTCAGCCTAAGGAGAGGAAAGACAACTTTTAAGGAGTAGCTCATACATGTTTAGGTTTAGTCAGTAAAAATATAAGGTCCATTCGTTTTAGGTGAAAATTGAGTAGTCATAAATTCACAAAAACAGTTCTATGTACGAAAATCCCCCAAAAACGTGCCGAACTGCAGAATCACGAGTTTATGACCCAAGAAAAGCAACCCAAGCTCCCCTTGTCACAATTAGATGGACAAGTAAGTAATTTTATTAATAATTTCTCATGTTTTGTAAGCCACAGTAAGGTTTACCTTCCTGTTGGAGGTATCTTCTGCTTTAGTACTGTTCAACCACATAATCATACATTTGATTTGGTTTATTATATCAGATGATATATATATACTAATTACTATAGTCATATACCGAGTCCACTCTGTTTAGGATGTATAAACTGTGATGTGTGCTATTACAGAACGATACTATTGAATAATGCAACTTGTTTAGGGAGGGCTTTAGTAAAGTTATACTTATCTACTAACTACTATGACTCTACTGCTAACATTTAGACTAAGACTGCATTTGTCATTTATATCTTCTAGTCTAATAATAATTTATATTGGAGTTTTTGAAAATTATGTCATGGTTTGGTTGTGATGAACAAGATACTTTATAATATGGAATCGTGTGGTTGTTGTCAGCAGTTATTGGTGTACATAATTATATGTACTATTTAACTAAAGGCAATCTGATTTCGACTACTCCTAAGTCGCCTGATGACTTCACTATGACTGATATGATAGGTGGAGTTCAGTTCCCGTGGTGAAAGAACTTCCATGATACGTCCTAGAGCAAAAATAAGCAAGGACAATGTAAGGAAGGTTTCTTCGGCAGCAGAAAGCGCTTGAGAGAGCCATTCTCACTTTATGTAGCTGTGGATGACGCCAATATTTTAACTGGACTCCTTATAAATTTGACAAGAGGTGAGACTTACATGAATATTTTCTTCTCAAGCTTTTGCTTATCGAGCTCTCAACGACGACACAATTGTCAGTGCGCATGCGTCACTTTTAGTTGCCCGGATTTTAATGAGATAATCTCGCGTGGAACTTCGAGACAAGAAATATCTTGTATTAGATTAAAATATAAGAAAATTTATATTTCTTGTCTGTTTTCGAAACTACTCGTATTTAGTTCTTCAGTTTTGACGAATTTTCACTGGCAGCGGGTTTGCAGTGGTTTTTCTAACTTTTCGAGAGGTATAACTGAAAAAAGTGGACTTGTGTTCTCCAAGCTGTAGTGCAATGCAGTGCTTCTCAGCAGGCTCATTATATTATGTCCAGGGGTGAAGATGCAATGATTAGTGAATTAGCGGCAGACGTCTTTTCTGCCAGAAGATTTAATGTTGGTGTTTTCCTTTCAAGTATTTTGTCCCATTTATTATTATTCGTCCACCTCCTCGTCCTGCACTTCGTTTACTCTTCCCCTTGACATAAAGCCAACGTATAATAACAATGTACCCAAGGCTGAATGGAAAAACCAGATAAACAAAGCCACCAGCAAAGCTAAGAACAGAATGGGGAGCTGACACGAGCACCCTAAAGAACTGCACACGCGTTATGTGAGACAAGTGCTAGAATACGGGAAAGCTGCATAGTCCACGGCAACAAAAATTTCCACAAAATTAATACAACCCAAAACCAAGGTATACGTATCATTAATGGAGCTATGAGAACAACACCAATAAATGCAATAGAGAACATCACAAGTATCGAAAGTATGGAGACACGTAAAGGCCAAAACACTCTAGCAGGGAGAGAATTTCAAACGAATGCCAGATCACCAAAATACATGACAGGATAAATCGCAGGAGAAAAGGGAGATTAAAGAGAAACGCCTTCATGTCAAAAACAAAAGAACTTGCAAGAGCAGACCAAATCATAAACCAGACAGTGGCTTGAGACCTAAAACATACATCCCAAATTCCACCATAGAAAAAAAGCAAAATACACTGAGATGATAGAATTCATAGAGGGTATAGGGAAGAATGGAGCTCAGATAGATTTAGAAAAGAAATTTATCAAGGAAGAATATCTTTGGAGAGTATACCCGCCATATATATGGATACATGTATATACAGATGGCTCATCTAACAAAGCCACCTCCATTGGAGGCGGAGGGGTTTACAACAGACTAAGGAATGGAGAAGAAAAAACTAGAGTATTAACAACGAAAACAAACTTCAATAACTTCCATGAAGAAGCAGAGGCACTGAACGCTGCAGCTGAAATTGTAATCCAAGATAAATATATCCACCAAGAAAAATAGTATTCCTGACTTATGCTGCGTCGGTATACACAAAGATGAAGATCTCGAACAATGTATGTACTCACTGACACAGTTCTCAACAGAACAGTCAAGGTTTGTCCTACAATGGACCCCATCCCATTGCAATATTCAAGGCAATGAAGCTGCAGACAAACTAGCAAAGTGTAGAGAAGCATCCCCACGAACAGACCTGAGCATCACAAATAATGAGATCAAGACCATAATTGAAGCTAACATCAGTGGGAAATGGGCTGATCAACACCCAGATTTTCGAAAAAAAAGACAATGGAACACTGGCCTGCAAAAACAACCCTCCACACAAAGCTGTTTGGTAGCCTTGAACTCTCCACAACAGTAACGGTTATCCAGAGAACTAGATCTTTACATGTAGACATAATAACTTAACTAGAGAAGAACAAGGCATCTTAGCTGATCCTTCTCATTCTGGTCTATACCTCCATTCTTCTCTCTAAGGTAACGTTTGCGAGTCTTCTCTTCTGCTGCCATTCCTTGGTGGCATACTTTTTCTTTCTCCATGCGGTCTCAATCTCCTCAGACCACCACGGGTGTTGACATGTGTTGGTTCGGGCTCTCTTGCTTTTCTATGCCAATTGTTTCAAGCTACTCAGCATCGAGTCTTTGGTGCGCATGTATTTAAAAACATGTATCTTGGTCTGTCTGCTGGGTTTCCCCAATTCACATTACGTGCACTGAAGTCGCCACACACCAATGTCATGTCTACTGCCAGCTCCACCAATTCGCTGAGGAATCGCCAGTCATCCGACCCGGTATGGGAACAGTTTTCCACATAGATGTTAATTATATTCCACCGCCTGCCCTAGACTATTATATGTACTCCTTGCAGTTCTCGGTGTTCCTTGTCCCATTCGTTCAAGTCTAGCAGTCAGTGTGGTACACGCTGTCTGACTAGGATAGCTTCACTGTTGATGTATTGGGCTCACTGGATTAACGTAACATTTCAAGCAAATGGCCAGAGCAGCAAAACAGCAACGGTGGGAGATATTTACGGCAGAGGTGGCGGCGGATAGAGCCCTGCATACATTCTGGAAATTATATAGGGCAATAAACCGGAAGATGGACACAAGATCCAGTGTGTGCATGAGAGATGAGTTGGGACAGGTGCTGACTACTGACAAACAGAAGGGAAGTGTGTGCATGAGAGATGAGTTGTGACAGATGCTGACTACTGACAAAGAGAAAGGAAGTGTGTGCATGAGAGATGAGTTGGGACAGGTGCTGACTACTGACAAAGAGAAATGAAAAGCTTTTTTTGACATGTACTTTCAGCAGACTCACCAAGCCGACATCGTTCAACGCAAGGCACTGGTGACAAATCTAGGAACAATGGAGGAAAAACACGACCTGATTAGTGTTGATGAGGTCAGACACTCCATAAAGAGAGCCTCGGACAGTGCACCTGGGCCCGATGGAATACGATACAATCTGCTGAAGCTCTATGGGGATAATGAGCTCGCAAAGATTACAAATGATTTTAACGGGAGTCTTAAGATAGACCATGTACCATAGGAGTGACTACACAGCTATCTTATCCCCCTAACGAAACCAGGCAAAGATGCTACTGGTATAAAAGGCTACGGCATCATCACACTACCGAATGTGTACTCTAAGGTGCAGGAGAGAATCATTGCTAGACGAGTTGCCAGTGAGCTGGAAAACACAGGTCAATTTCCAGACGCCCTACTCGCATACAGACCTGGCAGAGACACGATCATCAATGCAGCTGTCTTGACATACGACATATATGAAGGCTTCCAGACACCCTAGGCGCATACATACTTGGCAGAGACACGACTATCAATGCTGCTGTTTTGACATACGACATATATGAGGACTTCCAGACAAAAGATGAAACACTGTCGTCGCGAGGATCGACCTGAAAGATGCCTACAATAGGGTCAACTAGGGCAAACTAATCGACCTATTAGTAGACCTAAATATTGACCTCCAGATCATCTGTTGAATTGCAACGGTCCTTATGTCAAGAAGCTTCGCTCTGAAGTACAGTTCCTCGACGTCTGAGATCAGAAACATAGCGCCGGGACTGTCTCAAGGCTCTCTTCTGTCTCCTGTTCTTTTTAATATGTACACTTGCAAAATTGCACAGATGGAGGAGACTGGACCTGGTAGGATCCTCACAGATTGAGGTGACTGGGCCTGGTAGGATCCTCACAGATGGAGGTGACTGGTCCTGGTAGGATCCTCACAGATGGAGGTGACTGGGCCTGGTAGGATCCTCACAGATGGAGGTGACTGGGCCTGGTAGGATCCTCACAGATGGAGGTGACTGGACCTGGTAGGATCCTCACAGATGAAGATGACTGGGCCTGGTAGGATCCTCACAGATGGAGGTGACTGGACCTGGTAGGATCCTCACAGATGGAGATGACTGGGCCTGGTAGGACCCTCACATATGCAGACGATATCCTGTTATACAACCAGGACAAAGGCAGGACTGAAATTGTCGAGGGTGTGCGGAGCAAGTTGGAGAAACTATTTGAATGGTGCACCGACTACAACGCCGAAATCAGTCCATCTAAGGCCAAGATTGTCTGGTTCTTCCTAAAAAATTAGTTGTTCTCAGATACACTATCAGGGGCCACCTGTATGGACACCATCATTGAGAGAGAACATGACATGAAATACATGGGTATCTCATTTGTCTCTCTGTCAATAAACTTGTGACAATGTGATTCTGAAAGCAAAGAGCGGAATCAATGCAATCAAAGTCATAGCGGCTACAGACATGCAACAATGGACTCTCTTCCTATTGATGCAAGCACTAATTTTGTCTGTACTGGACTACAGTCTTGGGTTACTCACTTTACTGCAGAGACAGGTAGATAGATTGGAGAGAATCAAGAATCAAGAACGAGGCCAGGAGAGCATTTTTTTTAATGCACTAGAGATACTCCCATTGCTGCCATGCGATTCCTGCTTGATTTTCCAAGCATCAAGGTGCGACATCAAGTAGCACAGGTAACTGCGTACACCAACGTTGCCAGCAACGAATACCACCATTTACACCAAAAACTTGGGTACACTCAAAGGCAGGCGCATTAAGCGAGGAAGGTCATAGATGGCAGAGGTCAGACTCCCTGATGAGGGTCTGTGCATTGGGAGAATTGTGAAGATGTAGTGAATGGATAGAAATGGGCAACGAGAGCCCCCTGACAAGGGTGGTGATACAACTGAGCAGAGTATGTCGCCAGTGGGGCGGCACTAGGAGAGAAACTTCAATACAGGAGCTGATCCAGCAACACTCAGGACCACAAGACCCAATTCTGTACACAGATGGCTTCGCCAGCAGAGATACAAACATGTGCGGTTGGGGTTTCATCGGCTACCAAAATAGCAAGGAAGTGATGGAGAAATCATCTGCCTATTCTACTGTCACATCGAGTATGAGGATGGAGATTGAGGCCGCAAAAGTGGCCCTGACTTGGTTGATGACGCAACCGGTGACACACGCAGTGATAATGTCAGACTCGCAGGGCATGCTTCGTAAAATAGAACGGTGCATGCTAAGGAGGGAGTGGGCCTCTCTTCTGGACAACTTTGGTGTACACGGCGTCATATGAATCTACTGCCCGGGACATGCAGGTGTCTGGGGCAACGAAAGAGCTGTTGCAGTGGCGGGACGCACTGTGGTGAACGACGCGGTGATGACAAGAGACAGGGTTGAGTTGATAAGGGCAGTCATTGACAGTTTACAGAATGATGAAGAGACACAGAGTCGCGAATATGCATATGTACAGAGGATGATAGATTTAAGAGTGACTAAGGTTCTGTCAGGAAAGATCCGAAGAACACGAAATCAACACCTGACTGGGACTCTTGGCTGGCTCCTTGGACGAAGAAGGGAGCACATGGGAATATCCCCTGTGTGATGATGTCAATATTCAAGGCACCATCTTCAGACTGAGAACTAGGCATAATAGATTCAAGGGTCATCTTTACAACAAAATGAGGATTGGGGGAGATGGCAGGTGTCCATGTGGGGAGCATATGACCGCGGAACACATTCTGTAAATCTGCAAGCTCGCGCAGGAAGAGAGAGAACAATACTGGCCTCGTGAAACAAATATGAGACAAAAGCTGTATGGAGGTAAAACAGCCTTACAAACAACGACGTCATTTGTAAGAGAAACCGGGACCTTGATCTGAGGATGAACGGAGAAGAAGGAAGAAATATACCCAACAGTTGTCGCCGCCTATTTTACTAGTTTTCATTTAACTACACTTCATTGTTGTAGGTGCACACTGTTAGGTGCATATCGTGAGTCTGTAGATGGACTTTGGTCTTGAGAGTAAGGCGCCTTTGTTTACGCGCATCACTTCTGTTACCGGACCGATTAGTAGATACGGATGAAACCGTCAACGCAAACACAGAAAGTAGCCATCTTGCGACATGCACCTAACAGTGTGCACTTACAACTGCCGTTTAATATGTTCTGCACCACAGCAGAGCCACATTATTGATGAGAGTAGCAGATTACGTTGCGACATTATTGGCATCTCAGATACCAAACGAGAAAAAAGAAATGTTAGCGATTTGAAATGACAGCACGGAGTTTACGTTGGCACCCACAAGGCCAACTCTTCATCAGGAAGAGTTGGTTTCCTCGTCGCTCCCCGCAACGTCCATCGCGTTAATGGGTGACATTTGCAGACCACCGTCTGACTTTCTTGGACATCACCGTCTCGTTCAACAGATGACATTTGTAGACCACCGTCTGACTTTCTTGGACATCACCGTCTCGTTCAACAGATGACATTTGTAGACCATTGTCTGGCTTTCTTGGACATCACCGTCTCGTTCAACAGGTGACATTTGCAGACCATTGTCTGGCTTTCTTGGACATCACCGTCTCGTTCAACAGGTGACATTTGCAGACCATTGTCTGGCTTTCTTGGACATCACCGTCTCGTTCAACAGGTGACATTTGTAGACCATTGTCTGGCTTTCTTAGACATCACCGTCTCGTTCAACAGGTGACATTTATAGACCACTGTCTGGCTTTCTTGGACATGACCATCTCCAAACGCCATACTGTTACCATTATTCAAGTGTATACACCAACAAAGACGAACAAGAACATGCCGATTTTTATGACAACCACCATGCGACGGCGTCGCCACAGCTAATATAACATTGTGAAACATGTGGGACACACTCTAGAGAAGCAAGGAACGACCCAGGTGACAGACTGGCCACTTTCTGTGAATCAAATCGACTTTTTCACTGTAACAGCTTTTTCCAGAAGCCCATCCACAAGAGGTACACACATATAGGACCCAGTTAACTTCACCGTCATGAAATTGACCATGTCATGCCCAAATGTAGATCGGCAACTGATGTTTCAATGGTTGGTTCCTTCTGCACTGGAAGCGACCATCGCTTCCTCCGTGCTAGTTTCCACTTCGATCTAAAACTTGTAAAGTTTCAGCAACAGCGATCATATCGATGTTCAGAGACGCTCATCGACCTCTCAATTGCTACTACCCTCGCAGCAAGCAACTTCTGAGTTTTTTATCGACACCAACTATGAAAATCTTATTGCAACAATCCCATCTATTTCAGAGGCAGCCAGTCTCACAGCACCCACTCACACCACAAATCGCATTTCCCCTGCCACTCAAGCTTTGCGTAAGATGGTTCGTTCTCCAGACAACAGCACAGCCTTCACCAGCTTAAGCAAGATCTGCCGCCAAAAACTCAAAGAAGATCATGAAATGTTTGCCCGCGAACGTCTGCTGAATATTGACGCAGCATCAAATTAGCTACTCGTAGCCTTGCTGAACACCGCCAAATCATTCCTCGTCTGAAAGTTTCCGATGGTTCTCGCATAACATCAAAGCTGGTCAGGGAGTCAATAAGGAAAGCATACTATACCAACATGTTCAGATCACCATAACCCCCTCCAATTGCCCTCATATCCACTTTACCCCCTCTTCCAGACATCATATTTGTAATTTACCTTTTACATTATTGAACGATCGTGCCGAATATCATACTCTCGTAGAACCTTTTACAAGCCCGGAAAAGTTAGGTATAAAACCCCTAGACTTAAGACATTTTCGTGGTTGGTTTTCAACTTATTTAATACACACAAACTGCCGACTATCTAAAGAAAGTCAACCCTGTGAAGGAGAAATGGCAACCACATCTTCTAAAACCTCATTTGTTCTTGGGCAATCATACCCACGAAATCTTCCTCAACGTTAACATCCCTGTTGAGCCGCAAGAGTTTACCAAAACTGTATCTGAGCCCTTATCGAGGGTATGTGATAACAGTACAGGCTTCCTTGGTGAGCACAGAAAAATGCGTAATTCATATAAAACTTCATTGGGCATTTGTGACCACACTCTACCTACACAGGGAGACATCATATTTGTAATTTACCTTTATGAATAGTTGTTGGAGCAATTTCACTCGTCTTAGCTTTAATAATTGGAAACCATTACAAACTTCCTCTCAGATCTTTAAAGGCCATATTTTTTAATCGAGCGGCATGTTCGATCACACGGATAATACATATCATGGGCCTATTTCCAGTTCCTTGAAAAAAATAAAAATGATACGCTCCTATTCGCCGATACATTTAATACAAAATTTTAGATTAGAAATGTCGACTATTGAAGGGAGGAGTGAGAGTCATGCATTGAAAAACCACATTTCCTCTCCCTGTACTCTACTACTCATGAGGTCATCATCAACATTAACACCTATATTGAGCTACAAGAGTTCTAAACTGTATCTTGGCCCTTATCGAGGGTATGTGATCCCAGTTATGGCGTCTAGAGGGATCACAGGAATTTTGATCCTTTATACAACTATCCCATTTTGGGAATGTATGAGCCCACTCTATTCCCCCCCTTCAAAGGAAGACAATACTTTCCCAACTCAGTATTAGCAATAACCCATTCAACATTTTTCTAGAAAGCCTTAGAGACTTCAGCATCTGTTTCATATCTACCCTCGGACCTTATAACATACTAGTCATCATATTGCAACCACATAATACCAAGACTTTCACGCATATCAAACCCCTGTATGTGCGGCTAAGCCCTTAAACGCGTGGATAAGAACATATAAAATACATAGCCTTGTCACCAAAAAAATCATATAGATAAATGATAGGGCACCGGGGTACAGTATACGCATCTATGGATCCATGTTCGGGGTACATCAATATCTTGATTAGAAATTCTAATTTTTCTGCGTGTTTTCTTTTTATATTCCTCCATGAGATGACAGGAACCGGCAGCAATCTCCGTCCAAACCTCTTAAAGCCGTCATTCCACCCTCCTCCTCCGATGTCCACTAAACCCACCCACAACCTCCTCCAAATATCCAAGAAGACTGTCCTCCACCCATTCCACTCACACTTATCTTCTGAGGAAACTATTCAGTCCAGCAATTTCAAGTTTTCCTTCAAATATCAAATGATCTCTTCCATCTGGAGCATTTGTCAAAACAGAACTGCGCTGCCGTCACCAGAGAGAACGCTGGACCCGAAGAAATACACCTAGCAGATCACGAGACGACAAATCGATGATCCTCAAGCCAAGCATCATTTATTTTACTTATCCGATACTTCATTTTAATTACTTTCCTTTCTATATATTTTTGTCATCTACATAATCATCCCATTCCATAGATCACTTTTATACATATTATCTCATTGCATCTTCACTATTTTTGCAAATGTATGATGATTTGAAAAAAAAAAAAAAAAGAGAAAGAAAAAAAAAAGGTCCCTATCACTTTTATTGAAAAAAAAAAAAAAAAAAAAGTGAGATGCGATACTTAAAATAAATATACCCATTCCCTCTTTTTGGCACAACAATCACTGGAAATCGAACGTAAGACAAAACCTCAGAATCTGGACGAGAGTACCTCCAACTCAGAGAGAAAAAAAACAAATTGATTACGGAAATAGGATTTGCCAACCTCCTGTCACTCACAGGAAGGATCAAAGAGAGAACCACCAAATGACATGAAAACACTCCTGCAACACGGAAAACACTAGGTTAGGTACATACAGATACACGCACGCATCCAAGCACTGGTTTATGCGTCCTGATATCGCCCAATGGACTACTGTCTGGGGTGGAAAATGGCGTGCCTCCGCCAGTAGAAACTAGTGAGGCAAACATCTAAGCAACAACAACATTCCAGACTTCCTGTCCTCAGAAATTTGCCATGCTGTAGAGTCAATGAAATTTGTAAAACCACCAGATGAAGGTGACATCACTGCGAATGTCATCCGGGCTTGCGATCTAACTCTTTACCAAACACTAGCACAACATTTTTTACGTTATCTTCATTCGGCGGGAACACCTGCTGCATGGCACAACACTCTTGCACAAAACGGGAGACAAAGAAGATCTGGGAAACTTTCATTCAATTACTCTCCTCCCGGTCACTTACAAGCTGTTTACAAAATGCATCCTTGTCAGATTCCGCACCACTCTTGAAGATTCGCAACCAGTCGAACAGGCAGGCTTTCGGAGTTCGTACAGCACAATGGACTATATTTCAACCTGTTGCTGCCTTATTGAAGCAGCCGAGAATTCCAGACGCCCTTGATACTTACCTTCATCGACTATAAAAAGGCTTTTGATCCGGTAGAACCACATTGTGTCTGGCGTTTACTGTTGGAACAAGGTGTCGATCCTGATTAGATCAGAGTACTCACCAACAGTTGTATGAACTGCACTACCACATTTCGTCCCTTCCCACGTCTAATTGTGGTACTAATTCAAAAGGGGGTATGTCAGGCACCAGTGCGATCCAATCTCACCGAACCTCTTCTCTGCATGTTTGTAGCAGTTTCAAAGGTGCGTTTTTACAGTGCGGTGGTATCCCGTCACTGCCTGCAGATTTGCCCAGTGTCAATGGCTGTCTTGAGATCTTCTAAAGATGGTTTAATGTCTAGCTACTCCATTCTACGATCGCCTTGAACAGCATCTAGAGATGTGGGAGTGCCGTACTGTCGCATAAACAGAGCTCGGAATAGTCCTCTACCCATAGCTCCATCTGTTTTCCTTTGTCAGTTATTTTCTAGCCACTAATGGATTTGATCAGCACTGTCTTCCTTGAGCGGTGCCATAAAGTAGTGACGAATATGCATAACACCTGACAATTCTCATTTTGAAATTACGATTTATCTGTTTGGACATCAGTATGTGTCGTATATTGCAGAATACCATACCATTTTGGTCATACCTATTCTCTTTCGGATTTCTTTTTTACAGCTGCCATCTGTCGTTATTATATGATAAATAGGTATTTTAGAGAAAATACCCAGCATTGCATTAGCCTTTTTCATTGCCACATGGACTTGCTGCAGCACCGTACCCGCATAATCTGTTATTACACTTAGGTCCCTTTCCTTTTTTCATAATATTGTTATCTCTCTTCTTCTTCATTCGTTCTCAATCTCCCGTTATGAAGCTCTGAAAAAGCTTTGCAAGTAGCAGAAAATAGTCAAGAGAACGGACTACGATATTTGAACCTTTCGGTCCAAAACAGACCTCAGCAGGCATTTTTGAGTACCGGGTTGCTTTCCCTCTTCAATCCCTTCTACTTAGCCAGTCTGCTCTGTTGCAGCCTGTTATCCAGGATCACCGCGTGGAGATGTAGAAGGGTCTTGGCAACTCTGAAATGTTTAGTAGTTTTACCATGTTGAGGTTTTGACCATTAGGAAATACCCCAGGTTTCCATCTCCTGTCCTCGGCACTTTCAGCAATGCCTTTCGTTAAAAATGAAAGTGAATGAGCACATATAGGACGTGAAGGTGCAATGAAGTTGGTTCTATTAACCATGTTTCTATTGTAATCTCCCGCCTATCTGAAATGCACATGCGAAAAAAGCCTCTCCAGGACTTCAGGGCTTGGCATTTGATCCGCCTGGTGGCACAGATGGAACGCCACACCTATAGTAAATTGTAGCATTGTTCTGCTACCAGCATCCTGGGGGGGGGGGGGGGGGGGTCGTTCGGGCTGAAAGGTGCAACTATCAGCCAAGCTGAAAACGACGACGCATTGCATTCCATTCTCCGAACTAAATTCTACTACTAGAAAAGATTTTTTCTGGGCTTGGTATCGGGAGATTGAGAGCAAATAAAGAACTACTTTGTTCAACACCTGTCGGAATGAATGCCAAATCCCAGACCAATGGAAAGCATCTAAAACCACCCTAATCCATAAAGGGAGGGGGCAAGGAAAACCTGGCAAATTACTGTCTTCTCTCCTCCATTTATAAATTCTTCACCAGTGTGATCGCCAACCGCTTAGAGAAGTTACTAGATGAGAACCAACCACGAGAGCATGCATGTTTCTGACCTACACAACCAACCCATTGATGGAGAGCGTATGAAGTACAGATGCCTTGTGTTCATGGATTATGAGAGACTTTTGATTGTATCGAAATAACTGCAGTTCTGGAAATGGGGTGGCCTAGTGACACATCTCACAAACTGAAGGTGCTGGGTTCGATAACCATCACAGCACCGGGCGCTACCCTGGGGAAGCAAACCCTTAGAAAATACAGGAGGAAGCAGACCACTACGCCTGAATGATCTCAACAGAGCAAGTGTTGCAGTTGATCTACAAATCAATAGAAAGAAAACCCAGTTCATGCTCAACACCTACTGCCTTTGGAGATTGTCCTGTCAAAATTCTAAATCTACTTGGGCAAGAGATCACGAACTTCCATTCAATAAATCTGGACTACAGACTTCATCATGGCGACTGGCCTGCAGATACAGCATGACCAAAAGAACCTGAACGCAAAAACGAAGAAGACATCCTCAGCAGTAAACAAATAATGTATTCTCCTGGTGAACAAAAGAACAAGCACTAGTTTGATTAAAGTCATTCTCTTATGCAAGTTTGATCTTTTTTACATTATCAACATATCAGGTTTGTTTCACTGAGGTTATAGTAATTTTTTTGTTTTGCGTTCGCCTTATTTTTCTAATCCCCAAAGGCGGTGTGCGTTGCACTGTTTTTATTTTTGCGCCTGTCGGTCCAGTGCATCCGACTTCAGCCCGCATTTTATGTAAGTGTCTGCTTCCTCCTACATTTTCTAAGGGTTTGCTTCCTCAGGGTAACGTCCGGTGCTGTGATGGGGATCGAACCCAGCACCTTTGGTTGTGAGCCGTGCCACTTAACCACGCCGTCCCCAGTTATAGTTATAATATAACTACTTCTTCAATATTTACAAACAGGAAGTTTGAAGAATATACAATACAGAAAAACAAAGAGCACAAAATACATGTACAAAGTTAAAATATAGGACTTTTCAATGAAGGTTTAATTCAGTCAAATAAGTAACATTTGGGATACAATGCACAAGTAATTAAATATGAAATTTACGCCACAGAATGCAATACTGCAGTTGGCAATTGTGTTTTGTAAAGTATGCAAGAGCCAACACTAAAACTAAGGCCTGGCAGAATACAAACATCCAAGTTAGCCAATCACAAAAACTGACCGCAAAAAACTACAGGAAGTAATTCCTGAAAAATACACAGGGATGCTTCTGTTGAATCGTGGAAGTCATCACTGTGGCAAATATTTCCCACATATTTATAATCATTAAAGCAGATGCTGGATTGTAGGTGGTACAACACCCCAACCAACCAGTTATTTTCAGTAAGGTATCATTTGCAATGGTTTTTATAAGGTGTGGTTGCCAGCTCCATGCACAACCCTCCTTAGTCACCTCTTACGACATGTTGGTAAATAACCAGTCTCTATTCTGTTTGATCTGAGAACCACTCTGGTGTGTTTCTACTAAATATAACCTTTCCCACACTATAGTATTGTATCCCACTGTCTATATAAAACAGTAACATCGGGCACCAAATGATTATTTCTTTTAAAGACACATGATCATATGCCTTGCAAACCACTATATGAATTTCATATAGAGGCTGCAATCACTAATTTCAACGATAGTAAATATTTATGTCCCATGTGGCATACCTTGCATACTTCAACTTCAACACATGCAATGTCAACTATACAGCACGGTGACAAATCTGAATTCTAAACTCCAATCTGAGCTGACAAAGCAGATACCACATGATGTGCAATACTGTCATAGACCAGCCATCTCAACAGCAAGACAAATGAACACCAACCAGATTGACAAAGAGTATTTTGTGAAAGATCTGAGGTTATGGAACATGTTCTGTTCCTTCTGGTTTTCTTCTGAATATATGACCTGCAGTCACAGTGTCTGACTTCTATTTTGGGATTCCTTAAGGTTTGCTCACGAGGTCCAAAATATGTTGGCTTTCTCATTCACTGTGGTTCCACATTCTTCTCTTTCCCTGTAGTTCTAAATCCAGGGCATGTTTGATTATATTGTTTGGCTGTACCTTATGCAACTTTATTTTAAGGTTCGCTAATGAAGGTCAAGATCCTTTGACTTCCATTGTAGCTCTCCATATTTTTAAAATTTCACTGTGCTTATGGTTACTCTCTTTCCTTATTTAAACAATAAACCAGGAACATCATTCATTAAACCTGGTTGCTATTCATTTGTGAACTGAGACATGAGTGCAATGCTGGCAATACAGCTCATGTGGTTACTGTAAGCTCCTCATTATAAGATTTTACCAGTCTGTTTCAATAAGCCTCATTGGGAATCATAGAGGTGGTGCCATTCCTACAACAGACCTAATGTCCTGAAAAAAAGAAAGGAATTGTAGTAAAAAAAAAATCATTTTAAAACGCATATTTTTACAGAGCCTGCGAATCACTTGGCACAATTTTTATTTGCTTAATTGTAGCTCATAAATAATTTTGAAATTCCTGTTAGAAAGTCCCAGTTGGAATGAAAATCAAAAAGTAAAAAATGTGTGATCAAACAATAAAAATATTATGAGTACAGAAGTGAGAAAATTGCAAAAATAACACACTCAGCTTAATGCGCTTAATATATTTTAATTGTAAATTTGTAAAGGCAAGAACAAAAATGCACTGACACTACATTAAACCCAACAACTAAGAATTTTCTAGCTCAGATCTTTGGGAAATAAATACAAATGTTTGAGTTTTGTGAAAACATTATTTGGTCATACAAAACAAAAATTCAGTACCATCAAACTATTTCTTGGCAAATGTGATCTTCATTGCATTGGTTGGAGTGATTTTGAAGCTCTGGAGTGCATCCTTTGCTGCCCCAGCCTGAGCATCAGTTTCAAATTCCACAAAAGCGATGTCGTGACGTCCTGGCACCAAACGCACCTCTTTGAATCCAGGAAACCTAGGAAGATGATAATATTGCTGCAGTGAACAAATATTACACAATAAACATAATAATTTAACAACACATATATGGAAAAGATGAGAAATTGTAACAGTTGTGGATTATGTTGTTGTTCTTCTTCTGCGTTCGTTCTTAATCTCCCGCTACCAAGCCCTGAACAGGGTTTTGCAAGTAGCAGGATGTAGTTCAGAGAGCGGAATGCATTGTGTCGCTAGTTTACAGATTGACTGCGATATTTGCACCTTTCGGTCCGACACATCCATCTTAGGCATAATTATGTTCTAAAAGGTTTAGTCCTTGCAAGTTTAGCAATAGTTATTCAATCTGTCAAGCAAAGGAAATAACAAAAACTTCATTGCACAATGACTGTTCTATATGTTTACAATAATTGCATTTTTCAAGGTTTGGCCCATCTCACTGTGAATGCACCCAAAAACACTAATTGATTCATAGTTTCTTCTATTATCCTTCCGAACGTACAACATTTTTTTTAGCTCTACAACTGACAAGTACATTTGTTGTGCGCTGTCAAATGTTGGCATGTCCAAATGAAATTCCAGACACCATAGAATATGAAGTCAGAGACCCATACAAATATACATTGTCTTGAAATATGTTGTGTGAATGTGGGATGTTTGTGTATTATGTAAGGTGACCTTGATCTTTACACATTGTGTACAATTTTGCAACTCTTCATCTGCTTTAAATCAATCAGTTTAATTAATGTTTGATTCCCTTTATTACTTAGTATGTCTATTAGACTGCAAGCAATAGCCTTTCAGAAAATGTAGCTATTTGAGGTTTTTATGTGGATAATGTAATATTAGTGAATTGTCTTTCATTCGTGACCTAAAAACTGCTTTTTACTCATATCAAGAAATTAGAAGAAAATATTTTCATTTTAAAATTACTTTCCAAGTTTATATTTTGAAAGCTGTTAGGATTTCTTAAAATGGAAACAAGAGCCTATTTATCTCATTAAAAATTCCACTTTTCACCATCCAAATAAATATTAGAACCATAGCTAAATTTGTTCATATGATTCATCATCACCATGTGCAATGCCTTCTAAATCAGTCATGAAATCAATTTGGTCCATTATAAAGATTTAAAATAATGCAGATTTAGATTTATTTCCTAGGTATGATGGACCATCCCCAGACATGAATGGCTGGTTAATTTTGTAACCCCAAACAATCGACTTGTTGTACCAAGATTACAAATTTTTTTTTTTTTAAAAGTATCCCATAGTATTACTGCCGAAGGGGTGTGAGGTGTTAGCGATCTCGCATTTCAAAGGCTCGGCTATATGAGGGCGGTAGCCATCTCCTCTCACTTGCCGCTTTTACTTCCCGGAACCCATTTAAGGCTGGGTCGACCTGGGAGCCATTGCGGTCTGTAAAAAACGTTAACGCCTCAACTGGGGAATGAACCCAAGACCACTCAGATGCGAAGCTAGCGCGCTAACCACTGCGCTACGCGGCTCCACATACCAAGATACAATACAGTTTTTAAATACTACTCTCCCCTTTGCAATATGTGAAACTGAATTTAGCAAATTTGTAAAACTACTTATATACTCAGGCGTAACAATTCAAATAGAATCATAATGGCCAATTTAACAGGAGTTATTGTCAATGCAAAAACTTTAACTTAGTTTGCTAAACAGTATTTTTTTAAAACTAATAAATTTAATTAAAATTAAACAAATTGACTAAAGATTATGATTATTAGATTTAATCATAATAAAAAATATATATACATTAATATAATGCTTACTGACTTACTTAACTTTTAGAGTGATGAGGTTTGCCAGAGAGAACCACCACACCATCCTATCTGTTATCTTCTTCTTGGCATGGTTCTTACAGAATGTCTTATACTGCTACCCCAGCAAACTGTGGTCCGGATCCTTTACTCTTTATTTACTATGATCGCCGTATAGCCAAACTTTCATTTTGCAGAGCAGACATGGCTAAAAAACAGAAGCTGAGATTGCTCAACTCGAGTCTGCATGGGCTGAGTTTCAACAGGGTGCCCAATTGTCTGATTGCGAACCTTCTCTCGTCTTGTTACTTGAAACACCTTGTTTAGATATCTCATTTCTGAGGCTTGGTGCTGCTTTTTTTCTGGGCTGTGGCTATTGTTCATGATTCACATCCATAACTCAACAATGGTACTTAGATGTAGCAATATAGTCATCTTAGTTTTCCTTCTTATTTCTCTTTGGCTGTGAAATATTCTATTTATGACAAAAAAATGTTTGCCAGCTTCTGCTTTTTAAGTATCAAGCTCTTATTTCAAACCTACCTTATGGCCTATTACAGTTCCAAGCTGTTTGAACTGCTTTACCTGTTCTCCTAGAATACTGTGATCTTTGTTCTTGATACCACCCCTGCTAATGGTCATACGACTCTGCTCCAGCTTCCAGATTTGAAAGCTGGTCTGGAGATGTGCCTCTGATTTAGTAGCCAGGCCACATCATCGACAAATGCCAGCTCTGATATATAAACTGGTTTCATCTGCCAGTACCCCACTAAGTACTTTTTGTTCCTTTCATTACAGGCTTGAGCAGTGTGAAAAGATATGGCAATATGTTGGCATGTCTTAAGCTTCTGGTAGCCATGAATGTCTGACTTTTGATTTCCTGTCCTAATGTAGATTCTGTAAGTTATACAAGCTCTGCATGGGGCAGGTCAAGGGTGCTGTGAAGCATTTATTTCCAGAGCCTGCTACAGAGAGCACTATCAAATGCCCTTTCTTCTTCTTAAGCGTTCATCCTGTGACATATTGTAGTTTATAGAGAGGATGCGATATCTGCACCGTTCGACCAGACACTTCCAGTTTCATGTGGCTTTTTTTGGGATACCCAGTGCTTTTCCACAAATGCGTTTCCATGTCCAGGAAACAGGTGCATTCCGTCACCATACTCAAAAGCTGCTCTGATATCTCATTGGCCCTCATCCATATGTGGTTCACCCAGACATCCTATTCTCTTGTTCCAGTATCCTAGTATAAGCTATGCCAAGGACACTAAGGCGAGATGACATTTAGTTTTCACAATACATTTTAGTGCCAGGTTAACATTCAGGAATAGCAATTCCCATATAGTTGACCCTCTGTAGTATTCTACCATCCCATCCAGATGCTCGTCGTCATCGTCCAACTGACACTTGGCTGTCTGCTGAACTAAGGAGTTCTGAGAACTCGTCTTTTACAAATTAGAGTACGTATGGCTTTTTCTTCCTCGTGCTTTTTATGTTTGTCTAAAACATATGGTTTTCTCTAGCATTCTTTTCTAGTCATTCTCCGCCTTCTCTAGATTTTTGTTTTACTGTTCATATTTTGCCCTTGGCATTCATTTTGAGTGAAACATATTCTTTATATTTCTGTTTTACACCAGGATTTTTGTTTTGCTGTGAAACTTTACTCTTGATCTTTATTTTTAGTGTTACATGTTCGGTGTATTTTTTCCTGCTGTTCTTGTCTTCAAAGTGTTGTTTATGTGTCTTTTTCTTTTTGTCATTTTAACTTGTCCACCAGGGTGTCATCTTTATATCCTTCTTGGCTCTGACACACCGGCATTAGCAGGTGATTCTGAGTGTAAAGGGTTAAACTGTTCAGTTCTCCAGTCTTGAACTAGTTTCAAGTGTACCAATTATAAGTGTTTTCTGGTTTCTAAGAATCGACTTGACTCTGGGCATACCCATAGGTGCTCGGTTTCTCTCAGCAAATGTGCAAGGTCTGGATGCTGATGGTCCCTGTAGCTCTCTGGTTGTATGCTCTCCTGCTCCATCCTCTCACGCACCCCAATCTGCTCGACCTCAATTGATGTCGAAACTTTGCAGTCTGTGGATTGCTGATTCATCTATTTCGGTGTCCACACCCACGTTTTCTGGTGCTTAAGAGTAAGGCGTAGGTAGTCTCTTAGCAGATACTAGGCCATAGCTTGTTTATGAGGTGGGGTGGCAGTTTCTTTTCTTTGGAAAGTCAGGTACATCTTGGTTGACTGGAGCTTGAAGATAATCTAACCTATGACATGGAAAGCTAGCACTTAACCAATATGCAAATCAGACGCAAAGTACTTTCTAAAAAATAAAAGTCACTACTATTATCACCACCATACTTTCTCATCACAAGAGACAGTCATTGAGTCCTTTTTTCATACAGTTAAGCCAAAAACAAATCTTACTGATTGAACAACATAGACAACATCATCTCTGTTGTCTCCTCTGGCAAGTTTGTAATGAACAAGATCTGGTTTGGTGGTTGTTCTGGAATTGCACTTAGTGCAGGTGGCACGGCAGGTTGTGGCAGGATTACTGGTGCTGGAATAACTGGTGCTGCAGGTTGTGGCTGTGCTGAAAATGAAAACATTAAGAGGATGAGAAAGGAACATACACATATATTCTTCTTCAGCATTCGTCTTGTGTTTTTGTTTCTTTTTATTTTGTTATTGTATTATTTGCCTTATTTCTCTTCTTCTTCTGAGTTCATTCTCAATCTCCCGCTACCAAGTCCTGAACAGTGCTTTGCAAGTAGCTGGATGTAGTCCGGAGAACGGATTTGCGTTGTGTCGATAGTTTACAGTTTGACTGCGATATTTGCACCTTTCGGTCAGACACATCCGTCTTCGGCAGGGCCTTATTTCTCTATTCCCCAAGGCGGTGCATGCTGTACTATGTTTTTGTTTCGCACCTGTCCGCCCAGTGCATCCGACTTTGTCAAGCATTTTATGTAAGGGTCTGCTTCCACAGGGTAACTAGGGTGCTGTAATTGGGGGAACCCAGTCTTTGGGTTGTAAGTCGTGTCACTTAACCACTAGCCAACGCAGTCCTCAAGCGTTTGTCTTGGAAAGGATGTTGTGTTGTAGTTCACAGCAAGGCTGCGATAACTGCACCATTTGGCCCCACACGTGCGTTTCAGCACATTTTTGGAATGGGTATGCCTTCCCTCTGCGATCCCTATTTTCGAATCCAGAATACACAAGTGCAGCCTGTTTGCAGGGTCGCTATTTGGAAGTAAACTAAGGTTTGGTCAGCTATACACCAACAGTGACGCAAGTAGCCAGCTATGAGTCACTGGCTTCTGTCAGCTTATCTGCTCCATACAAATATGCTCCTAGACAGTTTGATTTAACATTTTTACAAGAAAGGTGGAAGAGACGACGATATTTAGGGTTACTAATGGGATTTGGTGTGTAACATGAGCCTCACAAGCCCAAGTCTTCCCTACCTTCTGCTCACCAGTAATCTAGATGAAGGTTGCAGTTTTAATCACTAGCAGAAAATTGGATATGACAATAGACAAATTTCAAGCAAACCCCCCCCCCCCCCCCCCCCCCCCACAGTTGAGGCACCAGATGAGCCACTCTCCCTATGTAGAAGTGGTAAAGGTGGTGAGCACTCTGTGAATGAGCACACAATTAAGGGATCAGGTAGATTAGAGTCTCAAGGAATAAGTCCAAGAAGACATGAGAAAATATCAATCTATAAATTGGTTGAGAGTACCAGTACCACTTATGCTTCAAGTGGAATAAACAAGATTACGTTTTTACGGTCTTCCTGCTTTAATGATGTATGTGTTTTTTAGTTTCCCCTCACGTCTTATAAATTATAATTTTTCTGACATTTGTTTCACAAAATATGTTGTTAGTGCAAGCCACTCTCTTTACTTTCTCTTGGTTTGTAGAATTTAACTAGCTACTCTATTCTTGTCTAGCTCAGATATCGTTAAGCTTCACCATGTAACAAGTGTCATGACTACATCTATCTGTTTCCATTGTTAGTAGATTAGAGGCAAATGACACAGAGAACACTCAAGTCTTGTGTAACAACTCAATAACAAGAAAAATTGTATAACTTGATATTGCATGCAAAAGAATGAACAGCTCAGTAGATCTGGTTAATAACAGCAACTAAAAAAGAATAGATCAAGCAACAAATGCCTGACTGCGAACCAGCCCCTGCAGACTCAGACATTGTCTGTTTAAAAAAAAATGTGTAAATATTGAACAGACCAGTAGAACTTGTACTCAAAGTCTGCCACCTTTAAGACGGAGTGACAGATAGGCTCTCTCTGACCCATTAAAGGAATAAATTGCATGGCAATGACAGAAGCCAGAGACAGACTGTCAATATAATGAGGAAAATAGATGAGGCTAATTTTATAGAGGGATGAGTGAAGAAGAATGTACGTATCTGAGCCTCTCAATTCCCTTATGCCTTTCAGCAGCACAAGTATTTAGGATATTATCAGAACATCCTTTTGGTTGCCCTGGATGATTCCTCTTTTCTTCATATTAATCATCAAGTTGTACAACCTTCTTCTCTCCTAGTGGTGCAAAGAGAACTCATTAACCCTTTTCAAACTACAAACTTCCTTTAATTGCTTCTTGTATGTGTTCTTACTTTGCTTATCACCTAAAACTACTATTATATGTTTCAAGTCCATTACAGTAGGATTTGGTTGCACGCAAAACATCAGTCAGTCCAATTCGGTGGAATTTGGTATCAAAACACTACAATTTGCCATTGTTACATAACCACGAACCTGCATTGATTTTGAGACCAAAACTATTACCATTCACAGGTTTTGTATAATAATTGTCGATATTCTATGGTGTGTTGAATGTGCTAAAATTATTCTTTCTCCCTAAATAAAAATTGGACGCCAAGGCCCAAGAAATGATTTCATTATTTGACTAGACCAATGATCACGCATCTGGATTACACATGGTCATTCAACACACACCTGATTGTGACTTTGACGGAGAAGAAAGGAACTTTGTATTGTTATTGGGGAATTTAACACAGAAATACACCTGACGCAGTGAGGAAAGCTACTGCAACCAGTCACCTAGCGTCCTTTTGAGGGTGCACAAATGAGTAGAAACAACAACTGTATGCCCATCTCTTTTGATATGTCTGTATGTTACAGCGTAAATATTATTTGCTCCTTCTCCGAGCTCTGGTAACATTTGGTTGGAAACAAAAACAAATAAAATAAAGATGCAAATAAATACACACCTCTGGCTGGAATTTGCGGTGGTGGACCTTGAGGTGCCTGTACAATTTCTGCAGCTGCTTGACTTCTGAAAAAAGATATCCCAAAACATTTTGAAAAACAGCCTAATTCTAGGGAAAGCTATATGGAAGAGAGATTGTGGTCTTGGTCAGTATATTGACCCTGATGTGACGTCCTGGTCAGTATGTTGTGCCTGACTGGACAAGCATCTCAGTTCCCTGTGAGAAGTGCGTATGACAGAAAAAAAAAGGGGAGAGAGTACAATATATGTGCAGAAATTAGAGGCACATGTTTTCAAGGTGTCTAATATTTCTGGATCCTTGACCCTTTATTATAAAGTGGTTGTCATGGTAGCCACTATCTTTCATTCTGCAGACATAACCAAACCACTGAAGCTAAGATTGCTACATTATGCATGGGCTGAGTTTTGTGACAGTGTCATATCTGATTGCAGAGCAGACCTTATCTCTTGTTACTTGAACCACCTTTCATAGGTATCTCATTACAGAGGCTTGGAACTGGCTTTTCTAGCTTGTGGTCATTATAATGGACCATAAGCCTAATTAAATTTCATTTGAAGATGTCACAAATAAAAAGTCAGTGGTGACTACATGCTCAAAGAAAATGTACGCACTCCTGAAATTCTTTCCACACGTCAGTGCTGAATGGTGACTCCAGTGGAAATAGAACTTTAAATGAAGAAAATGAAAATGCCAGCAGAAAGAAACCAATGATATGTGAGGGGGCTTCAAATTTTTTAGAAACTTAAAAATGGGATAGATATTAGAAAAACCATGCCTTTGTATTTCAAATTGTTAATATGGTTGCTGAGGATGTCAAGATACATCAACGTACTGGACCTTCGTTTGGCAATGAATTTCTATTGGTTTCATCCTTTCGCTGCTAAAAAAAATGGATAACAGAATGTCATTCCTATTTGATGCATATTAATAGCGGAGTGGCCATCTTTTGACTGCAATTATGACGTCATGTTGTTCATCTGCACCGTGATGGCACGTGCAGTATACTCTTAACAACCATATTAACCTCTCCAAATGTAGGCCTATCTTGACGGGGTTGGAGAGCTTGCGTATCCCAATGATCCAGGGGGCTATGCCGACGGGAGTTTTACTCCTGTTAGCGTCACCCAAGCCGGATAGGTCCTTGGAGAGGGGGCCAGACTAAGAGGAGCAGGTGGAGCCCTTTAGGTGGAGCTGCAGAACCCACCGACGAGTGGTACACGCTCTGGGATAAACCAATCCACCCCCACTTCATGGGTTAAATGCATTCTTGCCTCGTTCTTTACTTTTGTCTTCTATCAGTCATCCCAAGAAGAGATGCAGGCCAGCGGACATTGCACCTCTGCCCCTTTGTGACAACCTCCCAGGTGGCAAGGAATGCCAGGCGTACCATCACTGCAGAGGAGCCAAGAATACTAAAGGGGAGTAAGGAGATACCCCACTCACATGTATATGGTACGTTTCTGGCAGGACGTGACGATCCTGGGACACAGACACACTGGACTGCCTCTCTTCAGGGATACTTGAAAAATGGGTCCATAAGTTCATATCATCATCATACATCTCGAGCAAGACCACAGTCTGCCCAAGCAACGTTAAGGTGCTGAAGACGGAGGCAACCAGCCAAAAGGCGCACCACAGAAATCAAGATGCCACGCAAATACGCAACATGAAAGTATGCATATATCTGCAAAATGTTATGGCGCTCGGCCTGTGGTGGACAACCAGGCAGGTACAGTGCCGGGTCCCCCGTCTCGAAAGGGCCCAAACTTTATTACTCTCTCAGGTGCCTCGTGGAGTCAGGAGGCACGAGAATAGAGCTACTGGCCAAACAAAACCAAAAACAAAGGAAAGAATACTTAAAATAATGCACTGGAATGCTGAAGGCGTCAACAGCAAAATAGATGGTTATAGTAAAAAATTAGAGCTTGAGAATATTCTACGTGAAGCGCAAGTAAATATATGGTGCTTGCAAGAAATGCATCTCAATAAAGATATAGCCTTCAAAATTAGAGGGTACCAGTGCTATAGGTCTGACCGACAAGACAGGCAGAAGGGTGGAATTCTGACACTTGTGAGAAATAGCATCAATGCTTATCAGCAGGCTCTTTTGCAAAAGATAGCAACATTGAAGTAGACAGAGAGAAACAACAAAGTGTTCGTGAGGAACGACAAAATACAGAGCGAGATGGTGCCATACCTGAAGTTATGGAGACACCAATCACATACAAAGAACTGGAGTTTGCAATATCCAAACTGAAAATGAGAAAGTCACCAGGAACAGACGGAGTGTCCAATGAGATAACCAAGAACTTGGGAACAGCAGCAAAAACAAAGCTGCTTCAGATCTTCAACATTTGTTGGACATCAGGTACAGTCCCACAGACCTGGAGAGAAGCAATCATGATACCACTCTCAAAACCAGGGAAAGACAGTTCCATGGCATCCAGCTATAGACCAATCAGCCTCACAAGCTGCATATGTAAAACAATGGAACGTATTATCATCCTAAGGCTGCAGTGGTATCTTGATAGCCAAAACCTCCTTGTGCCACAACAGGCAGGATTCAGGAAATGCAACTCCACTGAAGACCAGGCAACATACCTCTCACAAGAGATCGAGGGCGCATTCCAGGACAAGAAATTAGTATTAGCAGCATGGATAGACTTAAGGAAAGCTTTTGATAAAGTTTGGAAAGAAGGACTTTTAAAGAAACTGAGAAATAATGGAGTGATGGGTAGGATGTACAAATGGATAAAAGCATACTTACATAACAGAAGAGCCAGAGTCCAACTAGATGGCCTCAAGAGTAAGAAAATTCTACTGTGTCATGGTGTCCCTGAGGGAGGGGTTCTTTCCCCTACACTTTTCAGTCTTCATCAATGACTTGATTGCTGAGCTACCACAAGGAACAAAAGTTGCAATGTATGTAGATGACTTAGTAATATGGTGTACAAATGAGCAAGCAACAGTGGCCACCAGAATGCTGCAAAGAGCTATTGATGCCTTGACCTCATAGACAAACAGATGGTATGTAATCATTAACACCGAAAAATGTAGCACTACGCTTTTCACCCTCTCCCCAAAACAAAAAGCTGGAGTTATCAAGATAAATGGAGAACACATTTGATGATAGGTTGACATAGAGGGAACACGTCAACAAGGCAGCCAAAAAAGCCAGGAGGAAGTTAGCCATCCTGAGAAAATTAAGTGGAACCACATGGGGTGCTAGTGGAAAAATACTTAACAAAGTTTACCAACAAGGTATACGGCCACATCTGGAATATGATTCAGCAGCGTTGTGCAAACACTACCCTAAAAGAGGTGAATAAGGTACAAAATCAGGCACTTAGGGTCATTACATGAGCAATGAAATCAACACCTATTGTGGAGATGGAGAAAATGGGAAGGATACAAGCACTAAGAGAACGCAGAGACACAAAGGTATTAACACAGGCAGAAAAGTTCCACTGCAAGACAGATTTCAAAATTTAGCAATGGGAAGACTGAAAAGAAGTAGTTTTATGCATCAGGCGAAACGAATTCGCAAGCAAATTATGGATCTACCTGAAGTTGACATCCCCCTAAAGTCTGTGCCAGAACAAACCCCTTGGAGAGAGGGGTTCTGTCATATATATGATGCAGAAATACAGGCAATCAAGGTGGCAACTGAGAAACTGTTGAACACCAAAGTCAGTTCACAACCTGTAGTATTTCTTACAGATGCACAATCAGCACTCCAAGCACTTTCATTTGAGAAACTGCAAGATCTACAGGCTCTACTGTCTGAACTGAACAACCAGCGCAAGATTGTCATGCAGTGGATACCTTCTCATTGTGGAGTACCAGGAAAACGAGAGAGCAGATCGACTGGCAAAGGTGGATGTTGCAGACAAGCAACCATATGTGCCAGTTACATACCAACACAAGATAAGGATGATCAAATCAATCAGAAAGCCAACAACAGTAACACCAGACGATTACCATAACATGAACAGACAAGAGCAAACTGTTGTGGTGCGCCTTAGAACAGGACACAACCGACTCCGCAGCCACATGTACACAAAAATGAAGATTGGCAACTCAGCCATGTGTACTGGAGGTGTAGAAGGGTCTTGGCAGCTATGGGTCGCTGACCGCTGCAGCATCTTGATCCCTCTTAACATTTGAACATCACATATGGACCAAAGCCACAGCGGTGAATGAGCTAACAGCAGCCAGTGACTAAGAGCTTCAAGTGGCGGCCCAAACTAACAATGCGCGAGATGGAAGAGGCTATGAGAACACTAAAGAAAAGGAAATCTCCCGGAAAAGACGGGATAACAAACGAAATGCTGATGGGGCTGGGCCAAACAGCGAAGAAGAAACTACTATCAGCCCTGAACCAAAGCTGGAAAAGGGGTATTGTACCCCAGGCATGGAAAGATGCAATACTGGTACCAGTACCAAAAACAGGAAAGGACAAAACAGATCCAAATGGATACAGGCCCATAAGCCTACTGAGCTGTGTCGGCAAGCTGATGGAACGGATGATAAACACCAGACTGATGTGGCATCTGGAAGAAAAACGAATACTAATTCCACAGCAAGCCGGCTTTAGACAGCACAGATCCACTGAGGACCAGGTCATCCTCATAGCCCAGGAGATAGAAGATGCCTACCAGGCACAGAAACACACAGTAGCTGTTTGGGTGGATCTGGAAAAGGCATTTGACAAAGTCTGGAAGGATGGACTTAAGTCAAGCTAAGAAGAAGTGATGTCTGTGGGAAGATGTACAAGTGGATCAACCACTACCTCAAACAAAGAACGGCCAGAGTCCAAGTACAAGGGCAGATGAGCAAAAAGGTGACACTCGAGCAGGGAGTACCCCAAGGGGGAGTATTGTCACCCACACTCTTCCTGGTATATATAAACGACATTACAGAGAATATACCAAGAAGAGTCCATAGCTCAATGTTTGCAGACGATCTGGCTATGTGGACCTCTGAAAAGAATCTCACCATAGCAAGAAATCGGATGCAGACGGCCCTAACATCGCTGGAAGAGTGGGCGAACTCATGGCTGGTCAAAATAAACGAGGAGAAAACCACGTGCACAATATTCTCGCTCTCATTAAAACCCAAAGTACCAAATTAAGTCTAAATGGCAAAATCCTGCAGCCAAACGACAACCCAACCTATCTGGGAGTCACATTTGATCGGCGCATGACATGGAAAAGTCAGATTGAGAGAAACCGAATGAAAGCCAGAGAAAGAATGGCGATCATGAGGAAACTTGCTGGCACAAGCTGGGGAGCAGACGAAGGCATACTAAAGAAACTGTACACTGGAAGAGTGAGACCAGTTCTCGAGTATGGCATTGCGGCATGGACAACAGCAGCGAAGGCGAACTTCGATAAAGTTAACAAACTTCAAAACCAAGCCATGAGAATTATAACAGGTGGCATGAAGTCAACGCCAATTGTAGAACTTGAAAAGATTACAAAACTGCAATCCATGACCGATAGAAGAGACTGCAGAGCCCAGCTGCAGTCAGAGAAACTCCGAAGGCTGACGGACCATCCAATGTACCAGAGACTAAACAATCTGGGAAATGGGAAACTAAAGCGGAGAAACTTTGCAGAAATAGCCAAAGCAAAGATGCACGAAGATCCCATAAACGCACTAACAACACCAAAACCCATCACTACTGTACGAAAACCTACTTGGAGGCAGGATATATTTCCAGAGGTGGTAGAAAATATACCAGGTATTGCAAACAAAAACTGCCAGACTGAAAAAGAAAGGAGAGACACTACCCTAAGCTTCATAACGAAAAGCTACCCAAGCATGGACTGGACCCATGCATACACCGACGGTTCTGTAACAAACACTACACAGAACGGAGGGGCAGGAGCATTCCTGAACCTACCAAATGGCAGAAAAATAACACTGTCATTCGCTACTGGTAAGTACACAAGCAATTTCAGAGCGGAGACAGAGGCACTGAGGGCGGCAGTGGAAGAAATGGTAACACACAGTGAAAATGAGAGCCATATAGTCCTGCTGACAGATGCTCTCGCCGTAGTCACAGCGCTAAAAAGCCAGAAAAACACTGAGCTTAATGACTTAAGAGCAGCACTCTGCAAACTGTGCCAGCAGTCCGCACCAAAAAGGGTAGTGGTACAGTGGGTTCCGTCACACTGCAACATCCAAGGCAACGAGGAGGCAGACAGACTGGCAAAAGAAGGTGCAAGGCTACCACAAACAGATACCAGTATGACGTATGAAGAGTCAAAACGGCTTATCAAAGCCAGATACATGACCAAATGGGAAACCGAACTTACTGGTTACACCAAAAACGATGCCTATTACCAGTTGAACCGAAGAGAGCAGGTCGTTGTCTTCAGACTTCGCACTGGCCACAACAGACTGAGGTACCACCTATTCAACAAATTGAAGATAGGGTGTACCGACGAATGCCCGTGCGGTACTGGTAAAATGACCACTGAACATCTGCTGCAGAACTGCCCGACATACGAGGATCAGAGAGAGCAGATGTGGCCATTGCCAGTGGAACTGCAAGACAAGCTCTATGGTAGTGGCGAGAGTCTCAGGATGACCGCCGCTTTTTTCGAAAAAATAATGGTTACTGTCTGACTGTGTACGCAGAAGAAGAAGAAGAAGTGGCAGCCCTGTAAACAGATCTGCACCCATACAGTCTAGCTGAGAGAATAAGGATCTAAGAGGGAAGTCAAGCCCGGCTCCAAAAATGCAGTGCTGAAAATGGACGTGTTGGGTCAAACGGTGCAGTTATCGCAACCTCACTGTAAACTACGATACGATGCAACAAAGTGTCCCTTTCAGAAAGAAGTAGAACACCATCATAATGAAACAGAGTAGAACAGCTAATAATACCTGGCCTTCTTTTTTCGTTTTGCTCCTTCATCCTCGTGTTTTTCTCTAACTCTCTTAGGCTGTTCTACATAGGTTCCCTTTAATTTGGCTATCACCTCTGAGTCTTTTTTGGCAAATTGAATTCTCTGTGTTGAAGACAAAAACAAAAACATGAAGAAAATGTATTTAGAAAATTAAAGCTCAGTGCTGATTGTGAAAAATGCAAACAGGTCTACTTAAATACAATAACATATATACCATATATTGTAGGCAAATACATAAAGTAATTTGCGTACTGTTTTCAAAAGAGACATCTTACAGCCACAGCATATATATGTTTGGTTATATCGAGACATATATATATATTTTTTTTTTTTTTTGCGTTCGCCTTATTTATCTATTCCCCAAGGCGTGTGTGCGTTACACTGTGGTTTTTATTTTGCGCCTGTCGGCCCAGTGCATCCGACTTCAGCATGCATTTTATGTAAGGGTCTGCTTCCTCCTGCATTTTCTAAGGGTTTGCTTCCCCGGGGTAACGGCCGGTGTTGTGATGGGGATCGAACCCAGCACCTTCTGGTTGTGAGCCGTGCCACTTAACCACGCCGTCCCCAATATATTTATATATAATTACTATCATTACATAAGTTTAGAAACGTAAGCATATATATATATATTTATATATATATATATATATTTCAATACTGTTTGGTATGGGGAATAAATAATTTGATATTTGATGTAGAAAAATGTGAATTTAGAAATGTAGACGCACAGAAAAGTATTAGACCATTTAATGAAAATAGAAGCAAACAGATAAAGCCGTAGAAAGAAAAACAAGGAGTAATAAATAAAATTATGAAATATTGGTAGGGTAGCTCATGGAAAGCGAACTATACTCCAGTGGCTGCCATCCCACTGTTGTGAGTCTGGAAATGAGAGGGGTAGATGAGCTTGCATGGAGGGGAGGAGAATGTGAACAAGAAAACAGCAAAATCACATAATTTGAGAAAAAGAAAGTTGTCCAGGCTGTCAGAAGAGAACAAAACCAACCCAATGATGACTTCCACACCCTTGACAGGCAAGGGCAGACAATCACTCTTCGCCTCAGGACTGGGTGCAATAGACTGAATAAACACATGTACAGGCTTCATCTGTCTGCTTCGTCGCTGTGTACATGTGGGGCATGCAAACAAACTGCCGAGCATGTTATGCGAGACTGTCCTCTGTATGATCAGTTAAGGAGGATACACTGGCCTAATGATTCGACACTACAATCAAAGCTGTATGGAGCTAAAGAGCAACTACAGTCAACGGTCGAGTTCATCGCGGAAACTCGCCTGATGGTGTAAACATCTATGTGATCACAAGAAGACGACAAAATACTGTTTGCATATAAAAAGACAAATCACTTTATTCACAATCGCATCACAAGGAAACAGCGTTAGAGAGGAAGCCATATTTATTGGACTATAAACATCAGATGCACATATACTAGGCTCGTAATGTGTAGCACAGAGACAAGATACCGGGATTATTGGAGATCCATTACTGACAAAACTTTATCTGATGTAAACCTACATTTCTGCACACACACACACACATATATATATATATATATATATATATATATATCATCATGTAGCATGTCCTTTGTAGAACGTCGCTTCCATCACAGTCTGTCTGAAAGAAACTCGTTCCCTTGCCAAAACTCCAGCTTCCGCCACTGTCAGACTCAGGCACTCCTGGATATCTTGGTGCCATCGTCTTCTTGGTCTACCCCTTCCTCTTTTGCCTGGCACCATACCTTCCATCACCGTCCTCTCAAGACCGTTGTGTCTCTTGATGTGACCAAAGTATTTGCATTTTCTAGCCAAAATGGAATTGATAAACCAGTTCTCCTCTATGCTCAACTCTTGCCAAATGTCTACATTTGTTCTTTTCTCTGTCCAGGGTATTCTGAGGATATTTCTGTAACATTTTGACTCGAAGGATTCGATTCTTTGTCTAGAAGTTTTGGTAATCGTCCATGCTTCACAGCCATAAGCTGCCACAGGAAAAACACAGGCTCTCAAGACTTTTACTTTTATCGTTTTCTTGGTGCCCTGCCATAATTTCTTCAGGCTGTTCAGTCTCTGCATTGCCATAGCTAGTCTTCTTCTGATTTCTTTCGAGCAGTCACCATTTTTGTCGATTCTGGAGCCCAGATATTCAAAATGTGTAACCTGATCTATTTCCTCACCACCCACTGTAAATTTATGCTGACATTGTGTTTTATCGGTGGTCATTATCTTTGTTTTGTTTATGTTTATGAACATATTTTGATCTTTACTATGTCCATTAACGGCTGAAAGTAGCTGCTCTAGCCCTTCCGCACTTCTTGATATTATCACTGTGTCATCTGCATATTATAACTCTGGAATCTCGTACCCCCCAATCGTAAATGGGTCGAAACTTTCAATGTTATCTTCTCGCACATTTCTCATTATACATTCCGCATATATGTTGTACAGATAAGGTGAGAGTATACATCCCTGTCGGACTCCCTTTTGTACTGCAAACCAATCTGATGTTTGCCCAGATACTCGGACAGCGGCTTGTTGATCTTGGTATAATGTTTCAATGAGATGGACTATATGCAAAGGAAACCCCATTTCCTTCATGATTCTCCACAGATTTTGATGTTTTACCGTGTCGAAGACCTTAGTGTAATCAATGAAACATGTGTACAGGTCTACATTAAACTCTACATTTTTCATAGATATTCCTTAAATTGAATATGTGGTCCCGGGTCCCTCTGTCTTTCCTAAAACCTGCCTGGACTACGTGAATTTCAGATTCAAACCTTTTCTCTATCCTTCTTAATAGGATTCGCAGGAGTATCTTGCTAGCATGGCTGATCAGTGCGATAGTTCGTGCACAGCTTCAGGTTGCCTTTTTTGGGGAGGGGAATATAAATTGATTTCTTCCATGCTTCTGGCCACTCTGCACTGTGCCATATCTGTTTACACAGCTTGTGGTAGACTCGAGCACATGCCTCTCCTCCTGCTTGTATTAGCTCTGCTGGGATATCATCGCATCCTGGGGATTTTCCCTTTTTCAGGCTTATAATTGCAGAGCGTACTTCTTCCAATGTTGGTTCAGATTCTTTCTCATCCTTTGGTAGGATTGTAACTGAGCGCTTGGTGCTGTCTCCATACATGGTTCTGCAGTACTCTCCATCTATTCAGTATGTCTTTGGTTTCTGTTAGTGTGTTATCCTCTTCGTCATTTATGACATGTGGAACCGGACGGAATTCCCTTGTCAGTGTTCTTATTGCTTTGAATGCATCTCTTTCTTTCCCTTGTTGTTGTAGGTTTTCTATATCCTTACATGTTTCTACTATGTATCTTCTTTTATCTTTTCTTATTTCTCTTCTAACTTTTCTTGCGCAGTTTTTATATGCTGTGTTGGTCCCCTTACTTCCCATTTGTTTTAATTGTTGCCTTTCTGCAATGAGTTTCTGTGTTTCGTCTGTTATATAGCTGTGTCTTGTGCAATATCTTTGGAATCATTTCTTTTGCTGTCGAGATCAAAATCTCCCTTGTCAACTCCTCAGATGTCATCTCTTCCTGTATAGCAAGCAACGCCTCAAATTTGTTTTCTACTTTGATGTTGTATTCAGTAGGTATTGCTGATACATCGAAGAGTATTGACTGGCAACTTTGTAGATCCTGCGTAGTCTTGTTTGGAAAACTGCAAACAGTAATTCGTGGTCCGTATCGCAGTCTGCTCCTGGCAGTGTTTTTGTCGCCAGCACATTTGATCTCCATCTTTGTTGCACTAGGATGTAGTCTATTTGGTTTCTGCTGTTGCCATCCGGGGAGGTCCACGTGTACAGTCTTCGTGGATGTTGTTTGAAGAAGGTGTTGGCAATGGAGAGGTTGTTTTCCGTGCAGAATTCAACCAGTCTTTCTCCTCGCTCATTTCTGTGTCCCAAACCAAAAGATCCTCGAACACTTCTCTCCTCTTCGGCTCTTTCCTCTCCGACTTTCGCATTGAAATCTCCAATGATGACCAAGATGTCTCTTTTTTCAACTTTTTCCATCGCTTCTTGCAAGGTGTTATAAAAATCATCCATTTCACAATCGTCTGCTGCTGATGTTCGTGCATACACTTGAATTATTGTTAAATTTCTAGTCTTTTTCTTTTGTCTGATTACAATTATGCGGTCGTTGACTGGATTGTAACCGAGTAGTGAAGGTGCTGTCTTCTTTGACAGAATAAAGCCGACCCCGCTTTTTCCACCCTTGTCCGTCCCAGAGTATATAAATGTTTCTCCTGAGGAGCTGGTACAGTGCCCTTGTCCGGCCCATCTATGCTCAGAGACTCCAAGAATCTCTATCTTGGTTCTCTTCATTTCTCTTCCGATCATGAATAACTTGCCCTGGTATAGGCTCCTGACATTCCAGGTGCCTATTCTTAGTTTTGTTTTTAGTCCCATTTCAGAGTTGTCCACTGTAATGCAGTCAGGCTTTAGGCCATCATCTCTATTACTTGTACTGACTCTGAAATTGGCCTCTTCCCCAGTTGGCGTCGATGATCTGCCTGGTCTGAGGGCCTCACCATCAGATCTTTGAGTTTCGTTTCTCTCGACTGTCATAGGTTTCTTGGCATTTTACATCCAGTAGTTTGCCATTGCTTTCTGGACATTGTTCTGGCCGCTTACCAACTATGGTCTCTGGTGCGCCCTTAGCCCGATACCAGGCGTTTCCAGCTCCCGCTTTCAGATATATATATATATATATATATATATATATATATATATATATATATATATATATATAATATATATAAAATATATTACATACACATAAAAGTACCATATGAATCACACGTATATTGATACTAACCATTGGTTTTTCATAAAATGGAAATCCCTGCATAGATCTCAAAGCATTTGCTGCACTGTTGATTTCTTTGAATATGACAAAGGCCTGACCCCTCATTTTCAGTGTTTTGATTGCAACGATGTCAAGAATTTGACCAAATTGTGAAAAAATAGCATAGAGTGATTTCTTAAGTTCTGAAATAAAAATAAAAGAGGTTATCATCTTGCTTGGACAAATTTAGAAATGAATACAGAATAACTGGATTTTAAAAGCATTATATTTGTTGGTGCATTTGTAAATTGTATCTTTCAAATGAGAAAGAAACTTGCTTAAAAAAAAACTTTAAAAACATTTCTTCTTCGTTCGTTCATAATCTTCCGCTACCAAGCCATGAAAAGGGCTTTGCGAGTGGCGGGATGTAGTCCAGAGAATAGAATGCGTTGTTTCATAGTTTACCGCTTGACTGATATTTCATCTTTTGGTTCAACACATCCGACTTCAGCAAGCATTTTTGAGTACTGGGTTGCCCTCCCTCTTCTCCACCTTGAATTGTTCCAGGACCTCATTATTTGTTTGTCTATCTTTCCAAGAGACTCATTTAAGTCTTCCGAAGGCCCACATTTCAAAGGCTTCAATCCTCTTCTCAATTTTCTTTGGTTCCTATTCCACACAATGAAACTGAATGCACATAGTATCTTTTTAGTTTCTGAAATCTGCTTGAACAGAAGTATGTCTCATGCTGTTAAATGTATTCTTCATCATTGCAATTCTCTTAATGATCTCCCTTTCGCAGATGCCATCCTATGATATTAGCTGACACTTGCTAGAGACTTTTTGACACTTGTTTCTCCATTTATATTTCCAAAATACCACAGCTGAATTTTATTTTGCTTAGCCGTGCTTTACATACAATCCATTTAGGGGAATGATCATGGGAGTTTTGGTCCTGAAGGAAATTGGTATTTTAAAAGAGACGAGCATTAATCCAAATGGTGTCTGCTGACAAGGTTGGCAGTGAATCAAATTCCTGGTACAGCATATGTTGTTTTTCTGTTGGGAGTGAAATAAACAAACATAGCCAGCCCATGGTGTGACGATAGCAGTGGCAAAGCTACCTGTAGTCCTCAGCTTTTAAAACGCCTTGACTTCACCAACAATGGGAATAAAGCCGAATAACGGCTAAAAGAATTTGCCTTTTGGCGTGGCTTCGTTCGTTCTCAATCTCCCGCTACCAAACCCTAAAAGGGCTTAAGTAGCAGAATGTAGTCCAGAGAATGGAAAGCGTTGTGTCGTAGTTTACAGCTTGACTGCGATATTTGCACCTTTCGGTCCAACACATTCGACTACAGCAAGCATTTTTGGAGTACCGGGTTAGCATTCCCTCTTCGATCCCTTCTCCTTAGCCAGTCTGCTCTGTTGCAGCCTGTTATCCAGGATCACTGCGTGGAGGTGTAGAAGGGTCTTGGCAGCTCTAGTTTGCTGGCCCTGAGTCTAGCAGTCAGCTCTGGGTCGCTCCCGCTCATGCGCTAAATGTGCCTTTTAACCACCACTATTTGTATTGAGTACCTGCTGCACCTGAAACACACAATCTGCATCAATTTTACAGCAGCTATTTGTCATTTCATTGCTCATTTAGATTCCTGTTACGCACATTTTTCACACCATACTGTCCTTGATAAATGTCTATTTCAGTTATCTGTTACTGTGCTCTTGTAAACCTACATTTGAACTTATTTTTTATAAGCATTTTAAATAAATGTGTTTTGAAATATCAATTACCACAGTAGAATCTGGACACTTACCATCTTTTTTAATCTTCTCATTCAGATTATTAATGTAGATTGTATGATTCGGGTGTATTGACATGTTCACTGGTCAGCTGACTGTATCTAGAACATTGAATTAAATTTATCAAATCATTAGTTTATATATAAACTGTAGTTTAAATTTAACCTCATACATATTATATGTGAAATGCATTAAATTCAAACATAACTTCTAAAAGGAAAGAAAAAAAACTTGTCTTTTTGTCAATGCCAGTAGTCAGTACTAGTAATGGCTTTTATAAATTTTGAAATGTTGCATATTTGAATATTTAGGGCAGAGCATGAGCTGCAGTGGTCAGCGATAAATAGCTGACTGCTAGACTCAGGGCCAGCGAACCAGAGCTGCCATGATCCTTCTACATCTCCATGTGGTGATCCTGGATAACAGAGCAACAGATGTCTGCTGAAGTCAGATGTGTCAGACTGAAAGGTGCAAATATTGCAGTCAAGCTGTAAGCTACGACACAATGTCAACGATTCTTCGGACTACATCCTGCTACTTGAAAACTCTTTCCAGAGCTTGGCAGCAAGAGAATGAACAAAGAAGAATATATAGAATATTTGTCTGAAGACACCATAACTTGTAAATAGAATGACATATTTAGTGAAGTCCCCCCTGAAGTGATTGACTACTGAGAATTGAGAGGTGGGGGGAGAGAAAGAGATTGACGTTTTGTGGGAATATAAGGGGGGGGGGGGCGCGGGGCGCCACGCAAGAGCTTGGCAGTTTATGGGGAAGAAATGAGCTAAAAGATGAGTGGGGTGAGAGGCAAAGAGATGATGGATTAGTGGGCAGCTTCGGAGTGCAATTAGGGTATGGTGGATGGGTCTAAACAATTAACTACTTTCATAACTATCCCGAGCAACATTTGGTATCCCAGATAGTATCATATATATGCCGCCGCAAATCATATGCAGTGTTGTACCTATTTTGCTATCGGAGCGATGGGAAGAAGAGGAAATACATCAGATATACTAGAAGATTGTAAATCTGAAAGGAGATGGCTCAACAAAAGTAAGATCTACAAGCCAAGCTAATACTAATATTTACTAATAGAGTCAGTAGTTACTGCAACAGGGCAGACTGGCTAAGGAGAAGGGAACGAAGAGGGAATGCTAACCCGGTACTCAAAAAATGCTTGCTGAAGTCAGATGTGCTGGACCGAAAGGTGTAAATATCGCAGTCAAGCTGTAAACTACGACACAACACATGATTCAGTTCTCTGGACTACATTCTACTACTTAAGCCCTTTTAGGGTTTGGTAGCGGGAGATTGAGGACGAACGAAGCCAAGCCAGTAGTTAGACCAGATATCTGGGGACAGACTCATAGTGAAATTAGTGTTACTGTAAGTAAGTAGTGTAAACTAGTTGCCTGACAGTTGAGTAGATGAACCAATTACTAATAAGGATCTGGAAATCCTTTAGTTTAAAATTTGAACGATCCTGATCTTCATAGCAACTGCAGCAAAGCATGCAGTGAAGCCGCAAAAAAGAAAAATGGAAATAGTTGGGTCTACACAATCGCTGACAATGACAAAAGTAATTCACATTAAAATTTGTAAAAGCCAAAACTCAAAAGCAAGGCTTTGGGAAGAAAAAAATTAAAATTATTATAGTATAGAGTATAGTATGACAGATTATTTCAGAATAAACTCAATCTGAAGCAAAGTTTGCAAGTAGACTACTTACTCTGTATAGTAGTTTGGCCTACTCACAATACATATACTCAGTAATCAATTTTCAGTGCAAAGCGAAAGTTCTCCGGATAAACTTTATCATAAAGAAAGGAATTGAATGTCTTTATATAAAATATAAGTATTTTAATATTTTATATGACTAAAATTATAACCTGCAATCACAGTGGGTAATAATAATATAACAAGACAAAGTAAAAATAAGACTAAATAAATGAAATATATACAAGTGTATAGACTCTACTCATACTAAATTAGCACTGTGACTATAGTATAGTTATGTTTTAAATCAGACTAGGTGGTCTGACTACTCATACTTTATACTGACTGACACAAGTGTGAGTGACGGTCATCTCTGCAAAAGTTGATTTAGTATAAATATTACTCATTTGTTAGCTAGTTAGGTATTTAAATCAATTGTCTAAGCAGTTTGAGGTGTACAAAATTAACTTCCGTTACATAGAATACAAATATGGCAGAACCTTTATGATCGAAATAGCGCAAAGTGTAATACAATATGTTTAATCCAGTACGTTACAACCGCGTTGCTGCAAATTGAAAACATGAACTTCCGGCTTTCGTAATTTCCCAAAGTTACTTCCCTGCAAAGCTATACATTTTTATATAAATTGCTATTTTCCACCATTTCCATGATTTCTTCAACTGTTTTACCATGTTACAGCAGCAGTTAGAACCGTTTTAACTCCCATCTAGCATAAAGGGATCCCATTTACTCGGGAATATTCGGGAATATTTGTGTTAGACTCATTGTTTTCTTTGACAATCGGTTCTGGTATGGAATACTCGGTGATCACGGCACAGACAAGTGCAACAGCAATGATCTCCTATTGCTTGGAATCCAAGTTGGATTATGTGCAGCTCACTACCTAGCAATCATGAACACAATGTTTCGCTTGCCCACTCGGAACAAAACATCATGGATGCATCTCAGATCAAAGCAATGGCACTTTATTAATTGTTTTCATTTGTATTCGCCTTATTTCTCTATTCCCCATGGCGATGTGATTTGCACAATACAATCTATCTTCAGTCCACTTATGTCGTTAGTTGAGGTGCGACAGCCTTTGTTTCATTTTTTTTTGTGGCAAGTGAAAATCCACTGGCGACTTGCCATGTCAACAATCCCAGCATCTGTTAGCCCCTGGAATATATCCCGTTAGGCCTACTCTTTTCGATTTCCAACTGCTAAGGTATTTTTAACGTGCGCGCCACTGCACACGGATGTCAAAATCTCACTAGTCAGAGAAATATTCATCGGAAATAAGACTAAAGATAGGCCTACAATAGGGTGCTATAGAGGATGTAGTCAAAGGGGTAAGTTGGTGTCAGGGAAGTGTGAAATACATAGTGGAAAAGCAAACACTAAAATGATAAAGCAGAAGCAAAAAGAGGAAAACCAACAACATTACAAACTAAAATGTTTTTATGCAAATGTGAGAAGCATAGTAAATAAAAGAGAAGAATTGGAACTGTATGTAGAAGAAGAAAAACCAGATATAATAGGGTTAACAGAATCATGGACATATGAGGAGATTGCAGATAGTGAACTTGGAATTGAGGGATATACAATGTTAAGGAAAGATAGGATAATTGGAGACAAGACTAAGGGAGGTGGCGTTTTATTATACTGTATAAATTCTGTTAATGTAACGATCAAAGATTATTTATAATGTGATAACAAAAATGAAAGTGTATGGGGAGAAATAGAAAGTGGGGGTGAAAAAACAGTGATTGGAGTGTGCTATAGATGTCCATCAAGTCAAAAAGAGGAAGATGAGGAGCTGATTAGTAGCATGGCAAAGGCAAGTGAAGGGAAATTATTATTAATGGGAGATTTCAACTATCCAGAAATAAAATGGGATATGGCAGAAGCACTTGTAGAGTCAAAACCTTTTGTTAAGTGCATACCCGACAATTTTTTTAATTCAATATGTAGAAGCAGCCACCAGAGGTAAAAACATACTCGACCTAGTTTTTACCACAGAGGAAAATATGATTGAAAACGTTACCGTTGGGGAACTGTTTGGCTCAAGTGACCATCAAATCATCCGTTGGGATCTTATTGCAGGGAAAGAAGTAAACATAAACACGCGAACATACGACTACTCTAAGGCAGATGTTAAGAGGATGAAAGAGGCAGCGAACCACATAATCTGGAAAGATATTGTTGTAGGAACAGATGTTGAACAGGAGTGGGAAAGTTTTAAAACAGTTCTAGAAACGCTAAAAGAGGAATGTGTTCCATGTAGGGAGGTAAACCCCAAGCGTAAAAAGTGGATAACTAGATTTATAGTGAAATGTAGAAGAGCAAAAAATAAAGCATGGAAAAAATATATAGAGGCAGGTAAATCAAAAGAAACATATGTAAAATATTTGGACAAGTAGGCAGCTGTGCCCTAACACAAATACAAACTGAGTTGTACTTCTTCTTTGTCGTTCGTTCTCAAACTCTCGCTATCAAGTCATGAAAAGGGCTTTGCAAGTAGCAGGATATAGTCCACACAACGGAATGCGTTGTGTTATAGCTTGACTGGGATATTTGCACCTTTTGGTCTGACTTCAGCATGTCATTTTTGGGTGCCGGGTTAGTCTTCCCTCTTTGATCCCTTCTCTTTAGCCAGTCTACCATGTTGCGGCCTGTTATCTAGAATCACCACGTGTAGAAGAGTCTTTGCTGCTCTGGGTCGCTTGCCAGCTACAGCTCATGCACTGCCCAGCATTTTGGACCCTCTGAGTTGTACAACACTTTGTGACCACCGAGACTGTCCCACAAGAACTGAAGGGTGCTAGCATCGTTTATTTATGCAAGCAAAAGTGAAAACGTCAATCCAGCAGCAACAACAGATAAATCTCCCTCCTATCAATTATTGGAAAGATACTGGCACGAGTTCTCCTCGACCGATTGATTGATTACCTAGAACATGGTCTTCTTCCAGATAGCCAATGTGGCTTCAGATCGGGTCACAGAACTGTGGATAGGATTTGTTGCGGTTCGGCAACTCCAAGAGAAATGCCAAGAGCTGTAGCATGGGTTATACATGATTTTCGGAGACCTGGCAAAGGCTTTTGACATAGAAAACATATATGGATTTTGGAAGGTCATTTTGAAATTCGACTGCCCAAACAGATTGACCAAGATCGTCAAACAATTCCACGAAGGTATGGATGCTCGTGTGCTGAGGGACAGGGAAACGCCAAATGCCTTTCCTGTCTCAAATGACGTCAAGCAGGGCTGTGTACTAGCTTCACCACTCAGCATCATGTTTGCTGCCATGTCCAGTCTTAGCTCTCAGGTTTGTATTAAAAATGGAGTTGACATAAAATACAGGACTTATGGAAAAAAATTAAAATCACAGGCGACTACAGGCTCACACCCAAGAATTTCATACAGCCATTTCTAACTTACTTTTTGCTAATGACTGTGCCTTCACTGCACTGAAAGAGACATGCAGATCCATGTAGGCAAGTTCTCTACAACCTGTGACATGTTCGGTTTTACAGTTATTTCAACAACAACAAAAACCCAACAAACAACCGAAGTCATGTTTCAGTCTGCCCCGAGTTACGTATATCGCGACCCATATATCAGAGTCAAGAACGAGCGCCTCCAATCAGTAGACAACTTCATTGACCTTGACAGTATTCTTTTCACAGAAACTGCTATTGACCTGTGTGATATCGAAGAGGTCTAAGCCTTGATACGAAACTTGAAGCCTACCGAGCTGTATGCCAGTGCGATGTGTACAGCAGACGTGCTAGAAAAATTAACCACTTACATACAATTTGGCCTGCGTAGATTGCTGAGAATTAAGTGACACGTACCAACCAGACACTGAGATCCTCACAAAGACCAAAATGCCGAGCATCGACACAATGTTGCAGAAGACCCAGATTAGGTGGACTGACCACGTCGTGTGCATGCCATACAACCGCATCCCCAAACAGCTAATGTACAGTGGGCTGGAAAATGACAAGCGTATGGTGGGTGGACAAAAGAATCGCTTCAAAGATTCCCTCAAAATATCTACGACACGCTTCAACATCGACGCAAACACATGGAAATTCCTTTTTTTTTTTTTTTTTTTTTTTTTTTTGCTTAGATGTTTGCCTCACTAGTTTCTACTGGCGGAGGCGCGCCATTTTCCACCCCAGACCGTAGTCCATTGGGCGATATCAGGACGCATAAACCAGTGCTTGGGTGCATGTGTGCGTCTGTATGTACCTATGCAAGGTTTGTGCGCCCTCAGAAGCTAGCCCAACCAAAGTGCAATAGAAGGGCCTCTCCGAGCTCGACCAATGGATCTCATGTAATGACTATATTCAGTCTTATTGGAACGAAACACTTTGCACACCTGTCACTCATTCTCTCGCAGCAAGCCCCGCTGCCAATCCGTCTGTCAATCACTCTCCCCCTACCCAAATCGGCAGGCCAGCGGTCAGTTTCCACCTGTCCACCCTCCTTACCCCAACTCTGTTCTCCTTTGTTGAGACGGTGAGTGACCTTGACACGCATTCAGGTAACTTTAAGCCTTTACATGTTCAGGTATCAGCATAAAATTCCTGCCATCAAAGGCGCCCCCATTACAGGGGCAGCCGGGCCTCCGAGGGGTATAGTAAACCTACTATGCGTAATATAAAACAACTGACACTTAACTTAACGCCTTTATACTGGTTTATAAGACTCTGCTGAGTCTGTACATTTCCTTGATATCAAAGCTATGCGTATCTAATCTGTTCCTAAATGCATTAATTAACCCTGTCTCCACTACTTCCTGTGGTAATGCATTAAAGTCACACAGTCCCCTTTTTGCGACATATTTCCTGTGGGGCGAATATTCCTAGACTAATTTGAGTAGATTTTGAACTGAATTTTGCCAGAGCAGCGGCCGTCAGGCTCACTCTTTACAATTTCCAACTGCTAAGATATTTTTAACGTGCGCGCCACTGCACACGGGTGTCTGATCTCACTTCTCAGAGATCAGGGGAAATATTTATCGGATGATCCACGTGAAAAAATCCCGGTCTCCTTCTCCAGCACCAGAGGCGCACACCTTACCCCAAGACCACTGAGTCCCCCTATTTTGCAATCATGGATCCGATATCAATGCCCAAATCGTTAATATATATCAAGAACAAAATTGGTCCCTAAACCGAGCCTTGTGGCACTCCACTTTTTACTTCACACCATTTAGAGTAACCCTTATTTATACCCACTCTCTGCCTTCTTCCCGTTAACCAATTTGCAATCCATTTGGCAACTTCGCCACCTATTCAATGTGATTTTAACTTCCAAAATAATCTTTAATGAGGAACTCTATCAAAGGCCTTTGCAAAATACAGATAAATAACATCACTGGATCCCATTCATCTATCATTTTAGTTACTTCCTCCATGATTTCTAATAGATTTGTGAAGTACAACATCCCCTTAGTAAACCTATGCTAACTATTTCTCATTAAATTAAATTTGTCTAAATGCATTACAAAGTTTTCTTTATTGACTCTTAACAATTTACAGACTATGCTCGTTAAACTCACCGGTCTATATGTTGCTGGATATTTTTTTAATTTCCCATTTTGAGTAAGGGGATCACTCCTGCATCTTTCCAATCCCGTAAAACAATCTTTTGCAAGTGACTGAGAACATAATACAGCCATTGGTTTTGCTAACAGATCTCTATTTTCAAACAGCAATTTTGTATGAATGTCTTCTTGGCGTTGGCATTTATTCACTTTCAACCCCTCAAATTTTGTAAAAACCATTTCATCCGTAATACAAATTGATGCTAATGCCACTGTATCCATGTCGCTTTGGAAAATATCTGTAGGGTCTGGGATCTTGGAATAATCTTCTTTTGTGTAGACTGTGCCAAAGTACTTCTTCTTCTGCTTTCGTTCTCAATTTCCCGCAACCAAGCTCTGAACAGGGTTTTGTTAGTAGAAGGCTGTAGTCCGGAGAACCAAATGCGCTGTGTCGCTAGTTTACAGCTTGACTACAATATTTGCACCTTTCGGTCTAACACATCCGTCTTCAGCAGGGCTAAAGTACTGAGTGAGTAGATTAGCAGCATCCTTATTCTTACTTATTATTTTCTTTTTTTTTTAACTTTGTCTTTCATTCTCTTTTTATTTCTAACATAAGAAAATAACATTTTGCTGCCTAGAGCTCATAGGACGTTCTTATTTGAAGTATATTTTTGCTACTTTATTCGCTTTATGCATTGCTTTTCCAAATATTTTAAATATGTTTCTTTTGATTACCTGCCTCTATATATTTTTTTCCGTGCTTTATTTTTAGGTCTTCTAAATTTAACTACAAATCTAGTTATCCACTTTTTACGCTTAGGGTTTATCTGCCTATACATAACACATTTCTCTTTTAGCTATTCTAGAACTGTTTTGAAATTCTCCCACTCTTGTTCAACATTTGTTCCACCGACAATATCTTTCCAGATTATGTGGCTCGCTGTTTCTTTCATATTCACAATTTCTGATATCCCCATACTCTTCAAGGAGAGACACATTTACAATTTTGGAATACATTGGTTAAGGTTTAGATAATACTAATGAAGAAAATAACTGTGCATACTTAGTTTGGTATTATAAGTAATAAAAAGGCAGAACTAAAGTAAATATACGAAGTTGACAGTACAGATGACAGAAAATTGAAGCAAGTCCAACTGTAGAGCGATAACTTAATCCATTCCATCATTTCCCATTTTATGCCCCAAATTTGACACTTACATTTTATATTTTCGCGTATTTTCGAAATTACAAAAATATTTAAATAGTTTATCTTGACTAATCAAAATAATTATAAATTTAACAAAAAATTATTAGGTATTGATTTTACTCTGTTAAAGCTTGAAGTCTCGTATTTTACCAGATAAAACAACACATAATTCTCGCTGGCCTTGCAGCAGTAGGAGGACCCTGCAAAATGGTATGAAGAAATTATTACTTTAACATTCTTTTCAAACTGTTTTGTCTGTTATCGATTTCACGACCAAAGCTTGAGTTAATAGTTGTTGCAGTTTGCTTATCATTACCGTCTTTCAAAATAGTGTAATTGTACTACACTTAAAACGGGGATGAACGAAAACACAACAAATGCTTCTCCTTCTGGACTGGTCATGTGACACCAACATTGGGAATTGTATGGTATATGTTCAAGCCACCATACTTTAGACGCAGATACAGTACACACTTAGTCACCCAAGTCGTTCCCGGGCTAAACAGAATTTGCTCTCTGATTACTTTCTTGCATTTCGTAAGAGACGATTAAAGACAGGAAAGAGGGTCGTGGCTACCTCATGTAAAAATCGCAATGAAATCGCACTGCAAATGACTGAAATCAGGCTTGATTTAAACAAGCTGATTCAGGTTGTGGCGACTTATGGATACGCCAGATGCAGCGTTGAACCTATGCTTCAACAAATGGGGTGAAGGGAAAATTATAAATATGATACAATTACAGTATCTAGATATATTGTTTGTTGATAGTTTTGAGTTGCTCTAACTGCCTCTAAAATTCTAACAGATAGTTGAGATAGTATGAGTAAGCAATCCTCTTCTTCATACTTCACATTCACTGACTGATTCACTCTCAAATAATCTGTATTTCCCTCGTAAACTTGGTGGCCACTCCTTTGTCATACAGCTTATCTCGTATCTGGGTTGATGAGGGCATGTTGTCACATAGTACGGTTTGTTTTTTGCCCACATTGGCACTTCTCTGTTTATGTGTGTTCAATTATTAATTTATGAAACAGATGATTTTTCAACCAGAAGTGGCCTGTTGCGCAGTCTGAAGATTGTACCGTTGATATCTTCTTGGCAATGAGTAGCATGCCTCTGTTAATATTATATCAGATTCTTGGTGTTCTCTGTGTCATTTGTCTTTGCAGATAGTTTTTATTGTCTTTTTTTCTTCATGTGCAGCCATGTCTTTAGTTTGAGTTTTGTTTCCTCCCTCTTTGGCTAGTCTATGTCCCTTCTTTTTTCAATGTATCTTATGTTGGGCATGAATCTACTGGATTGTTACTTTTATGAAATTGTAGCTGGTAGTACTTACTTACTTTCCGTGTCCAAACACCATGTCACACAGCATCCGTCCAGTATTCAGCAGCTTGAACTGCCTAGTCGTTCGCCTCTATCATGTCTTTCATGTCACAGGTTTCAGGGAGGTTGGGGCAGGTCATCAGATGATCTCGGTCCTGAACTGCGCCGCATTCACATGTGTCGACATCTGAGTATCCCCATTTCTTCAAGTTCGCTCTGCATCTTGAGATACCAGTTCGAAGCCTGTTCATTGCCTTCGACACAGCGTAGGGCAGGTGGTGTCCAGGCGCAGCCTCTTCTTTGAGCTCTATCCATGGATCCTGCATTATTTCGCGCCACCTCTCGATGCATCGACCTTCCGGGCTTGTCTAGATGGTCTCTGTCGATTTTAAGAAACTGTGCCTTGATTAAAGTCTTGTGGCTTGTTCCTAATGGCCAAACATCGGTTGTCTAGGGTCGTTTTCCTGTTTCCCTCATTCGATTTCCGCAGCTACACCTCTTCTTATATCAGGTGGTGCAATGCCAATTAAGGGATATATTTTGTTTGTGGGGGTGGGTTTAAGGCACCCCGACACTATCCTGCCCATTTCGTTCACTGTATCAACTTGTTTTGCATGGACGGAGTTTTTCCAGACTGGGGCTGCAAATTCTGCTGCGGAAAGGCACAGGGCAATTGTGTAAGACTGATGGCTGAGCACCCAATGTTGTGCCAGTCAATTTTCGGATATTGTTGTTTCTCGCATGTACCTTACGCTTTGTTTCCTGACAGTGTGTCATATAGGATAATGTGCGATCCAACTTTACACCCAGGTATTTGGGAGCCGGGCAGTGTTCATGATCCTGTCCTTGCCATCTAATCTGTAGTTCTCTGTTTGCCTCTCTGTTCTTGGGTTTTAGCTGGTATTTATGTGTGCTTTAACGGGCTGTCAAATTTGTAGTTTTTTTGAGATCTATAATGAATTCACTGAATGAATTCTTCTTCTTCATCAATCAATTGATGCTATGCTTCTAGTCCAGTGAGGTTCACGAAGGAGACGATGCGTTTCATGTCTTCGCTGGTCCCCCACAGCTTTTCGAGCAAAGTCGCTCCCCCAGGCCAGACTGTCTTTCTTTGGTCTGCATAGGTAGGGCAGTCCTGCAGAATATGTTCTGGTGTTTGCTTGGTTGCTCCACAATTGCACGTGGCAGTGTCTTTGAAACCCATTCTGTGGAGGTGGGTCTTTTGTCTACAATGTCCTGTTCTGACTCTGAAGATCTTTGTCTGCCAAGTTTGTCTATGCTGTCATTTTCTGGATTGTATTCTTTATTGTGTTTTCATGGATCGTTTGATGAGTGTCTTTGCTTCTTTATAGCTCTGTGGATGGGGAATCTGCGTGCCACCACTTCCGGCTTTTACAAGCTCATCTGCTTTCTCGTTTCCAGGGATCCACAGTGGGCTGGAATCCATTGTAGGACTAAATCTGGTTTTTGAGACATCAATCCTATGTTGTATTTTATTTCATGTGACATTTTATTTCTTGTTTGGGGCTTGAGATGGCTTTGAGTACACTTGAGTCTGTTAGAACGACCGTTTTCCTTGTAGTTATGTCTTGATGATAAGAATTTGAGTTACTGCATGAACAGCTCTTGCTTCAGCTTTGAAATTGGTATAGGTCTCTCTTGCTGGTATGGATTGATTTTCTATATCGCCTTTTGAGTGTGCGATGTAGATTCCACTGCCTCCCCTTTTATCGCTCACCGAGGCCGATCCATCTGTATACACATGTGTCCAAGAGTTGCTAGGGTACTGTCTCTTGAGCTCCTGCAGAACATGGAGTTTTTGTTCTGAAACCTCCTAAATTATTTTGGACCAGTCCTGGCTGTGTCCAAGGTTCTGGAATGAGTGCTTCGTACTTTTTTGATTTCAGCTTTTGATATCTGCGTTTTTTCTGTGGATTCCTCTAGCCAGATGGTTGGGGCTTTTCCTTAGTAGTCTGTTGTTTTGGTCTCTCTTGGAACTTCTGGTGTATAGGATGATCAGGTAGCCTCTTTAGTTTTTCAAACTGAGTAAGGTATTTCTATTTTCTCCTTAATTCAAGGGGCTCAATATTTGCTGTTTTTCCCAGGCAAAATTTACTGATCAGACACGTTAGTCATGGTCAAGCAAAACATACTGGCCAAGACCCTCACCTTGGCTTCTTAGTAGCCCTCCCTGGGCTAACGTCTTTTTCAGAGCGCACAAAAGAAAAATCTACTCATTGTAGGCATTAGCAAACAACTGTACACTAACATTAAATGAAAAACGCTACATCGCAGGAACAGAAATTAAATGCCTGTGAAAAACATTGAGCGTAACAAGGAGAGAAATGATCATAAACGAGGACATCAGAAGACTGGTGGGAACAACACCAGTATTGGACTATATTAAAAGACATCAACTAAAATGGTTCGGCCATGTAGCAAGAATACCACCACACAGCACCCTCCAACAAGCAATGCTATTTAGATGCAATGGATTCAAGGCCAAGGGCAGACCATGAAAAAGGTGGCTTACAGAAATATTTGAGGCTACTGTGCATGAGACACACAGACGGGATCGTTCTAGAGATCTGTTTATAACTTGACGCTGAAAGGCATAACATGATTAGCAAAAAGAAGAAAAAAGAAGGAATGAATTAACGTCACCTTTGATGAAGAGGTGAATGCTAGGATCTCCAAAGCCAGCAGCTCATTTGGCAGACTATACACAAATGTTTGGTATCCAAGCGACATCAGTCCACAGACGAAGCTGAAGGTTTACAGAGCTGGGACATTACTGTATGCCTGTGAAACATAGACTATATACAGGCACCACATAAAAAAGTAAAACAATTTCCTACCAAGATGCTGAGCAGTGAATGAGCTGTATAGGTCAGAAAGCCCAAAGCGGACTGTTGGCATTAGGGCCAGTGACCCAGAGCTGCCAAGACCCTACTCCACCTCCACGTGGTGATCCTGGATAACAGACTGCAACAGGGCAGACTGGCTAAGGAGAAGAGATCGAAGAGGGAAGGCTAACCCCGTACCCAAAGATGTCATGCTGCAGTAAGATGTGTCGGATCAAAATGTGCCAATATTGCAGTCAAGATGTAAACTACATCATAACGCATTTCATTCTCAGGACTACATTCTGCTACTTGCAAAGCTATTTTCAAGGCTTGGTAGTGAGAGTTTGAAAGCGAATGAAGTAGAAGAAGAACCACTTCTACACAGTCTGCCTGAGATGGGTACTGAAGATCAAATGACAAGATAGGGTAGGGTCCAAGATATTGCCTTTCTTGAAAGAGCTGTTATTTTTAGCATTAATACTATTCTGATGCAGTCACAGATTCGCTGGGTGGGTCATGCAGTCCACATGTCAGCCTGTCACCTGCCAAAAATGCTCTTTTATGGTGACATTCAGAAATGTAAATGCTCACTCGATGGCCAAAAGAAGCGCTCCAAAGACTTGCTTAAGGTTTCACTTAACGGTTTTGGCATAATACCCACTTAGGAAGCTGCTGTACAAGAGCAGCCTGGCGCACATTACTTTGTGAAGATGCAGCGTCCTCCGAGGCTTCATTTCACTTGCTTTTGTAGCCTGTCTCTATTGTTCAGCTGCTGTTTTGTTTATCATTTCATATAGGTTTCGGGGACGGCGTGGCCTAGTGGTTAAGTGGCACGGCTCACAATCCGAAGGTACTGGGTTCGATCCCCACCACAGCACCGGCCGTTACCCCGGGGAAGTAAATCCTTAGAAAATGCAGGAGGAAGCAGACCCTTACATAAAATGCATGCTGAAGTCGGATGTACTGGGCCGACAGGCGCAAAATAAAAACCTTTGGTATTAGAGAAATAAGGTGAAGGCAAAAAAAAAAATAAAAAAAAATATAGATTTCAATCATGCAAGCGCTACTGTTGTCTGTACTATTCTGACCAGACTTTTGGTTTTGATCACTGATCATTGAGCCCAGATACGAAGCAATTCACTGTTTCAAGCTCTTGTTGATTTGCTTTGATCATAACGCCGATTCCTTCAGTGTTGTTAGTTATCAGCCTTGTCTTTTCTGTGTTTATCTCCATGCCATAACTCGGTGCTGTTAGATCCAGTCTTTGGATCAAATCCCGACGTGATGTCTCAGTCCTCGCCAGTCTGTCAATGTCATCCGCAAAGCGTAAGCTGGTAATCTGTCGATCCCCTGTCCTTATGGTGCCAATCTTCACATTGCTGTACAAATATGAATGAGATGGAACTAAAACAAGTACACTCAATTTAATTCTTTTGCACCCATATCAGTTCTGATAGGAGATGCACATGAAATAATGAACAGAATACTAAAAACAGAATGAGTCTTCCAGAGTATGAGGGGTATCTTGTGTAACAAAAGCCTATCATTAGATTTATGGAAGAAAGTTCTTGAATGCTATATGGAACCAATAGTGACCTATGACAGCGAGTCATGGACAATCAGCATGTACAGGGATCATTGGAAGCAATTAAAATTTGATTTTACAGAAAAATGTTGAAAGTTATATCGACTACAAAGAAATCGAATAACCGGGTTCTAGAGGAAGCATGGCACAAATACAGCTTATGGTAAAAATTAGGACAAGACAGGCCTTCTTTTTTCGGGCATGTTATGAGAAGAGGCAGGTTGGAACACACAATGGCAAGAGGGACAGGAGGAGACAAAGAGAGAAAATATTGGACTACTTGAAGGCATGGCATGTGAGGCGATCAATGGCAGAACTCATAACCAACACACATGGTAGGAGGAAATGAAGGTCCGTGTTCACCAACGCCAACCGGCAGGGTAATTGATGATGATGATGATCCAGTTTGAAGGAAATGTTTCTATTTGTAGATGTGCCCACAGACTCCATATCTGAGCATCATTTCTTTATCCATGCTCTTCACATTTTATCAGACTTTCTCCATATCTACCAAGACTGCTAGTGTGTGTTTCTTTCCCTGGAAAACATTTTCAATCGCTTGTGTGATATGCGATAGTTTGTCCTGTGTTGTCTGAAGCAGGCTTGTTGTGGTATAATCCAGTTTTTACTCTCCCGATGCTACATAAGTCAGTGTCTACCAGTCTTTTCGTCAGTTTACTTGTACAGCTAACCAAACTGATATGTCTGCAAGTGTCACCTTTTTTGTATTTACCATGTTTTAATATAGCGATCGGTTGCTTCCTTCCACATTTGGGACACTATCTCTTCTTTCTAGCTGGCATTTATGATTTCTAGTAGTATTTATTTGTGGGTCTAAGGCTTTTTTTTAGCATTTCTTTTGTAATTTAATCGTTGTAATTTTTGTTGTGTAAATGTTGCTTCTCTGCTACTCAGTGTATTTGTTTCTTTGATTGTATGTCTTTTTTCATCTCTCTTTATTTTTTCTGTTATATTAGTTTTGCTTTAACAATACTGTTTATCAAGGAATATATTTGCTGCTTGCTTACCTGTTTCAAGATTTCCATTTTCTTTTAGCGGGATATTTGGTGTATTTATAGGCTCATTGTTTAGTGACTTCGCTAGTTTCCATAATTTTGTACCATTTTTTAAATCTAGTTTGAAGCACTCATTTTTTTCTCAACTATTTCTTATCTCATAGCCTTTCTGTACTTTACTTTGGCTTTCTTTGTACTATTTCTTATCTCATAGCCTTTCTGTACTTTACTTTGGCTTTCTTTGTACTATTTCTTATCTCATAGCCTTTCTGTACTTTACTTTGGCTTTCTTTGTACTATTTCTTATCTCATAGCCTTTCTGTACTTTACTTTGGCTTTCTTTGTACTATTTCTTATCTCATAGCCTTTCTGTACTTTACTTTGGCTTTCTTTGTACTATTTCTTATCTCATAGCCTTTCTGTACTTTACTTTGGCTTTCTTTGTACTATTTCTTATCTCATAGCCTTTCTGTACTTTACTTTGGCTTTCTTTGTACTATTTCTTATCTCATAGCCTTTCTGTACTTTACTTTGGCTTTCTTTGTACTATTTCTTATCTCATAGCCTTTCTGTACTTTACTTTGGCTTTCTTTGTACTATTTCTTATCTCATAGCCTTTCTGTACTTTACTTTGGCTTTCTTTGTACTATTTCTTATCTCATAGCCTTTCTGTACTTTACTTTGGCTTTCTTTGTACTATTTCTTATCTCATAGCCTTTCTGTACTTTACTTTGGCTTTCTTTGTACTATTTCTTATCTCATAGCCTTTCTGTACTTTACTTTGGCTTTCTTTGTACTATTTCTTATCTCATAGCCTTTCTGTACTTTACTTTGGCTTTCTTTGTACTATTTCTTATCTCATAGCCTTTCTGTACTTTACTTTGGCTTTCTTTGTACTATTTCTTATCTCATAGCCTTTCTGTACTTTACTTTGGCTTTCTTTGTACTATTTCTTATCTCATAGCCTTTCTGTACTTTACTTTGGCTTTCTTTGTACTATTTCTTCCACTTTTTTATGTTGTGTGCTGATGCCCTTGCAATACTTCTTGAAATTTGTCCCAGCTTGAGTACCTATATCTCCATTATACAGAGACTTCTAATATTGTGGTGTATAATCTAGATTAACAGCCAGTTTTATTGGTTTTTGGTCTCTTTCTCTAAATTGTTCTTGAGCTGTTCTGCTAATTTTACATCTTAAATCTTCTGTTGTGAAGACTAGGTCTGAGGTAGATGTTGTATTCCACCAACTCAAACAAAATTAGTGCTGAAATCAAACACACTGGATCATTAGGCATAAAACATAGTACAACACATTCCACCCCAGGAAACAATGCGAATTAGAGAAAACTTCAAGAGAAAATTCTTGGCTATAACGGCATTCTTCAAAATAAAAGACAAGCTCTACAACAAGCACACTAGCAATGTCAAGTAAATATATTAAAACCAGTTTTTGTTTTCTGTTTTGTTTCCTCAGAGCTTTTTTGGCTTTGGGCAGAGTGCAGAAGTTGACATAATCTTAGATGGGCAAGAGAACCGCAGACAGGTGGAAAGCAAGACAGAAGATGGCAAAAAGGAGAAATGCTATCTTTATTTTGATGGTGAAACAGTTTCTGGAAAGGTACAATTTTTATTTGTCACTGTTAGTCAATAACTAGAACTCTTAGTTCCCATATTGGAATATGTTTAAAAAAAAGGGTAACGATGGTCTCATAGTAGACGCTGCCGTTGGGAATGATTTATTAAAGAATTCTTTGTACTATGTCTCAGCTTTTAATAAATATATGGTGAAGTTTTCTTTCTTTATGCCTTTGCTTCCCTATCGCCCCTTGTACACTGCATACATGGACTTGAAGTCCGCCTTTGACTCGGTTGATCAGCCAGCTTTATGGAAAGCCCCCCTTCCCCGGTTGAATGTGACCAAGGAGCTACACAAGGACACCGGCACCAGAATTCGATTGGGTGGCACTCCAGGGATGTGTTCTTGTCCCTGACCTATTCTGCCGGACAGTCGACTGGCTTCTTGATTGCCTCAGCGCGCATCAGGAGGGTATAGCTATTGATCGGTTAATCTTCACTGATCTCGTTTACGCCGACGACATTGTCCTGTTCGGCACAAACAGATCTGCGCTGCTGCTCTCTCTGGAAATGTTAGCCAGTGAAACACCCTCTCTAGGCATGTCTATATCCTGGGCCAAGACCAAAGTTCAGAACCTCATCTCCGATACAGCACCTCAGGGTATTGAAACTCAAGGTCACAGTGCGGAGGGCACAATCAAATTCATCTATTACGGTAGCATGATATGATCTGATGGGCGCAATGGTTCCGATATATCAAAGCAAATCGGATTAGCTGTGTCTGCTATGCACGGCCTCTGACGTGTGTGGAGTAATGGCAAAATCTCCCTTGGGACAAAAATCCACATTTACCAGTCCTGCGTGGTCCCAATCCTGCTTTACGGCTTCGAAAACTGGACATTGCTGAAACATGACATGTCGAGACTGGAAGCCTTTCACATGCTCAACCAGCGGCGTATCCTGGGCGTCCGATGGCATGACTACATCCGCAATGTGATCATCTCTGCTAAAAATGCCTCCACTCAATCTCAGAAACACTTGACTGGCGCTGAGTTTCTTTGTTCAATCATGTTGTACGGCTGGACCAGGAAACCCCTGCCCACAAGATACTACACAAGTCGTACCTCAGCGCCAAACATCTTCCCCTGACTGGCTGGAGGCACAGTAGAGGCCGTCCCCGAATAATACGGCTCCAGCAAATAGCAACCTCCTCCTCCGCCCTGTATGGGGCCTGGAACCATGCCACAGCTGTAGGTCATGGATGTGGCCGACCGACGCAACGGGCCTCAGACGTCTAAGCGAACATTATTATTATCAAATATATTTCCATCCTGTAACATCGATACCACCTTACAGTGAAAAGCTGGTCACTCATGCATCTGAGGCAATGAAATTGATTACAAACTGACATAAATTGAAGCAGACGTTCCACACTTGAACAATCTAATGACCGCAAAAATTATGATCTACAACATCCCTAATGTACAGTGGGCTGCAGGTGTGACTTATAAAGTGGGCTGTATGCAGACGTGTCTCAAACCCCAGAGATAGAATTAAGAGCTTAAACTGAAGAGACCAAAGTACAGTCTTCAGGTTACGAACAAGACATGTACATCCGAACAAACACACAGAATGATTATACATTATATCGTGAGCACTGTAACAGACAAGAAGATGGAACAGTTAAACACCACTTTCTGGATTGTCCATCATTGTCAGAACTATGATGACAACTACTATCTACCTACCACAAGGAAGAGAAGAAAAGAATCTTCTTCTTCGTCATTCTTTCTTAAACTCCTGCTACCAAGGCCTGAAAAGGGTTTTGCAAGTAGCAGGATGTTGTTCAGAGAACGAAATGCGCTGTGATGTAGTTTACAGCTTGACTGCGATATTTGCACTTTTCAGTCACACACATCTGACTTCAACTTTCATTTTTGCCAACTGGATTAAACTTCCATCTTCGATCCAGTCTCCTTAGTCAGTCTGCCCTGTTGTAGCCTGTCATCCAGGATTACCACGTGGAGGTGTAGAATGGTCTCGGCAGCTCTGGGTCACTGGCCCTGACACTAGCAGCCAGCTTTGTGTCTCTGATAGCTGCAGCGCATGCACTGCTCAGCATCTTGATCCCAAAGAAGAAATTTAGGATTGGAAAAGTTGTTGTTTGCGATTGTCCACAATGAGTAGGTTACTCTTTTGTGCGCCCTAAAAAGGACGTTTAGTGGCGGGTTGTAGTAGCTTTCCTCACATCCCGAGCATGCTGATTAAGGTGGACCAGGGTCCTCCAGGCGGTTGTGTTATGCTTGGCTTCATCCGCGTGTCATTCACTACTACTTGGATCACGTCGATCCCTCACCTCATTTCATTAGCCAGGCTGCCATGAAAACAGCCCGTTTCCAGGGAGGGTTACTAGAAAGCCAAGGTGAGGGTCTTGACCAGTATGTTTTGCCTGACCAGACTTTAGTCTTCCTCCCCGATTGAAAAAGTAAAATTTAAGATAGTAAAAGTACCCCTCTGTAATGAGACCTGTGATGCAAAATCTGCCCAGAGGGAGCCAAGGTAGCGCAGAAGCTGTTGGACTGCCATGGGGATCTGGAGATGACCATGGACTGTCCTAGTGACGAGACTACAAATCTTCCATGACCAAAAAGCCTGAACGCAGAAGAAGAAGAAGAAGAACCCCTCTATAATGTTTCTTTAATTCAAATGCTTTCCATTAGAAACTACGTGAAGCAGCTTTACAGTGAATTTGCCAGATATTAATTCATCATTGATTGTCGAGGAAACATAGAAAAATTGAAATTTATCGCTTGTTCATTTTAATACACACACCACTGCAGTTGGTCAAAGTTGGATTGGATCGGCTTTGTTCTCAGAAGGTACACTTATGGACCTCAGAAGGAATATCATGGAGGCCATCTTAAAACATCTTGGTACAGAACTATAAAAGCCAAGATGAAAAACCTGAACCAAAGGTGAATTAATAAAACAAACTATAATTATAGCATTTATTTTCACTGCCTTGTTCAACTGTAGGGATTTATAGTGCTGAGGAATAAAATCTGCAGTTGCCACACAGGGAGCAGGCTAGGTTTTTATTTCATCCCCAATAGAAAAAAAAACCTATGCCGTACTAGAGTTTTGAACACATGCTCCCTTGGTCAAGAAGAATAGTATTCAAACTGCTCAGCCACTCTCTCCCCTGAAGCTTGATCACCTGTATGAATGATGGTTGTGGACCAAGCAAAGAGGAGAGAGTTTGTTGGTGCCCTGATTGCTTCTTCAGTTATCAAAGGATAAAGACGCTGAGCAGCGCATGAGCTGCAGCAGTCAGCGACCCATAGCTGACTGCTAGTGTCACAGGGCCAGTGAGCTAGAGCTGCCAAGACCCTTCTACACCTCCATGTGGTGATCCTGGATAACAGGCTACAACAACAGACTGGCTAAGGAGAAGGGATTAAAGAGGAACGGCTAACCCTGTCCCAAAAAAAATGCCTGCTCAAGATGGACGTGCTGAACTGAAAGGTGCAAATATCGCAGTCAAGCTGTAAACTACTACACAATGCATTACATTCTTCAGACAACATACTGCTACTTGCAAAGTCCTTTTCAGGGCTTGGTAGTGGGAGATCGAGAAAGAACGAAGAAGTTATTTGCCAAGAATCCAAGATAAAGATTTTGTTTGTATCAGATGTTCTCAGATTTTGTCATGTGTGTGTTGTCCTTGAAGTATTTACGTTAAACCCATTCTGAAGTGTTGTGTCTATGTGACTGCTCTCCTTCATTGTGAGTTGTGCTTTCCAGGTGAATGTAACGTTGAAAAAAAGTGGCAAATTGGAACATCATGGAATCAAAATAGAATTCATGGGACAAATTGGTGAGGCATTTTGTTGTTGTCTACATTGGTTTTCAAGTATTGTGAGAAATTTGCGTACATTTCTTGGACAAATCATGTTAAACTGTTCTCACAGAATATTTGGTCTTTTAGCATACTATCACATCTCAATATGGTACCCCAGAGACAAGAAACGACCACCTACATGTTGGTCCGACTCCGTTGCATCCTGCAACAACATTCACGATGGCACAGATAGGCGACTCATTATCCACTGGTCCACCGTGGCCCAAGACAGAGACCGTTGGAAGAGACGTTGGGACCCGCAACCGTGTAACCGTCACTGAATGAACAGGTCATCTAGTAATCCTTTCTCAGCATGCGTCTAGTTTTAGGCTCACAAGTAAGCACCCCAATTAGAGAACTTGAAGCGGTAGCAGGCCTCCAGAGCCTCGATGAGCGCAGAGAAGGAAAAATACTAAACCTGACAGAAAAATACAAGCGTATGAATAAACATCCAATGCAGGAAAAAGTCAATGAATTAACAAAAAACCGCATAAAAAGAACAAGCTTCAATCATCTATCAAAAGCCCTTACAGCCAGGAACATTGACATCATATCAAAATGTCCAACGACGTGGGAACTGATACAAGTATATGAAAATACAGACCAACAGCCCAATGTCACGGTGGAAGCGAAAATACCAGGTATCGATAGAAAGGTGGAAGAATCAGACCATGCATTGAGAGAAAAAACCCTAAAGCATATTGGAGACGCCTATCCTCAACCCATGTGGATGCACGTCTACACAGATGGATCATCAGAGGAAGCATTGAGGAAAGGAGGGGTGGGACTTGCCATATTTCTACAGGATGGAACCGTTATAGAAAAAGCAAGTGCTGCAGGGGAGCCCTTGACAAATCTAAGAACAGAGCAACAGGCAATAATTGAAGCAGTCAAACTATTTGATGAAAAGGGGTTAAAGGATAACACAAAGAGAACCACGAAATAGTATGGAAAGGGAACTGATATGCCAGCTAAACAAACTTACAGACCACAATAAAATCAACCTCCAGTGGATTCCAGCTCACTGCGGCATACTTGGGAATGAATGGGTGGACAGGCTAGCCAGGGAGGGAAGACAAAGAGAACAATTCACCCACCCAGTGTCACTGCCAGAAGTCAAGGCAAACATCCCCACAAAATATAAACAACAGTGGATAGAGAGAACAAACAGTAAATACCCACAGGACCCAATCAATAGACTGAATAGGAAACAGTATACCACAATTTTTCGCATCAGAACAGGTCATTGCAGACTAAATGCACACATGAATAAAATGAAAGGAGTGAAACATACAAGACAAACTGTGGGGAACCTTGAGGACCTGCGACTGATGTGTCACTTCATGGAGGCAGCCCATCTAGTGGCATAAAACGAGCATACGAAACCGAACGCAAAGAAGAAGAAGAGGAGGCTCACAAGCTGGTGGCATATTATGATGAGGGGTGGCATTCCCTGGAGTTCTCTAAATATGCAGAGTTAAACTGCTATACCCCTGTTCTGATCTTTCCCATGGAATGATCAAATCCTGCACAGAACACCTCCCAACTCTCCTAAATATGTTTTCAATGGGTTTGGCATATGGTTTGCTGATTCAAATCACGTGTTCAGAGCTGACATGTCATGGTTTTTTCATAGCATGATCGCTTCTCCCATCGACTCAGCTGTATATGGGCACGTGACAGTCGGGGGATAATTTAGGGGTTACATCAGGAGCTACTGAGTTTGTGCTCTGTCATCGTGAATTTCAGCAATGAAAGGTACTAAGCACAGATGGGGGCATCCAGGTGCAATAAAGTTGGTTGTATTAGTTAATTTCCATTTATTTTTTCAATTGCAAACTGCTCAGGGGATGACCCAGCCAAAATAAATTGTGGAATGAAAAGGTGGCTGGGGTAATGCTGACCACATCACTCCTAGTGTGCTGTTGGCAGAAGAAAAACATAAGCATAACATCCTATTCCCCAATATACCATATGACATGTAAACGGTATCCTTTACATCCCCTGCTGCCTTGCGGGATACTATATATGGATAGACTTCGGGAGTAAACTCTGAGGAAAAATTTTCATCTTCAGTTGTCTCAACTTACATCTTGCCACTGGTCCAGGGTATGTTGGGACCAGAGAGTGAGGTTGATGACCAGCACAGTTTCTTCCTCATTATAATCCAAATACAGCGCAGGTTACATCATCAAGACAAAACCGTCTGATGATGTCGCCATCATCGCTTGCGATGGGAGCTAACTATCCTCTACCTATTACTTCACTTTTGTTTATGTTATTTATTGTATACAAGGGGCTTGTCATAAGTCTTTACCCTGACCATGAAGGAGTAGGAGGAGAAAGTGGAAATTTGGCACAGTGTTTATTCCTTCTCAATGTAGCCACCACCTGAATTTATAAATTTCTGCATCTCTGAAAAGATCTTCAGAATAAAATAACCTATTTTTCGAACTAAACCAGTTATCACAAGCCAGTATGACATCATCACTGCCAACAAATGATTTCCTTTCAGCTGTTTAAGTTTTTGGGAAAAGATAAAAAGTCTGATGGAGCTAAATCCAGAAAATATGGTGGGTGTGGAAGAATTTCAATATTCAAAACATTGGGGGAACGGCGTGGCCTAGTGGTTAAGTGGCACGGCTCACAACCAGAAGGTGCTGGGTTCGATCCCAATCACAGCACCGGCCGTTACCCCGGGGAAGCAAACCCTTAGAAAATGCAGGAGGGAGCAGACTCTTACACGAAATGCATGCTGAAGTCGGATGCATTGGGCAGACAAGCGCAAAATAGAAACTACAGTGTAACGCACATCGCCTTGAGGATTACAGAAATAAGGCGAACGCAAAAAAAAATAAAAAAATATCGTTGTTTGTTTGTAGCACAAGCCTTGCTTTATGAGAGGTCTCGTTGTCTTGAAGCAAAAGCAGAATTTGGTCATGGTCTTTCTTAGTTTAGTAAAGAGATCTGCATAATATTGCCCATTAACCGTGTTGTCATGGTAGGTAATCTTTAAATATGACACCTTTGACGTCCCAAAAAAATCAGCATCACTTTTCTTGCAGATTTCTGTGCTCTTTGCTTGACATGTGTTGATGAGTCCGGGGTTTTCCACTGCATGCTGGAAATTTTGGATTCTGGGTCATAATGGTGAACCCAAGTCTCATCTCCTGTCACCGTGGTCGGCAACATGTTTTTCGACTGACACATTTTGAGCAACTGGCCACAGCAATCAACCCTCGTTTGTTTCTGTTCACATGTCAGCAGACGCAGTACACACTTTTCTCATGTTCAGTCTGTTGTGTAAAATTCTAAAAACTGTACTTTCATTCAGTTTTGCTGACCTAGATATCTCTGCAATTGTCATTTTCCTATCCTGGTCAATGATTTTCTTCACTCTTGCAGCATTTTCATCGTTGCACTCTGAGGATGGTCTTCCTGATCTTCGAAGATCAGCAACATGGGAACGGCCACACTTAAACTGCCTATACCAGTTTTTTAGAGAAGCATCTGAAGGACATAATTCTTCAATCACTGATTCCATCTCCCTGTGTATTTCTGTAGGTGTTTTTCCCTGCAACATCAAGAATTTTATCACAGTTCTGGCCTATGATTTCTGCATTGTTCTGACAAAATTGAGTATCAGATCCAGTCAATAAGGTGTGTTGCGCCATGCACCATACCGGGTAAACCCGTCAAGGAGGAAAACTCATACTTCTCAAGTCCAGTACAAATTGAATGACCTACATATGTGCCAAATTTAAACTTTCTCCTCCTACTCCTTCATAGTCAGGGTAAAGACATGGCAAACCCCTTGTATGTTTTCCAAGTGCTTCAACACTTGTCTTTACAATTGTTGTAGCTACTTTGTTCACATAAAATGATCTGTGCACTCTGTATGTGAGATATTGCAGTTGATCCCTAGTCATTGTAACGCAAGGCAAAGGCCACCGTCCATCATAGACGATGATGGCATAATTAATTTTGCTAGCGCTATTTTTAGTAAGGATTAACTGTGCTACTTTTTATCCTCACTCTCTTGTCTCGTATCGTCAGACCCCAGTGGCAACTCAAGGACTAGGGAGCGACTATAAGATGCAGGGGACTCCGCATCAAGCACCCGTGAAAAAGACGGCGGAGTCCGGAGTCGAACCCACACCATCTGATAACGAGGCCGATGGCTTAACTACTTCGCCACGGAATCCATTGTAACGCACACCCATTTTAAATGCTGTAACTAAAATTATACTAGCAATTTATCTACACACATCCCGTTTTAATGGAAATAACATGCAGAATTCCCTGTTCTGGATTTCTCATCAGTGCAATTACCCAAGGGGTAGCCAATTTACAAGTACACTGTGGATGGCGGAGGGATCGGTCCAGCACCCGAATAAAAGTAGTGAAATCAACGATACTCCTCAAGCCTGGCCCGATGATCGGTAAAGAGACGGCTTATGCCAACCACCGAACCAACTGCCCAGACCCCCTCCAGCTTCAGCATGACCACGCGGGGGCGCCATTGGTGTGCATGAACATTCCTATCGTCCGCTGGCCACTTTGTGACGAAACTACATGACTGGAAGGAGAAACTGATTGTTTACAGACTCTACTCTGTAGTCTTATAAACCAGTATAAAGATGTTAAGTTAAACTATGTAAGCATTGTATTGTAATGATACCACATATATTTTCTTTCAGAATTGTACTATGATAGAGGAAACCATCATGAATTCACCTCACTTGTCAAAGAGCTGGCTCGACCTGGGGAACTCTCTCAGAGCACCAGCTATAATTTTGAATTTTTACAAGTGGAGAAACCATATGAATCTTACACAGGAGCCAATGTCAGATTACGGTAGAATATTTAACATATTCAAGTGTCTGATTTTTCTTCAGCGTTCGTATTGAAAAGGACATTTGTGATGTTGTGTCGCAGCATTTTTGGGATCGGTTTTGCCTTTCCTCTTAGATCCATAATCTCTTAGCCTTAGCTGTATAGTTGTAGTCTATTTCCAGGGCCTATACGCCATGGGAGCTGAAAAGGTTGTAATTATTGAAAGGCTAAATATACTTTCTGCAGCTTAGTAGGTCTGGAGAAAGGTATGGATACAATTATTTTTCGATTTTGGTTATCGGACAGCGGCTAACAGCCTGCTTTTTTGTGTGTTTTATCTGTAAAGAGTACTTTCGTATGTACTGCATGTACATGGGACCTCCAAGGTTATCGTCCATCTCAGACCGAACTAGACACTTTGGGATCAAGATGCTGAGAAGTGCATGTGCTGCAGTGGCCAGTGACCTATACCTGACTGCTAGCGTCAGGGCTAGCGAACTAGAGATGCCAAGACCCTTTTACACCTCCGCATGGTAATCCTGTATAACCCGGCACTAAAAAATGACTGCTGAAGTAGGATGTGTCGGACCGAAAGGTGCAAATATCGCAGTCAAACTGTAAACAACGACAAAGCATTTCCATTTCAAGATAACATTCTGTTACTTGCAAAAGCTCTTTTCAGAGCTTGGTAGCAGGAGATTGAGAACGAATGAAGAAGAAGAAAAAAGAAGCTGCCAGTGTGGGCTTATATTGAACTCAACCAATGACCGCCTGTTTTTTGATAATGCAATCGATGAATTATCAATCAACATATTGCAGAAGCGTGCCATTAAAAGTAGGGTCTTGGCAGCTCAGGTTCGCTGGCCCTGACGCTAGCAGTCAGTTATGGGTTGCTGACCGCCATAGTCCATGTACTCCTCGGCATCTTGATAGCAGGGATAGGTGTCTAACTTAACTTAACTTAACGTCTTTATACTGGTTTAGAAGACCCTGCAGAGTCTGTAATTAACCAGATACATTTCCATCACCTTGCTCTAAAATCTATGCGCATCCAGTTTATTCTTAAAAGCATTAACTGTCCCTGCCTCCACTACCTCCCCTGGCAATGCATTCCAAGCAGACACCACTCTCTGACTAAAAAAATATTTCGTAATATCTAATCTGGACCTCTCTTTCGTCAGCTTGTAGCTATGCCCTCGTGTTATTGTGGGTGGCTGTATTTTAAAAAACTTGTTATAGTCTAATTTATCCATTCCTCTGATCATCTTATAAACCTGAATTAAGTCACCACGAATTCTTCTCTCTTCGAGACACTGCAGGCCGGTTTTTCTGAGTCGTTCATAACATGATGTAAAAGGATGTACAACCAGCTAGCTGTAGGAACTATCAGTATTCATATCCTTTGCTATTTTCTGAGAGAGACGGAATGTATGTGTCTGCCCGAAGTGCATTGCCGAATGTGTTTAACATAACAGTTTAGGAAGGTGTCGCTATAGCTGAGAGGTAAGGCACCCACCTGTCAAGAAATGAATGTTTTTCAAGTATCCCCTGGTCTTAATGGAGATGAGATTATGCGACTAGTCCTATCGGAGACGAATGATAAAACTCTTAGGTCCTGTGCACATAAAAAACCCCTTGGCAGTTGAAAATTCCTACCCAATAGTGAACTGCGTGAAGATCAAGTGCCATCGCCTCCTCCGTATTTCATGCTCCACTGGTATTTATCCCTTTTTTCCTCATCAGTTCCACATTGGTGATCTTGTCGTACCATTTCAACCCTTGTATTTTGCGCAGACAACTATTTACGAAAGTCTGTACCATTTTAATAAGTACATGTGTTGTCCTCCATGTTTCAGAACCATATAGTAGCACGGATTTTATGTTGGAGTTGAAGATTTTTACTTTGATGGTGGTTTTAATTTCTTTTGACTTTCATAAATTTCTCAATACAATGAAAGCTCTTCTCCCATTCTGTATGACTAACTGAACATAATTTTTTTGTTTCTTTGAGCTGTTCATACATATATATTTGTATCTAATCATAGGTATTTCTTACGTGTGACAATTGTCAAACGTATATCAGACACTGTCAAGGAACAAGATATTGTGGTCCACACTTTGTCGCAATACCCAGAGATGAACTCCAGTATCAAGATGGAAGTAGGAATCGAAGACTGCCTGCACATCGAATTTGAATATAATAAATCTAAGTGAGTATTGGTTGCAGGAAATTGTGTACATTAATACTGATTTGTTAAGCTGTAGTGATATATAGTTATGTTATACCACAAGTTAACTCTTTCATCAATAGCTTTATGAGGAAAAGTGTGTGTTTGTAGGTATACATATGTCTGGATGGTTATATGAGGTGTTGCATATAACAAGGGCTGTTGTTATTGTTTGCCCATGGTGAGTAAGTTTATTCCTTTGTGCACCCTGAAGAGGGCGTTGGGTGGTTTGTTGCAGTAGCTTTTCTCATATCCCAAGCATGCTGATGAAAATGGACGGGTTCTCCAGGCTGTTGAATCACTGCTTGACTCCATCTGCGTGTTGCTCACTACTACAGGGATCATGTCGATCCCCACCTTGTTAGCCAGACTATCATGAAACAGCCTGTTTCTTGGGAGAGCTGCATGGAAATGAGGTGGACTTTTCATCAGTATGTTTACCTGACCCTAACTAACATTGTCTGATCAGTATATTTTGCCTGAGAGGACGTTAGTCTCCTCTGTCCATGACAAGGGCTAGTCATCTATACAAATTATGCTCCTTTTAATATTATATGAATTTTTGAATAGAAAGGCCAGCCCACCACAAAATGACAAAGATTGCTGCTTTAATTCATATGAATGTTTCAATACTAATTCCAGTCCACCATAAACACTCAATGACAAGAGATATCCACTATAAAAATATTGCTGCTTTAATTTATATGAATGCTTCAATACTAATTCCAGTCCACCATAAACACTCAATGACAAGAGATATCCACTATAAAAATATTGCTAATTTAATTTATATGAACCTTTCAATACCAGTGCCAGCTCACCGTAAACACTCTATGACAAGAGATATCCACTATAAAAATATTGCTAATTTAATTTATATGAACCTTTCAATACTAGTGCCAGCTCACCGTAAACACTCTATGACAAGAGATATCCACTATAAAAATATTGCTAATTTAATTTATATGAACCTTTCAATGCTAGTGCCAGCTCACCGTAAACACTCTATGACAAGAGATATCCACTATAAAAATATTGCTAATTTAATTTATATGAACCTTTCGATACTAGTGCCAGCTCACCGTAAACACTCTTTGACAAGAGATATCCACTATAAAAATATTGCTAATTTAATTTATATGAACCTTTCAATACTAGTGCCAGCTCACCGTAAACACTCTATGACAAGAGATATCCACTATAAAAATATTGCTAATTTAATTTTAATGAACCTTTCAATACTAGTGCCAGCTCACCGTAAACACTCTATGACAAGAGATATCCACTATAAAAATATTGCTAATTTAATTTATATGAACCTTTCAATACTAGTGCCAGCTCACCGTAAACACTCTATGACAAGAGATATCCACTATAAAAATATTGCTAATTTAATTTTAATGAACCTTGCAATACAAGGGCCAGTCTGTCATGAAAACTCAAATGATAAGAATGAGGTAGTCACGAAGTCATAATGATTGAGGAAAAGCTTATCAACTACATAAATTAATATAAATTTGTATGTACAAGAGATCCAAGATTTGCAGGCTGAAAATACAATTAAAAACTGTATATTCATTTTTGACTAAACTTGTATATTTTCATTAACAGTATTTTGGCTTGGCTTGGCTTGACTTCATTCGTTCTCAATCACTCGCTACCAAACCCCGAAAGCGCTTAAGTAGCAGAATGTAGTCCAGAGAACGAATGCGTTGTGTCGTAGTTTACAGCTTGACTGAGATATTTGCACCTTTCTGTCCAACACATCTGACTTCAGCTAGCATTTTTTGAGTACCGGGTTAGCATTCCCTCTTCAATTCTTTCTCCTTAGTCAGTCTGCCCTGCAGCAGCCTGTTATCCAGGATCACCGCATCGAGGCGTAGAAGGGTCTTGGCAGCTCTGGTTCGCTGACCCTGACGCTAGCAGTAAGCTATGGGTCGCTGACCCTGACGCTAGCAGTAAGCTATGGGTCGCTGACCCTGACGCTAGCAGTAAGCTATGGGTCGCTGACCCTGACGCTAGCAGTAAGCTATGGGTCGCTGACCCTGACGCTAGCAGTAAGCTATGGGTCGCTGACCCTGACGCTAGCAGTCAGCTATGGGTCGCTGACCACTGCAGCTCATGCGCTTAACAGTATTTTAATACTATGGTTATAATTTTTTAATTGCAGTCTGTTCTTGTAAGCAGTTTTTCTTTTTTTGTTCTTTGTCAATCTCTCGCTACCAAGGCCTGAAAAGGGCTTTGCAAGTAGCAATATGTTGTCTGGACAGCTCAACACGGTATAATTATTTAACTAGCTTTAAGAGCACTTGACATACATAAGTTTTAGACAGAGTTAAGGTCCACATTACAAACATTATTTGTGGATCGACTAACATTTTAACATTGTAGTTTGTATTTGTAGGCAGTTTAGTAATTGTAATATTTTGAAGGCTGTTTAACTGTGTTAAGAGTAGAAACACTGTAACATGTCAGGCATGTCCTCCTGTAGAAACTTGAAGCCACCAAAACTTCTATTTGGACAGGTCAACATTTGATCACACAGTATGTATGTGTTGAAGATGTGTGCTCTACAGAGAGTTGAAAAGGTTTTGATTGATAAAAGACTATTTAAATGTGATATGTCTCTTCCATCATGTACAGCATTTTCAGGTGATTGAAAATATCTTCTTCATTGTTTGTTCTCAAACTTCCGCTACCAAGTCCTGAAAAGGGATTTGCAAATAGTAGGATATAATCCGGAGAACGAAATGTGTTGTGTCGTATTGTACAGCTTGACTACGATATTTGCACCTTTCTGTCTGACACATCTGACTTCAGCATGGTATTTTTGGGCACCTGGTTGGCTTTTCCTCTTTAATCCCTTCTCCTTAGCCAGTCTGCTCTGTTGCAGCCTGTTATCCAGGATCACCACATGGAGGTGGAGAAGGGTCTTGGCAGCTCTGGGTCAATGGCTCTGACGCTAGCAGTCAGCTTTGGATCACTGACTACTGCAGCTCATGGCACTGTCAATTTTTAATATTATATAAAATGTTTGTGGACTATTTATAATTTTAACATTGTGTCAAAATTTTTATGCAGTTTATAATTGTAGCTTGCGGACAGCTTTATAATTTAAACATTTCATTATCATCACATATTTTGCGGCTGAAGATACCACTTGAAAGATGTGATTGTTGGTAAGATTTATTTTCTGCTGGTGAGAATCAAAATTCGATATATGGAGCTTGCAATAGTCCGCAGAGAAACGACTGGGGCAGGTAACGACAAACATCACAAATTGCAGAATGGACTGTTGTTTATTCAAGTTAATTGTTGTCCATTATGTGATTAGGTTATTGCTTGTGTGCTTATCATGATTTGCTTGATGTTTTTTTTTTAAAATCAAGGACTGAACACCTTATAATAATACATGTATGTAAGTCTGTCTACTACACACAATGTAATGCAATGCAGTAGGGCCTTGTTTTACGTTGGTTCAGTTTACGACAATTTACTTTTATGATTCGTGAAGTTAAATGTTTGGTCCGTCAACTATGCATGCATCATGTTATTCTGTCTACGGATCAGTCACTTGATAATTGCACATTATGTTGTACAAATGAATGCAGACCTTCAGGATATCCTTGCAGCTAGCAGTTATGTGTCATTGATCTAGACTGGTCACAGTTATACAGTGAAGTGAGGCTTTAATTCTATGCTGCACTATTATTACAAAAAGAGAGTACGGTAAAAATCAAAGTAATAACACGTGCACTTTTTAAAGATATCAAATCACAGCTTGAACCTTCAGAAAAATGTGAATTTTTTCCTGGCAATATGTTCAAATGTTGTGTCATTTAACTAAAACACACTTTTTTAAAAATACACTCGTATTAATTAAAACTAGTATAATAGGAATAAGAGCATGACAAAATATTTATAAAAATGTATGTCAGGTACTTATCTGATTTAACACTTTGGTCACTTATGTTAAACTTTATTCTCCTAGCAGAAAAAATGCACAAAATAGAGAAATAAGGAAATTTAGTTTGGCAAAACTTTGTGCTCAGTTTTAATTATTCTATCTCAAATTGACTTTATTATCTCCAATATTCCTGCTGATTAGGCCAGAAGTTTGTAGAATATATTTGCGAAAGACCAACATCTATCAAATTAACTTTATATGTTACATGGGATTCACTCTTGTACTGTAACCTGAAGGACCAGAAATGGAACTAGATCTCACGTTCGTCCTGAAAAGACGTTTGTGACATTACATCATAGTTTACAGCGAGGCTGCGATATCTGCACCTTTCGGTCTCACACATACAATTTCGACATGACATTTTTGGGACCTTATTTGTCTTACTATTTTGATACCTGTCTTTTGACCAGGCTGCGTGCTTGCTGTCTGTTTCCATGGCCACCACTTGGAGGTAGAATAGGATCTTAGTCAGTTATAGATCACTATCACAGAGTGCCAGGTCATTCTCTGCCGCATCTTGAACCCTTATACAAATCTGATTCACACGTTTTGTCTCTCATATGGTCACCAGATTCCATTTCAACATTACATTAAGAATAATCGTAATTTAAATCAAATTTATCAGCCCCCGAGTTAATGAAATTGTTAGTCTTTTAGAATAATCATTTGCAGAATTTTCAACACATCCTTTCATCATTAAAAATAAATTATAGCTAAATATTAACAATTCATGGGAAACAGACATTCAAAAGTAACTTTGTCGTCCACAAGATACATTTATATCCTAACATAATTATTTTACACACATTTCCATACCTACCAAGGTAGGTGTGTCACACAGAAATATCAGTGGCTGTATTATTTACATATTCATACACACATGGACATTTTGGGTTCAAAGGGTTATATACATTAGCAAATGGATTCGTGATCAGGGCATAAGCTGTAGTGGTCAGTGACCCATAGCTGACTGCTAGCATCAGGGCCAGCGAACCAGAGCTGTCAAGCCCCTTCTACGCCTCATGTGGTGATCCTGGACAACAGGCTCAACTGAGCAGGCTGATTAAGTAGAAGGGATCGATGAGGTAAGGCAACTGGTACTCAAAAATGCCTGCTGAGGAAGGTGCAAATATCGCAGTCAAGCTATAAACTACGACACAACGCATTTTGTTCTCCGGACTACATCCTGCTAGTTGCAAAGCCCTTTTCAGATTTGGTAGCGTGAGATTGAGAGCGAACGAAGAAGAACTATTACTTATTTTATTAAGTCACTTTACGGTTGAATTTTCCAGCACATAAAATGAGACGCTATTCTTGTCACATAAGCTTATCCATACAACTAACCTGATAGGTTTATTTAAAGGAAAAGCATTATATATTTTTAATAGTAACTGCAGGATCCTTTTACACAACTTTCAGTGACATAAAGTAAGCTCTTTATTAGCTATTTTCTAATTGGTCAGAAGGCACAAGCTAAGAATAGCTAATTCTGTTAAATATCTTCCAAGTTCTGTTATATTGTTGATGGGCAACAAAAAAACATTTCTTCTTTGCGTTCAGGATCTTTTGGTCATGCTATATTTGCAGGCCAGTCGCCATGATGAAGTCTGTAGTCTTCACCAGGTCGGAGCGGCTGCCCCTCTGGCCTGGTCTGGTATCTCATTTCCCTATAGATTGGGCATTCTTGTAGAATATGCTCAGGGTTCTAGCATCCTGTTCCACATGGGCACTCATCGGTGTGTGAGATCTTCAGTCAGTATAGATGTTCTGGTAGTCTGCAGTGTCCAGTTCTCAGGCGAAATAAGGTAGTTTGTTGATTTCTTTTGAGTTGGTGAATTGGGTCTGGTGTACTGCTTACGTTTCTGTCTTCTCTCCATTGGTGTATATACTGATTTGTGATGATTTTCTTGATTTCTCTGTATGGTACTTACCTACCGTATGGTACTCGATGATTAAATTGTGCCTTTTTGCTGCCATCTTTTGACAGAGCATCAGCTCTCTCGTTTCCCGTGATTCCGCAATGGGAGGGTAGCCACTGGAGCGCTATTGTTAAGGATCTCTGGAGTTTTCCCAGTTCTGCTCTGATATCTGATAACAGTGGTTCGTTGTTTGTTTTTTGTATTGTCTCTAATAGTTCTCTGCAGTCCGTGAATACAGCTTTTGTGTTGGAGGTTGCCTTTCTGTTTGAAGTATTCTCAGTGCTCGCAGGAGGGCCATTGATTCTGCTCTGAGGTTTGTGGACAACTTTCCTGTTGGGAGGGCCTCTTCTGTTATATTTCCTCTATTGTGTCTTATGAATATGCCTTCTCCCCCATTTTGGCCTGCCTCCTCTGCTGAACCATCTGTGTACATCTGTGTCCATTCCTTGGTATTATATTTCTTCTCAATCATTGTTTGTGCTAAAATTTTCAGCTCGTGGACACTGTGTAGAAAACATTTAATTATTGAAGTAACCCCACAAACAGATCTGAACATCATATATATTGAGGCCAATACCATATTTAAAGCCAACTTCAGACTTCCCGAAAAGAAGACAGCTGCTTTAACAAGAAATATCCGTGACTATTTAGAAAAAAAAAGAAAATCCTTTCTTGAAACTTCTTGATCACATCTCGTATGGCATGATTTCAAAATCCAGCCCTTCGCAGACTTGAGTGGAGGAATCTCAACTTCAGTTGTTCAGTCATTTCTACAGAATAAAAGATCAGCTTAGCATGGTAGTCATGAGAAGCAAAGAGTCAAGCACCCTCAGGATGACCCAAAGTCCAATGGTATGCCAATATAAAAGAGAAAAGGACTAGACTAGGATCAGGCCAAGAGAATGACAGCAGATAGAATAGTCTTGCACTCTTTTGACAAACCTTTACACCTCAGGGTAGATGAAGAGCAACTATGTAAGTAAATAAAAAAGATTCATAAATGACAGCAGATAGAATAGTCTTGGGGTCTTTTGGCAAACCTTTATACCCCAGGGTAGAAGAAGAGCAACTAAGTAAGAAAGAAAGATTCATAGATTTAGTATTGGTTTTATGGTAAAAACTGACATTTATTAGCTGTCTAAAAGTTTTTGGTAGGTCATTTTGGAGAAATACCTGGTTTAGTTTAGTTTAGTTTAGTATACCTCATATATTATATTATTTTCCTTTCTTTTTTTTTGATGTTTGGTGGTAAAACATTCATTTTCTCTTTGTGGTCAGTATTCTTAGTTGCATTATTTGGTGTCATATTGTAGAATGTAAATTTTCCAGAGAAAAAGGTTTATCTCCCTCTTGTGTCATTCCTTGTGGTATTGAGTTAATTCTCTCTATAACTGCTTGTCTTTTGTGGATCTGTGGTGTATTTTATTTTATCGATCTCTATCTATGTTCTTTGCACACCAAATATGGCGCATAAGGCAGAAACCAATGATCTCCAGTTGGAACAGTGTGATGCGACGGATTTTAGATCTTGTATGGTGCTGAGGCCTATAGTTGAGCCCTCTCGGATTATTGTTCTTCAGAATGTTTCCTTGAGTCTCCCTCTTTTCAGAGTGCCCCTTGGGGTACATTCAAGTGTTTGCAATGGAAGACGGTTGTTGTTTATTCTATGGACATGTCCGATGTATGTCCATAGTTTTTTTCTTGATGATGATCGTTACGTATAGTTGATTTATGTCTGTTCATATCGAGCCGTTAGTTATGAACCGGTCCCAGTGAGCGCACATTCAATAATTTTCTTGGACATTTATTTTCAAAAACATTTTGTTTGTCTTCCAGCGCTTTTGTCTTCCAGCTTTGACATCCATATATCATGACTGTTATTACGATTGAGTTGAATAGTCTGAGCTTGGTATGTTTGCTCAGTGTCGTTGATTTCCAGATGTTCGTGAACTGATTAAAGGCGCATGAGACCAAAGCAATTATAGTGGAAATTTCTTTCGTGGCATCTCCATCTTGTCATTTTGCTTCCCAGGTATGTGTAGTGTTGGACATTTTGTAGAGATTTCCCCTGTAGCTTGATATAAGCCGGTTTGGTTGCAGAAGCCATGAATTTTGTCTTTGAGGCATTTACAAGAAGTCCTATCTGTTCTGACAATTGGTATAGTCTATCTATATTTTCTTGTGTTTTATTGCAACCATGCCAAATACTCTTTAACTAAGGTTTATGTCATACCTTCTTCTTCTTCATCAATCAACTGATGCTGTGCTTCTAGTCCGGTGAGGTTCACGATCAACTGATGCTGTGCTTCTAGTCCGGTGAGGTTCACGATCAACTGATGCTGTGCTTCTAGTCCGGTGAGGTTCACGATCAACTGATGCTGTGCTTCTAGTCCGGTGAGGTTCACGATCAACTGATGCTGTGCTTCTAGTCCGGTGAGGTTCACAAAAGAGACTGTGCGTTTCAGGTCTTCGCTGGGCCACCACAGCTTTTCAAGCATGGTCTTTCTCCTCTCCCCCCCCCCCCCCCCCCCAAGATCATACTGCCTTTCTTTGGTCTGCATAGTTAGGGCAGTCCTGCAGAATATGTTCTGGTGTTTGCTTGGGTGCTCCAGAATCGTATGTGGCAGTGTCTCTGAGACCCATTCTGTGGAGGTGGGCCTTGGGTCTACAATGTCCCGTCCTGAGTCTGAAAATCTTTGTCTGCCCATCTCTGTCAAGTTTGTCTATGCTGTAATTTTCTGGCATGTGTATTCTTTGTGCTGGTCTCTCCATTCTGTCCTCATGGATTGTTTGATGAGTGATAGGGAATCTGCATGCCGCCACTTCTGGTTTTTGCAAGCTTATCTGCTTTCTCATTTCCAGAGATTCCACAGTGGGCAGGAATCCATTGTAGGACTAAATCTGTTTTTTGAGATAGCAATCCAATGTATTATTTTATTTCATGTGAGACTCTATCTTGTTTGGGGTTTGGAGTACACTCCTGGAGTCTGTTAGAGTGACCGTTTTCCGCGTAGTTAAGGTTTGGCTGATAAGAGTCTGGTCATTTCCTCTAACATAGCCTTTTTTGTTTTCTTATATATCTATATTTTGCATTAAACTCTCCTCGGGAACTATATTTCTCTTGCGACAATTGCTTTCCTGTCAAATGAATACTCTAACAAATTTACACTAATACTTCAAGACCTTTCTCACTTCCAGTACTTGAGGCATGTTTGCTAGCAATTTTGTTTTTAAAGGTCTGCTCAATGCCTGCTTAAACCTATGAAATTATTTATTTTAATAAAAGTTCCTGTTAAATATCTACAAGCTCTGTTATGAGTATTTCTCGGCATCATCATAGAATTAGTTTACAGCATCCCCAAAAAACTGCACTAATGTAGGTGGGCATCCAGAAAACATTTCATTATTGAAGAAAGTAATAGATCAATGAAAAGAGAACAAAAATATTTGACAATCTTCTTTATGCGCACATGCAAGCATGTATGAGACAATTGCAAATTTCTATTTTTAATGACTTTCAAGCTATTTACTAACTTCAAGCTTAAAAAAACTCATCTAACGTTAATTTTTTACAAGAAGCTTTACGTGGGCAGACTCAAAATAAGAAGGTTGTGATAATTGAAAATTTCTTTTTCTTTGGTGTATGTCCTGAAAAGGGCTTTTGTGATGATGAGGTTTAGTTTACAGTGAGGCTGTGATATCTGCGTCTTTCGGCCTGATACATCCGACTTCAGCACAGCATTTTTGGATTTTTGGGACTCGATTTGCCTTCCCTCTTTGGTCCCTAATCTCTTAGCCAGGTTACATGGTTTGCAGTCTGTTTTCAGGGCCGCCACTTTCGAGGTGAAATAGGATCTTGGTCAGTTATAAGAGAACAAACCTGATGCAAGCAGCCATCCGAGTCGTTGACTGCTGGGCAGCTCATTCACTGTTGCATCTTCGATGAAAACCCCTGACCCACTCCACACCTTTCGGAAATTTGAAGCTATCAGTTGGTGAACAGTTTATATAGTAGTGTGATCATTTACAGATTTTACTTACTTCTTCCGATGTATATCGTGGGCCTCATCATTATAAGAAAGAAAGAATAAGCCTGCTTCATCTCCATTCTTGTCGTAAAATTCAACTAATGTGGGTTGTCTTTTAGGGTTGGAGTCTTGTTGTGTTAAACACAAGGCTACATTAAACCATCCTTGCAAGAACATACAAAGTGCTTTGGCACAGGTTTTGTTTACAAGAATCAACTGTAGTTGTAGTTGTATGCTTCATATAAAGTGAAAGGGTGTAGCAATGTAATACACACACTTCTGATGACTGTAAGGAAGGAATTTATTAAAAAAAAATAACTTAGAAATTCTAAAATACAAAGAAAGCGAGAAGCTGTGTTTCAGTCCGATGTGGTGTTTATTTCATTTGTAGAGATTTCAATAATGACAATCCCGTTCATTTGTAGTTTACTTTTAGCACGAGCACTTCTATTTGTTTCATTTCTGTTTGTGCTATGTCTTCATTATTATGTTTTGGTGTGGTAGTTGCGTTTTATTTTACGTTGCAGTATCTTTTCCTCTGCTTTGGTTTACAGATATCATTTAAAAGATGTGATAGTTGGTAAAATTTACTTCTTGCTGGTGAGAATCAAAATCAAGCATATGGAACTGCAGGTGATCAAACGTGAGACCACCGGCACAGGTATTTATTTATAATCAAATACATAGCTAAACACGCAGGACATTTAAGTCTTTACGCAGTCTTTGAAATTGGCTTTTGGAAATGATGAAGGCTAAAATGATTTTGAGAAATTGATCAATGTGTTCATTTCTGCATGGGCAATTTGCTTTGTCATTTGATTTTGTTATGTCTAGTTATTTAGTTTGAAATTTTACTTTTCACCCTTTTTTTCTTATTTGAGATGACAAACTTTTCAGTATTATTGTATGTGGTTTGCACTAGATGGAATATACTGTATATGTATATTGAATTAAATGTATTTATTGTATATTTTTGCACATGTTTCTGTTTATATTAATTGGGTAACAAAAATATTAGTGCTATAGACTAACCCCTCTTAACTTAACGTCTTTATACTGGTTTAGAAGACTCTGCAAAGTCTCTAGGGTAGAAGACTCTCCAATTCATGGAAACATTGTCATTCATATAGCACATAGCTATGTTCAAAGTTGAATAGCCTGAGTTTGAAAGGGAGCTCCACAAACAATACCCTATATATAATACAAAGATATAATATAAAATAATATAAAGGAGTCAATAATTTGTTTTTGTAGAATCAGAAAAAGAATCAGAATAGTGCTATAGATAATGTAAATGTTTGAGATAGTAACTCCAAAGATTAGGAATGCCATAACATACATATACTGTGACTAATTGATCTATGGACGATGAGGCTAACGTCTGGTCAGGCAAAACACACTGATTAGACAATGTTAGCCAGGGTCAGGAGAAATATACTGGCCAAGACTCTCACCTGACCTCCTCGTTGGTCGTCTTGGAAACAGGCTGTTGTCGAGGACAACAGTCTGGCTAACAAGGTGAGGTTCGACGGGATCCCCGTAGTAGTGAGCAACATGCCAAGAATAGCACAACCGCCTGGAGGACCCACCGTCCAACTTCATCAGCAAGCTCGGGATGTGAGGAAAGCTATGACAACCTGCCACTTAATGCCATTTTCAGGGCGCACAAAAGAGTTAACTACTCATTGTGGGCATTCGCAAACACCAATAAATTGATCTACATGGAAAATCATGAGCTACAGTGCAATCACTAAACAATTGATTTTACCATTCTAAACCTCCATGTGGTTTTTTTCTATAGTAAATTTAGGTCAACCTCCAAATAGATCGCACACCCTATGATGAGAATTGAATGAGACTCCAAAGGGTTAAGTGTTATTTTTTCTTCTAATCCATGTAAAAATCATTTATTCACGTTCTAAGGTAAAGCTACCATAGCAACAATTGCCGTCGGTGATAAAGATAACTTTTCATGGACTAAGCTGCAGCCTATGTGAGGTGGGGTGGCCAGTTTCCTTCCTTGCTGTTTATACTTTCCCTAACTCATAGGTTAGGTACCCTTTTACAACTGGGTCGACGGGAGGAGCATGATAACAGCTTTACACAAATATAGTCTGTTTTTGAAAGAGTACTTTCCATGGCTTTATATTGTACACATCTGTGTTTTGTTTCTATTAGCAATAATTGTTGATTATATTTTTCTAATTTGTCTTGACTATGAACAAAGTTTAAAAAATATTTCTGTATGCAAGCAAATATTCTTGTCAACAATTTATTAGATTGTTGTTGTTGTTGTTGTTTCGAATGTCCGTAATGAGTAGGTTTATTCTTTTGTGCGCCCTAAAAAGGACATTAAGTGGCGGGTTGCAGTAGCTTTCCTCACATCTCAAGCATACTGATGAAGGTGGACCGGGGTCCTCCAAGTGGTTGTGCTATGCTGGGCTTCATCTGCGTGTCGCTCACTACTATGGGTATCACATCGATCCTTCACCTCGTTAGCCAGGCTACCATGAAAACAGGACATTTCCAGTGAGGACTACGAGGAAGCCGAGGTGAGGGTCTTGGCCAGAATATTTTGCCTGACCCTGACTAACATGTCTGATCAGTATATTTTGCCTGACCCTGACTAACATGTCTGATCAGAATATTTTGCCTGATCCTGACTAACATGTCTGATCAGTATATTTTGCCTGACCAGACGTTAGTCTTCCTCCCCTTATTATACAGTATTAAAATACAATATTATCATTATTATTATATAAATAAGGATACATGGTGAACACAGACTTGGGAGATATTTGATATTCATATGAATGTAATTGTCTGAAAGGAACGAAAACATGAAACGCCTGTTAATCCGCTGCCCAGGCAGAAACTTTTGAAAAATAATGAAATTCTCTCCCAATATGCAACCTACCTCCCCCCAGGCCTAGTAAGCCACAGGAAGTAATATCGCATAAAGAACGTACGACAGATAACCTTTGGCTATCCAGCAATAGGAATATGCCTGCATGTATGAATACCAGGATTCTAAGTCTGCTAAGTATAATACTTTCTAAGGTTATTATACTCCCTGTAAAAAATTGATGTATTGTTTCTTTTAGTCTTTTGCGCTTGCATGCTAGTAGTTTATATTGGGGATTCACTTTTAAAATAATCAGGGTCATACAGATCACGTGGGAATATTGAAATGAGCTTAGTGATGAATAATTTTACGAGAATATTATAATGAATGCCTGTATGATATATGTTTGGTTTACTAATCCAGCGTACCAGGTTCAGATCATATCAGACTTGGTTTGATAGACTGGACATGTCATGGTATGACTGCTTTTCCAATTCACTCCAGCTGTAAATTGGTACTTGGCAAAGTTCGGTAAAAGTGTGGAGTGTGGTGGGAGCTATGAAGTTTGTGCTATGTTGGTGGCACTTTCAGCAATGAAAGGGACTTAGTACAGATGGGAGCGCCCAGGTGCTTTGAAATCAGTTCTATGAGCAAACTTATGGTCATTTCCATAGTTGCTTCACCCGAGTTGTGCATGGATGTAAACAGAATAGGCCCACTAACCATCCAAGTATGTCATTTTTTATTAAAAAAAATAATTTTTTTTTTTTGGGTGTTGGCCTTATTTCTCTATTCCCCAATGTGGTTGTGCGTTGCACTTTGGTTTTTATTTTACGCCTGTCGGCCCAGTGCGTCGGACTTCAGCATGCATTTTATGTAATGGCCTGCTTCCTCCTACATTTTCAAAGGGCTTGCTTCCCCGGGGTAACGGCCGGTACTGTGATGGGGATTGAACCCAGCACCTTTGGACTGTGAGTCGTGCCACTTAACCACTAGGCCACGCCGTCCCCAAGTATGTCATTAAAGGCTACTAAATGGGTTGCGCATTTGGCTAGCAACCTCTTACAAAACCATTGCCAATGTAACTGTACTTTCAGTGCTTGGATGTAGGCGTACTGTAATGGGGCTAGCTGTAGTTGTGAACAAAATACATACTAGATGCCAATTTTCATCAAAGTGAACTTTAATTTATGTTTTTCGTGCCACCAATCCCTTGTTTTAAACGAACTGGAAAGAGTTAAGTAAGCCAATTCATGAGAATGACAGGACTAGGATATGTTTCCTGTGACTTTGCCTGCGAGAGGCAAACAATCTAACCACTCTTCTACTCGTGTGTGTATGTGTGTCTATACTGCTACAACTAGGCATCTGTATGCTAAATTGTTACCACATACCTATATGTATATGCTATGTTGTGACTACATATTCATTCATATCTTCAGGACCGAACACATTCAATGAGAATGAAACAATAGCCAAGTATGAGATCATGGATGGTGCACCAGTCAGAGGTATGTAGGCATAATTTTGTTTAGGCTCACATTTAAAAGGATACTATGGGGGACGGCATAGGCTAGTGGTTAAGTGACACGGCTCACATTCCGAAGGTGCTGGGTTTACTCCCCAATCACATCACCGGCCGTTACCCTGGGGAAGCAAACCCTTTGAAAATGCAGGAGAAAGCAGACCCTTACATAAAATGCATGCAGAAGTCGGATGTACTGGGCCAACAGGCGCAAAATAAAAACATAGTGCAATGCACACCACCTTAGGAAATAGAGAAATAAGGATACTATAAGTTTTTTAGTTCATGCTCTCTAGAACAAGAATGTTAGGGGTTGAAAGATGCAGTGAATGAGATTACAGCAATCAGCGATTCATAACCGACTGCGTCTCATAGCTGACTGCATCTAGATCAGCTACGTGTAGCTGACTGCGTCAGAGCCAGTGACTCATAGCTGTTCAAGACTCTATTTTTCCTCTAAGGGGTTACCTTGGAATCGCACTACATTTATACAGACTGGCTGAAAGAATAGGGATTGAAGAGGAAAGACAAACTCATTATGCTTCACTAAAACCGCATGTGTTAGACCTCAAGGCACAGATATCACAGTCTCCCTGTAAACTGCGACACAACATGAAACGTCTTTTCCAGGAATAAGAAGAAAAAGGGTGTCCAACAAACAACCCATGGAGCAGACTGAGGCACTATAAGGCATTCAATCTGGTCTGTCAATGACTTTAAAAAAAATTAATTCCAAGCAGAATATTACTACAGGGATAACTCCAATGGTTTTGTAAATATATATTGTACTTTGTTTTGCGCATTATGGCCCAGTAAATCTGACTTCAGTCCGCATTTTTTAAAATGGACTTACTTCTCCTACAGAATCCGAACATATGCATGTTTGATGCTAAACACTTTTGCTGCATTGCCTGTGTAAGGGCTTATCTGGCTTGAATATATTTTCTTACTTGATTACAGTTTCTTATGAGCATACATTTTCTTGTAAGAATTCATTTACTTGTCTGAATATATTTCCTTATCGGAATACATTTTCTATTGTCTACACATGTTTTCTTTTGTCTACAAATGTTTCTTTACTGAATACATTTTCTAGTCTGCATACATTTTTTGTTTAGATGTATTTTCTTGCATGTCTGAAAGCATTTTCTTGTCTGTATACATTTTCTTGTTTGTATACATTTTCTTGTCTGAATATATTTTCTTGCCTGCATTCATTTTCTTGTATATAAACACTTTCTTGCCTGAATACACTTTCTTGTCTGAATACATTTCTTGTGTGTATACACTTTCTTGTATGAATACATTTTCTTTTGTGCATACTTTTTTTGTCTGAATACATTTTCTTGTCTGAATACATTTTCTTGTCTGCATACATTTTCTTGTCTGCATATATTTTCTTTTCCTTAACGTGTTCTGACTGGTATAGGTTATCATTTGTTTCCACAATTTGCTTTCTTGGCCCTAATACTGTCAAGATATTAGGAAATATTTTTTTAGTCAGAGTGGAGAATGCTTGGAATGCATTGCCACGGAAGGTAGTGGAGGCAGTGATATTTAATGCATTTAAGAATATATTGGATGCGCATAGCTTTTAGAGCAAGGTGATATAAATGAAACTGGTTGTATACACGACTCTGCAGAGTCTTTTAAACCAGTATAAAGACGTTAAGTTAAGTCTGTTGTGTTTTCTTGTTCCTAGTGCTCCTTGCTCTGTCCCTAGAACTGCCATACTCCTCGTGCTGAATATCAATTCTGTTGTTCACTTTTCTCCATACTTACTTAGTCGCTCCTCTTCTACCGTGAGGTGTAGAGGTTTGCCAAAGAGAACGCCACACTGCTCTATCCGCCGTCTTTTTCCTGGCCTCTTTTTAATCCAGCCTTGTATCACTTAGGGACTGTCATATGTTGTCTTCGCAACGTACTTTGGGACGTCCTCGGAGTCTGCGTCCTTGACTTTTGATCTCCCATGACCGCTTTGGTATCCGATCTTCATCCATTCTACAGACATGGCCAAACCACTGTAGTTGGGACTGCTCCACTCGTGTCTGCAGGGGTTGAACTTTAAGATTGCTACGTATTGTCTGGTTGCGGATCTTGTCCCTTTTCGTCACCTGAACCGCCTTTCTTAGGTACCTCATTTCTGAAGTTTGTAATTGCCTTTCTTGGGTAGAAGTCATTGCCCATGACTCACATCCATATGTCAGGACAGGCACATAGGTCGAGCAGTATACATCCATCTTTGTTTTCCTGCTTATTTCTCTTCTGCTGAGGAAACCTCTGTTTATTGCATGGAACAGTCTACCTGCTGCTACCCTTCGTGCAGTTAACTCCTCTTTGATTCCTCCCCTGCTGTCTATTACCACTCCTAGATATTTAAAGTTGCTGACCTGCTCTAGTGCTCGTGTTCCCAGGGTTATCTGATGTTTCTTTTCATCTCTGGCGATCACCATGGTTTTTGTTTTCTCCATACCATTATGTAAATATTTCCAGTGCCTTCTACCTTGGTTGTGATACTCTCTTTTCCCATAAACTTTACCTGTTATCACAGTGTGCGATATGACTGCATTCTGTTAATTAATTATCTAGATCTCAATTAATACTTTAACAACAAAAGAAACCAAGGATGTTATTTCTATTAGTAGTCACACATCCAGATGAAAAAGAATGTGTGTACTTTTTCTAAGCAGAAAGGAAAACTAACATTTTGTGTATTTTCTTTGCAGGGGAGTCCATACCTATAAGGCTGTTCCTGAGTGGATACGAACTGACACCCACCATGAGGGACATTAACAAAAAGTTCTCTGTGAAATATTATCTGAACCTGGTCTTGGTGGATGAAGAAGAGCGACGCTACTTCAAGCAACAGGTTTGTTAATCTTGTTTGGACTTGGCTCGTTCCCAATCTCCCGCCACTAAGCCTCGAAATGGCTTTGCAAGTAGCAGAGTGTAATCCAGAGAACGGAATGCGTTGTGTCGTAGTTTACATCTTGACTGCCGTATTGGCACCTTTCGATCCAACACATCCTTCAGCAGGCCATTTTGAGTACAGGGTTACCTTCCCTCTTCGATCCCTTCTACATAGCTAGTCTGCTCTGTTGCAGCATGTTATTCAGGGTTTTCGCTTAGATTTTAAGATTCACTGATTGTTGAGAATGGGGGAGTCAAGTTTCTGCAACAGATCAGTTTAGATTGTTTATTTAGATACAATAATTACGTTTATGGTCGAAGTGATACTCATAGTCATTACAGCAAACATCGGTAATCCATCCGTTGTCGGCGATTTAAAAAAAATGTTTCAACCAACGGAGGCTGAAGGCGGGAAAGTCTAAGTGTGCTGTTTTTTGTAAACCATCACCTCATTTCTTTTAAAATCTCAGAAACTAACACATACACAATCAAAACAATAACACCAACAAATTCTTTATTCATTTATTTCTCTACTCACAAACAAATCATATCAATAGACCATCAAATGAAAATATTACAGTCTCTGAAAGTAACAACCATAGTTAAACAACATGACGGGATCAAGATGCTGAGCAGCGCATGAGCTGCAGCGGTCAGCGACCCATAGCTGACTACTAGCATCAGGGCCAGCGAACTAGAACTCCCAAGACCCTTCTACACCTCCACGTGGTGATCCTGGATAACAGGCTACAACAGAGCAGACTGGCAAGGAGAAGGGATCGAAGAGGGAATGCTAACCCGGTACTAAAAAAATGCTTGCTGAAGTCAGATGTGTTGGACCGAAAGGTGCAAGTATCGCAGTTAAGCTGTAAACTACGACACAACGCATTCCGTTCTCTGGTCTACATTCTGCTACTTAAAACCTTTCAGGGTTTGGTAGCGGGAGATTGAGAACAAGCGAAGCCAAACATCATGACGTCCTGAGAAATAATGCAACTGCAGGGGAATGAAAGACAGTCAATAATATCAATAGTAAATGACACTAGGTACAAGATGTTGTGGAAATCCATAATCGCTTGTACCAATCAACATGTCACATATTGATGATGTTTTATTTTTACCTTCTGTGTCCTCATATTTTTTAGATCTATTGCTTGGTCTTAATATAACTTAACATCTTTATACTGGTTTATAAGACCCTGCAGAGCCTGTATACAACCAGTTTCTTTTACATTCACTTGGTCTATAAATAACTATGCGCATCCAATCTATTCTTAAATGCATTAATTGATCCTGCCTCTACAATTTCCTATGCATTTCAAGTATTCACCACTGTCTGATTAAAAAAATATTTCTTGGTATCTAATCTGGACCTTTCTTTAATTAATTTCTGACTGTGACCTCTTGTTTTTAACTTAACTTAATGTTTTTATTCTGGTTTAGAAGACCATGCAGAGTCTTGTAGACGGATGTATTTAAAAAAAAATTATTATAGTCTAATTTATAATGTAAATGTATTTACTAGATTCAAGAAAACAGAACATATTGAAAGTAACTAAAGGTTTGTGTGTGGCTGGAATCTTGATATTCAATCAGGCAGATCATTGTCTGATGTCAACTATCCTCTTGTTCTGCGAATCCATTCTAGAAAGTGCCGTCTCGTATTTTCCTTGGCTTGTCTTTTGGACTCGCATTTAACTATTATTAGTAGGTTTCTTGTGGCTTGCTAGGCCTGGGGAAGGTGCATCTCTGGGCTGTCCAATCTCCAGGATTTTCCCTATTGAAGATTTAGTCTATGCAGCAGTATAGGACCTGTGCTCTGCCTTTGGCCGTGCTGGTAACTGATAAGCTGTCATTGAGTGCATGGCTGCTTATAACTGCTGACTTAAACGAGTCATTCTTTAAAAAAAACATCCCATTACAGTCCGGCCTAATTTAGGAGATGCGTGTCTTACAACCCTAGGAAATAGTCACAACTTCTTTTGTCAAATTGTTTTTTTACCAGGTTAAAATGAAACAAATTGTGTGGGGGAATGGCATGGTTAGGTGACATGGCTCACAACCGAAGGTGCTGGGTTTGCTCCCCAATCACAGCACTGGCCATTACCCCGGGGAAGCAAACCCTTCAAAAATGCAGGAGGAAGCAAACCCTTAAATAAAATGCATGCCGAAGTCAGATGCACCGGGCAGACAGGCGCAAAATAATAAAAACATAGTACAATGCACACTGCCTTGGGGAATAGAGAAATAAGGCGAACGCAAAAAAGACCAATAACAAATTGAGATAAAAATTGTGATCAATAGATCTTCTACGTTCGTCCTAAAAAAGGACATTGTGAAATTGTGTTGTTGTAGACCACAGCAAAGTTGCTATTTCTGCGAATTTTGACCAGACACATCTGATTTCAACTGACGTTTTTGGGTAACACTTTAAAATAGTGGCCGCAGACACAGGCTGCACTCATTTAGTCTTGTTAAAAAAGTTGTGGTTGAAGAGGGAAGGATTACCAAGTCCCAAAAATTCAATGCCGGAACCGGATTGTCTGTCCGAAAGGCACAGATATCGTAGTCTTGTTGTAAACTACAACACAACATTCTCTTCAGGATGGAACGCCGAAAACATAAAAACTGTTTATTATGTTTTTTTTTTTTTACATGATACTGATTATTATACTTTTGATATTTTCAGGAGATAACCATTTTTAGGCGGGCAGACAAAGTACGAAAGAATTACCAAGCTGCTCTTTCCCATCACAATCCATCATTACTATCTGATGGCAGTGGCAACAGCAAAACACAGACCCTCCAGCAGCAGCTACCAGATGGCAAGGAACAGGATGATGTTGAACAGAATGAAGACGAGGATGGAAAAGACCAAGAAAAAAGTTAACATGTTTGTTTTGGAATTTTGTTTTGATATGTATGCTCAAGTGGGTGACATTTGATTTGTTTGTTGTGGGCGGGAATGTGGGTGAACTATAGTCATAATGTCTGTGTACGTCTATCTTTACTGTTGTTTCAATCAGATAAGCTTGGTAGTAATAAGTCTTGTTTGATGTTGATGTTAGGCATATTTGATGCATATATAAATTTGTCTGCAAAATACAGTACAATACTTCCACATTTAGTCGCAGAATTGTATTCATGAAATATTCCTGGCAGATTGGCTTGGCTTGGCTTCGTTCATTCTCAATCTCCCACTACCAAACACTGAAAGGGCTTAAGTAGCAGAATGTAGTCCAGAGAACGGAATGCGTTGTGTCGTAGTTTACAGCTTGACAGCGATATTTGCACCTTTCGGTCCAATACATCAGACTTCAGCAATCATTTTTTGAGTACCGGGTTAGCATTCCCTCTTCGATCCCTTCTTCTTAGCCAGTCTGCCCTGCTGCAGCCTCTTATCCAGGATCACCGCGTGGAGGTGTAGAAGGGTCTTGGCAGCTTTGGTTCACTGGCCCTGACGCTAGCAGTCAGCTATGAGTTGCTAACCACTGCAGCTCATGTGCTGCTCAGCATCTTGATCCCTGGCAGATTGATAATAACTTACTTAGTCGTTCCTCTTCTACCGTGAGGTGTAGAGGTTTGCCAGAGAGAACACCATACTGTTCTATCCGCCGTCTTTTTCTTGACCCATGTTCAATCCAGCCTTTGTCACTTAGGGACTGTTGTATGTTGTCTTCCCAACGTACTTTCAGACGTTCTGGGGGTTTGTGTCCTTGACATTTTATCTCCCATGACTGTCTTGGTATCCGATCTTCTTCCATCCTACAGATATGGCCAAACCACTGTAGTTGGGACTGCTCCACTCGTGTCTGCAGGTGATGGACTTTGAGATTGCTAGGTATTGTCTAGTTACGGATCTTGTCCCTTTTCATCACCTGAACCGCCTTTCTTAGACACCTTATTTCTGAAATTTGTATTTGTCTTCCTTTGGTTATGGTCATTGCCCATGACTTGTATCCATACCTGGCAGAGTGATCTAAAGGAAAAATGTTCAAAACTCTAATAGCTTTAGGATCTTTCTATACCGATACAATTATGATCAAGTTGGGCATGTGCACAAAAGGGACAACGAACAGCGCAAATTTGAATAACTAATCTAAATGTCAAGAGTAAACAAAAAAATATAATGTCTTTAACTTAAGGTGATCAAAATTGACCTTTAATGGTGTCATTTCAGGTGCTACAGCTACTTTCTAATTGGTTGCCGGATATCATGCAAACTAATTATAGTTGAGTGCCAGGAGGTTTTCCAGGCCAGATATTTGTCTGAAACTCTTTATTATAATGGATATACTGGACTGTTATTGCTGCACAAGGAAGGGCTAGTGAATGTATTTACATCTTGCATATCTTCTTCTTTGTTTTACATTCTCACTCCGGCTACCAAGTCCTGAAAAGGGCTTTGCAAGCAGCAGGATTTAGTCCAGAGAACAGAATGTGCTGTCGTAGTTTACAGCTTGACAGTGATATCTGCACCTTTTGGTCCAACACATCCAATTTCAGCTAGGCATTTTTGGGTTATCCTTTTTTTCTTAGATTCCTCCTCCTTAGCCAGTCTGCCCAGTTGCAGCCTGTAATCCAGAGTCACCACTTAGAGGTGGAGAAGGGCCTTGGCAGCTTTGAGTTGCTGGCCCTGATGCTAGCAGTCAGCTTTGGGTCGCAGCCCATTCACTGCTCAGCATCTTGATACCACATCTTGCATATGACAAAACCCGTAACAGAAAATGGCAAAGTCTCCAGGGACGCTTAGAATTTGAATTTGTTATGACTTTTAAAAACCTGAAGGGTTTGAAAAGTCAAACCAGAAGTCTGGTTTTATCCAGTTTATGGGGAACAGAGAAATGGAAACACTGCTGTGGCTTTTGTCTTAAATGGGGCTCAGAGCGGATCAAAGGAGATGACTGACAGCATGTCGTACGAGGTTACTGACAGTACAGTATAACCACCTCTAGGATATACGATTATCCGACTTATCGCATAATTCATCCTGCCATTCACACATGCCAAGAGCCTATCAAGCGTGGGTTTGAAAGAAGTCTCCAGAAACAGTACCAAATATGATATATGAATGAAAGAGTGGACATCTCGTTCTCCTGATTATCAGGAGGAGAAGATACTAAATAGAAAGGTTAGGAATGCCAAATAAGTCTGATTTGGCTCATGGATATTAGTTGAATCACTTGTAGATTTTAGCAGTCACTAAAGATAATTAGATGAATCTTCTTCTTGGAATTCTTCATTAATTTTTACACCATCAAAGTTCCTGTGATGAACTTGATCATTGTCTGGAGTTCCTCATTAGCTCTCTACAACTTTGAGTTTAGTGTTGAGTCATATGGCCATACAGAGGGCAGTCCTGTTAAACATGCAGTGCAGTTTGTTCGATCAATCTACACATGCACAATGGTGAAGCAGACGGACGAAGTACTGAATATGATCAAAATGGACCTTTTTTTAGTCATATAATCTTCTATTAGCTGTGTACAGATGGGATGCCGGAAAATATATGATTATACCGACCTGTTGTTTGTCCAAAATATAGACCCTTTCAGTGTACAGTGCTGCTCAAGAATTTAAGCCTGAATGTATGCTATTTTTGTATGGCTACATACCATGACCAAAGCACACATGATGCAAAGACCTTGTCCAACATAAAGAGATTGGGAAAGAAGTGGTCAGAACTGGAACAATTGTCCCAAAAACAGGGGTTTGGCGCGCATTTGTTGAAGGCACATGCTCTACTGGAAGTGAATTTTGATAGATTGATTGATAGATTGATTGCAATATACCCTGACATAACCAAATGGATTATGTCTGTGATGGAAAGCTGCACATCTTTGCCAGAAAAGTAGGACCTTGTATCGTGCTGCTTACTCAATTATGTTCTGTGCAACAACTGTGAGCAAATTGTTATATAACCAGGCAGAAAAAGATGTTTAGGTCATTTGTAAAAGAATAGAATATGAGAGGCTAGAAAGAGGTGTTAGATCATTTGTAAAAAATTAGAATATGAGAGGTTAGAAAGAGATGTTAAGGTAATTTTTGTAAAAGAATAGAATATGAGAGGTTAGAAAGAGATGTTTAGATAATTTTTGTAAAAGAATAGAATATGAGAGGTTAGAAAGGATGAACAAAACAAAAAGAAGTAAATGAAGGATTTTTTACTAAAGAAAAGAGCAGATAGTTTCAAAAGAAGCCTGTTTTCAAGCATTTGCAATTATAATTATTAATATTTTCGCTTCAATGTAAAGCATAGATTTGAACTGCAGCTAGTCCCTTTACAGGAAACCTGTATCTGAGCTTGTTTTTTTGCATGAAGAGTTTGCCAGTCACAAGCACAACCATCTATAGTCGCTTTGTATGAATTGCTTGGAAGTTGACAATGGTTCTTCTTCTTCTGCGTTCGTTCTCAATCTCCAGCTACCACGCCCTGAACAGGGCTTTGCAAGTAGCAGGATGTAGTCCGGAGAGCGGAATGTTTTGTGTCTCGCAGATATTTGCACCTTTCGATCCGACACATTTGTCTTCTGCAGATTTGAGATACAATTAAGATATAAAGATCTTAAGACACATAATTCAACTATTTATGACATAAAGTATTCATAATAGAATCAAATATTAGTATGAAGTGTTGAATGTCAATAATGTGGGGGGACACGGGGAATACCATATGATAGGTTATTTTTTTTACTCACTACTCATGTTGAAATTGTTGCTTTATCCCCTCTAAAGCATTACCACGTTTCCGTCATCTGAATTAGCATATTGAATGTTCACATGAAATCCAGATGTACGACCATTCACCTGATCAAATAATGTCATTTCTCAAAATTAGTTCTAATTACATTGCACAGAATGCCACAACAACAGAAAACATAAATATCCACATAATGAATGAACTTCTTTATTAAATAAAAGCTGCATATATGCCAGATCTCTAGACACGTTTTAGGTTATTTCGAAGTCCGAAATGTAACTTCTTCTTCTTCTGCGTTAATTCTCAATCTCTGCCTACCAAGCCCTGAACAGGACTTTACAAGTAGCAGGATGTAGTCTGGAGAACGGAATGCGCTGTGTCGCTAGTTTACAGCTTGGCTGCAATATTTGCACCTTTCGGTCCGACACATCTGTCTTCGGCAGGGCCCGAAATGTAACTAAATGACAGAATGAAACACACGTGACATGACGATTGGACCAACCAATGTTTTGCTCATGGCCGATCAAGATTGAATGGGACTGTAAAAGATTAAATCTTGAAAATATAACTTATGATACAGAAGTTCAAATCATATTCACCTTATTTAAGCACCTTTGTAAACATAAAACGCACTGGCAATATTTATGTACATTGCATCATGATCTTTGTCATTGTCAAGGTTATATAAGATGTAGGAGCTAAGAGAGTTGTCCTAATTTCATTTTCGGTTATGTCATTTTTGTAAATATTTGAATGAATGACGATGATGATGAAATAATTCCTTTAGCTGTGAGCTGGTGGCTCTTGACGGCCCGATGCATCCCGGACAAAAGCCTTGTCTTCCTCAGTTGGAGTTCATATAAAGTCTGTTGTCTTAGAGCATTATGAAATAAAAGGAGAGTGTATGAATGCATCTTTTGAGTATATCCTCGAAGAGAGGCAGTTCAGTCTGTTTCCCAGGATTGTCGTGTCCCTGCCATGGATGTAGCACATACATCTGAGTCAGCCATCTCATTGCTCATTCAGTCATGCCAGCCCATCTGTAAGGATGGTATCCCTGTCCCTGCCACCAGTTAGATACTGAACTTAATGATTTAAGAGCAGTACTCTGTCAACTATGCCAGCAGGCCGCACCAAAAAGGGTAGTGGTGCAGTGGGTTCCATCTCACTGCAACATCCAAGGCAACGAGGAGGCAGACAGACTGGCAAAAGAAGGTGCAAAACTACCACAACCAGATACTAGTATGACATACGAAGAGTCAAAACGGCTTATTAGAGCTAGATACATGACCAAATGGGAAACCGAACATACTGGCTACACCAAAAACGATGCCTATTACCAGTTGAACAGAAGAGAGCAGGTCGTGGTCTTCAGACTTCGCACTGGCCACAATAGACTGAGGTACCACCTATTCAACAAATTAAAGATAGGTGGCACCGACGAATGCCCGTGTGGTACCGGGAAAATGACCGCTGAGCATTTGCTGCAAAACTGCCCGACATACGAGGACCAGAGAGAGCAGATGTGGCCATCACCAGTGGCAACACTAGACAAGCTCTACGGCAGTGTCGACAGCCTCAGGATGACGGCTGCTTTTTTCGAAAAAATTAATGTTACTGTCTGATTGCGTACGATGAAGAAGAAGAAGATCGCCACAAAAGGGCATAGGTGCAATGTTTGCTGGATCTCATCATCCATGGGGATAATTGATAGAGAACAAGCAAGCAAAGAATGAGACAAGAATGCATTCAACACATGGAGTGGGGGTGGATTTGAGCAGCCCAGAGCGTATACCACTCAAAGGTGGGTCCACCTGTTCCTAAGCCCCTTAGTCTGGCTCTTCCCCAAGGGCCTGTCCAGGTTTGGTGATCCTGCCATTTATCATAATCCCACCATATTAGCCTCCAGGATCTTTGGGGCACACTTGCTCATATTAGCCCCCATGATCTTTGGGGCACGAATGCTCTCCAACTTTGGCAAGGTAGGCTCACATGGGGAAAGTTGTTCTTTAGTAAATTGTATGAGTGGGTAGAGGTAGTCCCACAGCCAAAACTGTACATCTTCGATTTTTCGGAGGTGGAGTGACCAGTTTCTGTTCGAGCTGCCTTGCCGTGCCCAAGTACATTTACAACAGTGTAGATGTGGAAGAGGAGACTAACGTCTAGTCAGGCAAAACGTGCTGACCAGACTATGTTAGTCTGCGCCATGTCAAACATACTGATTAAGACCCCACATAACTTTCAAGCAGTTCTCCCTGGTTTCATGGCAGTCTGGTTAACAGTGTGGGGATTGGCACTGTGATCCTCATAGTGGTGAGCTTACTGGGGAGTCTCACATTGCACTACAGCCAGGAGAACCTCAGTTGACCGTCTCAAGTATACCTTGGTATGTGAGAAGAGCCACAATAACCCATCACCAAAGAAAGTTGTCACAAGTAACTAACTTAAGTATGAATGGCATTAGCAACAAAAATATATAAATGCATTGAGACCTGGGATTCAGTCCCTTTGCAGCGAGAGACAAGTGCTCCAACGAGGAAAAATCAGGAGTCCGTGGCTCTAAGTCTCATAGTGGTTCCATCACTATTCTGGCAACTGAATTGCTGATTCCAGGCTGTATCGGCTAATGCTGGTCCCCTGGATCAATTAGTTACGTGGAGAGGGGAAGGGGGGGGGGCTGCTGTACGGGCAACAGCTTGTTCTCTATAGAAGGATGCCCACGTTTATGACATTGAGAAGCCTTCCAGTTCCACCCTGCTGTGTCAACACAAGTGCATCAACAGTTATTTTGTTGTTGTGTTTTTCCCCCCCAAGTCAACTCATCCTATAGTCGGTCATGACTGAAAGGGACTACTACTACATAGTCTTTTAGTTTATATCAGTGTATTATTTAGCCTTGTTGTCGCGTGTTTCAGTTCACATAGAAATGTAGCCTGTACAGTGCATAGATGACCGCAGTAGTTAGTGCACTGGCTGGTCAGTTGAGCAATCTAGGTTCAATCCCCAATTGATGTGGAATCTTTTTTATATTGCAGTTGACTTCGGGGTTGACCCAACCTAAACAAATTTGTACCAGAGCAGGTGTGGGAAGTAGAGTAGGCCAGAGTGATACTCACCACATCACCCCTAGTGTGCCATTGGTCAAGAAAATATGGACCTAGCACCATACTCCCAATATTCCACGCGGCGTGTAAACAGGATATTTCCTTTTTTTTTAAACGATGGAAGGGGCAAGTAGTCTTTATTCCTTAGCCTTATAAATTCTCTGATTGAACTTCAGCAAGGGAAGTAAATGCAGTAGTGATTAGCTTTTTTATTAGTTATTTAGCTGCTTATTTTATGGCCTTTTGCACATTTCAGTATGAGATGCCTCCGGCTGCTCTCAACTTTGCAAAGTCTTTCAAATGGTAATGAAATTATCGAGTTAAAAATGTTAAGTTAGAAAATATAAGTTTATGCATATCGCTCATTTATTATTCTTCAGCATTCGTCCTGGAAAAGGATGTTACAACGTTGTATCGCAGTTTACAACTAGGCTGCGATATATGCACTTTTCTGCCCGACACATCCGGTTTCAGCACATCATATTTGGGACCGAGCTTGTCTTCCCTCTTCAGTCTCTATTCTCTTAGCCAGGCTGCATGGGTGCAGACTGTTTCCAGGGTTATCCAATAGGTTTGGGGGAATGTAGTATGACCAGGACTAAATCTTTATGTTCATAACAAATAGAACAGGAAACTAAGTACCAAATAATGTTCCAGATATTCACAAAGTGTTGTCACAGAGTGAAAGTCCAAGCCACCCATCCACATAGTGACAGACGCACTATGATTAATCTGGTTTTCCTGAAACCCACAGGAGGCAGTGGAGGTAATCCAGCCAAATTATGATGATGGATGTGCAGGAACCAAAGATAAAAGTAACAAAAATGTCATTAATGGCAAGGACAACTGAATAACTAGTCGATCATTGCTGGTAATCCATTTAACTTAACGCCTTTGTACTAGTTTAGAAGACAGCAGTCTGTATACAACCAGTTTCTTTTACATTTCCTTGCTCTAAAAACTATGCGCTTCCAATATATTGAATGCATTAATTGTCTCTGCCTCCTTGTGCCATCTTGACTATGAAATGTCACATGATATAAGAATGGCAAGTATCACAAACAAGGTAATCAGCTTTACAGTAGAAATCTGTCAAATCTAGACAATCGCTTTGTTCATATCAAATGTCAACAGGAAAATAATGACATGCATTAACCCAGCTTGCCTCAAGATAACCAAATATAACAGCAACTGGTAATAACACGCTTCTATCCATCCTAGACACCTTGTACCTTTATTTAAAGGTTAAATAATATTCAGTTTATAACTTAATAAGAAATAACAATAAATTGATTTTCTACCATCTTTAGCGGAGTATACAAAAAGGCACCACCATCTTGGTCGCTATGTGACGTCACTTTTTTTGCTCTTATATGTGTGCTATGAGTATCACAATGACAGCACCATTAACTTTTTGAATATTCATAACTTTGGTAACTCACTTTCTAGCAAGGACCACAAAAGCAGTTAATAGTATTAAAAGTAATGTGTTTTTGTCATTCAGTTACTGCAGAGGTTGGTTAGTTTTTTTTTAGATTATCTTCATTTGTATGTAGTTGTTGTTACATTCAAAACCAATGTCATTTCCTCCATCCCTATATTGTTTTTGATAGAGTAAGTGTAATTGTTTATACTTTTATTTGATATATTTTCATCTATTATTTGTGATTTTAATTGACTTTACATGTAATGTGCTTTTTTTTTTTTTTTTGGCGTTCGCCTTATTTTCTCTAATCCCCAAAGCGGTGTGTGTTGCACTGTGGTTTCTATTTTGCACCTGTCGGCCCAGTGCATCCGACTTCAGCATGCATTTTATGTAAGAGTCTGCTTCCTCCTGTATTTTCTAAGAGTTTGCTTCCCTGGGGTAACGGCCGGTGCTGTGATGGGGATCGAACCCAGCACCTTCGGATTGTGAGCCGTGCCACTTAACCACTAGGCCACGCCGTCCCCTTAATGTGCATTTAAATTGTGTAACTTTCTTTTCTTTCTTTGTGAGCAGGTGTATAAGAACTATTTGCTTTTAGTCTTGTTAAGACGTTGTTAGTGTCTGTTGAGCTGTCCTATGTTTTTGAACTTCAGTCATTGGTTATGTTTTTTGAACTTCAGTCATTTGTAATGTTTTTGAACTTCAGCCATTGGTTATGTTTTTGAACTTTAGCTGCTTCTTCATCGATCAACTGATGCTATACTTTTAGTCCGATGAGGTTCACAAAGGAGACTGCGTTTTAGGTCTTTGCTGGTCCCCCACAGCTTGTCGAGCATGGTCGCTCCACAGGCCATACTGCCTCTTTTTGGTCAGTATAAGTAGGGCATTCCTGCAGAATGTGTTCTGGTGTTTGCTTGGGTGCTCCACAATCGCACGTGGTGGTGTCTCTGAGACCCATTTTGTGGAGGTTGGGCTTTGAGTCTGCAATGTCCCGTTTTGAGTCACAAAATCTTTGTCTGCTCATCTCTGCCAAGTTTTCTATGCTGTCATTTTCTGACTTGTATTCCTTGTGCTGGTCTCTCTATTCCGTTTTCATGGATCGTTTGATGAGTGTCTTTGCTTCTTTATAGCTCTGTGGATGGTGAGTCTGCGTGCTGCCACTTCCTGCTTTTGCAAGCTCTGGTTTCTCATCTGGCCGGAACCTGCCATAGTAACTAGGTCTGTTTTTTGAGACAGCAATCCGATGTATTTTATTTGGTGTGAGAGTATCTTGCTTGGGGCTTGAGATGGCTTGGAGTACGCTAGAATGACCATTTTCCTTTTAGTTGTGTATTTTATGATAATAGCCTGAGTTGCTGCATGAACAGCTGTTTCTTCATCTCTGAAATTGGTACAGGTGGAACTCCAGCCATTAATTATGGTTTTGAACTTCATCCATTGGTTATGTTTTTGAACTTCAGCCATTGATTTTTTGTTTCAACTTCATCCATTGGTTATGTTTTTGAACTGCAGCCATTGATTTTTTGTTTCAACTTCATCCATTGGTTATGTTTTTGAACTGCAGCCATTGATTTTTTGTTTCAACTTCATCCATTGGTTATGTTTTTGAACTGCAGCCATTGATTTTTTGTTTCAACTTCATCCATTGGTTATATTTTTCCAACTTCATCCATTGGTTATATTTTTCCAACTTCATCCATTGGTTATATTTTTCTAACTTCAGTCATTGGTAATGTTTTTGATAGATGACCTGAAACTGATAGCTTTGACATCTCTTCACTTAGTCACTCTTCTACCTTTGCTGGGGTATTATGGATGAAAGACTCATCCCTCCTTTTTGACTTTCATGCAGGCCACTGTTGGGTAGAAATTTAGTTGACTTTAGAAATGTTGTCTGCACAGTGACTAGCAGCCTGCTCTTTTCAATTTTTAACTGCTAAGGGTTCTTGCACATGCACAATATGTATGTGGGACCTCTGAGTTTTGTCCATCTCTGAAGGACTAGCTGTTGATCTTACTTCCCTTGATACCAGGGGGTGTTTGAAAGTTAAGGATTTGAAATCCCTACTATTTCACGCTTTCACTTGTGTCTTGATAGGTGAGTGCCATATCTCTCAGCTGTAAGGACCCTCATTGATATAAATACTAATATTTGAAAGACAACAAAACCAGTCATCATAGGAGCATTTGACTATGTCTCTGACACCAAAAAATGACATCACACACAAAAATGGTACGAAACAAGTTATTGACTTAGAAAGACTGAAAATAGGGGCCAATAAGTGCTCACTAAAGCCTGTTGCTGTTGGCTTTGACTTATGAGCTGGAAAAATTGTAATTGAAAAGAGAATTGATGAATGAAATTATTAGTCAGTTATGATATTTTGGTTACGGTACATCAGAAGACACAACACCATTCTGTAAATAAAACTGGAAGGGTAACATCAAAAGATGGACAAGAGAAAGTCAGGTGTTCCCCATTGGTTTCACTCAATAGTTTGTTCTGAAATCTGTTGTAGCTGGAATATCATGTTATAAATTATATGTAGGTAAAATGATTGAGCATTTTTTATCCTTTCTTAATCCACCGTTGAATATACAGTTGTGTCTGCTTGAGTTAACATCCAGCCCCTGAATGATAAACCAACAGAAAAGCATTGGATGAACTAAAGGTCAAAAGAATGGTGGTGCTAAAGTAGACACCATCACAATATGGCATACCAGGAACGAAAGAGCAGACAAGTTAGCAAAAAAGGGAGCAACACAAGAACAAACAAATCACCTTCCAGGAAAAGGCCGTTATCCAAGCCATAAGTAATATCGACCAAATGAGGGACGACTATTACTACCTTGATCGAGCAGAGCAGATGATTCTATTCTGCATGAGAATAGGATATTTTATCCCTCGACAGTCCAACCTAATTGATTAGAATTGTTTCTTGAGACTCAAATTTTATGAATTATGCCGGACTGTAAAAGGTTAAGACAAGAATTTAATCAGTTTGACAGAACTGTAATGAATTATGACACGAATTGAATCAATTAGTCCGGACTGTAAAGGGTTATGACACGAATTGAATCAATTAGTCCGGACTGTAAAGGGTTAAGTCACAAATCTAATGAATTTAGATCGGACTGTAAAGGGTTAACAGATTGAATGACCACTTACATAGACTAAAATTGGCCCTATTACCCATGTGTATGTACAGACAAGCAGCACAGACAGTCGAAAATCCTACACGATTGTGACATGCTTAAGCAACTGCATTCTGAGCACTGGCCCACAGAGACAAACCTCCACACAAAGCTATTTGGGAGCCTTTATCTACACAACTGGACTTCATGTGTACACATTATAAAACATATGGCGAATGAGAAGACATCCAGATCCCAGGCTTCACATAGGATGTATATCATGCCAACATTTTGAAACGCCCACAAGATTGTTAGCGACACAAACTATTATGTAATAATATTTACTGTAACTTGCAACAGCAGAAATATGTCCTATATACTGATTGAGCCTGTATTCAATTTTATTGTGTAAGTGTATGATGGTGAGAGAGAGTGTTTTTAGTAATTGTAAAATGCATCAGACAGGAATAAATTGCTCTACCAATATTCCAGTGTTTTGTTAATGTAATATGATACCTGGAAGTTTAATACATTTTTTGTATAGGGATGTGCGGACACATTTAACAAGTTGAGTTTATTAATATTATCTTATTCTTCTTCATTGATCCTCAGATCAAGGTCCCAGTTCCTCTTACTAAGGTCACTGTAAGGCTTTTTTTTGTTCTCATCTGTCTCACAATAGTAAGCTTGCCATATGGACACCTGCCATCTAACCCAATCCTCTTTTTATTGTAAGATGACCCTTGAAGTCTATTATGTCCAGTGCTCATTCTGAAGACAATGCCTTGCTTTTCTATTAGTAAAATGTTCAGGTTTCAAATTAAAATGAGATGCCATCTTTTGAATGAATATATGTTAGATGTCAAATAATTATTGTCCCCCTTTTTCAATCCAGTTGGAGCATAAGGCCACCAATACAGTTGACCTTTTTTGAAAAGTCTGAGAGAAAGCACTTTGTATGCTTTCGCAGTGGTAGTTTCTATAGAAATTTGTTTTACACAGTAATGCTGCCACCCACATGCACAACTCTCTTTAGTCACCTTTTGCAACATGCATGGAGGTGCAGTGAGCCTATTCTTACCTCCTGAATAAGTGGCCCTGGGATCTACTCGAGGATGTGCATTTCATTGGCGGATTTAATATTTATGTTCTTAACTGGGCCAATGTAAGTTATTAAAAGGGTAAAGTCCTTTTTAGGGGGCACAAAAGGGTAAATGTACTCATTGTGGGCATTCAACATTAAAAGGGTAGATGTGTGGCCTAGGGGTTGTAAATAAAAATGTCCTGATCAGATTTAAAATAGGAAGGGATATCCTAAAAGACATACAAATTCATCATCTTCATGTAGCATGTCCTTTGCAGAACATTGCTCTCACACCAGTCGATCTGTAAGACTTGATCTCTGGCCAGAACTCCTACCTCTGTCGCTGTCAACTTCAGGACCTCTGTGAAGTTGTGTGTCCATCTTTTCCTCGGTCTGCCTCTGCCCTGCTTTCAAGGCACCATACTCTCCAGTATCGTTCTCTCCAGGCCATTATGGCGTTTGATGTGGTCCAAATATTTGTTTTCTGGGCAAGATAATGTTTACTAGCCAATTTTCCTTGATATCCAGCTGTTTTAGAATATCTGCATTTTTCCTTTTTGCTATCTGTGGTATTTTGAGCACTTTCCTGTAGCATTTTAATTCAAAAGATTCAATCTTTTTCTTCAGTGTTTGTGTGGTGGTCCACGTTTCACGTTACAACGTTGCCACTGGGAAGATGCAAGTCGTCATGGTTTTTATGTTCATCATTTTATTAGAGGTATGCCATAAGTTTCTCATTTTATTCAACCTCTGCATTGGGGATGGTGTGGGCTAGTGGTCAAGTGACACAGCTCACAATCCGATGGTGCTGGGTTCGCTCCCCAATCACAACACCGGTCGTTACCACAGGGAAGCAAACCCTTACATAAAATGCATGCTGAAGTCGGACGCACTAGGCAGACAGGCGCAAAATAAAAACATAGCACAACGCACACCGCATTGGGAAATTGAGAAATAAGGGAAAGGAGAGAAAAAACAATTTTATTAGAGTTCTGCCAAAAGTTTACCATTTAATTCAACCTCCGCAATGCCATAGCCATTCTCCTTCTGCCTTCATTCACACAATTTCCATTGTTGCTTATCACTGAGTCGAGGTACTCAAAACTTGTGACTTTCTCAATCTCCTGTTGTTCTAGAATAACTTTAGGTTTGGTTTTTGTTCTAATTATCTTAGTTTTACTTATATTCAGGTATAGATTTTGGTCTTCACATACAAATTAGGCAAATCAAATACTTTGGACATATAAAGAGACGCTGCTGAAAACAATACTGGAGGGAGACGTTGAGGGCAGATGGGCAAGAGGAAGACAGCCCTATAATGTGTTTGGATTATTGAACACTTAAACAGGCTGAAAATCCAGCTCAGTGAATGAGCTGACAGCAGCCAGCGACTCATAGCTGGCTGATTGAATCTCGGTCAGTGAACCACAGCCAACCAAGACCCTATTCTGCCTTCAAGTGGCAGCCCTGGAAACAGACTGCACTAGTGTAGTCTGACTAAGAGATTAGGGGTTGAGGATCTGCCAAAGACGGATGTGTTGGACCGAAAGGTGCAAATATCGCAGTCAAACTGTAGCGATACAACGCATGCCGTTCTCCGGACTACATCCTGCTACTTGCAAAACTCTGTTCAGGGCTTGGTAGCGGGAGATTGAGAACGAATGAAGAAGAAGAAGGGGTTGAGGAGAGAAGGCAAACACAGTTCCCAAAAATGCTGTGCATCAGATATCCTTTTCAGGATGAAGGAGAAGCTATTTCTCTTTAAATGTCTACAAACTCAAGACAGTTTATCTATCGATTCGGGCAAACCTAATATTTGCTAAGATTACAATTACCAAAACTATACGCTTTAAAAATCCCAATATTCTTTTTTTGAAAGAGTCTGAAATAGCCAAATGAGATCAGGACGCTGAGCAGTGCATGAGCTGCAGAGGTTAGCGACCTATAACTAACGTCAGGTTCTGCCAACCAGAGCTGCCAAGACCCTTCTACACCTCCACATGGTGATCTCCTGGATAACAGGGTGCAATAGAATAGACTTGCTAAGGAGAAGGGATTGAACAGGGAAGATAACCCAGTATTAAAAAATGCCTGCTGAAGTCGGATGTGTCAGACCGAAAGGTGCAAATATCACAGTCAAGCTGTAAACTACAACACATTCCGTTCTCCGAACTATATTCTGCTAATTGCAAAGCCCTTTTCATGGCTTGGTATTTATGAGATTAAGAATGAACGAAGAAAAAAAAAATAGCCAAATGGATAGTACACAAGAAGATTACACATCCTCAGGGCATCTAATGACATAAATGAAAAGATGAGATAGTGACACATTCAACAGTGAAATAAATAGCCAACTTCGTTTTCAAAAATGGTTATGTTAATCTCCATTTAATTGTAACATATTTCAAATGAAACAACCAAACTGACCCCTCCATAGCTTATGTATAAGTATAATGTAATGTGTATGGTTCTATCTCTATCTTAATCAACAATATTTAATCAGAAACAATTATTATATATTGAGCAATTTACACAATCACTTATCCAAAATTCAAATAACTTAATCATTTTTAAGTATACTGTCTCCTATGAGCATCTAAGTGGCAGATAGGTTAGTTTGTCTCTCACAGCAAACCGACAGGTCCATATTTTGGCTGTGAAACACTTTAGTTTACCCAGCTGTGAACGGGTTGCATTTAGGGAAAGCCATGCAGTCACGAAAGAACATTATCACTCCACACCACAAAGGGATGAGAGTACATACAACAAAGTCTACCCAATTGTAGTGATTTCTAAGGGACTGACTACATTGATCTTGTAATGGGGACCAAAATGCAGCAGCGCATAAGCTGACAGAAGTCAGTTACTCATAGCTGGCTGATTGCATCAGGGTCAGCAAACTATAGCTGACCAAGACCCTATTCCACCTCCACATGATGGCCCTGGAAACAGGCTGCACTAGTCACTAGTGTAGTCTGGCCAAGGGATAGGGATCAGTGGGACCCGCTACCAAAAAAAGTCAGCTCATATCGGATGTGTCGAGCCAGAAAGCGCAGATATCACAGCCTGGCTGTAACCACTACGACACAATGTCCTTTTAAGGGAGGAGAAGAAGACCTTGTAATGTACATTTACCGCATGCTGAGCCTGTTTATGTTTGAAGTTTTACTGAATATTTTACCCAGAAATATAAACTAAATATAAACTCAAATAGATAAATTACGAGGGTGTGTCAACAATTAACCTTAGTATTTACAGCATAATTACATAATTTATTCCTATTGCTGGGGTTCACCAGAAGAATTTTTATTAGATAAGGAATAAAGGTTGCTTACCTCAGCAGTCACAATACAATGTACAGGTAAAGTTTTTATTTTATCCTTATTTTAAAAAATCCCATACCGATGTTTTGAACCCGTGCTCCATTGGTCCGAAGATGACCAAGCTAAGCTCTCGGCCTCCCACTTTTCAGAAATACAAGATTCGTCAGTAATTCAATGATCTATCGTTATCCCTATTCAAATAAAAACAATAGCGAACAAGTTTATGTGGAAAATAAATATGATTATTTGAGAGCGAATGAGAGCAGCATTTTCACTAAGCTCTTAACCCCTACTCTCTCCTGATTATCATTTTAAAATCTGGAACATTGTGACTTCCGAAACGTGTCTGGTTTCATGAGTTTTGGATAAGAAATTGTGTAACTAATCAACTGTTAAAAAATTGATAATTTATTGCAAACATTAAAATATAATCGCAGTTGTAACAAAAATTGACTTCGGCTTGTGATAACTAATTGCAGCACTTTTATTAGCCAAATATGCCGGAAGTAATTTTCATTATCAATAAAATCAAACTCATTTTCAGAACCATTAATAGATGATCCACTGAAAAAATTCTTAGTGCATCAAAGAAACAAATAAAAGCAAAAAATGTGACCCCTCAGAACTAGTGATGACCTTTAGCACTTAGAATTCAATATCACAGGAAGAGCAGTAAGTCTGTTTATAACAAAATGATGACTACATTTTAAAAATAAATATGTTTTAGTATTAACACAAGATGTTTCAATAATATAATGGACACATGATTTAATCAATGAATATATTTGGACATAATTAGCATATAATTTAACCAATGAATATATATTTTGAAATAAATATAAATTATATTCTATAGTGGTAATATGTGGCACTCTTCCCATTTTCTTTAACCAAAATGTGATTTTCTACATCAGATGTAAACATTTCTTAAATTATATAAAAATACATAAAAGCAACCACCAACAAAAATAGTTGTATTCACAGCCTGCAGATTTCTAATAGAGACAATACTAAAACAAACAGCAAACCGCTGTTATCAGAAATCAGAAGAGAACTAGGAAAACTCCAGAGATCCTCAACAATAACGTTGTAATGGCTACTCTTCCACTGCAAAGTTACAGGAAACGAGAGAGCTGACACTAAGCAAAAGATGGCAGTAAAAAGGCACAATTTAATCATCGAGTACCATACAAAGAGATCAAGTATATCATCAGAAATAAGTATATACACCAATGGACAGAAGACATGAACATAGGCAGTAAACCAGACCCAATTGAACTCAAATAGTAACCAACAAACTACCTTATTTCGTCTGAGAACTGGTCACTGCAGACTACTAGAATATGTATACCAACTAAAGATTTCATACACTGATGAATGCCCATGTGGAACAGGGGGCAAGAATCCTGAGCACATTCTACAGGAATGCCCACTCTATAGGGAAATTAGATACCAAACCTGGCCAGAGGGTGCGGAGCTGAGACAACTGGCCTGCAGATATAGCATGACCAAAAGATCCTGAATGCAAAGAAAGAGAAAGAAATCAAAATAAAATGCATCGATGCTTGTATGGATTCCACATGCAACACATTCTAATATCAAAGTTGAGAATGATAAAAGGTCACAGGAAGCTAAATACTATAAACTGATGTTGGTGACGATGCGTCAGACAAGTGGTACCCAGCCGTATCTAGATTGTGAACATCCTTAAGCCGATGACAATTTGCTGCAGCCCCACTGGGCAAATTTAAAAAGCTGAGCTCAAAATAGAATTGGTTTTTGGACCCTAGGGTGATAACCACTATTGTATGAGGTCTCAGCTTGCGTGAAGTCGGGTAAAGCATTCCCTTCCTCACTGCCTGGTCTTCCATAATTCTAACAGATATTCATTTACAGCTGGGCGGACTTTAACGCACCTTGACTGGAAGACATACCTGCTGAGAGCAAACGCTCCAACCAGTTTTCCGATCAAAGTGATGCCACATTACAAAATTCTGTGACGTGTTCTATAAGTGGTTGTTATATGCTTATTAATAAAAGAGGTCAGGGTCGCTAGAAGAGAATGAGTGATTATCGAAGGAACTGACAAAACTGGGCATGGCATTCAAGGCATATTAGATAGATGGACAGGATTCAATGGTCTGAGCACACGATAGGAATGCCTCAAAACCTGCTCTGTCTGAGAGAATTTAGGGCCCCTTTCTAAGGAGTAAAGAATATGCCCACTACACCTACATGTGTGTCATAAAAGGGGGCTAAACGGAGTTGAGTTTTGGCCTAGCAACCTTATTGTGTAAAACAAATTGTTACAGAAACCATCAATGCAAGCAAAGTGCTTTGGTGCAGTCTTTCTAAAGGAGACCAACTGTAGTGGTGGCCCAATGCTCCAGCTAGAGTGAAAAAGTGACAAGAAGAAGAAACCTATATAACATCAGACAGCAGGGTTTCGTAGCTAGTGGAAGACAAAGAAAGTATGGACTGAAAGTGTTAAAGAACCATAAGAGAGGCATGGATTTAAAATCACATGCACACAGAAGGTACATGAAAGAATTTTGCACCTCCCCATGTCATCTAACAACAAAAAGTGGACAGATGAGATGATGTTTCCATGATGTTTCCAAGGAAGAGCCTAGGATCCCTAAAGCATAGTTTACCTCCTGTAATTTACCCTCAACCTAAACCACTCTCAGCAGGAAACTTGTCAGAACTCTCTCTATTGAGAGATAGCATTACATTGAATCACAGCCAACAGTAATTGGTACAATTTACAGCTACATCACTAAATATAAAAACATAAGTATGGAAAATATAAATGAGGTTAGATAAGTAGAGAAAAACATGCCATAAAAGAGGAGTTCACAATGCAGAGAACTATAAATATTCTGGAATCCAATCAGGCATATACTTTTGTTCTGCAAATCCATCTGGTTGACCAACAGAAGGACTATCCCATGTCTTCCATGGTTTGTCTTTCAAACTTTCAGTTGGTTATTATTATTAACTTAATCGATCAAAACATATACAGGTTATCATACAGTGAGTGCACCAGGACAAAAACTAAATTAAACCCACTTTGGGGAACTGAGACGCTAGTCCGGTCAGGCATAATATACTGACCAAAATCACTATCTTTCTTCCATGTGGCGTTCCCTGGAAACGGCTGTTTTCAAGGCAGTCTGGCTGACGAGATGTAGATTTATGTGATCCCCGTAGTAGTGAGAGTCACGCAGATGAAGCAAGTATAGCACAACTGTCTGGAGGACTGCAGTCCACCTTTATCAGCACGCTCAAGATGTGAGAAAAGCTACTACAACCCACCACTTAATGCACTTTTCAGTGCACATAAAAGAGTAAACTTGCTCAGTATAGGCATTAAACAACAACAACAAATCCACATTATGGCCACAAGGCCTTTGTCAGGAACATAGAACAAATGAAAACTAACAAATCACAACAAAAAAACTAGATGATGTAAGGCAGATATACTTAATGTCTTTATACTGGTTTAGAAGACTCTGCAGAGTCTGTATACAATCAGTTTCCTTTACATTACCTTGCTCTAAAAGTGATGCGCATACAATCTATTCCTATATATATCAATTTTCCCTGCCTCAACTACTTCCGTTGCCAATGCATTCCAAGCATTCACCACTCTCTGACTAAAATAATATTTACTAATATCTAATCTGGACCTTTCTTTAGTTAATTTGTAGCTATTCCCTCTTGTTCTTGTAGGTGGTTGTATTTTGAAAAACTTTTAAATAGTCCAATTTATCCGTTCCTTTTATTATTTTATAAACCTGTATTAAGTCACCACAAATTCTTCTCTCTTCTAGACACTGTAGGCTAGTTTTTCTGAGTCTTTCCTCATAACTGTAATTCTGGAATCCCACTATCAGCTTTGTTGCTCTTTTTTGTATCATTTCCAGCATGTTTATATCTCCTGTATAATACGGACTCCACATCTGTACATAGTACTCCAATCTAGGTCTAACTAATGCTTTATAGAGTTTGACTATCACTTCCTTGCTCCTATGTTTAATATTTCTTTTTATCATACCTAACATTGCATTTGCCTTTTCACTGCTACCTGAACTTGCTCACTCACTTTACCTGAATGATCTACTATAACCCCTAGGCCCCTTTCCTTTTCTATCATATCTGTATGATCTACTTTAACACCTAGGCACCTTTCCTTTTCTATCATTCTAATATTGTTCTCGCCCACTCTGTAATTTTGTTCCATATTGGATCTACCCATGTGAATTTACTTGTTGAAGACCTATGCTCTGGAGCTAAAAAGGTTTTGATTGATTGATTGAGAGTCGAGTGTGTTGATACTAGGGAATAGTGCTGAAGATGCAACACAGTGAAGGAGCTGACAGCAACCTGCAACTCAAAGCTGTTTGCTTGCATTAGGTTTAGCAAACCACAGCTGACAAAGACCCTATTTCACCTCAAAGTGTTAGCCCTGGATACAGACTGAACTAGTGTAGTCTGGCTGAGAGGAAAGGGGTCGTAGTAGGAGGGCAAACCCGGCACTCAAATAAGCCAGCTGAAACCGGGATGTGTTGGGCCAAAAGGTGCAGATATTGCAGCCTCGATGTAAACTACGACACGCCCTATTCAAGACAAACACAGAAGAAGAAGAAGATACTGAGGAACGAGCACGGTACTTTTGCAGCAAGAAGCAAGATATCAGACTACTCGGATTTCACAGGAAAATGACCTTAAAACAGATGTCAGCCAATAACTGTGGCTGTCAGAGACACACTGGGTGGCATGTCACCTACAACAGGGTCTAGTGTAACATACTGACCAGCACCCCACCTCACATCTACAGTGTACATAAAAGCAAGGCTTAGTTACAGCAGCCTGGCCAACTATGTGTGGATCATCGCTGTGCTCTGGGTAGTGGTGAGTCTGCTGAGAAGCCTAGTACTGCACTACAGCCAGGGGAGGAAGACTAACGTCTGGTCAGGCAAAATATACTGATTAGACATGTTAGTAAGGGTCAGGCAAAATATACTGGCCAAGACCCTCACCTCAACTACCTCACAGCCCTCCCTGGAAACAGCTAATTTCATAACAGCCTGGCTAACAAGGTGAGGTATCGACATGATCCCCGTAGTAGTGAGTGACATGGATGAAGCCAAGCATGGCACAACTGTCTGGAGGACCCTGGTCCACCTACATCTGCACGCTCGGGATGTGAGGAAATCTACTGCAACTCGTTACTTAACGTCCTTTTCACGTCGCACAGAGTAGACCTACTCATTGTGGGAATTCTAAACAACAACACTACAGCCAGGATGTCCCAGGTTCATCTTCCCCAGCATGTTCTAAAATATAAGGAGCCACTACAGTCTGTCAGAGACACACTGGTTGCTATGTCACCTACATCAGGGTCAGTTGTAACATACTGACCAACACACCACCCCAAGACTAAGCAGTGCATCTCAAAACAGGGATGTGGTGCATCAACCTAACCAACTAGGTGGAGATCATCACTATGCTCCAAGTAGTGGAGAATCTGCTGAGAAACTATCTTTGCACTACAGCCATGAGATCCTAGCTTCCCCTTCCTCAGTATTCTGAAGAATAAAAGGAGCCACTACAACCAGAAGGCCCCATGCATACCTTATTCAGTACCCCGTATGAAACTAACAGGAGCCACTACAACCAGGATGCCTCCTGCATATCTTCTTCCAAACACCCCAGAATATATTAGCAGCCACTATCAGAAACAATAAACAATTCATCAATAGTGAAGACCTCAGCAAGAGTAGCTTAATACAACAACAACTCTACCGAAGACGGATGTGTTGGATCTTCTTCTTCTTCATCGTACGCAGTCAGACATCAACCTTTATTTTTTCAAAAAAAGCAGCGGTCATCCTGAGGCTGTCGACACTGCCATAGAGCTTGTCTAGTGTTGCCACTGGGGATGGCCACATCTGCTTTCTCTGGTCCTCGTATGTCGGGCAGTTTTGCAGCAGATGTTCAGCGGTCATTTTCCCAGTGCCGCACGTGCATTCGTCGGTGCCACCTATCTTCAATTTATTGAATAGGTGGTACCTCAGTCTATTGTGGCCAGTGCGAAGTCTGAAGACCACGACCTGCTCTCTTCTGTTCAACTGGTAATAGGCATCGTTTTTTGTGTAGCCAGTATGTTCTGTTTCCCATTTGGTCATGTATCTAGCTCTAATAAGCCTTTTTGACTCTTCGTTTGTCACACTAGTATCTCGTTGTGGTAGTCTTGCACCTTCTTTTGCCAGTCTGTCTGCCTCCTCGTTGCCTTGGATGTTACAGTGGGATGGAACCCATTGTACCACTACTATTTTTGGTGCGGACAGCTGGCATAGTTGACAGAGTACTGCTCTTAAATCATTAAGTTCAGTATTTTTCTGGCTTTTTAGTGCTGTGACTACGGCCAGGGCATCTGTAAGCAGTGACTATATGGCTTTCATTACTCTTGCTTGTCACCATTTCTTCTATTGCAGCCCTCAGTGCCTTTGCTTCCGCTCTGAAATTGCTTGAGTATTTTCCAGTTGCCACTGACCGTGTTACTTTTTTACCATTTGGTAGGCACAGGAATACCCCTGCCCCTCGGTTCTGTGTTGTGTTTGTTACAGAACCGTCGGTGTATGCATGGGTCCAGTCCATGCTTGGGTAGTTTTTCGTTATGTACCTCAGGGTTGTATCTCTGGATGTGTTGGATCGAAAGGTGCAAATATCGCAGTCAAACTGTAAACTAGCAACACAACGCATGCCGTTCTCCGGACTACATCCTGCTACTTGCAAAACCCTATTCAGGGCTTAGTAGCCGGAGATTGAGAACAAACGTAGAAGAACAACAAACAACAACAGCAACAACAGAAAGATACTGTATAGTAGACATTATGAGAGAAAAGTTATAATAGTTTCTGCACTGAACATATAGACAGAAAGAGAACATGAGCATACAATATTTACAGAGAAGAGTGCCAATACAAGAAGGTAGAATGGAAGTAATGCAATGTGAATCATCTAATCCACATCATTTGGTATGAAGAACACATACTTGTGAGCTTGTCAGGGAATATTATAACTTGTACACTCTCATTATTATTATCTGTTATTATCTAAGTTGTACAGCCAATGCAAATAGTTTACATGTTTTCTTAAGTTTAAAAAAAAAACTGTAAATGATGACAAAATGTAAGTAGCACATCCTTTACAGGGTGTCACTTCTTACAACCGCAGACTTATTTGGCTGTTATATCTGTTATATGTTTTTTGGCACGTGTGCAGTACAGTAGGTTGCCATTACCTTTCGCTTGCGAAGAACTGATCGCACTGATAAAAAATCCAGTGTCTGCCAAACTTGACACAGTGGGATTTAAACCTGGTGCATTAGGTTTGTGAAATGGATGTTTAACCCCTAAGCGACGTTGCCTAACAAATAGTTTACATGTTACATTGAAGTTTTTGAGAACAAAAATTACGATTAAAAAAGAAATATTTGCTTAAAAAAAAAGTAATTGAAATACCAAACCTACCTGATTTGAAAAGCAAAAGCTGAATTATAAATGACCTTCAAAGCCATTTGTGTTGTCCCAATCACATAATCTTATATTGTCTGAACATTAATCAAGGGCAAGCACTCTATGGCATGTTTTCCTTGAATAGAAATAGTTATGCAGACATATTATCTCACCCCTTGAAATGTGGGTATTTAGAAGACTTGGATGAGTTTCCTTAAAAGATAAGAAAACCAATTACGAGGTTCTGGAAGAACTCCAGGTGGAACAGACACTCCTGAAGGAAATAAAAATCAGAAAAATAAAATATTTTGGTCATGTGAAGCGCCATGACAATCTGCTAAAGGTTATTTTGGAGGGCAGAGTAGAGGGCAAGAGAGCCACAAGGCAACAGAGGTACAGATGAACAGACAACATCAGGATGTGATCGGGACACAGTTTGACTGCGTGTACCAGCCTGGTACGAGACAGAGACAGATGGAGATCCATTACCATCAACTTCCGTTGCAGAGACGGCATTTGATGATGATAATGTGTATATTTGTAATTTAAACAATTCATTAAAAAATGGTTGATCGTATCAATTACAAAACATTTTTGTGTGAGATTTATTTTACTCTCTAAGGTTATTTTTGTGTGGCGTTAAATTTTGTAATCCTGTGAGATTGACAGGTATGAGAACAACTAATGAATCATAGAGAAGAAGAATGACAATGTCTTTCATTAAGATCTTCGTGTCAAATGTATTTATAGAACATGTCATGGTAAATTAACATCCCGTAATTACATATCAACTGCATAAATATTTTGAACACACAAATAATAATATAATGACAATAAAGCTAAAATGTTATTTTTAAATACGAACCAATGTGTGCTGCAAACATGAACAGGAATCATGCCCTCATAAATTTGCTTGTAGAAAAAATGTCACTCTTAATGGAATAAGGCACCTTATGTCGGATGAAAATTATATTTATCCAAATCTTTATTTAAAATGAATGTGTCCTTCTGTGTTGTTGTTGTAATGGATTCAGTCACACTAGTTCCCTTGCCATTTAGCTTAGTATCATGTTAGAAACTTTGCTGGGTAGACAGGGGGGAGGGAAGATAAATTTAATGGCACCATCAACTACTTAAGAAAACAATACGGGATCAGAGAACCATTTCTGACCACCAAACCTAGCATTCCATGTCAGATATAAGGTAAAAAAAAGAAAAGAAAAGGTGCACTGGTATTGGGGAAGAAGGATTATAGACTTCACTGTCTATTGTCAATAATTCTGTAGATGTCAAACTTTTTCTCATCCTTTTTTGAATATTATTTGTCCAGTGAATTTTTGGCCCTCTGTTCCTTCTGGCTACTGTGATTGTTCCCTCGAATATAGTGTTGGGTAATCCATTTGATCTTACCACACATTCAATTGGAGCCTGCACATTTAGCTACTGCCGCATCATTAAAGTTTTCAAATACATGGTTTGACAAGATGAAAGCAAGTCTTTTACAACTGAGTGATGGTCAAAGAAAATTAAAAGCACAATTTTCCCTTAAAATGGATTGATTAATCATTAAGATTGCAGAGATTGAAAATGGCACTAGAACATGTTTTTTGTTAAACATATGAGCAATATTCAAGTGTCTATAGAAGAGAAACTTGATTCCTTTGCTATTATAAACATTATTTCTTAATAAATATTCTGCTACAGAAATGTGAGCCGTAAGACAAGTAATAAGAGCTAAAATGATGTCCTTATTGTGGTCAGTTGTTAATGGTTTGCTCCGTCATCTCCACTCTTTAGTTACAGACCCCATTTAACCAAGTCTCAGCTTTTGAAGGTCAGGTATCAATTTGCAGCATGTCGTGACCTAGTATTGAATCCTGCCTCTTTGCAGTGACACACAAGAGCTCTAACTACTCAATCACACTAGTAGATAATTTCTCTGTTATGTTTAATAATTGCTATTTCATTACAAATTTACCTTATTCTGCTTAACCTTTTACCACCAAATGTTATATGTATAGATTATATATTTCTATATAACAGTCGCTATGCTATAACATTCATACGTTATTTGCTATGTGTAAATGATGGCAGAAAAAGTAACATATCTCAATTGTGATTTTTTATGGTAGCATTTCTCAGTTACGTGGTACCTCTTTGTCAGTGAGGCATTTCATAATTAGTGTTATACCTATTTATCAGTGAGGTATTTCATAGCTAGTGTTATACCTATTTGTCAGTGAGGTATTTCAGTTAGTGTTATACCTATTTGTCAGTGAGGTATTTCATAGCTAGTGTGGTACTTCTTTGTCAGTGAGGTATTTCATAGTTAGTGTTATACCTATTTGCCAGTGAGGTATTTTATAATTAGTGTCATACCTATTTGTTAGTGAGGTATTTCATAGCTAGTGTGGTACTTCTTTGTAAGTGAGGCATTTCATAGTTAGTGTTATACCTATTTGTCAGTGAGGTATTTCATAGTTAGTGTACTACCTTTTTGTCAGTGAGGTATTTCATAGTTAGTGTAGTACTTCTTTGTCAGTGAGGTATTTCATAGAGAGTGTGTCTTATCATACTTCCCCTTCTCTCCTGCAGTATTAGTTGTCGCCATTGTCTTTCCCACAGATCTGTATTTGCCATTAACTCTGGCCAACTAATACATAGCATGCGACAAAGACACTCGTTAACGACAGTCTGTAGTCTGGATGTAGTCAGAGCTTTCTTAGTACGGTATGTCATAATTAGTGTGGTATTTCATAGCTTGTGTAGTATTTCATGGCTTGTGTAGTATTTCATGGTTAGTGTGGTATTTCATAATTTGTGTGGTATTTCATGTTTAGTGTAGTGTTTTAGTTTGTGTGGTAATTTACAGTTCATGTGGTATTCCATGGCTTATGTGGTAGTTTATAGTTCATGTTCATAATTTGTGTGATATTTCATAGTTAATGTGATATTCTTGGTTAGTGTGTTATTGTATACTGTACTACTTCATAGGGTGGTATTTTTAGTGGTATTTTATTAATAATGTGGTTATTTTAGAGTGGTTTATCATAGGGTGGCATTTCATAGACAGACAAGATTCTTATTTAAACATTTTAAAATAAAAGCTAATTTATACAACTTAAAAACCCTCTGTAAACAATTCACCATAAATATTAAATAAATAGTATGCACAAACAAAATTACTGATAAAACAACAGAAGCATGGCTGATCAAGAAGGAAAAGTACAGAGGCTTTGACCTGATGGAAAAAAAAGCTGGTATGTCGTTAATTGTCACTGGTTGCATATTTCAAAAGCCAATGCATGTAGAGTTGTATTAGTGTTGCATATATGTTCAACTGAATTCAAGGATGGTTGTCACTTGGAAGCTCCTTGACTGATAACTAGACTTGTGTTGTCTGCACCGAGCTCGATCGAAACAGGAGGTGTGAAACTCTTGTTGCTCAGCTCTTCCAAACCCTGATGCAAGAAGTTAAAAAAAGGTGTCTTTAAGTAAACAAGTAAACATCACATCCCCAGCAATGCCTTAACACTACATCTCAATTAAGAACAAAAGATCCCATGATGTTTAATGAGATGCATATACAAAAAGCAGTGGAGGGTCACTAGAATAGTCAGTGAAAAATGGAGACATCTTTCAGCCCGATTATAGGGCCATCGATGCAGCTGGCCTTCTTTGTATGCTTTCACAATGGTGGTTTCTGTTGAAATTTGTTTGCACAACTCTCTTTAGTTGCCTTTTACAACATGCATGGAGGTACAGTGGGCTATTCTTTCCCCCCTGTATCAATCCCCGGAATTCAAATCACCTTGCATGTTACATATATTCTCATTTCTATCTACTTGTAAGGTTTTCATTTGAAGCCCCATTATATACATATATAAGGGAGCTTCAAATGAAAACCTTAAAAGTGGGATAGAAATGAGAAAAAAACCATGTCTTGTATTGTAACGTGTTAATATGGTTGTTAAGGGGACGGCGTGCCTAGTGGTTAAGTGGCACGGCTCACAATCCGAAGGTGCTGGGTTCGATCCACATCACAGCACTGGCCGTTACCCCGGGGAAGTAAACCCTTAGAAAATGCAGGAGGAAGCAGACCCTTACATAAAATGCATGCTGAAAGTCGGATGCACTGGGCCGACAGGCGCAAAATAAAAACACAGTGCAACGCACACCGCCTTGGGGATTAGAAAAATAAGGCGAACGCAAACAAACAACAATATGGTTGTTAAGGATGTCAATAGTGTCCTGCACATGCCATCACGGTGCAGATGAACAACATGACGTCATAATTGCAGTTAAAACATTGCCACCCCACTATTGACATACACTAAAGAGGAGCAGTGTTCTGTTATCGGTTTTTTGAGCAGCAAAGGGGTGAAACCTATTGAAATTCATCAACGAATAGAGGTGTAGTACGGTGATGCGTGCCTTTCACTCCAGCAAGTGTATGAGTGGAGTAGCAAGTTCTAAAATAGCGTGAGTTCTGTTATGCACTGTTCACAACTGGGTCAGGCACACCGAGTGATGACCCCAGAGTCGATTACAGCCATTGGCCACCTTGTAAAGGAATATCGCAGATTGACTGTGAATGAAATTGACGTACATCTGAACGTCAGTCAGGGTTCAGCACACCACATCATCCATGATGTGATACATTACCACAAAGTGTCTGCAAGGTGGGTGCTACGGCAGCTTACTCAAGAATTGAAATAATGGCGCGTTGATGCCTGTAAGAAATTTGTGCGGCACTTTGAAGCAGAAGGTGATAGTTTTCTAGCAAGAATTGTTACTGGAGATGAAACCTGGGTTCACTACCACGAGCCTGAAATGAAGAGAACGAGCAAGGAATGACGTCATCCATCCCTCCTCACTGAAACCAAAGAAGTTTTGTACACAGCAATCTGTTGGGGAAGGTTATGCCGAGTCTCTTTTGGGGTGAACGGTGTGCCATTTTAGAGCACTACATGCCCAGGGGAAACACTGTCACCAGTGACACGTATATAGATCTTCTCCGGAATCATCCTCAACTTGCAATCAAATCCAAATGATGTGGATATCAGAGTAAAGGTGTCCTTTTGCAACATGACAATGCTTGATCCCATACTGCCCGTGCAACAGCTGCAACCATTGAGAATCTCAACTTTCAGTGTCTACCACATTTGCCATTCTTACAAGAACTAGTCCCAAGTGATTTCCATATCTTTGGATGAGAAGCAATGAAAAGAGGCATTGAGAGGAAAGCCTTTTAGGTCAGATGAAGAGGTCAAACAGGTAGTGCATGAGTTGTTAAAAAAATATATTTAAACCATTTTCTATGCCATGATGTTGAACTGTCTTACATGCCATGATGTTAAACTGTCTTCCATGCCATGATGTTAAACTGTCTTCCATGCCATGATGTTAAACTGTCTTCTATGCCATGATGTTAAACTGTCTTCCTTGCCATGATGTTAAACTGTCTTCCATGCCATGATGTTAAACTGTCTTCCATGCCATGATGTTAAACTGTCTTCCATGCCATGATGTTAAACTGTCTTCCGTGCCATGATGTTAAACTGTCTTCCGTGCCATGATGTTAAACTGTCTTCCATGCCATGATGTTAAACTGTCTTCCGTGCCATGATGTTAAACTGTCTTCCATGCCATGATGTTAAACTGTCTTCCATGCCATGATGTTAAATTCTCTTCTGTGCCATGATGTTAAACTGTCTTCCATGCCATGATGTTAAACTGTCTTCCATGCCATGATGTTAAACTGTCTTCCATGCCATGATGTTAAACTGTCTTCCATGCCATGATGTCAAACTGTCTTACATGCCATGATGTTAAACTGTCTTCCATGCCATGATGTTAAATTCTCTTCTGTGCCATGATGTTAAACTGTCTTCCATGCCATGATGTTAAACTGTCTTACATGCCATGATGTTAAACTGTCTTCCTTGCCATGATGTTAAACTGTCTTACATGCCATGATGTTAAACTGTCTTCCATGCCATGATGTTAAACTGTCTTCCATGCCATGATGTTAAACTGTCTTCCTTGCCATGATGTCAAACTGTCTTACATGCCATGATGTTAAACTGTCTTCCATGCCATGATGTTAAATTCTCTTCTGTGCCATGATGTTAAACTGTCTTCCATGCCATGATGTTAAACTGTCTTACATGCCATGATGTTAAACTGTCTTCCTTGCCATGATGTTAAACTGTCTTACATGCCATGATGTTAAACTGTCTTCCATGCCATGATGTTAAACTGTCTTCCATGCCATGATGTTAAACTGTCTTCCTTGCCATGATGTCAAACTGTCTTACATGCCATGATGTTAAACTGTCTTCCATGCCATGATGTTAAATTCCCTTCTGTGCCATGATGTTAAACTGTCTTCCATGCCATGATGTTAAACTGTCTTCCATGCCATGTTAAACTGTCTTCCTTGCCATGATGTTAAACTGTCTTACATGCCATGATGTTAAACTGTCTTCCTTGCCATGATGTTAAACTGTCTTACATGCCATGATGTTAAACTGTCTTCCATGCCATGATGTTAAACTGTCTTCCATGCCATGATGTTAAACTGTCTTCCTTGCCATGATGTCAAACTGTCTTACATGCCATGATGTTAAACTGTCTTCCATGCCATGATGTTAAATTCTCTTCTGTGCCATGATGTTAAACTGTCTTCCATGCCATGATGTTAAACTGTCTTACATGCCATGATGTTAAACTGTCTTCCTTGCCATGATGTTAAACTGTCTTCCATGCCATAATGTTAAACTATCTTCTATGCCATGATGTTAAACCATCCAGTATTTTTTCTGACTTACTCCTTCCCTTTTCCATATCAATTTTGTCTGCTAATACAGTGTGCTCAACAATAACTCTGTTTTTCTCATAACGAGTCCAAAAAAAATAATGACTGCTTCGTTGTGATGTGTAATAAGTTGCCTGAGCATCAATGATGGGCTTTAGAAAGTCATAATAAGTTGTCTTTGAGCTTCTATGGCAAGCTATAGAAAGTCATAATAAGTTGTCTGAGCTTCTATGGCAAGCTTTAGAAAGTCATAATAAGTTGTCTTTGAGCTTCTATGGCAAGCTTTAGAAAGTCATAATAAGTTGTGGTCTTTGAGCATCTATGGCAAGCTTTAGAAAGTCATAATAAGTTGTCTTTGAGCTTCTATGGCAAGCTATAGAAAGTCATAATAAGTTGTCTTTGAGCTTCTATGGCAAGCTTTAGAAAGTCATAATAAGTTGTCTGAGCTTCTATGGCAAGCTTTAGAAAGTCATAATAAGTTGTCTGAGCTTCTATGGCAAGCTTTAGAAAGTCATAATAAGTTGTCTTTGAGCATCTATGGCAAGCTTTAGAAAGTCATAATAAGTTGTCATTGAGCTTCTATGGCAAGCTTTAGAAAGTCATAATAAGTTGTCTGAGTTTCTATGGCAAAGCTATAGAAAGTCATAATAAGTTGTCTTTGAACATCTATGATAAGAAACAGTACGTCAAAATGTCTTTACCTCTCCAAAGTAGGAAACCAGAGCAGATATCTCACACACAATGGTGTCTTCCTCATCTTGGCTTTGCTGACTGGAAGATAAATGAAGCAGGTTATGAGAAATTATCATGCCTTTTGTAACATATGTTATGACTTCAATCTATTTATCTATCAATTCTATAAATTATCATTACTGTGTTTATTCCTATAGCCAGGGTCACTGAATAAGGGATATGGGGGGAAAGAGAATAATAGGCTTAAGGAATAAACGTCACTTGTCACTGCAGTCTTCACGGAGCGTACTGGCTAGGTAGTTACCTTTACACCCCTCATCCTCCCTCCCCTCCCCCCAGAAATACATTTATGCTTGCCCAAAGTTTTGACACCATGTCCCATTGATCAAGAGGTCAGTATCTTAACCACTGACCCACTGGATGTTATAATCTTAGTTACAGGCTGGTTCTACAAGTCATATTATTATTAATCTCATTACTCTAATCTGCGGAAAATCTTGTTCTTGATCTTGAAGACCTGTTCCTTGGCGTAACTGCGGGTCCTAACTTTGTCTCCAGCGGACCCTGTCTTGGGCCACAGAAGTCCAGTGCGTAGTAAGTACTCCTCTTGAGGCATATTAGATGTTGTAGCGTGCAGTAAGAGAGCCTGACCAACACATTGGAGGTCTTCCCCGTGGTCTCTTCTTGCCTCGGGGTTACCAGACTGCTGTCGCTGTGCTCCATTGACCATCGCTTAGTCGTAACATGTGACCTGCCAATCTATGCTTTGCCTTGTCTGCATGGATTACCGCATCATTCACCAGGGACAATCGTCTTATGTCAGAATTGTGGAGACCTTGCATACGTTGGTTCCGAAGAATGATTCCGACCAAGTGTTTCTCAAGGGAGGCCTGGGTCACTCTCAATTTGTCCTCTAGTGATTTTGTAAGTGTTCATGTCTCAGCACCGTAGCACATTGCAGGGAGTACAGTAAAATTGAAGAGGGAGGCTCGCAGATCCTGGCAATTGTCCAGGACTGTGTTAATAGACGAGAAGGCTGCCCCACCAGCAGGGCGACGACTTGTCAGTTCAGGTTATTCTCCATATTGAGAAAACGGTCAAGGTAGTTGTACTCGTTGACATCCTCTAATCGTACCTCGCCAAGGAAGACTGGTGGAACATAGGTACAAGGTACATCAATACATCTGTATTTACTTTATCCAGCTTATAAAAAATCCTGGATACATTTGTTTCCTGTGTGTTTTTATTGCCATTGATTTTTACGCAAGTGACTTATGTAGCCACATCACAACCTTCCTAACTGCCTGACTTGATATTCCTGGAAGGAAACAATAACCCCACTCAGGAACTACTGGGACTTCGAGGCGAGTCTGTTGAGAGATGATCAGAAGTGTCTGTGGACAATGGAGATAATGGTTGTTTGTTGTGCAAACAAATCTCAGTCCTTGCTGACTCTCATTAGATCACATTGACTTTTTGACCACAAAGCATTTGTTACTGCCACCAAAGTCCGCTCTCTAGCGTTGACGCTTCAACCCTGTAAGTTGTGCCTAGTCTCGCAAACTCGTTCAATTTTTGCCTGTTTCAATGGCTCACCCCATACAACCTCCATAGATGAATCATCAATGGATGCCAGGCATTTGGCAACTTAAGAGAGTCATAGCTACTACAACCTTTACTTGCACTTGGTTGAATTGATTCACTTTTGACATTGAGGACTGGTCAGAAATCACATTGCATCAACACTGGATTATGGCCGTCTTAATGCTTAGTTAAAGTTTAATGCTTAGTTTTAAACAGTTGAATTCCCTTGGTCTGTACCAGTTCTGAGTTGGCTGTTGAATGTCAGCAGGCCATTTAGTAGCAGTGACTTTACATTAATCTTGAACATCATAATCCTTTTTTCTGAGAAGAATGCTGCAGTTCTAAATTCTATACTGTGTCGAGCACGTTAATCATACCTTGGCAGTTAGAAATAAAAAAGAGTTAGCTTAATAGCCGCTGCTCAGACAAAAATTGTAGTTAAAAATCTACCCAAATTATTTATATCTTTCCCCAGGCCTAGTAAGCCACAGGATGTTGTAAAATATCTATTACATATAGACGAAACATTCGGCTACCCGGCAACAGGCATTAACATGCCTGTTTGAATACCAGAATTCCAAGTATATTTGAACAACCAACATATAAAATATGGAAAAAGAACCATTCAGAACATTTAAAGAAGAAAGTAAAATACGAAACTAAACACAACACGATAAAAACTTACCAAGCGTCACCATTCTGTTCATTGTTATTATTTCTGGAGAAATTAAATAATAGAACATTCTACAGATCAAGCACATGCAACAAACAACACAAAGCCAACAGAGGAAAAACTGAAGTTATCTGGTGATTATTGTTGTTCAATACCCTCAAAATGAGTAAATTTATACTTTGTGAGCTCTAAAAAGAGCGTAGAGTGGCGGGTTGTAGTAGCTTTCCTCCCACCCGTGCTGGTGATATCTTTTTTGTTCTTCGTTCTGAAACTACCGCTACCAAGCCATGAAAAAGGCTTTGCAAGTAGCAGGATGCTGTCCGGATAACGGAATGCATTGTGTCGTAGTTTACAACTTGACTGCAATATTTGCACATTTTAGTCCAGTACATCCGACTTCAGCAGGCATTTTTGGTCACTGGGTTACCCTTCCCTTTCCAATCCCTTTTACTTAGGCAGGCTTCTCTGTTGCAGCTTGTTATCCAGGATCACCGTTTGGAGGTGTAGAAGGGTCTTGGCAGCTCTGGTTCTCTGACCCTGACGCTAGCAGTCAGCTTTGGGTTACTAACAGCTGCAGTTCATTACATAATTCATTTCCTGTATATTTTTCAACTTAGCATTATTATTTGTATAACAAAATTCTCCATATTTTTCAAAATAAACAAATTATGCACATTTTTCTATATAACAACATTCTATATATTTTGCTTCATAACAAAATTCTATATATTTTTCTAAATAACAAAATTCTATATATTTTTCTAAAAAACCAAATTCTATATATTTTTCTAAAAATCAAAATTCTATATATTTTTCTAAAAATCAAAATTCTATATATTTTTCTAAAAAACAAAATTCCACACATTTTTCTATTTGACACTGTCTCTAATATTTCAAAAAATGACAAAATTACGCATATTTGTTCTTTATAAGTCAATTATGTATATTTTATTTAACCAAAATCTGCATATTTTTTTCAAAATAGCTTAATTCAATATACATTGTTTATGTATAACCAAATTGTACATATTTTTTTCTGTATAACTCAATTCTGTACATGTTTTCTACATAACTCAACTCTGTACATGTTTTCTATGCAACCAAATTTTGCATATTTTTCCTATATAACCCAATTCTGTCGATATTTTATATGCAACCCAATTTCAAAGTGTTAGAGATTTTATTGTACAAGGCCACAGCTTGTTTGTAGTTAGTTAGTTGGCCTCGTTGCCTCTCGTTTTACACCCAATTCAACCAGTCGCGCCAATGACGTAGTCTGGATCAACTTCCTTATCTTCCCTCCAGCCGATTTCCCTAACGGCATTTAGTATATCAACTTGTTTATGGGGTCAATAGATGAGTAGGTGATAAAGTGACTTGCGCAATGATTTGGATTATAGTGGGGAAGAGTTGCACAATTTCTTGACCACTCTCTACTCTCTTGCCTAAAAAAAATCAGTGGTAAGATAAGTCAAGATTACTGGAAATGAGTGGACGACATGGGTAGTGGTTAAGTAACACAGCTCACAACCCAAAGATACTGGGTTCGCTCTCCATCACAGCCATTACCCCGTGGGAAGCAAACCCTTAGAAAATGCAGGAGGAAGCAGACCCTTACATAAAATGCATGCCAAAGTCGGATGCATTGGGCGACAGGCGCAAAATAAAAACATAGCGCAATGCACACTGCCTTAGGAAATAGAGAAATAAGGCGAATGCAAACCCCCCCCCCCCCCCCCCCCCCCCCCCCAAAAAAAAAACAACAACAAACAAACACACAAACAACTGGAAATGAAATAAGAAATCAGGTACCGTGGATGATCAGGGCTAACTGTGCCGTGTTGGAATTCTTATGCTCCACAGCGTGTTGGTGATCAGTGTCATGCCTGTTGAACTGAGTATGGTCCTTTGCGCATTCTATTGAATCCAGTCTTCATCCCATGCATGGGTAGGCAGACCGAAATCACAGAGGGTTCATAATCACTAAACTACCGGCACCTGGTTTAACCGGCCTGCCAAAGTCATTACTGACAGCTACGACGAGATTATTTTCAAATCATGCAAAGCATAGGGTGGGTGACCACTGAAGGTAGCCTTCTTTCATGAGGTGTGTATCAAAGCACTTGTATGTGCCCTTGCAGTGGTGGACTCTGTAGCAATTTGTTTTACATGAGGTATGCTAGCCTCAAACACAACATTTTTTAATAGTATTTGGAAGGTTGCAGTGGCCCTATTCTTCCCACATAGCATGTACTCGCTGTTGAGCCAACGTCTTCGATGGTTGCGGTATGTTTACCGCATGGAAGATGAGAGGCTGCCAAATGATATCCTATATGGACAGTTGGCCATTGGAGCTAGGAGAATCAGTTGTCCCACACTGTGATTCAAGGACGCATGCAAGAGGGATATGAAGTCATGCGACATCCCATCCGCGGGCTGGGAAACAATTGCTCAGGATCAAGATGTTTGGGCCCAGTCAGTTGGAAGGGGCATAGTGGCCTTCTGGCTGCAGAGAAAAGAGAAATACTGAAAAGATCAGGGAACAGCCCAACAAGTCAGCCTCCTCAGCATGGTTGTACGATCTGTGGCAGGGACTAGCACTCGTAGGTCAGCCTTTATAGTCATAGCCGACTGTGTCAAAATACAGGAGACAGAGCTGGACAAATCTCACAGGGGCTACATGCATGATCTAAAGAGACTGATACCTCAATAATGATTCTACCCTCCCTCAAGCGGCACTGAAGTAAAAATGACATGTATTCTAATTATGCACATGTTCAGAATATGTCGAATCTTAAAGCAGACCATAACAGCTCCTAGATGTGCACACTGAACAGCAAAAACTGATTCCTTATCACACCCTATTCTGAGATCTCTATTAAAAAAAGATCATGCAAATTGCAAAGCTATTTTCAGGGCTTGGTAGCAGGAGATTGAGAATGAAGAAGAAGAATTATTGTTTTTAAAAACATTGCGATGATTAGAAATGTATTATCTTGATACTATAAACCTGTTTTAAAGTTAGATTTGTATGAAGATTATAATTTCATTTCTGAATCCCTTTAAAATGCACGCAAATAAATTACATTTTGGCTGTGAAACAATCAACAGAAATGTATCAAGTAATTATAATTGCAAATATAGACATGCATATTTCTTAAATGTCTGAGCTTAACAGTGGATTTATTGAAATGGGTAAGCCAAGCCGGTTGCAAAAAGTGCAGGATTTTACAGTAAAATGACTGGCAGAAGTATTGCCAATGATTGTAAGGAAACAAATTCTAAAATAATATTTTGGATTAATTTTGTATTATCTCAGAAGACTCTAATTGCTGAATTCTTGATTTTTTAAAATGACATTGAGACACAGATGACAAAAGAAACAAAATCTGGGTAATATGTAATAACAACACACTTTACGAGAAAAAACGCAGCACAGAAATGTGAATGGTCACACACTGATGGAAATATGAAAAAATACCATACAAATTATGGGTAGCCTATGGATGTTGACATGTATGCAAAGGGTGGCCATTTGCAATAATTCACAAACTGAGTGATTAGCCAGTCTGATATGAAGGGGAATTTCTGGCATTTTGTCTTTTAATAAAAACGACTTGTCTAAACAATAATAGTTACACCTTAACTTAACTTAACGTCTTAATACTGATTTAGAAGACTCTGCAGTCTGTATACAACCAGTTTCAATTACATTTCCTTGATCTAAAAGTTTGCGCATTCAATCTATTCTTAAATACATTAATTGTTCCTACCTCCACTACTTCCTGTGACAATGCATTCCAAGCATTCACCACTCTCTGACTAAAAAAATACTTCCTAATATCTAATCTGGACCTTTCTTTAGTTAATTTGTAGCTATGCCCTCTTGTTCTTGTAGGTGGATGTATTTTGAAAAACTTGTTATAGTCTAATTTATCCTGCATCTACTCAGAGAAAACAGTAATAATGCTGGAAAAATGGCTTGGAAAAACAGACATAGGTGACAAAAAATAAATATACTGTGCAATTCAACACCTTGGCATGGAAAAGATTCAACAATGGAATTGATAAACAGCCCTAGGGACAGTAAACTGTTGAGACTTTTGATCATCTACGCTAGCTGGCATGATGATGATGTTTGAATAACATTTTAAAATGTTGAGATTTAAAGAGGGGCAAAAAATCACAACAAATACGTACATGAACACTGGAATGTCATGCAATAAGAATTGACATTTAGATAACACAATTTAAAAAAAAATCACACATACACATATTATATATATATATATATATATATATATATATATATATATATATATGTATATATGCAGAGAGCAAAAGCAGAGAGCATATTGCTTTCATAGATCACATGAAGACATTTGACTTGGTCAGTCGTGCGGGTCTGTTCAAAGCGCTCATGAGGATTGGTTGCCCACCGATTCTTCTGAGCATTATTGAGTCGTTCTACACTGACATGGAAAGCACTATCAACTTTGATGGCGCGCCCTCACAGGAGTTTGCAATCAAGTGTAGAGTAAAATAAGTCTATGTACTTGCTCCAACGCTCTTTGGAATATATTTCTCACTTCTCTTGAAGCATGCATTTCGTGACCAGGAAGGTGGTATCTTCATTCATTCTCACACAGATGGTGGCCTATTCAATTCCCAAAGGCTGAAAGCCAAGACCAAAATAAACAGGGTGCTGATAAGAGAACTGCTCTTTGCAGATGACGTCGCAATTACGACTCACTCAGAGGAGGAACTGTAAAGCTTATTAATGACGGATGATGCCACAATTATGACTCACTCAGAGGAGGAACTGTAAAACTTATTAATGACGACTGATGCCACAATTACAACTCACTCAGAGGAGGAACTGTAAAGCTTATTAATGACAGATGATGCCACAATTATGACTCACTCAGAGGAGGAACTGTAAAACTTATTAATGACGGATGATGCCACAATTATGACTCACTCAGAGGAGGAACTGTAAAGCTTATTAATGACGACTGATGCCACAATTACAACTCACTCAGAGGAGGAACTGTAAAGCTTATTAATGACAGATGATGCCACAATTATGACTCACTCAGAGGAGGAACTGTAAAACTTATTAATGACGGATGATGCCACAATTACGGCTCACTCAGAGGAGGAACTGTAAAGCTTATTAATGACGGATGATGCCACAATTATGACTCACTCAGAGGAGGAACTGTAAAGCTTATTAATGACAGATGATGCCACAATTATGACTCACTCAGAGGAGGAACTGTAAAGCTTATTAATGACGACTGATGCCACAATTACGGCTCACTCAGAGGAGGAACTGTAAAGCTTATTAATGACGGATGATGCCACAATTACGGCTCACTCAGAGGAGGAACTGTAAAACTTATTAATGACGGATGATGCCACAATTACAACTCACTCAGAGGAGGAACTGTAAAGCTTACTATCTGCATTTTCGGATGCCTGCTGTGAGTTCGGGTTAACAATCAGCAAAATGAAGACACAAGTTATGGTCCAGGGTGCAAACAAACCACCAGTAATCTCCATTGATGATGAGGCTCTAACTTGGGATCCTCAGTCAATAATAAACTATCCCTGGACCAAGACATCAATATTAGGGTAGGAAAGGCAGCAACAACAATGAGCAGATTAACAAAAAGGGTCTGGGAGAACAAGAAGCCCACTGTGAAAACTAAAACACTTGTTTACCAGGCCTGTGTCCTCAGCACTCTTCTTTATGGCAGTGAGACATGGTCTACCTACATGAGGCAGCTAAACAGCTATCACATGAGGTGCCTGCCTAAAATCCTGGTGGTTAGGTGGCAAGACAAGATCACCAACACATGGGTGTTGAAGAGAACAGGCACTGTTACAATCTTTTCCATGCTTAGTCTTCAAAGGCTCCGATGGCTGGGACACATTTGGAGGATGGATGGCAGAATACAAAAATATCTTCTCTATGGGGACTTTCAGTCGGGAAGAAGGTCTAGGGGCCGGCCACCACTTCGGTACAAGGATGTATGCAAGCGGGATATGAATGATTCAGGCATCGATTCGGAATCATGGGAACAGGACGCCATGGATCATGTTATATGGAGGGGCAGGATTAAGCAAGGAATACAGACAAAGAAGATACTGATTGCTGATAGGCTAAAGACTCACAATTTGAGAAGATACACCACACCGTGCGATGCTGCAAATGGTCCTGACTTTCCTAGCACACAGTGTGGAAGACGCTTCTCTGCCCGGATTGGTCTTATGAATCGCATTTGCTACCGTCATGGACTGTAGTTGCATACCTTTTTTTTCAAAAGCACAATTACTATCATCTGACAAGATGGAAAAAGCTAATGAATATAAATCTTACCTCTGTATATCTGTATATGGAGTGCCATCTGAGTGCACAAATCTCCCTCCAGCAGCCAGTACAAAGCGATGGTGTAAACTCATTAGTGAGTCCCGGCATGTTGTTGGGGTGTCTTTGGGCTGACCATCTGCATTCTTCAATGGGGAGAACTCTTCTTCTCGAAGAACCTCCCAGACTCCAAAGTTCCTGGCACATTTTAAAACACACAAACACGGACAAAACCAGGCACATAGACCAGGGGATGGAATGCAGGATGAGAATAATGGTAGTAGTTTGTGCAAGTTGAAAAGATGGATGGGCAGAATGGAAAAATTCAGGCAAATTGCAACAGGGGGAAAATTGTGATGAGATTAAAGACAATTTTGTTTGTTTGTGCAATATGAAAACAAGTTTTGTTTTTAAATGAATTTATTGAAATATTGCAATGTGTAATTGTTTATATATAATTTTATAAAACATTACATATAATTGTAAAATGATTGTATATTTAATATTGAATATGATAATTGCAAAGTAAGCCAAAATCCGGATTACAGGCAAAGCAGTAAAGCAATATTTGAAGCAGGGCAATTATCATGCAATGAGGTAGTAGGTTAATAGGGCACAGGCAGATTGAAAAACACCCACACAAATACATAAACAAAACAAACAAGAAAAAGAAAGAAAACAAAAAAGGACCATATTAGTATTTTGTAGCGACCTCTAAAAATATTTATAACCCAAAATGTTACACACACAAAACATGTTTACAGTCAGGTCTCCATATATTAACAGTTTAATAGTTTTATAATGGAAGCCACTGAAAAGGTTAAACACTACACTCTTTGATAACCAACAATAGTTACACACTACACTCTTCTAAAATTAGGTAACATTACACAAGTTTAGAGGGGGCACGTTAGCTTAGTTCATGATGAGCAATTCGCTATTTTCTGTGGTAAGTTTGTTTCGGTTCGAATCGCGTGAGGAGACTAAAAAAATATCAGGATCGTGATTTTAATCCGTGACTGCTACTCCAGTCAACCCAGCTGCAAATCGGTACCTGGCGCATGAGTTAGGGAAAGTAAAAAACAGCAAGGAAGGGCACTGGCCACCCCACCTCTCACAGGCTGCGGCCTAGTACAATAACGTCTTCAAAAATTCCATTTCTAACTAGCGGTTAATTCTGCTGAATTTCCACTTGACTTTACTTAAACAAGTTTAAGAAAATTCAACAGAAAAATGTACTGTTAGGGCGGTAAAACATAAATGACCTCTCTAAGCCGCATGGTCTCGGATGAGGAGCTACCATAGCACCATGAGGGTGATGATTGATGTTTACATCTATTCTTCTATAACAAGAAACCAATAAATATACACAGTGAATTTTCTATTTATGTGATGAGACCCTTCTAAAGTAGAAGGCTTCCCAACACTTAAAACTGCAAAACCTGTAGAGTATCGAAGTTTTACTGTGTTTGAAAAAAGACAACCTATAAAAACACCTACAGAAATATTATGGAAAATGATAGCAAATTATTCTCTTTAACAACGGGTTACTGGAGAAAAGGAAAATGTACGTGATAATTTCTTTACTAAGACTGTTGTGTTAACAAAATAACATAAAATAAAACAGGTTTATCCTAATCATCTCATTATTAGTAGAGATGATCATTTACTCGCAGCTTGAAATAAAATATAAAATACAAATAAATGAGGTAACAACCGAAAAGGAACAAAGATCAGAGATTCCCAACCTGGGATCAGTTTTGTATTCGTCCACAAACCAAATTTACATTTAGAAATATATTAAAATTTAAAAAAATATATTCATTATTTATAATGTACTTAAATAAGTTTTTTTCCAATTTACTTTTCATGCATGTTTTAAAAAAATCAAATTTCTCATTTATATATTTATTTCTGGGAGAGTTTTTATATACATAACTTAACATAACAACTTTATACTGGTTTAGAAGACTGCAGGGTCTGTATACAACCAGTTGAAACCGGTCAATTGATGCTGAAGAAGCGTGCAATATCTAATTGTTATTTAAAAAAATAATTAAATTGCAATCCAACATTCCTATGGCATTCCGAAAAAAACAAACCCATTTGTTTATAGAAATGTTTATAGTTAATGTATAAACAGTAACTGAATTTCATTATGTGCTTACTGAAGTGTTTATTTGTTTATATTGATGTTTTTACAGAATTGTACCAAGAACAACGATACAGTCAAGGCATTTGCTATGAAGATAAATGCTAGTAAAACAAAAGTGATAATAATTGAGAAACAAACTCAGAGAATAAATATCAGCATCCATGTACATGCCATAGAGCAAGTGCAGAGGTTTTTATATTTGAGTGAAATTATTATAGAGGATATCCATTGTGAAGTTGAAATCAGAACAAGGATCTCTGCAGCAAAAATTACAATCCTTGAGGATCAAAAACTTCTAAAATCAAGCAACACCACTATTGTGCTGTAGGAAAGAATAACCACATACATATCTGTCTCATAGCACTTCATGGCTCTGAAATATGAACAAACAAAAAGGATAAAAATATGGTAGAAGCCTTTGAGATGTGGTGGTATCGCAGGATGTAAAGAGTGGGCTGGGCATAGAAAAGGTAGAATGAGCAAGTGCTTAACGAGATATAGGGGCACATAGACAACTAATGAAAGGTATACACAAAAGTAGATTGTCTTAGCTTGGTCACAAATTGAGACATGGAGGCCAACTGTTTAAAATAATGGAAAGCAAAATTTAGAGGAAAATAAGAAGATGATGTTCAAGAAACTACATAACATAGATGGACAAGAACATCAATGTGTAGACTTAGACTGAGGTAAAGAGATCTGTCGAGGACAGTGGAGTGATTGATCAGATGTCGCCCAAAAAACTATATCACATAGAGGTACAAGAACATCGGTTTGTAGACTTACACTGGGCTAAAGAGATAAACAGAAGACAGTGGAGTGACATGATCATAAGATTTCAACACCCGTCTTTGTCTTTGAACTGAACCTGATGATGCTGACATAATTCCTTGAGGGTCTGTATCTAGCAAACGTTATTAGCTTGCAAATTTAATATAGTTGGTTTTTTTTCCCATCTAGAACAGCCTATATCAAATGTTTAACATGGAAGAACTTTTAAAATAAAATTAAGGTTTTGGTGACGGTAGAACAAAAGTGATTATATCTACAGACCGAGTTACATTAGAGTGATCAGTAAGTTTTAAACGTAATCATCTAATAATAATTGTCTATGCTCTTTTGATTGGTGTTATACGTCAAAATGTAATCAATCAAAACCTTTCAGCTCCCTACAGAAGACACATATAGAGTACACCTATTATTGTTATTGAATGTACACAATGACAGATTTTCTCTTTTGTGTGTCCTGAAAAAGACGTTACGTGGTGGTTTTTTGTAGCTTTCCTCACATCCTGAGTATGCTGATGAAGGTGGACTGGGGTACTCCAGGCGGTTGTGCTATGCTTGGCTTCATCTGCGTGTTGCTCACTACTATGAGGATCACGCCGATCCTTCCGAGAACTACGGGGAAGTTGACGTTAGGGTTTTAGCAAGTATAATTTGCCTGACCCTGTTTACCATGTCTGATCAGTATATTTTGCCTGAGCCTGACTAACATGTCTTCTTAATCTTCTTCTGCGTATGTTCTCAATTTCCAGTTACCAAGCCCTGAACAAGGCTTTGCAAGTAGCAGGACCAGAGAACTTAATGCGCTGTGTTGCTAGATTTTTGCACCTTTTGGTCTGACAAATCCGTCTTTGGCACATACCTGTCTAATCAGTATGTTTTGCCTGACCAGACATTAGTCTTCCTCCCCAGAGTTCACCTATAGAGTACATATCTTAAACAAATACAGGCCAAGTTACACTGTCCTGGGCTAAAAAATTCCAGCTCTATTCAAATCTTCCTTGCTTGTTTCTTTTATGTTTGTCTTGAGTTCTCTTCTCCATGTGTGTTTTGGTTTACTTTTATTTCTCTTGCCTTGTGGATTCCAGAACAGAGACTGTCATGTAGTGTTATCAACTGGTTTCCTTAATGTATATCCTATCCAATGCGAGCGCCTTCTTCTCACATCATGTTCCATTGATATCTTAACTTAACTCAACGTCTTTATACTGGTTTAGAAGACCCTGCAGAGTCTGTATACAACCAGTTATATTTACATCACCTTGCTCTAAAAGCTATGCGCATCCAGTTTATTCTTAAATGCATTAACTGTCCCTGCCTCCATTACCTCCCCTGGCAATACACTCCAAGCAGACACCACTTTCTGACTAAAAAATATATTTTTAAAATATCTAATCTGGACCTCTCTTTAGTCAGCTTGTAGCTATGCCCTCTTGTTATTGTGGGTGGCTGTATTTAAAAAAAACTTGTTATAGTCTAATTTATCCATTCCTCTGATCATCTTATAAACCTGTATTAAGTCACCATGAATTCTTCTCTCTTCTAGACACTGTAGGCCGGTTTTTCTGAGTCTTTCCTCATAACTGTAATTCTGGAATCCCACTATCATCTTTGTCGCTCTTTTTTGTATTCTTTCCAGCATGTTTATATCCCCTCTATGATAAGGACTCCACACCTGTACACAGTACTCCAATCTAGGTCTAACTAAAGCTTTATACAGTTTGACGATCACTTCCTTGCTCCTATGTTTAATATTTCTTTTTATCATACCTAACATTACATTTGCCTTTGTCACTGCTACCTTAACTTACTTACTCACCTTTCCTGTATGATCAATTATAACCCTTAGGTTCCTTTCCTTATCTATCTTTCTAATATTGTTCTCTCCCATTCTGTAATTATGTTCTATATTGGATCTACCCATGTGGATTACTGTAGATATATCTACATTAAACTCCATTTACCAGCTTACAGACCATTCTCAAATTTTATATAAATTCGACCCCAATATATCCACTTCCGCTTTAGATGAGACACTACTGTATTGTTTTGTGTCATCAGCAAATTTTGTATTCATGGATCCCATATCAATGTCCAAATCATTTATATATATCAAGAACAAAATTTGTCCCAAAACCGAGCCCTGTGGTACACCACTTTTCACTTCACACCACTCAGAGTACTCCTTATTTATGCCCACCCTCTGCCTTCTTCCCATTAACCAATTTTCAATCCATTTGGCAACTTCCCCACCTACTCCATGTGATTTTAACTTTCGAAATAATCTTTGATGAGGTACTCTATCTGTCTGGTTCTTTCCAACAGTTCCACAATAACGATTTTATACCATTAAAATGAAATGTCAATGTTAGTAAAACTGTACAAAAATCATATGCCAAAACTGTATGAATAGAATAGATAGTATATTATTTGCATACGGATGTACAAAGCTGTTCGGTCTTTGTCTGCAACTGTGAGCTAAGTTTGACAACTTTTATTTTTTTAAAACATAATCTTTCACGAAACCCTTAGAGAACATTCATGGAACCCTTAGAGACCATTTATGGAACCCTTAGAGACCATTTATGGAACCCTTATTGACCATTTATGGAACCCTTATTGACCCTTTATGGAACCCTTAGAGACCATTTATGGAACCTCTATAGAACATTAATGAACCCTTAGAGACCATTTATGTAACCTCTATAGAACATTCATGGAACCCTTAGAGATCAATTATGTAACCTCTATAGAACATTTATGGAACCCTTATAGACCATTTATAGAACCCTTATTGACCATTTATGGAACCCTTATTGACCATTTATGGAACTTCTATAGACTATTCTTGGAACCCCTATAGACCAATTGGAACTCTATGGTTTTGCAGAGTACCAGATCAGGGAAACCCTGATCTCCACTGCCAGCTCCTACTGAACACAAACATGCAGTAACTGCTGACATTAGTCAACAGATACCCAGGACAAAGAACACTAAATAATGACATAGAATAGACAATGTTAAAATGTTATCATCTGATACATCCCAGCTAACAGATAACATCCCAGCAATAACCATCCCTCGTGTATGCAAGTAATGGTGTGTAGAAATCATGAACAATTTTGTGTGCCAATCACAAAGGCCCTAAAAGAATTAGTCAACTGGATCCAATTACTAAGGTGTTAAGGCATCTAAGATGGGTTGTGAATGGGGTTAGCAATCTAGTGTTAAAAAGTGCTACAGAAACTACCACTGCAGTAGCACATAGGTGATATAGTACATGCTTCCCACAATAAAACCAACTAGAGTGGTGTCTCAGTAGCACGTAATAATAATCATACTAGTGTTATGGCCTGTGAACACAGACAGATTATAGAAAATGTTCACCATACTACATATGCTGTAAAAGGTGACTAAGTCGAGTTTTGCATGAAGCTAGAAACTTCACTGTGTTAAACAAAGTGTCATAATAACCATTTCACAAGAACAAATAATGGTATGGTACAGGCTTCCTGCAAGAAGACTGACTACAACTGTGGCTTCATGATACTACGTGATGATGATTCTAGTCTTTTTTTGCTCCACATAAAGCAGAGGTCGCTCTCACATACAGCTGACCCAAACATACAACGGACACACCCTCACATACAGCTGGCACACCCTCACATCACAGTTGGCACACTCTCACATACAGCTGGTACACACTCTCACATACAGCTGACACACACTCACAAACAGCTGGCACACACTCTCACATACAGCTGACACACACACTCACATGCAGCTGACATACACTCTCACATATAGCTGACACACACTCTCACACACACTCTCACATACAGCTGGCACACACTCTCACATACAGCTGACACACACTCTCACATACAGCTGACACACACTCTCACATACAGCTGACACACACTCTCACATACAGCTGACACACACTCTCACATACAGCTGGCACACACTCTCACATACAGCTGACACACACTCTCACATATAGCTGACACACACTCTCACATACAGCTGGCACACACTCTCACATACAGCTGACACACACTCTCACATACAGCTGGCACACACTCTTACATACAGCTGACACACACTCTTACATCACAGCTGGCACACCGTCACATCACAGCTGGCACACCCTCACATACAGCTGACACACACCCTCACATACAGCTGACACACACCCTCACATACAGCTGACACACACCCTCACATACAGCTGACACACACCTTCACATACAGCTGACACACGTCCTCACATACAACTGGCCCACACCCTCACATCACAGCTGGCACACCCTCACATACATCTGGCCCACCCTCACATACATATGGCCACCCTCACATACATCTGACACACCCTGACATACAACTGACACATGCTCACATCCAGCTGACCCACATTCACATACAGCTGATCCACACTTACATACAGCTAGCCCACCCTCAAATCCAGCTGACCCACCCTCACATCCAGCTGGCCCACACTCACATACAGCTGGCTCACCCTCAAATACAGCTGACCCACCCTCACATACAGCTGGCCCAGCCTTACATTCAGCTGGCCCACACTCACATACAGATGACCCACCTTCAAATACAGCTGACCCACCCTCACATCCAGCTGGCTCACCCTCAGATCCAGCTGACCCACATTCACATACAGCTGGCCCACCCTCACATACAGCTGACCCACTCTCACATACAGCTGGCCCAGCCTTACATTCAGCTGGCCCACCCCTCACATACAGTTGACCCACCCTCACACACATCTGACACATCATTACATCCAGCGAGCCCATCCTCACATACTTCTGAAATGCCCTCATATACAGCGGTCCACCCTCACACACAGCTGGCCCACCCTCACATCTGCCTGTACCAAAGCACTTACACATGCTCTTACTGTGACAGTCTCTTTTAGCAAATAGGTTTTGTGTGATGAGGTTGCTAGCCCCACTGCAAACAAACCTCTTTAGTTGCCTTCTACAAAATGCATGGAAAGTAACAGTGGTCATATTCTTTCCTTCCTAGGAATATCCAGGGAGTGATTACTTTATCAATTTCTCTTTTATCAACTAGTATAATTTCATAAATTGGTAATGTGCCCATAAAACTGCAATTGAATGATGTATTTATACAGGTGGGACAAATGAATATGGACACATCTTTAAAATAATTGTAAAATAGTTCGATATTCCAAACACCATTTCTTAAACATGAAAGCAATTCTACCCTATTCAACTACATGTATTGAAACGATCAAATGACCCAGTGCTATTTTTCTTGCAATATTTGAGCCACATAAAATGTGGATGGCTTTATAGACTTTATTTTTGGGGATCAACGGAAATCTGATTAAAGATCAGACGATTAATAACATTATTGAACAACTTCTTCAACCTGTTATCCAGGATCACAGCGTGGAGGTGTAGAAGGGTCTTGGCAGCTCTGGTTCGCTGGCCCTAATGCTAGCAGTCAGCTATGGGTTGCTGACCACTGCAGCTCATGCGCTGCTCAGCATCTTGATACCAAATCTTGTTTAAATGTGACATATATATTTATATTGGTACTGAATCTTGTATATCTTTTATACAGAGGTATGGATATTTCACTCGGATGATGGTTTACTTTTTCAATTCAAGCTAGGCATAGGGCCACCACTAAACCTGGCCCCTTTACAGGAAGCCTGTATGCAAGCATTTGAAGTGGCAGTTTTATAGCAATGGTTTTAAATGACAAGGTTAGTAGTCACACAAACCCTCGTTAGTCGTATTGTAAGAAATTCATTGCAAGTTCCTACCCGAGTTCTACTGGAGTTTAACTGAATAAACATGATAGTACCAAATCTCATTTGCAAGAGACACATTTTTCCCTTGTGCAATGATGAAATTGAATATGTGGCTGATTCAGCAGACCCATGCTGTCTCGTCTTTTCGCTTATACACTGAATTACGCTCACTCGTAGCGCAGTTTGCTACTTCGTCATGTTTAGTTGTCGACACCGACTCAATCTTCTTCGATCAGTGTGTCTCCAGAAATTGTTCTCAGTGGATCTCTTAGAAATTGAATGCAGTGTATTTTTAAAATTTTCTGATGTATAGTGATATATACAAACATTATATGTTTTTCTGTGGCCAAAAATTGCTTCGCAATTCACTAATTTCTCTCATTCGCCTATGCTCTGGACCCTAACATGACAAATAAGCAGGGGGTCTGTCTCTCAGGATCCTCAACCCCGTGCAAAAATGTATTTTCTACATAAAACATGTACATTAATATGGAATTCACACATACAATTCCCTGTGTGGATCCTAGAAACAGAAGAATTTAGACCACTACATCCCCATGCATGTTGTAAAAGGTGACAAAAGTGGGTTGTGCATGGGGTTAACAGCTTAATTTTGTAAAACACAAGTTACTACAGATACCACCACTGTAAGAGCACACAGTGTGCTTTGGTGCAGGCTTCCTGCATGGATCCATCTACAGTGGTAGTCTTATGATCTATAAGGGGTGATATGCACGAGGAGGTGACATTACATGCTGTACGGAACACAACTGTTAGTGTAATGGTTGAGTGCTTGTGTAATGGTTGAGTGACTGTGTAATGGTTGAGTGTCTATGTAATGGTTGAGTTTCTATGTAACGGAGGAGTGCCTGTGTAATGGTTGAGTGACTGTGTAATGGTTGAGTGACTGTATAATGGTTGAGTGTCTGTGTAATGGTTGAGTGACTGTAATGGTTGAGTGACTGTGTAATGGTTGAGTGACTGTGTAATTGTTGAGTATCTAAGTAATGGTTGAGTATCTATGTAATGGTTGAGTGGCTATGTAATGGTTGAGTGTCTGTGTAATGGTTGAGTGTCTGTATAATGGATGAGTGTCTGTGTAATGTGATGGTTGAGTGTCTGTGTAATGTGATGGTTGAGTGTCTGTGTGATGGTTGAGTGTCTGTGTAATGGTTGAGTGTTTGTGTAATGGTTAAGTGTTTGTGTAATGTGATGGTTGAGTGTCTGCGTAATGTGATGGTTGAGTATCTGTGTAATGGTTGAGTGTCTGTGTAATGTGATGGTTGAGTGCCTGTGTAATGGTTGAGTGTTTGTGTAATGTGATGGATGAGTGTCTGTGTAATGGTTAAGTGTTTGTGTAATGTGATGGTTGAGTGTCTGCGTAATGTGATGGTTGAGTATATGTGTAATGGTTGAGTGTCTGTGTAATGGTTGAGTGTTTGTGTAATGTGATGGTTGAGTGTCTGTGTAATGTGATGGTTGAGTGTCTGTGTAATGATTGAGTGTCTGTGTAATGTGATGGTTGAGTGTCTGTGTAATGGTTGAGTGTTTGTGTAATGTGATGGTTGAGTGTCTGTGTAATGTGATAGTTGAGTGTCTGTGTAATGGTTGAGTGTCTGTGTAATGGTTGAGTGTCTGTGTAATGGTTGAGTGTCTGTGTAATGTGATGGTTGAGTGTCTGTGTAATGGTTAAGTGCTTGCGTAATGGTTGTGTGACTGTGTAATGGTTGAGTGTCTATGTAATGGTTGAGTTTCTATGTAACAGAGGAGTGCCTGTGTAATGGTTGAGTGACTGTGTAATGGTTGAGTGTCTGTGTAATAGTTGAGTGACTGTGTAATGGTTGAGTATCTGTGTAATGGCTGAGTGTCTGTATAATGGATGAGTGTCTGTGTAATGTGATGGTCGAGTGTCTGTGTAATGGTTTAGTGTTTGTGTAATGTGATGGTTGAGTGTCTGTGTAATGGTTGAGTGTCTGTGTTTTGGCTGAGTGTCTGCGTTATGGTTGAGTGACTGTGTAATGGTTGAGCGTCTGTGTAATGGTGAATTGTCTGTGTAAAGGCTGAGTGTCCATGTAATGGTGGATAGTCTGTGTAATGGTGGATAGTCTGTGTAAAGGTGGATTTTCTGTATAATGGATTGTTTGTGTAATGGTGGATTGTCAGTGTAATGGTGGATTATCTGTGTAATGGTGTATTGTATGTGTAATGGTGAATTGTCTATGTAATGGTTGATTATTTCAGTAATGGTCGAGTACCTGTGTAATGGTAGATTGCCTATGTAATGGTGGATTGTCTGTGTAATGGTGGATTGTCTGTGTAATGGTGGATTGTCTGTGTAATGGTGGATTGTCTGTGTAATGGTGGATTGTCTGTGTAATGGTGGATTGTCTGTGTAATGATCGAGTGTTTGTGTAATGGTCGATCACTTGAGTAGTAGAGAGCTGGCTTCACATGACAGAGCTAATGGGTTCAGTTTCCAGTCTTTACACACACCAGTTTACCGAGCTGTACGTGGGTTACTGACTGACTGTTAGGGAAGGAAAGGCAGTGAGGAAGGGAACTGGTCATGGCAACATACACAAAAGTTGAATGAATGTTTTTTAAGGTGGTACCCCAGTAGACACTGTCGTCTGGGATGAAGTGATAGTGACTTCATTGTACTAGGTCTCAGCTTTAGAAATTTATTTTCAAAGAGGGTTAACCCATTTTCTTTTCCATTGCCATTCGTTCCCTAACAGTAATTCAGGTACCCATTTTCAGCAGGTGACCACAGCTGAGATAATAGTTAAGAGAGAAGAATGGGTCCACACTGGTGATAAAATGACAGAGTCATCATAGCCCTAGAAGGGAATGCAGAGAGTGATGCAACAGGACAGCAGAGCTCGAGGCTAACCAGCTGATAAATGATAACATGTGGTATACGGATGACCCGATGGATAGGTGCTACATAGTGAGATATCTGGTTGAGGCTTCTCTGCTAGAATGAGAGAGCAGGTCGTCACTGAGCAGAGCAGGTCGCCACTGAGCAGAGCAGGGCATACAGAACGGTAACCTACAGTACAAGAATGGAGATGAAAGCAGTAAATGCAGTTCTGAGATGGCTATCTGAGACATCTTTAACAGGGGCAGAACTCGTGTTAGACTCCCAATCCTTAATTTCGGAAGGTACACAAGGGCTGGCTAAAGCATGAGTGATGGCAGTTATAGAGGCAGGGGCTGGTGTGTATCTACTAATCATTCTTGGGCAATGAAAGAACTGAAATCTTGGCTTCACAACGGGTACACTAGATATAGATAGGAGTGACATTTTGAAGTCTATCAATGGCCGCATGTTATACGATGACACTGCAATAGGCGAATCAGCAATTTACAGAGCCTTGAAATTGAATGTGGTTCAAGCGGACTGGGCTAATGAAAGGACGGAGCAGACATTTGTACAACCAATGAGCTGCAGGAACCATCAGTATCCACACCCTTTGCCATTTATTGAGAGAGACTGAGCATCTTGGGTATGCCTGGAGTGCAGTGAAGTCGATTGTTAGGAACAGAACAGAACAGCAGAGTGAGACTAGAGCATGTCAAGATCAGGGATTGAACCCAACACTCTTACTATGAGCCGCAACTGCTCTAACTACTCTGTCACTCAGATGCACTACAATGTAGAAAAATACTCAAAATCAAATATGTTCAAACCTAGACACTTACTGTGCAAAATGGAAGACATCAAAGACAAATTTTTCCATCTTTATACCATTTGGGGAAGATGGTTTCTGCAGTTGTCCATTAGAATCAATGTAAGGAATCTTCTTCTTAGCTACATGGTGCTTAAGCTGGGACTCATTTTTCTTTCTGCAGACGTAAATATATTCAACAATGTACATTCTGAATACCAACATTTAATAGGATATATGATACTCCCTTTCAAGGGACATAATGGGCTAGTGGTTAAGTGAACGGCTCACAATCCGAAGGTGCTGGGTTTGCTCCCCGTCACAGCACCGACCATTGCCCCCGGGGAAGCAAACCCTTAGAAAATACAGGAGGAATGATACTTGGAATCCTGGTTTTCAAATGTTAATGTCTGTTGCCAGGTAGCTGAATGCTTCAGCTATATGTAGTAGGTATTTTATAACTTCCTGCGGCTTACTTGGCCTGGGGGAAGATATAAATAATTTGGGTAGATTTTTAACTAGAATTTTTGTCCAGGCAGCAGCCGTTAAGCCTACTCTTTTCCATTTCTAACTGCCAAGGTATTTTTAACGTGCTCGACACTGAACGCGGGAGTCGGATCTCACTACCCAGAGATCAGGGGTCCGATCTTACTACCCAGAGATCAAACGAATTTTGACCAGAAAATCCACGTGAAAAAATCAGTCTCCACCATGATTCGGACCAGTGACCTCCGGCACTCGTGCGGACACCTTGCCTCAAGACCACTGAGCCCCCTTACATAAGATGTATGTCGAAGTCAAATGCACTGAGCCGGCAGGCGCAAAATAAAAATATAGTGCAACGCCTTGGGGAATTGAAAAATAAGCAAACGCAAAAAATAAAAAAACTCCCTTTCTCTGCTTGAGGTAAAAATCATACACGCTATAATAGAACTGAAAATCAACAACTTATAATCACATAAACAACAGTTGTGCCAGTTTGACATGGGTAGAAATACAAGAAACAACAACCTACAAAAAATTTCTTGGTCAAAAGTCAACAGAAATGAAAGTAACTTAACTATTCTAAATGGCGAGGATTAAAACAGATGGGGAAATGGAATATCTGCTTGGCACTAAATTCACCAGCTTCACAGACACCAACAAACCCGCATCCTTCACCTGAGAACAGGCCACTGCAGACTATTGGGTCACCTATATTGGCTCAAGATATCACACAAAAATAACTGCCCTTGTGGAACCGGAGTCCAGATCCCTGAACACATCTTACAAGACTGCCCAATACAGAGAGACTTACAATGGGAGCCAAGGTGACATAAAAGCTATGGGGACTGCCACCTAGATCTGGAGAGGACTGGATACTTCGTCCTAGTGAAGGGACTACAGATCTAGCATGACCAAAAAGCCTGAATCAAGAGCTGCTTTGCTATAGAAAAATATCCTGCACCAACTGGGGACCAAACTCTGGTGGTTTAACTGGAAACCAATATATGGAGAGAGGATACTAACTTCTGGCCAGACAAATCATACTTATTAGGAAATGTTAGTCTGGGTCAGGAAAAATATTCTGGCCAAGACCGCCATCTCATATCCACGCAGGTCTCCCTAGAAATGAGTTGTTTTCATGGCAGCCTGGCTAACACCTTTGGGTGTCAACGTGATCCCTGTAGTAGTGAGTGACATACAAATGAAACCAAGCACAGCACAGCCACCTGAAGGACCCCTGTCCACCTTGATCAGCATGTTCGGGATGTGAGGAAAGCTACTGCAACCTGCCACTTAACACCATTTTCAGGGCACACAAAAGAGTAACCTTACTCATGCATTCAACAACAACAAATATATATATACATTTTTATATATACACACACATGGCTGTGAAGTGTGGCAATTGCACAAAGCAGATGCTGAATAGCTCAGAGTTACTCAAAGAGCAATGGAACGGTATGTACTAAATATATTGATAAGGGATTAGATGCAAAATGAGGAAATTCGACACCAAACTTTATTTTGAGATGTCGTAGAAACAGCATTATCGCGCAAATACTGTTGGGTTGGTCATGTGGTACGCATGCATGACTTACTTACTTTCTTTGTCCAAGCACCATCTCCATAGTGGTAAGCTTACTGAGGAGCTTCACATTGCACTACAGCAAGAAGGGCCATGGTTCACCTTCTCAAGTAAGTCTCAGGATGTAAAAAGAGTCACTGTAGTATGCCACCAAAGAAACATCAGCAAGAATGCACTCTGTATGATTGTCTACAAAACAACAACATGATGAGGTTGCTAGCCTCATGCAACAAAAGATGATTGGCTACCACGAATGATGATTAAATAATGGCTAGTATTTCAACCTAGTCACAATGGCACCCCTGTCCTATTTTCTAAAGATGATTGCCTAATTTGCTATATACTGTAAACACGTCAGTCAGCAATCCAAGCACAACGGGCTCTCCACAGTGAGTTACTACAATAAAAGACTGACTCTGCTATTGAAATATTAAAACATATGGTTTTCTGACTAGCGATGGGGCACACCCTTCTCACAGACAAGCTCTCATAGATAATAATCCTACTAGCATGTTTGACAAACTTACATGCACACAAACTTGAGAAAGTCCACTGTGAAGAAATGGTTACAGATATTTCCAGCACTGAATAACAGTCTTCCATCTTGCGTTCTCTTCTCGGCTGTCTTAAGTGTGATCTCACTGTATTCAACTACCTGGTACTTGCCACTGACTTTGCAGACAACCCCTACAGCCTCCTTTGGGATTGTCTTTTCCACAACCTGTAGTAAAAACATCAGAACTTCTCTTTAGTTGTATTAAGACATTCAACTTCAATGTGAAATATATAGAAGAAGAAGTACTGCTTGTAAAAAATTGCTGTGAATAATAACAGTGAAATTTACATGGCATACATGCCAAAGGAAACCAATGCTATAATTGGGACGAAAACAGCAAGAGAAGGACAGAGAACAAAATTGCCATATTGCACATCAAGACAAGAGACAAAAGATGTTGAATATCCACTGGGGATCAAGATGCTGAGCAGCACATGAGCTGCAGTGGTTAGCGACCCATAGCTGACTGCTAGCGTCAGGGCCAGCGAACCATAGCTACCAAGACCCTTCTACACCTTTACGCGGTGATCCTGGATAACAGGCTGCAGCAGGGCAGACTGGCTAAGAAGAAGGGATCGAAGAGGGAATGCTAACCCGGTACTAAAAAAATGCTTGATGAGGTCGGATGTGTTGGACCGAAAGGTGCAAATATCGCAGCCAAGCTGTAAACTACGACACAATGCATTCCGTTCTCTGGACTACATTCTGCTACTTAAGCCCTTTGAGGGTTTGGTAGTGGGAGATTGAGAAAGAACGAACAAGAATAAGAAGAAGAATATCCACTGCAGCCAACCTTCGATGTGAAGACTTCTTTGATCAGAACAAATGGAACTTTCAAACTGCATGGAAGGTCGCAAACAAATGTTGCCAAATTTGAGAGCTCCGGATGAATAAGGACATTCAACAATTTACACTAGTAACTTTTCAATGTTTATGTTTTCAAAGTAAATGTTTTCACTGCATATACATATTCATAGGCGTCTCAGTCTTTGCAGACCATGCACGTGGCACCCTGTGAGTTGCCTCTCAGAGCTCAAGCCTGGGCGCTGAATATGGAGACCCTGGGCTGCCCAAATTGCAGGATCCCCCTCTCGGCCTCGCTGGTTTAATTCAAAGAAATGCAAAGCATGACAATTTGGCACCAGCTCAGCTGCAGGAGCTGCCGGAATGAGTTCGTAATTTTGAAGCCATCCACCTTAGCTGTTCCCACTGCAAATTTTCTGTCTGAGTTTACTCCCGTAGCCCTACCCTCTCCAGAGGTTTCCACAAGGCAGTGGAGTCGTTGCCCGCAGATACTAGTTACTCGAGACATCCGGTGATACTCTCATCGTCCCAAGACTATCCAGCAGTTTCTGGGACGTGGGTTTAAAATCAGAGTTCCTCCTCTCCCAGGCGAACTGCCTGAACAGGCTAACGAGCTTCGTCTACCTGGCTTTAGAGTCAGTTGACCTTCTCTTAGATTAGCTGCCAACCAAGGCTCGGTTGCGCCCCACAGTAGGCTCTGTAAGAAACAGGGGGCCCCTCATGAAGGTCCTGCTGGGGACACAATAATGTAGGAGAGGCCATTGGCATGGAAACTCCTGCATGGCAAGCCGAACAGTGAATCCAGCGGCGATCTCTACATCTGGAAAGGAGAGGATATCAGACGCTTCACTTTCCTTTAACGAGCAGGACATTCAAGCCAGATCTCGCTATCCCCCATACAGATACATATATGAACCCAACATTTGTATGTTCAATGTACGTGCGGCATACGTTTAAAAAATACCCACAATGTTCTTCAAATATGTGTCCATGTTCAAGATGCTGCTCAATGACCCTATTTATTTTGGTCTTTTCCTCGTGGATCAATGCCGTAAACACAGAACCAATCAGGCTGAGAGGAACGCCACTGGAAAAGGTAGACGTATTTACATACCTAGGAAGTATCATCAACAAGGAAGGATGGACAGAAGAGGATTTAAAAACAAGGACACAAAAGGCCAGAGTTGCATCTGGAATGTTGAAACCCATATTGAACTCCAAGGAAATAAGAAGGAAGACAAAAATAAGGATTCTCAATTCAAACATGAAGCCTGTCCTGCCGTATGGAGCGGAAACCTGGAGGATGACCAAAGGCAATGACAGGAGACTGCAGGGTTTTGTCAACAGATGCCTGAGAAAGATTCTTGGTATAAAATGGTTTGACAAAATTACAAATGACAGACTATGGGAGAGACTGGGACAAGGTAAATTGGAACAGGATATCTTAGGAAGAAAGTAGAGATGGATGGATCATTCATTAAGAAAGCCCCAGGCCAGTATCACCAGGCAATCCCTGTCATGGAACCCCAACGGAAGAAGAGGCATAGGCAGACCAAGCAATATATAGAGACAAGATCTAGAGGCGGAAGTAAAAAAAACAGGCAAAGACTGGAAGGAAGTGGAAAAGATTGCACAGGACAGAGCTACTTGGTGAGGGTTGGTTGATGGCCTATGCAGCCCTGGGTAACAGAAGGCGAAAGAGAGAGAGAGGGTTGGTTGAGGGCCTATGCAGCCCTGGGTAACAGAAGGCGAAAGAGAGAGAGAGGGTTGGTTGATGGCCTATGCAGTCCTGGGTAACAGAAGTTGAAAGAAAGATCAAGATGCTGAGATGCTGTGTTCAGCGACCCAAAACTGGCTGCTAGCATCAGGGCCAGCGAACCAGAGATGCCAAGATCCTTTTGCACCTCCATGCGGTGATCCTGGATAACAGGCTGCAACAGAGCAGTCTTGCTAAGGAGAAGAAATCGAAGAGAAAAGGGTAACTCGGTGCGTAAAAATGTCTGCTGCCGGAGACGGATGTGTCGGACAAAAAGGTGCAAATATCACAGTGAAGCTGTAAACGAGTAACACAACACATTCCGTTCTCCGGACTACATCCTACTGCTTGCAAAGCCCTGTTCAGAGCTTGGTAGTGGGAGATTGAGAACGAACGCAGAAGAAGATGAAATATGTGTCCGTTAAAAAAATGTATATAACTGTTGATACACCTACAATGAGAACAATTGAAAAAATAACTGAAAGAACAACTGAAACGATCGCGAAAACTCCAAGCAAGACATCAAACTAATTAACTTTTACTGAACGAATTGGCAACAAAATTGGCGTGGGTCATTGTCTCTGTATTCATTGTGTTAACACCGGTTTTGCTTTACAAATGGCTGCATTGAAAATGAGATCATTTCTGCCTATCCTGATACAATATAATGGCTTTTTTGACTTTAAACAATTTAAAAAAAAATAATTTATATTTCACATGGATTTGGAAGATGCTTTGTAGCAATTTCATGGATTTACCCAAAAATAGGTCAATCTAAATATTTATGGCGTAATTAAAAACTAGAGAAACTATATATCAAAATGACAATTACCATACAACTAAAACCATCAAAAGAAATTAAAACAAGCACCAGCTCACCTTGGCTCCACATTCAACATTCTTACTCAGGCAGAATCCAATGAAAACAGGGTCTGCCATCTTCACCAGAATATTGTCTACACAGTAGACATGCACATACTTAATGCCTCTAGCTGTGAGGTCTTCAATCACTCCCTGATTCTGCAAGGCTTTGTACAGCCCACCATTGCCAGCTGGGGAATGAAACAATAAGGTATTTATAATCACAGATTGTCGGAGAGGTCAGTCTATGACAATGTTTCCAAAAGTGGTGGTCTACGGATGAGTGCTACTTCATGGGAACGTGTGGTGGCATATATATATATATGTGTGTGTGTGTGTGTGTACATATGTATAAACAAACGTACGGAAAGAAAAGGGGTAGGAGTGGTGGTAAAAGAAAAAGTAAGAAACCAAGAACAGAGAAAGCTTTTTTAGATTTGCCCTGTCCTGCTCAAGCCCAGCCAGCTAAGCAGGAAACTCGTCATCAGGCTACCATGACAGCAAATGTGCTGAGCGGTATGGACCACACAGAACACGTGAGGCACTTGAGCAGCCGTTGTCATCCACTGCACCCGAGTTCATATCCAGTCGTCCTGACTTGTTTTGCCACTGGTTGAAGTTGGACTCAATTCAAATTCATCGCGCAAGTCATTCTCTTTTCATTTATCCAGTACTAACACAGTCGAGTTCTGTGACGACGGACGATTGGTGAAGCGAAGAGTGTAAGTCCGCTGACAAGCAGTAAAAAAGCTGCGTCAGTTGCGAGACTCCTGGCTGAGCAATAAAGCGGATAAGATACATGGATTTGCTGACAATCATGATCACCCGTCTTACAAAGCAAACTTTCCATGCTTTTACCGCCCGCGAGTATGCAGATTCCAAATTGGACTCGTCAGCCATCTCCGCATCCCTCAACCCGGATTTCCAGAATACTCGACTGGAAGGACTGGCTAGGTGAAAAAAGTAAAGGTCCTCATCACTCGTGATGGACGAACAACAAAACAACAAATAAAGATAGGTAGACAGACAGACGGGTTAGGTTAGATTAGATTAGGTTAGGTTAGGTCAGGTCTGGTTAAGCCATATCAGTTCAGATTAGGTTAGGTGAGGTCAGGATTGAATTGGATTAGATAGAAAAAAGGAGAAAGAGAGAGAGAGAGAGAGAGAGAGAGAGAGAGAGAGAGAGAGAGAGAGAGAGAGAGAGAGAGAGAGAGAGAGAGAGAGAGAGAGAGAGGGGTGAGGGAGGAAGCTAGGGGAGGATGTGGGCAGTCATTTAACGTAAATTATTTGTGTTACATGTTGGTATGTCGACCCAAGTGGTTCTCAGAATAAACAGAATATGAGCACCATTTCCTTCCAGCCTGTCATAGGAGGCAACTAAGGAAGGTTGTGAATGGGAATAGAAACCTCACCATGTATAAATCATTGGTATAAAACCACTGCAAATTATTCAGACATTCCTAAAAACTAGTTAGGGTAAACCAAATGAAATGGTTGACCTGTGCTCCACCATCCAGAGTGACAGGAAGAAGACAAAGAACAAGGAAGAAAGAAGGAGAAAAGAGTGACAGGAAGAAGACAAAGAACAAGGAAGAAAGAAGGAGAAAGAAGAAGAAGGAAGAAGACCTGCAGAGGATAGGGTCAATTGGAGAAACATAGTCAGAAGGAAGAGTTTGACCTACACTCCACCCTCTAGAGTGATAGGTAGAAGAATAAGAATAAGAAAGGAAGAAGAAGGAAGGAGGAAGAACAAGGAGGAGGAAGAAGACCTGTAGAAGAAAGGGTTAATGGAGAGACATACTCAGTCAAAAGGAAGTGTTTGACCTATGCTCTACCATCTAGAGTGACAGGTAGAATAAGAATAAGGAAGGAAGAAGAAGAAAAGAAGGAAGAAGAAGACGAAGGAAGGAAGAAGGAGGAAGAAGAAAGGAAGGAAAGAAAAAGAGGAAGGAAGGAGGAAGAACAAGGAGGAAGAGCAAGAAGGAGGAAGAAAAATAAGGAAGAAGAAGAAGAGGAATGTTGACATGTCTAGCTTTAATATCAAATGACATGCATTCCTCCACGGAAAGGTGCATGGCAGATGATGAAGAGGCCGTCCCAAAAAGAGATGGGAGGACAACATAAAAGAATGGACCAATCTCCGACCGGAGGAGTCACAGGCAGCGGCATCTGTCAGAGAAGGGTGTCGTGACATTGTGAGGATGTCTTCATGTGTGCCCCAACGACCTCACCGGTTACAGGATGACCTGACCTGATCTGACCTCATGACAAGTGCACTGGTTATGTCAAATGTCGTGTCATGAGCAGAGCTTAAGAAGACCACCTCTTCAAGAGTGAGTTAGTTATAGTGCGCTGCATTTTAAAGTTGGCCTACGATGTCTGTACATTTTGGCCCAACACATCTGCTTTTGGCAAATTATATTTTTTTGGTAGTTACTCTCCTAATCCTTTGACTGTTACAAGACTGCATGTCCATAGCAAGGTGTCGTAAATGGGAGTTTTTTTTCTTCTGCAACATTTACCACTTGTGATTTAAGGACTTCATGAGTATGATAGTTTTATGGCTCCAAAGACTCACACCTTGCCAATTTTCATCTTGGTAGGAAAAGTCTATGAGAAATGTTCGAGAAGACAAGAACATTGAAAGTTTTGACCCATTTACAATTGGCGGGTACAAGATTCCAGAGTTACGATATGCAGACGACACAAGAAGTGCAGAAGGGCTAGAGCAGCTAATTTCAGCTGTAAATGGATACAGTAAAGATCAAAACCTGTTTATAAACATAAATAAAACAAAGATAATGACCACTGACAAAACACAATGTCAGCATAAATTTACAGTGGGTGGTGAGGAAATAGATCAGGTCACACATTTTGAATATCTTGGCTCACCACAAACAGATACCAGTATGACGTACGAAGAGTCAAAACGGCTTATCAAAGCCAGATACATGACCAAATGGGAAACCGAACATACTGGTTACACCAAAAACGATGCATATTACCAGTTGAACCGAAGAGAGCAGGTAGTTGTCTTCAGACTTCGCACTGGCCACAACAGACTGAGGTACCACCTATTCAACAAATTGAAGATAGGGTGTACCGACGAATGCCCGTGCGGTACTGGTAAAATGACTACTGAACATCTGCTGCAGAACTGCCCGACATACGAGGATCAGAGAGAGCAGATGTGGCCATTACCAGTGGAACTGCAAGACAAGCTCTATGGCAGTGGCGAGAGTCTCAGGATGACCGCCGCTTTTCTCGAAAAAATAATGGTTACTGTCTGACTGTGTACGCAGAAGAAGAAGAAGAAGAATATCTTGACTCCAGAATTGACAAAAATGGCGACTGCTCGAAAGAAATCAGAAGAAGACTAGCCATTGCAGAGACTAAACAGCCTAAAAAAATTATGGCAGAGCACAAACAAAATGATAAAAGTAAAAGTCTTGAGAGCCTGTGTTTTTCCTGTGGCAGCTTATGGCTGCAAATCATGGAAGATTACCAAAACTTCTAGACAAAGAATCAAATCCTTCGAGTCAAAATGTTACAGAAAGATCTTCAGAATACCCTGGACAGAGAAAAAGACAAATTTAGACATTCGGCAAGAGTTAAGCATACAGGAGAACTGGTTTATCAATTCCATTTTGGCTAGAAAATGCAAATGGTTTGGTCGCATCAAGAGACACAACAGTCTCGAGAAAACAGTGATGGATGGTATGGTGCCAGGTAAAAGAGGAAGGGGTAGACCAAGAATACGATGGCACCAAGATATCTAGGAATGCCTGTGTATGACTGTGGCGGAGGCTGGAGTTTTGGAAAGGCAACGAGTTTCTTTCAGATTGACTGTGATGGGAGCGACGTTCTATAAAGGACATGATGATGAGGAAAAGTCTCAGCATGAGAAGGCCAGATCTATACTTTTCCTGTCAGGGGCTCTGTGTTTGTGTTATGCATGGCTTAGAAACATATAGATATGAGAGCTGATCCTTAAATCACAAACATCGTCTGTGAGAAAATTTGGCATCAAGAAGGCAATCTCATCATCATAATCATTTATCCATCTGGTTCCCCTTGGAACATATGGCCACAACAGACGCTCTCCTTCTGTTCCTATTCTGTGATGTCCTCTTCAGTTCTGCCCTTGAGACCCTGATTAAACTGAATTAAATCTGATTTCAGCTGGCTTAGGAATGAGATATGACAAAAGATTAACATGGGGCCCACACATAGAGGACACTCAAAAGAAGGCGACACTCAGACTAAGGCTGATGAAAAAACTGGCAGGGACAAATTGGGGCGCAGATGCAAACACAGTCAGACAGGTTTACACTGGATATGTACGGCCAACACTGGAATATGGCATGGGTGTCTATGCAACAGTGGCAAAGATCAACCTACAGAAACTAGACAAGGCACAGAATACCGGACTCAGAATTATTACCGGAGGTCTACGAAGCACCCCAATTAGACAACTCGAAGGGTTAGCAGGCCTCCAGAGCCTCGGTGAGCACAGAGAAGGAAAAATACTAAACCTGACAGAAAAATACAAGCATATGAATAAACATCCAATGCAGGAAAAAGTCAATGAATTAACAAAAAACCGAATAAAAAGAACAAGCTTCAATCATCTATCAAAAGCCCTTACAGCCAGGAACAGTGACATCATATCAAAATGTCCAACGACATGGGAAATGATACAAGTATATGAAAATACAGACCAACAGCCCAACTTCATGGTGGAAGCGAAAATACCAGGTATCGATAGAAAGGTGGAAGAATCAGACCATGCATTGAGAGAAAAAACCCTAAAGCATATTGGAGACGCATATCCTCAACCCATGTGGATGCACGTCTACACAGATGGATCATCAGAGGAAGCATTGAGGAAAGGAGGGGCGGGACTCGTCATATTTCTACAGGATGGAACCGTTATAGAAAAACCAAGTGCTGTCGGGGAGCCCTCGACAAATCTAAGAATCGAGCAACAGGCAATAATTGAAGCAGTCAAACTATTGGATGAAAAGGGGTTAAAGGATAATAGAATAGTGTTTTTGTGCGACTGCATGTAAATTTTGCAGGCCACACAAAGAGAACCACGAAATAGTATGGAAAGGGAACTGATATACCAGTTAAACAAACTCTCAGACCACAATAAAATCACCCTCCAGTGGATTCCAGCTCACTGCGGCATACCTGGGAATGAATGGGCGGACAGGCTAGCCAGGGAGGGAAGACAGAGAGAACAATTCACCCACCCAGTGTCACTGCCAGAAGTCAAGGCAAACATCCCCAAAAAATATAAACAACAGTGGATAGAGAGAACAAACAGTAAATACCCACAGGACCCAATCAATAGACTTAATAGGAAACAGTTTACCACAATTTTTCACCTCAGAACAGGTCATTGCAGACTAAATGCACACATGCATACAATGAAAGCAGCACAGACTGCACAATGCACATGTCAGAGAGGACCCCAGACTCCAGAACACATCCTGCAAACATGTCCACTGCACCAAGACTCCTGTGAGAAGACCTGGCCTGAGGAGAGAAACATACAAAACAAACTGTGGGGAACCATTGAGGACCTGCGACTGACGTGTCACTTCATGGATGCAGCCCATTTGGTGGCATAAAACGAGCATACGAAACCGAACGCAAAGAAGAAGAAGATTTATCCATCTGGTTCCCCTTGAAACATATAGTCACAACAGATGCTCTCCTTCTGTTCCTATTCTGTGCTGTCCTCTTCAGTTCTGCCCTTGAGACCCTGATTAAACTGAATTAAATCTGATTTCAGTTGGCTTTTTTGAGTACGAGGTTTGTCTTCCTACTATGATCCCTATCTCTCGGCCAGCTTGCAGTAGCCACAAGTGCAGCCTGTTTCCAGGTACATACATGTACACGCATATACATGTACACACACACATGTATATATGCCACCACACGCTCCCATGTACACATACATATACACACATATACATGCACACACACACACACATATATATAGTCACCTGGAGCAAGTGCAATATGAGACTGAGACTCCAGAATAATCTTGCCATCAAAGTCAAAACATGGTAGTAAAGTCTGCTCAAACAAAACCACGTTTTTATTATTTAAACCAAAATGGTTGTGTTTTTGGAAGAATGTGTCTGTCGCCTCCTTTGTATGCTCACTGGTCATAATATACCTGCAACGATGATACAATTTAGCCTTTAATAACGATATGCAGCAGTGGTTTTCAAACACTTTTAAAGTACTACTACTTATGTACACTTACAAAATATTTGAGGACCACAAAGAGATTTCAGTTTATGTTTCTATAGAAGTTCTTCGTTCTTGACAATTTTGCGTTCACCTTATTTCTCTATTCTCCAAGGTGGTGTGCGTTGTACTATGTTTTTATTTTGCGCCTGTCAGCCCAGTGCATCCAACTTCAGCATGCATTTTATGTTAGGCTCTACTTCCTCCTGCATTTTCTAAGCATTTGCTTCCATGGGGTAAGTCGGTGCTGTGATTGGGGAGCGAACCCAGCACCTTCGGGCTGTGGGCCGTGTCACCTAACCACTAGCCCACGCCGTTCCCCAGGTTTGCAGTTTGAAGTGACTCTTCTTATAGCATGGGGTATACTGAAGAAGGTTGTCTCGGGCACTTCTGGCTGTAGTGCAAATGCTAGGCTACTACTCACATTTTCGTACCTTGTTTGCTGTTAGGGAAAGAAAGACAGGGAGGAAGGGAACTGTCCACCTCATAAACAATTAAGTCTCTAACACTTCATTGGTAACAGCAGTGTCTGCTATGGGACTATCATTACCTTGAAATTGATATTATAATCAGCCACTACAAATAATCAGGTACAGGCTACCTGCAAAGGAGACAGCTACACATTGGAGGGAAAAGGTCACTGATTGCAAATGATTGGAAACAAGCTTACTTTAAACGGGGCCAGCTAGATTGGTGATTTATGCTTCATATTGGGGTGAAAATGTTAAGGATTGGATAAATAATGTTTTTGTTATGATTTAATTGTTTTGTTCTTCTTCGTCATTCATTCGTAATCTCCTGCTAATAATCCCTGAAAAGGGCTTTGCAAGTAGCAGGATGTAGTCAGGAGAACAGAATGCATTGTGTCGTAGTTTACAGCTTGACTGTGATATTTGCACCTTTCAGTCTGACACATCCAACTTCAGCACAGCCTTTTTTAGTATCGGTTAGCTGTCACTCTTTGATCCCTGCTCCTTAGTCAGTCTGCTCTCTACCCCCCCTTTTTTGTGCGCTTGCCTTATTTCTCTTTTTGTGCGATGCACCATGTTTTTATTTTGCGCCTGTCAGTCCAGTGGATAAGAATTCTGCATGCATTTTATGTAAGGTTCTGATTCCGCCTGCATTTTCTAAGGGCTTGCTTCCCAGGGGGAAATAGTCAGTGCTGTGATTGGGAGCGAACCCAGCACCTTCAGATTGTGAGCCGTGTCACTTAAACACAAGCCCACGCTGTCCCCGCTAGTCTGCCCTGTTGCAGCCTGTTATCCAGGATCACCGCATAGAGGTGTAGAATGGTCTTGGCAGCTCCGGTTTGCTGGCCCTGGCGCTAGCGGTAAGCTATGGGTCGCTGACCACTGCAGCTCATGCCCTGCTCGGCATCTTAATCTGATTTGTTTTGCTCAAAGCTACTCATGTTGAGTTGAGCTAACACTTGACATTTCTTTGGTAGTAAGTTATTGTGGCTCTTCCTACATCCTAAGTTGACCTTGTGAGGAAGGGGGGGTTAGGGAGGGGGGGGGGGGAAGGAGACGCGGACAGGGGCATGAAGGAGAACTGGTTCATAAATTCCATAATAAACAGAAAATTTTAATAGTTTGGCCTCCATCAAAATACAAATGGTTTTGAGAGAATGAACTAAGCTGAATAAATAAATTTGAATTATGAATGATATAAGGACTTATCCACCAAATATTTAAACTGACATATTGACACGCAAATTGAGAACATCTCAAAGACCCACCATGGCACAGCACAAGTCTTTCCGGTCACTTTCTCAGCCAGTCTTTCTAGTTTGACGATCCTCTCAGCTTGAAGCTGGTACAATGTCTTTCCTGAGGGCAGGCCAACATTGTACATCCCCTTTGGGTACGGGACACCCAACCTTGTGCCCTGCCCCCCAGCAAGCAACAGCACGGCCACCTCACTATTGCCCACAGCCGTCAAACCTAGTAAGATACAAATGCTGTATTTCAATATTTATACGACACAAGTCAAATGATTATTTAGTGAAAAACAATAATTAAGCGCCGAAAAGGTAGCACAGTGAATGAACTGACAGCAGCCTACGACTCATCAGGGTCTGTAAGTTAGAGCTGATCAGGATGGTATTCTACCTCTAAGCGTTGGTCCTGGAAACTGGCTACACTAGTGTTGACTAAGAAAATAGAAATTGCAGTGGGAAAACAAATCTGGTACCCAAAACAGAAAACTGAAACCGGATGTGCTGAGCTGAGAGGCGCAGACATCGCAGCTTCGCTATAAACTTCACAAGGACAGAACATCACAATGTCCTTTTCAGGATGAAAGCCGAAGAATAAGAATAAACAATAAATAACAAGTAAATAGAAAACAAAGTGTAATCAGTGTCAGGTGAGGAAACATACTAATCAAGACCCCCCCAACTCACATTGCAGTCCTTGTTCGTGGAAACAGGACGTACTCTGCAGTCTGGTCATGAGATGAGGTCTGACACTGTAATCCCCACAGTAGTGAATTTTCTGAGGAGCCTTGCATTGTACAACAGATAGGAGGTGTTCTGTCTATGTTCTAAAGTACATCTCTTAGCGTTTTGGTTTTTTTTTGTGTGTGCACGTTCACCTTATTTCTCTATTCCCCAAGGTGGTGTGCATTGCACTGTTTTTATTTTGCGCCTTCGGCCCAGTGCATCCGACTTCGGCATGCATTTTATGTAAGGGTCTGCTTTCTCCTGCATTTTCTAAGGGTTTTCTTCCCCAGGGTAATGGCTGGTGCTATGATTGTGAGCCGTTTCACTTAACCACTAGGCCACGGCATCCCCTATCTTGTAATAAGTGCCACTATAACATGCTACCAAAAGAAACGTTACCTCAGATAAACTCTGTAGGAGCAGGAAGTTGAGATCCAAGACTGTCCACTCTAAATGCCATAGTACAAGAAAAAGCTCATACAAAAACAGAACTGATAAACAAGATAAAGCAGGAAGTTGTTGAGATAAAGACCTGTCTATATTCGATGCCATGGTACAAGAAGAAGAAAGCTCACACAGAAACAGAATTGATAAACTATACTGGAGGATGGTGTGGGCTAGTGGCTAAGTTACACGGCTCACAACCAGAAGGTGCTGGGTTTGATTCCCATCACAGCACCGGCCATTACCCCGGGGAAGCAAACCCTTAGAAAAAGCAGGAGGAAGCAGACCCTTTCATAAAATGCATGCTGAAGTTGGATACACTGGGCCAACAGGCGCAAAATAAAAACCACAGTGCAACGCACACCGCCTTGGAGATTAGAGAAATAAGGCAAACGCAAAAAAAAAACAAAAAAAACACAGGCTGTGGGTTTGAATTTGCTCTAATGTTTGAGTCTATTAAGATGGACTCGCACATTGATTAACCACCCTCCGCGGCACTTGTCCCAACACAGCGGAGTAATAAGCTGCTCGTGCCTAGCCTGCTAAGCAAGAAATTCTTCTCGAAACTACATCCAGCACACCAGAGTTGGGACCTGCACAGGGGTATCAGCCCCTGTAGAATGTCAGGCCCACTAAGACTAAGATGACACAAGAAGAAGAAAGCTAAAACAAAAATAGAATTTATAAACTGTAACAAAGACAGGAAGTTGTTGAGAAACAGGACTGTCTATATTTGATACTATGGCACAGGAAGCTTAGTCAAAAACAAAATTGATAAACTATACTAGACACAAGAAGTTGTTGAGATTCAGGCCTGTCTTTATTCGATGACATGGTACAAGAAGAAGAAAGATCACACAAAAACAGAATTGATAAACTACACTAGACACAAGAAGTTATTGAGATATAGGCCTGTCCATATTTGATGACATGGTATAAGAAGAAGAAAGCTCACACAAAAACAGAATTGATAAACTATACTAGACACAAGAAGTTGTTGAGATTCAGGCCTGTCTTTATTCGATGACATGGTACAAGAAGAAGAAAGATCACACAAAAACAGAATTGATAAACTACACTAGACACAAGAAGTTATTGAGATATAGTCCTGTCCATATTTGATGACATGGTACAAGAAGAAGAAAGCTCACACAAAAACAGAATTGATACTGTAGTTCCCTGTTATATTTTCTCATACACTTAACCATCATACCTATGTGTCTATACTTTTGTATAAGGTCATCACTACTTCTGGCTACACTTCCACACACGCCTGGCTCCAAAGGCTCCAAATGGCCATCAATCTTTTCACTGCTTTCATTAAGGGAAAGTTTGGCTTCTCGGAAATATTCACTGGCTTCCTGGAATTAAGATGATTATTAACTGAATACATCAACTAAGGCGAAACTATAATAATGAAGACATTACAGTGGTGGACTCTTGTTTTTCGTCCAATGATAAAGATTTGTAGCACTTGTTACTTTTCATAAACTGAAAAAATGTTTTTTTTGGATGTGCTATTTTGTTCTAAAGTTAAATGACCCAAATGATTTATCATTGTGAAAATATATTTAAATTTATAGAAATGGTTTAACAATAAAACATTTACTTTAACTCGTTTTTTTCGGAATACTGTGGGCATTTTAACATATTTATTTTTGCAATGTCAAACTGCCACAAGGATTTACAAGTATATTTATACATTTTTGAATATTTGGTATGGAGAAAGACTTTTATGTATAAGTACGAGGGGACTCCAAATGTAAACCTTAAAAGTGGGATAGAAATTAGAAAAACCATGCCATTGTATTTGTTAATATGGTTGCTAAGATTCTCATTAATTACCCGTCTTTTACCAGAGAGCAACGAACAGATAAACTGTAACCTGCCGAGTATATCATTCTGTCTTCTTCCTGTTTTGCCTTTCAGTGTCAGGTTATAAAGAGATCTCTAGAACAAGCCATACTGTGCCTAGTAGCATTTACCGCTTCAGATATCTCCGCAAGCCACATTTTCTGTGGTCAGCTTTTGGCCTTGAATCCGTTGTATCTAAATAGCATTGCTTGTTGGGGGATGCTGTGTGATGGTAGTCTTATTATGTGGCCAAACCATTTTAATTGTTGTCTTTTAATGTAGTCTAATACTTGTGTTGCTCCCACTAGTCTCCTGATGTCATCGTTTCTGATTATGTATCTCCTTGTTTGTTACTCCCAATATTTTTCACAGGGGTTTCATTTCTGTTGTTTCGAGTTGTAGTTATTCAATGTTTTTTTTGTTTTTTTGTTTTTTTTTGGCGTTTGCCTTATTTCTTAATTTTCCAAGGCGGTTTGTGTTACATTTTGATTTTTATTTTGCGCCTGTCGGCCCAGTGCATCTGACTTCAGCATGCATTTATGTAAGAGTCTGCTTCCTCCTGCATGTTCTAAGGGTTTGCTTCCCCGGGGTAACGGCCGGTGCTGTGATGGGGATCGAACCCAGCACCTTCTGGTTGTGAGCCGTGTCACTTAACCACTAGCCCACGTCGTCACCTTCAATTTTTCAATTGATGTAAGTGTCCAGTTTTGACATTGGTAGCATAGTGTCAGGCTAAATATCGTGTTGAATAAAGCTATTTTGGTAGTTATTGTCATGTGATTGCAATTAATTATTGGTGTTAATTGCCAAATGATCTGATTTGTCTTATTACAACTTTATTTGATTTCCGCTGTGATTTTTCCGCTGATATTGTGCTCACTAAGTATGTGAAATCTTTCACCTGTTTGATTTGCTGCTTTGCAAGGAAGATATTGGTTTGTTCTGCTTGTCTAGATATCTTCATGACCTCAGTATATCATTACAGGTGACTAAGTATGGTTGAGGTGCTGTCTAACTCTATTATGTAGATACTATAAGCCAGAAGAAAAATAGAAAAATGTATCTACACCCGATACTACAAGTAGAAGTGGGTAGATCCAAGTTTTTACCATATTAATAAGTTTCCTGTGTTTCAAATTGTAATAAAAAAATAAAGTGTAATTTAAACATTACAAGTTTATTTCATATTTTAATTTTAGAGGTCTCTCCAAAAATGTGTATGTTAAAGGAAGAGGCAGAACAGAGAATGAGCTGACAGCAGCCAGCGACTCATAGGCTGCTTGCACCAGGGTCAGAGAATGTGTTGGATCGAAATATCGCAGCCAAGCTGTAAACTACAACACAACGCATTCCGTTCTCTGGACTACATTCTGCTACTTACCCTTTCAGGGTTTGGTAGTGGGCGATTGAGAACGAACGAAGAAGAAGAAGAAGAAGAAAGGTGCAGACAGCGTAGCCATGCTGTAAACTACGACACAACGTCCTTTAAAGGGACAAAAGCCGAAGAAGAAGAAGAAGAAGAAGAATTAGAAGAACAAGAAGCATTAGAAGAAGAAGAAGAAGAAGAAGAAGAAGAATTAGAAGAAGAAGAAGAATTAGAAGAACAAGAAGCATTAGAAGAAGAAGAAGAAGAAGAAGAAGAAGAATTAGAAGAAGAAGAAGCATTAGAAGAAGAAGAAGAAGAAGAAGAAGAAGAAGAAGAAGAAGAAGAAGAATTAGAAGAAGAAGAAGACTTACTTGTAAGTTGATACTTGAGATCTCTGAGGCCAGAGTCTTTTGTTGGTCTTTATCAAGCTGTTCCCAGAACTGAACCAGGTGTGCCTGTCCAGCATCTGTACATGCTAGCCGGAGACCATCAATATCCACAGTTTTCGTCATCTTTTTGACTTTATCTCCAAAATTAAGACACGCCCGCAGCTTTAAAAAGTCACAACTCGTTATATTAGAATAACCGAGTAGCAGGTCTAGTTGAAGCTTGAAATCTTGTCCCTGATTATCTTTTATACTGGCCCTGGGTTTGGTATGTATGTGATCTGATTTATGAAATAATGTTATGTCATTGAGTAAGGTAGTACACTCTATGTGATATGTTCACTTGATATGCTCTTTATGTAAGTTTATCTATAATGTTTCATTAGCTTTTTGATCCTGTGCCCACTTGAGGGTCTGAAAGTGTACAAGAAAGAAACATAATAGTATTGGTTTGAAACTTGTTATTGTTCAAAGTAACTCTTTAAGAGTTGAGTTAACTCTTGATGACAAGTTTCTGGTAGCGGGTTGCAGTGGCTTTTCTTAGTTCCCAAGGCCTACTTCAGAAGGTGGTTCGGTGTCCTCCTGGCTGTAGTGCAATGCAAGGCTTCTCAGTAGGCTGCACTGGTCAGCGACCCATAGATGACTGCCAGCGTCAGAACCAGAGATGCAAAGACCCTTCTATGCCTCAACGTGGTGATCCTGGATAACAGGCTGCAACAGGGCAGACTGGCTAAGGAGGAGGGATCGGGGAGGGAAGACTAACCCGGTACCCAAAAATGCCATGTTGAAGCCGGATGTGTTGGACCGAAAGGTGCAAGTATCGCAGTCAATCTGTAAACTACAACACAACACATTCTGATCTCGGAACATCATGCTACTTGCAAAGCCCTTTTCAGGGCTTGGTAGTGGGAGTTTGAGAATGAAGAAGCAGTAAATTCATCAAAATGGGGATTAGTGTCAATCCCCACCTTGTTGGCAAGACTGCTGTGACACAACCTGTTTCATGGGCACATAAGACTAGAAAAGAAATGTAAATGAAACTGGTTGTTTACAGTTTACAGACTATTATATACGGGGTGGGGGTGGGGTGGGTGGGGGTGGGGGGAGTTTAAGTTATGAGGTCGCGTATTGATCAGTATGTTTCGCTTGACCCTGAAGGTTTGAAAGTAACAATACTTTAATAATCTCAAACACGTTATTGACATAATGGCAAATGGTTGGTCGAACCGACTTCGCTGCATCCGGGCGTCGCCATTTGTGATCAGTCCCTTTCATTGCTGAAAGTGACGACGTCAGAGCACGAACACCGTAGCTCTCGCGGCGACTCCGAAATTTTCCTCCGACTTCATCAGGTATCTATTTTCAGCTGGGTCGACTGGAAGAAGTGGTCATACCATTTAAAAAAAAACATGTGCCAGGTCTCTCATACTGAGTACAACGGGATTCGAACCTGGTATGTTTGAATTGCAAACCTAACTCACAACCCACAAGCCACCTAATCGATTAAATTGACATGGGTATAACTGGCTGGTGTAAATGTCGTCGCCCTGAATATATATCTGCAATTGTTGCATGTCGAGTGGCTCTTGTCAATAAAAGTGTATAGAAAGTAATCAAATGTTGCACGCCACTGCGCGTCACGAAGAAAACGAAGTATTTCCTTCTATGCGCTATTTGACACTGTGGTTAGGGGGACGGCGTGGGCGAGTCATTACAAGTATTTCCTTCTATGCGCTATTTGACACTGTGGTTAGGGGGACGGCGTGGGCGAGTCATTACAAGTATTTCCTTCTATGCGATATTTGACACTGTGGTTAGGGGGACGGCGTGGGCGAGTCATTACAAGTATTTCCTTCTATGCGCTATTTGACACTGTGGTTATGGGGACGGCGTGGGCGAGTCATTACAAGTATTTCCTTCTATGCGCTATTTGACACTGTGGTTAGGGGGACGGCGTGGGCGAGTCATTACAAGTATTTCCTTCTATGCAATATTTGACACTGTGGTTAGGGGGACGGCGTGGGCGAGTTATTACAAGTATTTCCTTCTATGCGATATTTGACACTGTGGTTAGGGGGACGGCGTGGGCGAGTCATTACAAGTATTTCCTTCTATGCGATATTTGACACTGTGGTTAGGGGGACGGCGTGGGCGAGTCATTACAAGTATTTCCTTCTATGCGCTATTTGACACTGTGGTTATGGGGACGGCGTGGGCGAGTCATTACAAGTACTTCCTTTAATGCGATATTTGCCACTGTGGTTAGGGGGACGGCGTAGGCGAGTCATTACAAGTATTTCCTTCTATGCGCTATATCACACTATGGTTATGAGGACGGCGTGGAATAGTCGTTAAGTGACACGGCTGGGACGATGAGGCTAACGTCTGGTCAGGCAAAACACACTGATCAGAGAATGTTAGTCAGGGTCAGGAGAAATATACTGGCCAAGACCCTCACCTGACCTCTTCGTTGGTCGCCCTGGAAATGGGTTGTTGTCAAGGACAACAGTCTGGCTAACTAGGTGAGGTTCGATGTTATCCCCGTAGAAGTGAACGACACGGAGATGAAGCCAAGCATTGCACAACCGCCTGGAGGACCCTGGTCCACCTTCATCCGCACGCTCGGGATGTGAGGAAAGCTACTGCAACCCGCCACTTAACGTCCTTTCAGGGCGCACAAAAGAGTAACCTAATCATTGTGGGCATTCGCAAACAACAAACAACAAGGCTCACAATACGAAGGTGATGGGTTCGATCCGCATCACAGCACCGTTAACCCGGGAAAGCAAACCCTTAGAAAATGCAGGAAGAAGCAGTCTTACATAAAATGCATGCCGAAGTCGGATGCACTGGACCGATAGGCGCAAAATAAAAACATAGTCCAACGCACACCGCCTTGGAGAATAGAGAAATAAAGCGAACACAAAGAGAAAAAAAACAACACTGTGATTGCTGAATGTCACACGTGCAGTGGCGTCACCTTTCAAATTTCTTTAAAGCCTTTGTAAAAAATGGAAGCTGTGTGACATGGGGGTAAAGAGTCTGTATAACAGACGGGTCTACTTTACTCTAGTAAGGACTATAGTCATTTAAAATGGATTCCCACATTGGTTAAACACCCCCCGCGGCCTTGTGCCAACGCAGCGGAGTAATAGGTTGCTCGATCCTAGCCCGATAAGCAAGAAATCTTCCTCCCGGCAACATCCACCTTACGTCAGAGCTGGGACCTGCGCAGGGGCATCTGTCCCTGAAGAAGTACACGACGGCTAAGACTATCTTCTTCTTCTTCTTCTTTGCGTTCAGGATCTATTGGTCATGCTATATCTATAGGCCAGTCGCCATGATGGAGTCTGTAGTCTTCACCAGGTCGGAGCGGCTGCCCCACAGCTTTTGTCTCAGCCCCGCACCCTCTGGCCAGGTCTGGTATGTCATTTCTTTACGGAGTGGGGATTCCTGACGAATGTGCACTAAGACTATATAAAGGCAATGGCCGCCGTCCATCGTAGACGATGATGGCATCATTTATTTTGCTAGCGCTATTTTTAGTGAGAATAACTGCGCTACTGTTTATCCTCACTCTCTCGTCTCGAGCTGCCCGACCCCAGTGGTAAGTCAAGGACAAGACAACTGGGGGCGACCACGAGATGCAGGGGACCCCGCATTCAAGCATCCGTGAAAAAGACGGCAGAGTCCGGAGTCGAACCCACAATACCTGATCACGAGGCCACGGAATCCCCATATATATATGTGTGTATATATATGTGCGTGTGTTCTATTTTCTATGTGTGGGAGTAACATATAACAACATACACACGTGCACATTGTACATAAAATGAAAGAAACGAGAGGTTGGGAAAGGATCGAACGCTGTAGAAACGAGACGGCTGTTGGAGAACATTCACCCTCAAGCTAAGCTCACAATCAACAAAATCAGCAACATACCTCAGACACCTGTGAAATTCACAGTAAAGGAAAACACAGTAATCGCGCCTAGGACACACAAAATACCTGTCGCAGACAATCAACTAATATCTTTAACAAAGAAAGTGTGCAGAGTAAGGAGTTACGTAAATATCTACCAAGATCAAGATCCAAACCCCCCCCCCCCCCCCCCCCCAAAAAAAAAAAAAAAAAAACAAACAACAACAACAACAAACCAACCAGAAAACGCGTGGCCTGCAGGCGACTTGCAGCTCACCGAGTCGAATCATGCGGCCTGCACGATGAGCAGCACCGTAATGTGAGATATGCAAAAACAGAAGTTTTAAGACAACTCTAACTGAATAAATATAAATCTTTCCAAACGGAAACAAGGGAGTTAGCGAAAGAGTAAACGTCGATTAAATGTGAAATTAATGAAGTACATAATATAAATGTGAAATTAATGAAGTACATAATATAAATGTGAAATTAATGTAGGATATATAATAAATGTGAAATTAATGTAGGACATCAATTAAAAGTGAAATTAATGTAGGACATCAATTACATGTGAAATTAATGTGGGACATCAATTAAATGTGAAATTAATGAAGGACATAAAATAAATGTGAAATTAACATGGGATATTAAATTAATATGAAATTAATGTAGGACATAAAATAAATGTGAAATTATTGTAAAATATAAAATAAACGTGAAATTAATGTAGCATATAAAATAAACGTGGAATTAATGTAGGCTATCAGTTAAATGTTAAATTAATGTAGAAGAACAACTATTAAACGTGAGAATAATGTAGAAGGAACTGTGAAATTTATGTAAAGTAACAAATTACATGTGAAATTAATTTAGAGCAACATAAATTAAATGTGAAATGAATGTAGAGAAGCATAACAAATGTGAAATGAATGATTAGAAGCATAACACATGTGAAATGAATGCAGAGAAGCATAACACATGTGGAATTAATGTAGAGAAGCATAACGAGAAGCATAACACATGTGAAATTAATGTAGAGAAGCATAACGAGAAGCATAACACATGTGGAATTAATGTAGAGAAGAATAACGAGAAGCATAACGAGAAGCATAACGAGAAGCATAACGAGAAGCATAACGAGAAGCATAACACATGTTAAATGAATGCAGAGAAGCATAACACATGTGAAATGAATGCAGAGAAGCATAACGAGAAGCATAACACATGTGAAATGAATGTAGAGAAGCATAACACATGTGAAATGAATGTAGAGAAGCATAACACATGTGAAATGAATGCAGAGAAGAATAACGAGAAGCATAACACATGTGAAATGAATGCAGAGAAGCCTAACAGATGTGAAATTAATGTAGAGAAGAATAACACATGTGAAATTAATGTAGAGAAGAATAACGAGAAGCATAACACATGTGAAATGAATGCAGAGAAGCATAACACATGTTAAATGAATGCAGAGAAGCATAACGAGAAGCATAACACATGTGAAATGAATGCAGAGAAGCATAACGAGAAGCATAACGAGAAGCATAACACATGTGAAATTAATGTAGAGAAGCATAACACATGTGAAATGAATGCAGAGAAGCCTAACACATGTGAAATGAATGCAGAGAAGCCTAACACATGTGAAATTAATGTAGAGAAGAATAACGAGAAGCATAAGACATGTGAAATTAATGTGGAAAGACACATATTAAACGTGAGATTAATGTAGGTCATACATTAACTGTACAATTAATGTAGAATTTAAATTAAATGCGAAATTAATGCAGAAAGACAAGCATGTATGTATGTATGCATGTGTATATGTAATTCCTTTTTCACATTCCAAAACCAAAATGGGGGCCACTGTTATAGATAGACTTCGCAGAAAGCGGACCGAAAAACATTTATGTACTCTTGCAATTGCGGTTTCTTTGACAAGTTTCTAGCCCGATGCACACCCATGCAAAGTCACCTTATATGTTGTTGTTTGGCCATCGTTTCCGAAGAGGTCACCATTGTCTTCTGTCAAACCTGCTGTGAATTCGTAGGTGGCTGATCAAACCAATCTAAGTCCCAAAGCGTCTGTTTCAACGAGGGGAGAGAAACACTATCTGACCGTCAGACGGAGACAACTCTTCTCTTGCCTTTCGTGTCGCTCGTCTCCGTGCAGCTTCCTTGGTTCTTGTCTGCTCCATATGCGTCGTGTCAGTGGAGATTGTACTACGCCAGACAGAGCGATCAGCAGCAATCTTCTCCGAATTATCAGGGTCAATGTTACAGTTCTTCAGTGAGGCTTTCAGAGTGTCTTTGTAACGTTTTATTTGGCCATCGCGAGCTCACTTGCCTGACTCAAGCTCGCCAAAGAATTATTTTTGTTGGAAGCCGCTCATCTGACATGCGGACAACATGGCCAGTCCATCTAAGCTGCGATCTGCACAGTAAAAAGTGTGGTTGCTTCATGCCAGCCCGCGAAAGAACTTCTACATCTGTGTCCCTTTCTTGCCCTGTTATGATCAGCAGTTTCCTTAGGCAGCCCAGATGGAAGTGGTCAAGCTTCTTCGTATATACACAGCCCATATTTCATAGTACAGAGGAGTTGGTAGGACGACTCTCGCATAAACCTTCAATTTGATTATAAGCTTAATTCCTCTCTGGTTCCAAACTGAGGATCTTAGTTTTCCAATTGCTACACATGCTTTTGCAATTCTCGTGTTTACTTCATCATCAATATTGACCTCATTTGACATGCAGTGTCGAATTATTTCCTCCCCTATAAGGATTAAATCGATGAATGCATCAGCAATAATAGTGTTGTTCCATAGCATGCAATGATGTAGGAGATAACGAGTTAAAGACTTCATTGCACGGTGACTCAGCTTTTTCTAATTTATTAGTCAGGTATCCATCTATTGTCGGGTAGAATGCACAGCATTGAGACCAAAGATCTAACTCCGTCAATGGAACAAAGATGTAGTGAGCAAGGTGACAGCTGTCAGCGAACCATAGCTGATTGCCTACGTCAGCGATGTCCAAGACCCTATTCCGTAACCACAAGGCGGCCCTAGCCCCAGACTGCATCCATGCAGCCTGGGTGGGAGATTAGAGATGGACGAGGGAAGGCAAACCCCGTCCCAATATGTCCTATTTAGATAGGATGTTCCGGACGGAAGGGGGGGGGGGGGGAAGGAGGAGATCGCAGATATCGCAGCCTCGCTATAAAGTAGACACAACGTCAGAACCTCCTCTGGACGAACAAAGAAGAAGAACACTGACCCCTCGTCGGGACAGACAGACTCTAATCCAGGAGTGGGAAACATGCGGCCTTGTAAGACTTAAGTGCGGCCTTTTGAAGAAATCCACATTTTGCATAAATCATTTTATTTTAAATATCTTTTTGTTCGTCATTTGAAAAAAAAATGGTAATCTTAAAAGGACTATAGTTTAAATACTGAAGAGGGGGAGGATGACTAACGACTGGTCAGGAAACAATTTCCTGATAGACATGTTAGTCAGGTTCAGGCAAAACATACTGGACAAGACCCTCACCTTGACTTTCTCGTAGCCCTTCCAGGAAACGGGCTGTTGTCATGGCGGCCTCGGTAACAAGGTGAGGGATTGATGTGATCCCCGTGATAGTGAGCGGCGCGCAGATGAAGCCAAGCATATCACAACCGCACGGAGGACCCCGCTCCACCTTCATCAGCACAATTGGGATGTGAGGAAAGCTACTGAAACCAGTCACTTAACGTCCTTTTCGACCACCCTGGCCACACAGAGAACTATGCCTACCATCAACTCTCTAGACGAGACCAGGTGATCATTCTCCGGCTACGCACAGATCACAGCAGACCGAGATGTCATATGTACAACAAGTTCAAGATTGGCACTACAGACCTTTGTGCATGCGGCACAGCCCTCGCGAAGGCAGAACATATTTTGCAGTCATGTCCATTGTATACCGACACAAGAAGTAGCATTTGGCAACAGCCAGTCCTTCCACGAGAAGCTGTACGGAATTGTACAGAGACTTGAGTCGACTGCTGCCTTCGTTAGATTAGTTGATGTTGAAGTCGGAAGACGAACGAGAAAGAAGAAGATAACGTCCTTTTGAGGGCGCACGAAAGCGTAACCTACTCTTTGTGAGCAATCGCAAACAACGCAAATAACAACATATAGCAAAGAGAAAAAGAAGATTCTATGAAACAATCCTCCCTGATTGACAGCCATGAATAAAGAATTAGTAAGACAGAAGTACCGCGTTGACACCTGCTATGTTCATGATTTAGTTCTGATGCAACTCTTGAATATACACAGACTTCAACGCCCGACTGCACACAGTAAGGTACATTTCCAAGTGCATGTAATCGACGGTTCTCGAATGCGGCCTTATTACATTTCCAGTTAACTTAATGGGATCTTCCAACATGACAAAGCTCCCCACCCCTGCTCTAATAGATATCCTGAATTAGACGCTCACATCAAAAGTCGACAACAGTTTAGAACAAACTTTGACCAACATATTATTTCAGAGTAAGCCAACAGGATGTGCTGATAACACGTTTCGAGGAACAATCAAGGACTGTGAAAGATAAACGTTGATTTGAAAGAGTAGCACAAACGATCATCCGTGTTAGGAACTTCATAGGAAAAAAAAAGATAATAGATTTTGCAGAAGGATCAATTTTTACACACGGATGTACATGGACTGCCGTAACTGAGTAACGTACATAGAAAGTTACGTGTGGAGAGTTACGACCTCTCACATACAACACAGACTAACAAAAGAAAATAAACATAGAGGTTTACTAGTAGTTTGTTTTTAAAGGCAACCTACTGGACTGCACACCTGCCAAGAAACTTTTACCCATCAGCAGTGGGACCTGGTAGTAGTCGGTCGATCGACACAACAGGCTTTTGACGCCTACACGAACATTATTATTGCAAGAAGCGACGTTCTGCAAAGGGCATGCTACTTTCATTATACGAGAGCATGTCAGTAAATAGGCCACAAATGACTGTTACAAATAAACTATATTAGATACGAACTTGAAACCATTTATTCATCATCATGCAGCATGTCTTTTGCAGAACGTCGCTATCATAACAGCCGATCTGTGAGATTCTCAATCAGTAGCCAGAACTCCCGTCTCTGTCGTTGTCATCTTCAAGACCTCTGTAATGTCATGTGTCCATCTTCTCTTCGGTATGCATCTGCCCCACTTTCCAGACACCATACCCTCTAGTATCGTTCTCTCCAGGCCATTATGACGTTTGATGTGGCCGAAAAAGTTTACCTTTCTTGACAAGATATTGTTTACTAACCGATTTTCCTCGATATCCAGTTCTTGCAGGATATCTGCATTTTTCCGTTTCGCTATATGTGGTATTTTGGGCCCCCTTCTGTAGCATATTAGTTCAAAAGATTAAATCCTTTTCAGATGTGTGGTGGTCCATGTCTCCCATCCGTACGCTGCCACCGGGAAGATGAAAGTTCGCACGATTTTTGTGTTGTCATTTTATTAGAGCTCTGCCAAAAGTTTACCATTTTATTCAACCTTCGCATTGCCATAGCCATTCGCCATCAACTTCGTTCAGGCAATCTCCATGGTTGCTTATAATTGAGCCATGGTACTCAAAACTTGTGACTTTCTCAAATTCCTGTTGATCTAGAATAACTTTAGGTTTGATCTTTGTCATGCTTGTGCTCATAATTTTGGTTTTGCATATATTCAGGTATAGATGTTGATCTTCGCTGAGCTGTTTTACGGACAGGATCATCCGTTCCAGTCCCGTATCGCTCTTTTAGAGAACAACTGTGTCCATCTGCATATCTGAACTCTGGTATCTCGTTCCCCTTGATTGTTAATGACTCAAACTTGCCATACCTTCCATCGTTCTTGACGTTCCTCATTATAGATTCAGTATATGTATTGAATAGATAGGGGAGAGTATGCATCCCTGTCTTACACTCGTTTGAACTTCAAACCAGTCTGCCGTTTTGCCGGCTATTCTGACCGAAGCTTATTGTTCCTGGTACAGTGATTCGATCAATTGAATTAAGTGCGTTGGGAACCCCATACCTCTCATTATGTTCCACAAGGTATGATGTTGTACACAGTCGAACGTCTTCGTGTAATCTACAAAGCAAATGTGCACGTCGACATTGTAATCCCTACATTTTTCTATAACATTTCTTATGTTAAGGATATGATCCATCGATCCCCTACCTTTTCTAATACCTGCTTGTGCTTCATGGACCTCCTCGTTGAGTTTGTCGTCTAGCCTATTCATGATGATCCGTGAAAGGATGTTGCTAGTATGACTTATTAAAGCGGTGGTTTGATAATTGGTGCATTACTTTAAATCGCCTTTCTTGGGAAGAGATACATACACAAATCGTGTCTATGCTCTTGGCCATATTGTACTGTACCAGACCTTTCTTCTTCTTCTTCTTCGTACGCTGTCAGACGTCAACTTGAATTTGTTCGAAGAAAGCAGCTGTCATCATGAGGCTGTCTACACTGCCATAGAGCTTGTCTAGTGTTGACACTGGTGATTGCCGCATGGGCTTTCTCTGATCTTCGTATGCCGGGCAATTTTGCAGCAGATGTTCAGCGGTCATTTTCCCTGTACCACATTGGCATTCATCAGTGCCACCTATCTTCAGTTTATTGAATAGATGAAACCTCAGTCTATTGTGGCCTGTGCGGAGTCTGAAGACCCCGACCTTCTCCCTTCTGTTCAACTGGTAATAGGCATCGTTTTTTGTGTAGCCGGTATGCTCTGTTTCCCATTTGGCCATGTATCTGTCCCTACTAAATCTTTTGAACTCTTCGTAGGTCACACTAGAATCTGGTTGTGGTAATCTTGCACATTCTTTTGTCAGTCTGTCTGCCTCCTCGTTGCCTTGGATATTACAGTGGGATGAAATCCACTGTACCACTACTCTTTTAGGTGCCGACTGCTGGCATAGTTGACAGAGTACTGTTCGTAAATAATTAAGTTCCGTATTTTTCTGGCTTTTTAGTGCTGTAACCACGGACATGGCATCTGTAAACAGAACTATCTGTACCAGACCTTTCTACATAGTGCATGATAGATGCTGATACCAGCTCCCCATCTTTCTTGAATATATTCACCGGGCATATCATCGAATCCTGGTGATATCCCTTTCTTCAAACTTTGTATTGCGGAACGGACCTCTTCTATACTAGGTTTCGGCTCTGGATCAGGTGGCGTAGGCGTTGTGTTGTAGCCGTCTCTGGTGTTTTCATACATTTCTCTGCCATAGTCTTTCCATCTCTCAAGTATGTCCTTACTTTCTGTCAGTGCATGGCCATCTTTATCGTTTATGACATGCAATGCCGGTTTGAATTCGCCTGTTAGTTTTTTTTATTTCTTTGAGCGCGTATCTTTCCTTGCTTTGTTTTGTACACGTTTCCAATATGTGTTATTTATTTATTATTTCTCAACATAATTTCCATCAACATTGACACACTTATCCCATCGCGTTATCAGTGCACGAAAACCTGCAGCATATAAATCTTTGGTCTACTGCCTCAGCCACATTCACACTCCCTGTTCAATCTCTTCATCATTCGCGAAACGTCTCCCACCAACGTGGGATCATGCATTCGCTGTAGGCTAAACCCCACGAACACTATATCGCAGTTGATACGCTATCTACCGTTACTCGCCTGTCAGCTCGATCCATCTCCACACCTGCCACACAGATGTTTCTGTTGCAATTTTAACAGGGCTTGCCAGGTCGGGTACCAGCAATTATTGAATATCCTGGAGAAAATGTATCGACCCAGTCATGCACTTCTTTGATTTCGCATTCACATTTTGTGTATACCCTCTTCAATATAATCCGCAAGAGGATCTTGCTAGCGTGGCTTATTAGCGCAATAGTGTGGTAATATGAACACAGCTTTAGGTTGTCTTTCTTTGGTAAATTGATCTCTTCAATGCTATTGACCACTCTGCGCTGCGCCAGATCCTCTTGCACCGTACATGATAAATGCGAGCACTGGCCTCCCTGTCTGTATTAGTTCCGCTGGGATACAATCGTACCACGGTGACTTTTTAAAAAAAAGCTTTTGATTACCGAGCTTACTTCGTCCAAAGTGAGTTCAGGTTCTCTCTATTCATTCAATATTGTTGTAACTGGGTGCTTTGGCGTGTCAGTGTACATGGATCTGCAGTACTCCCTGGACCTTTTCAAGATGTCTTTGGTTTTCTGTTAATATGTTGTCCTCTTTATCATTGATGGCATGGTACTGGTCGGATCTCTTATGTCAGTGTTCTTTCCTCATTAAAGATATATCCCTCCCTGCCTTGTTGTAGTTCAATTCTTTTTACATGTATCCATTATGTACACTGTCTTGTCTTTTTTAAATTTCTATACTGATTGTTCTCACATAGTTTCTATATGTGGTGCTGGTTGGCTTGGCTTCGTTCGTTCTCAATCTACCGCTACCAAACCCTGAAAGGGCTTAAGTAGCAGAATGTAGTCCAGAGAACAGAATGCGTTGTGTCGTAGATTAAAGCTTGACTGCGATATGTGCACCTTTCGGTCCAACACATCCGACTTCAGCAAGCATTTTTTGAGTACCGGGTTAGCATTCACTCTTCGATCCCTTCTCCTTAGCTAGTCTGCCCTGTTGCAGCTTGTTATACAGGATCACAGTGTGGAGGTATAGAAGGGTTTGGCAGGCTCTGGTTCGCTGGCCATGACGCTAGCAGTCAGCTATGGGTAGCTGACTGCTGCAGCTCTAGAGCTGCTAAGCATTTTGATCTTGTTGCATTAACTTTCTCATATTTTCTATGAGCTTCAGTGTTTGTTTCGACATGTAGCTCTGTATCTTGTGCGTCACTGTGGGAATAATGGTTTGCGCAACAAAGATTAAAATGCCCCTTGTATGTATCGTTAATTCGTCCGATGTCATTCCCTCTTAGACTGTCATCAATGCCTCAAACGTATTTTTTTTCTTTTTTACTTCGATGCTATATTCAATTGATAGCGTTTTTATATTGAAACGTATTGGTCGCGTACCTTTGCTCCCACTTCTCAGTGTCATCTTGAAAACTGCAAGTAGTAATTCATGAACCGTGTGGCAGTCAGCTCCTGAAAACGTTTTTGTTGACCTTCATCTTTGTTGCACTAGGATGTAAACTATATGGTTACTGTTATCCCTATAAGGAAAATATTATTTATATATATATGCCCCGTTTTCATAATCACAGCGCATTCGGTTTGAGTCCCACGTTTCCAATTTGACAGACACGGGTTTTTTTTTTATCGGTGCCATCGCCACTTCACGTACATAAAGTAATGGCAACCTACCGTACTAGACACAGGCAAAGAAACTTATAACAGCAAAATAGGTGGCGGTTGTAAGAAGTGACTTTCTGCAAAGAATATGCTCATCATCATGTAGCATGTCCTTTGTAGAACGCCGCTCTCATCACAGTCTGTCTGAAAGAAACTCGTTCTCTTGCCAAAGCTTCAGCCTCCGCCACAGTCATACTCAGGCATTCCTGGATATCTTGGTGCCATCGTCTTCTTGGTCTACCCCTTCCTCTTTTGCCTGGCACCATACCTTCCATCACCGTCCTCTCAAGACTATTGTGTCTCTTGATGTGACCAAAGTACTTGCATTTTCTAGCCAAAATGGAATTGATAAATCAGTTCTCCTCTATGCTCAAACTCTTGCCGAATGTCTGCATTTGTTTTTTTCTCTGTCCAGGGTATTCTGAGGATCTTTCTGTAACATTTTGACTCGAAGGATTCGATTATTTGTCTAGAAGTTTTGGTAATCGTCCATGATTCACAGCCATAAGCTGCAAAGGAAAAACACACAATGCTACTTATATATATATATATATATATATATATATATATTTATATATATATATATATATATATACATACATACACACACACACACACACACCTTATTACCCGAATCAATCGCACCCAAGCATGTTAACTATTACAAAAAATTGTGCCAAAGAATTTTCTACTACTCTTGTCGACAGCCGTGGAAATTCAAGGAGACAAGAACAATTTCCTTTGTAGTGGTTGTCGCTAACCAAAAATACTTTGTGATGTTCGCACAACCCCCACGTATCCAATTTATAATCCAGAAAGAGGGCCGAACACCTTATATCTCTTTTAGTCCTGACAGTCAGTGTCCTGCTTAAATGGGCCATATCAACATCTAGAGGTTACAGATTCAACTTAAAGCATTCATCCAGTAGCGAGGAGAGATAAACGTGGCATTCCTCAACCAGGAAGTTTGTGTGTGCTATCGAGTGATACATGTCATCGGTCAAGGTCAGTCAGTCGTCTGCGATCAAACAATAATGCAACGATGTAGATAATTACAACAGTTCCTGTTGACTGAAGACCAACAAACACAAGGTGTGTACTAGGTAAATTGCTGACGCAAGATACCTACGAGAGCCCTTTATCACTCTGCCCACAACGCTGAGAACGGATAACCCTTACTCCAGTCAATGCATAGCGCAGTGGTGGACTAGGAAGCTTGCTAAAATACTTGACTTAACTAAACGTCTCTATACTGGTTTAGAAGACTCTACAGAGTCTGTATACAACCAGTTTCTTGTAGGGTGGTTTAACCATTGTGCAAGTCCATCTTACTAGAGCTAAGTAGACCCGCAGCCAGTTAGGCGCCATCTATAGCTGCTCTTTACAAATCACCTGCGTAAAGGGTACATGTAACTTGGGTAGATCTTTAGCTTGAATTCCAACTGTCAAGGAGTTTTTAACGTACTCGACACTGTCTCGCTGTATCGGAGATCAGGGGAATTTTTACCAGAAGATCCACGTTAAAAAAAATCCAGGTCTCCACCGTGATTCGAACACGCGACCTTGGGCACCCGAGGCGGACACATTACCTCGAGACCACTGAGTCCCCACTTTTGATTGATGACAAGGAATATTATTAGACATTGTTGTCAGTCCATTTATCAATCTTTTCCACATAGGCTGTTTGCAGATCCTGGTAGATAAGTGCACTTGTAACATCATTCAATACACTCGTGTTGTTTATTATCAAAAAGAAGCAATTTAACTACAGTGAACGAAAATAATACAATTCAGATAAGCACCAACACGCAAGCGTGCGATGGTTACACTAGTTATATGTCTGAGATTGTGTACACTACGCACGTATGTTAGCCCCAGAAAGCCAGGTTGGCGCTCCTTTCGTCTGGTAAAATGGATAATGTTACTAGTTTCTATCTACGTGAACGGGTGTGGTAACTACACTTACTTTTCTTCTTCGTGAGAAAATTATCAACGTGGTCAATCCCTAGACTGGCGCTTGATCGGCAATTCAGGTATCTCTGACTGATCGCAAGAGAGTTGGGCTCAATTAGTCTCTAGGCTCTCAAAGTTCTGTCTGCAAATGTCAGCGCATCGCTTGACGTATGAATAAAACAAACTCTCCTCTCAAAGCCAGCTCTAACCAGCAGACGTCATGTACAAACAGACTCTCTTTCATTCTGTCCTGTCACTCGTCGTTTCTCCTCCCACTTCCTTCTCGTATCCTCTTCATTTCATCTCGTTTTGGCTATTTTCTGAATAATTAAACACATGTAGGTAGTTTTATTTCATTCTCATTGGTCTACTTCCCGCCTCGCATTAACCAATCAATTCACAGGTGTCCATATATATATATATATATATATATATATATATATATATATATATATATATATATATATAGTCCTTGTATTGTGCTGTAATTTGGTTATTGTATTCGCTTAAGTTCGATTGTTTAAAGACAATTCAATTAACCACCTACTGATCTTTCCCTGCGTCTAGAATGGTTCCATCATGTCTGCTGCGTAACTGTAACAAAAGTAATTAGCCGACCACTAGTCTGCTCATTCCACAACCGGCTGGCTCCGCCGTGTCTGTTCATCTGTAACATGACGTGCTTAGCGTTCTTTCTCGTCCTGAACAAAAGCACTACATCGACTGCTAATCTAACCACAAAGCGTCTAGCTGACTTCCCCGTATCTGCTAAGTTATTTAATATTCACGACCGGGAGACAATCTTTGTGCAGAAACTAAGAAGAATTTATATTAACCCCGTATGTAGTGTATTCGACGACGCTGTCACAATAGGTTCCACCACTACAATCTGCTCCCAACCCAAATCCATTTAAAGATAGTATCCACACATTAATAGTGGTGGTTACATAAGAAACGGTTTACATAATGAGGTTGCTTACCCCATGCGCAATCCTCTTTAGTGGTTATTTATCAATTGCGTGGAAGGTTCGGGGTGGTTCTATTCCTTTCAATTTCCCTCGACCGGGTCAATCATGCTTCACCATTTACAGTCAAGCATAACTGATCAGCTTTATTTGTTAAGACACGAATCTTATAACATAGGGTGGACTTAGTTTAAAACACTACCGTAATCTAATCAACATGGGTGACCTAGTGGTCTCGAGGTAAGGTGTTCGCCTCGGGTGCTGGAGGTCGTTGGTTCAAATTATGGTGGAGACCAGGATTTTTTTCATGTGGAACATCCGGTAAAAAGGTCCCGTGAGTAGTGAGATCAGACACCCGTGTACAGTGGCACGCACGTTGAAAATGCCTTGGCAGTTGCAAATTGAAAAGAGTAGGCTTAACGACCGCTGGTCAGTCAAAATTTAAGTTAAAAATCGACTCAAATAATTCTAGGGATTCTCGCCCCAGAGAATATGTCGCAAAATAGGAAATCGTGTGATTTTAACATCAGGTCTTTGTTATGTGGTTAGGGGAGCGGCATTGTTGGCGCCTGACATGATGCGGATCTACCTTGCTATAATTTACGCTTCCACCACCACCAATCCTAGAAATAGGCGAACGCATATTCCAGGGGCTACTAACCGTTAAAAGAAAAATATGAAACAAAGGAGGTCACATATCCACACGCCGTCTAAAGACAAGTGGATTTTTATATATATTTTTTTTTGGCGTTCGCCTTATTTTTTTATTCTCCAAGAGGTGTGCGTTGCGCTATGTTTTTATCTTACGCCTGTCGGCCAAGTGCATCGGACTTCGGCATCCATTTTATGTAAGGGTCTGCTTCATCCTGCATTTTCTAACGACTTGCTTGACCGGGGTAACGGCCAATGCTGTGATTGGGGTGTGAACCCAGCACCTTCGAATCGTGAGCCATGTCAGTTAGCCATTAGCCCACGCCTTCCCTACAATTGGATTGAAGATAGATAAACCTAATCAATTTGGCAGAACTGTAAAGGGAGATAATTGTAGAAGAGAGCTCACCCTTATATCTACTCGCATCTATGACAATATGTGCAACACCTGTCTCCCGAGTTGACGATCACGTACCGTTAGTGTTGCGTAGGCTCAACACCTTCAGAAGCACTGCTCGAGGACTTCTGATTTATGGCAAGGGGTATGTATTACACGGATTGTTGCCAACGTATTTATCAATCTCTTCCACGTACGCTGTTTGTATATCCTGGTGGGACAAGTGCACTTGTAACGATTAATTTGAAGAATGTATGGCCACATATATCTCGAGTCTTGTAATATACTTTCAATTATCTCTTAGACGTGAAAGTATAAATCACGTGGTCGTTGGTTCGTTCTGTGGACATGTAGATAAAGTTTAGGACCGAAACATGATTTGGGTACTAAAGCTGGATGTAACATTGCTGTCAGTTTTCATGACAGCATTTAAGAAAATCGCCAGAGTGGTACCCAAGTTGAAAAGATTTGGACAACTGTAACATACTAATTCCACAGCAAGCAGGCTTTAGACAGCACAGATCCACTGAGGATCAGATCACTCTCATAGCCCAAGAAATAGAAGATGCTTACCAGGAGAAAAAAATACACAGTAGCGGTTTGGGTGGATTTAGAAAAGGCATTTGACAAGGTTTGGAAAGAGGGACTTAAAGTCAAGCTACGAAGAAGTGAAGTTTGTGAGAAAATGTACAGATGCATCAGCCACTACCTCAAAAACAGAACAGCCAGAGTTCAAGTACAAGGGCAGATGAGCAAAAAGGTGACACTTGAGCAGGGAGTACCCCAAGGGGGAGTACTGTCACCCACACTCTTCCTGGTGTATATAAATAACATCGCAGAGAATATACCAAGAAGAGTCAACAGCTCTATGTTTGCAGACGATCTGGCTATGTGGACCTCTGAAAAGAATCTCACCATAGCAAGTAATCGGATGCAGCAGGCCCTAACATCGCTGGAGGAGTGGGCGAACTCATGGCTGGTCAAAATAAACGAGGAAAAAACAACATGTACGATATTCTCGCTTTCAAACAAACCCAAAAACACAAAAATAAGTCTTAACGGCAAATATCTGCAGACAAACGACAACCCAAACTACCTGGGAGTCACATTTGATCGGCGCATGACATGGAAAAGTCAGATCGAGAGAAACCGAATGAGAGCCAGAGAAAGAATGGCAATCATGGGGAAACTTGCTGGCACAAGCTGGGGAGCAGACGAAAGTATACCAAAGAAACTGTACACTGGAAGAGTGAGACCAGTTCTCGAGTATGGCATTGCGGCATGGACAACAGCAGCAAAGGCGAACTTTGACAAAATTAGCAAACTCCAAAACTAAGCCATGAGAGTTATAACAGGAGGCATGAAGTCAACGCCAATTGTAGAACTTGAAAAGATTACAAAACTGCAATCCATGACCGACAGAAGAGACTGCAGATCCCAGCAACAAGCAGAGAAACTCAGAAGACTGGCTGACCATCGACTGCATCAGAGACTAAATAATTTTGGAAATGGGAAACTAAAGCGGAGAAACTTTGCAGAAATACCCCAAAAAAGATGAACGAATACCCTATGAACGCATTAACAACACCAAAGCCGATCCCTACTGTACGCAAACCTACTTGGAGGCAGCATATATTTCCAGAGGTGGTAGAAAATATACCAGGTATTGGAAACAAGAACAGCGAGACTGAAAAAGAAAGAAGAGACATAACCCTGAGATACATAACGAAAAACTACCCAAGCATGGACTGGACCCATGTATACACCGACGGTTCTGTAACACACACAACACAGAACGGAGGGGCTGGGGTATTCCTGAGCCTAACAAATGGTAGAAAAATAACACGTACGATATGTTGTGGCAACTGAAAAATACTCAAGCAATTTCAGAGCGGAGGCAGAGGCACTGAGGGCTGCAGTAGAAGCAGTGCTGACAGGCAAAAGAAATGAAAGCCATATAGTCCTGTTTACAGATGCCCTGGCCGTAGTCGCAACACTAAAAAGTCAGAAAAATTCTGAACTTAATGACTCAAGAGCAGTACTCTGTCAACTATGCCAGCAGTCCACACCAAAAAGAGTAGTGGTACAGTGGGTTCCATCCCACTGTAACATCCAAGGCAACGAGGAGGCAGACAGACTGGCAAAAGAAGGTGCAAGACTACCACAACCAGATCCTAGTGTGACATACGAAGAGTCAAAAAGGCTTATTAGAGCTAGATACATGACCAAATGGGAAACAGAACATGCTGGCTACACAAAAAACGATGCCTTCTACCAGTTGAACAGAAGACAGCAGGTCGTGGTCTTCAGACTTCGCACAGGCCACAATAGACTGAGGTACCACCTATTCAATAAATTGAAAATAGGTGGCACTGACGAATGCACATTTGCTGCAAAACTGCCCGACATACGAGGATCAGAGAAAGCAAATGTGGCCATCACCAGTGGCAACACTAGACACGCTCTATGGCAGTGTCGACAGCCTCAGGATGACCGCTGCTTTTTTCGAAAAAATAAAGGTTGACGTCTGACAGCGTACGAAGAAGAAGAAGAAGAAGGACAACTGTAATATTCTAAGCATATTGTAAAAGGTGATCTTAGTGTTTGTAACACGTTTTTTAAACACCATTTTAGAAAATTAGATACATGTAAAAGCTCAGCTGATAGGACAAGAAATCAAATTGATTTTGTCATGATCAGACACAGATGTAGAAATATTGTGAAAAACACCAAGACATACACAGGAGCAGACGTCAACTCAGACCACAATTCAGTTTGTATGAAAGTGTATCTTCAACTCAAAATCACAGAGAGTGCTGTAATAAAAACACTTAATAGAGACAGGTTAGCTCTAAAACAACGAAATATACGGTAAAAATACAAGGTAGCAATAAAGAACGTGTATGAAAACTTACAGTCAGAGGACAAGGAAGGAAATACAGAGCGAAGAATAAATGCTAAATATGAAAGTATAAAAACCAGTATCTAAGTAGCAAATAAATCGTTACGAGATAAAGAACTTAGAAAAAACTAAGAATGGAAGACAGATGGCATCTTAACTAAAATGGCAGATAGAAAAAAGGCTAAAAACACTCCTGCATATTCATCACTACACAAAGAGATACATACAATGTGCAGGCTGACCAAAGAACAGTGGTTGGAAGAAAAATGCAAGGTAATAGAAGACATGAGACCAAAACACAATACTAGAGAAATGCATATGTAAATAAAGAAAATAACAAACAAGACACAGGTAACCCAGAGTGGAGGATGCATCCGAGATAAGAATGGTGCCATTTTGCTGATGAGAATGACATATTAAAAAGATGGACGGAATATACAAGGGAACATTTTGAGGACAGTCGCGGAGCCAAATCATCAACATATGATAATGAAGGACCCAGCATCCTAAGATCAGAGGTGGAACATATGATAAAAACTATGAGAAAAGGGAAAGCAACATGACCGGACTCCATAAACATAGCATTGATAGAGGCCCTAGTGGAATTTGGTATAGATATACTCACTGATCTATGTAATGACATATACAATACTGGATGCATTTCAACGGACCTGAAAAAACCTCATGTAACAGAATGTTCTGACTTTAGAACAATAAGTCTAATAAATCACACGATTAAAATACTACTCAAGATCACAAGAGAGAGAATTGCTCGCCTCATCCCTCTCCTCTTCTTACCTCACACTGTTTCATTTTACTCTGTCCAACAATCACACTCTAACACGCGTCATCAGGGTGATACCTCTCCATTACACTTTGGTTGGATTCTTATTCTTACGCTGTTCGACGTCAACTTGAATTTGTTCAAAGAAAGCAGAGGTCATCCTGAGGCTGTCTACACTGCCATATAGCTTGTCTAGTGTTGGCACTGGTGATTGCCGCATGGGATTTCTCTGGTCTTCGTATGCCGGGCAATTTTGCAGCAGATGTTCAGGGGTCATTTTCCCTGTACCACAGGTGCATTCGTCAGTAGCACCTATCTTCCGTTTATTGAATAGATGGTAGCTCAGTCTGTTGTGGCCTGTGCGGAGTCTGAAGACCACCGCCTGCCCTCTTCTGTTAAAATTGTAATAAGCATTATTGTTTGTGTAGACAGTATTCTCTGTTTCCCATTTGTCCATATATCTGGCTCTTATAAACCTTTTGGACTCTTCGTAGGTCACACTAGAATCAGATTGTAGTAACCTTCCACCTTATTTTGCCAGTCTGTTTGCCTCCTCATTACCTTGAATGTTACAATGGGATGGAACTGGGTGTGGACTATTGGCATAGTTGACAGTGTACTGATCTTAAATCATTCTTTGGTTAGATTGACCTCTGAGAGCGCCCACAACTAGCATAGGTACATACAGGTTACAAGATTACCGCCGCAAGGGTGTGAGGTGTTAGCGATCTCACATTTCAAAGGCTCGGTTCTATGAGGACGTAACCGTCCCCCCTTCCTTCTCCGTTTTTACTTACCGGACTGAACCGGTACCCATTTAAGGCTGGGTCGACCCGGGGCCGTTGCGGTCTGAAAAAAGCACATTTCCGCCTCAACTGGTACCACTCAGATGCGAAGCTAACTCACTAACCACTGCGCTACGCGGCTCCCTATATATATATATATATATATATATATATATATATATATATATATATATATATATATATATATATATATATATATATATATATATAGATAGATACATAAATAGATAGATACATATATAGATAAATATCTGAGATAGATAGACACATAAATAGAGAGATAGATATATAGATAGATAGATAGATACATATACACATTTATATATAGATAGATAGATAGATAGATAGATAGATAGATAGATAGATAGATAGATAGTTAGATAGATAGATAAATAGATAGACAGATAGACAGATAGATAGATAGATAGATAGATAGATAGATAGATAGATAGATAGATAGATAGATAGATAGATAGATAGATAGATAGATAGATAGATAGAGCAAAAGTTATTCTAACCTAGACAAGATTACATAAGTCTTCGTGTGGCCCATTAACTGATACTGCAGTCGACACAATAGAATAAAGATACATGTAATATAATTTACAGCAGTGCGTACTGTGGGCATATTTCGGAAAACCACGGAACATTATCACTAAAATAGCAGCTTATCTTTGTGCGACGACGATCTAGTGAGGTGAAACTATGTCCGTTAGACCGACCCGAACGGCAGGCAGCTACACAATAATTTGGACACTTTCTTATCAGTTGAGTTTCCTGTGGAGAATGCTTGTTGATCGTTGTGGTCAGTGGTCAGCGACCTATAGCTGACTGTTAGCGTCAGGACCAGCGACCCAGAGCTCCAAGACCATTCTACAACTTCACGGGGTGATCCTGGATAACAGGCTGAAACAGAACAGGCTTGCTAAGGAAGGAGAAGGGTTCGAAGAGGGAAGGCTAACCCCGCACTAAAAAAAATACCTGCTAAAGTAGAATGTCGGACCGAAAGGTGGAAAACAAATATTGTAGCCAAGCTGTAAACTACGACACATTCCATTCTCTCTTGTGTATGACAAGGACAAGAATAGCACCACTGCCTCACTGAAAGCATGCCGTAAGAGGCGACTGTGTGACATGACATAACACCAGGCATGGTTAGGTGGATTGTTAAGAGCAGCATAGATGGCGCCTAATAGGCTGCGAGACTACTTTGCTCTAATGATTGAGTCTATTAAGATGGATTCGCACATCGTTAGCCACCTCCTTCTGGGGCACTTGTTCCATCCAACGCAGCGGAGTAATAAGCTCGCTAAGCAGGAAAACCTCGTCCCGGCTACATTCAGCTCTCGCTAGAGCTGGGACCTGCATAAGGGCATCTGTCCCTGTAGAAGTACAGGTCGACTAAGATGGGCTTCATCTGTCTGCTTCACGACTGTGTACGCGTGGACTGAGCGAACAAAACCACAGAGCCTAGTCTACAGGACTGCCCTATATGTAGCCAGTTGATGGCGACTCACTGAAACAATAACTGAAAATTAAACTGAAAGTTGTACGGGTCTAAAGAGGGACTCAAGTCCAGTTCATCGCGGGATCTCGTCTGACGGTGGAACAATCAATGAGCGAACACAAGAAGAGAGGTCCCAATACATCATCATCATGTAGCATGTCCTTTATAGAACGGCGCTCCCATCACAGTATGTCTGAAAGAAACTCTTTCCCTTGCCAAAACTCCAGCCTCCGCCACAGTCGTACCCATGCATTCCTGGATATCTTGGTGCCATCGTCTTCTTGGTCTACCACTTCCGCTTTTGCCTAGCACCATACCTTCCAGCACTGGTCTCTCGAGACCGTTGTGTCTCTTGATGTGACCAAAAGTATTTGCATTTTCTAGCCAAAATGGAATTGATAAACCAGTTCTCCTCTATGCTCAACTCTTGCCGAATGTCTACATTTGTTATTTTCTCTGTCCGGGGTATTCTGATGATCTTTCTGTAACATTTTGACTCGAAGGATTCGATTATTTGTCTGGAAGTTTTGGTAATCGTCCATGATTCGCAGCCATAAGCTGTCACAGGAAAAACACAGGCTCTCAAGACTTTTACTTTTATCATTTTGTTGGTGCTCTGCCATATTTCTTCAGGCTGTTTAGTCTCTGCATTGCCATGACTAGTCTTCTTCTGATTTCTTTAGAGCAGTTCTCAATACATGATACATACTTTGAAGTACACCTCGGGATATAAGAAGACCCACTGTAACCCGCTACCAAAGAAACGTCGTCTAGAGTTTACTCAGCATGAGTAGCCTCGAGCAACAACAATGAAGTATCTAACACTTCATCCCCGACAGCATGCCTGCTGTAGAACTACATACACCTTCACATACAAGTATAACATTAACAAGACCAAAGACATATCGACCTATTCGGTCCGTTTCATTTCCTGAAAATCGCACTTACTGTATTTCTAAACGGATTTGTTTACCTGGTTTTCACGCACCGGTGAAAGGAAGCAAGTACCAATACATGAACCAGGACGCTTTGAGGTAGGATTATACGTTAGATTAAGGTAAAGTCATAATCGTTCGTGTATAACCGGGCCACGACAAAGGGGCAAATAATGGTAACGAGGTGACCTGCTAAGTATGTGGTTAGAGGTGACTAAGGAGGATTGGGCATAGGGTGGCTAACTCCGTTCTGTAGAAATTTTAGCTCATTCACTCCTGAATACTTTCAGTCACTGAACACATTTTTCTTGTAATATAGATCGTCATAAGGAATTATGAGGATGCGTGGCCTAGTGGAGGAACTAGCTCGGTTTTCACAATCCCAACGCATTGGGTTAGATTCTCATCGTGTCCAGTTTGGTATAACTGGGTTGTTTTCTCAGACGATTGCTACTCCACGTAAGGAAAGTAATGGCAACCTACCGTACGGCACACTTTGCCATAAACTTATAACAGCCAAATAGGTGGCGGTTGAAAGAAGTGACGTTCTGTAAAAGACCATGCTGTTTAGTTACATAATGAATTAGTTGTATATTTATAAAATTAGTAATACTTGGTATGTAGAAACTTTTATGTATATGAACCGACCGGTCTAGTGTCTAAAATAGAGAAGCATTCGAGATAAGTTAATACAGGTTTATAAGATAATCAAGGGAAAGAATAAAGTAAAGCTGCCTACAAGAACAAAAGGGCACATCCACAAATATTTTGAAGAAAGGTACAGATTAGATACCAGTAACTATTGTTTCAGTCCGAGAGTAGTGAATGCTTGGAATGCATTGGCGTAGGAAACAGTGCATAGTAAATTAATGCATTCAAAAATCGATTGGATGCACATAGTAATTTTTAGATCAAATGATTGTAAAAGAAAACAGACTATGTAGTCTTCTAAACCAGTACAAAGACGGTAAGTTAATCTAACTGCTCAAGCTTTAATATCAGCTCAACCGTTTTGTAAGAAAGTTTCCGAGCCAATATATTAATTAATTAATAGCTGTCCATCGTTGTCGATGAGGCCCGCCGACATCATCCTTGTCACAGATTTCCCTGTTGGATGTGGGTGCGCATGTGGCTGAACAGGCCAATGCGGGCACGAAAACATCTGCTACATATCGGGCACACGAGGTTTGTAGAAGGGGATGGTGTTCCCGCTGCTCGGGATTTCCGCGTCTCACGTCTGCGTTGGGCTTTCACAACACGGTCGTCTTCACCGGCAGCTACACCCGATTTGACTGCGCTTCTCCAGTCAGATCTGTTTTGCGCAAGACATTCCCAGGTGTCGATGTCTATCTAGCAACTTTTCAGTGAGTCCTTCAGACCGTCTTTAAAACGTTTCTTTGGGCGCCCTCTCTCGCGCCATCCCTCTCTCAGCTCGCTGTAGAGAAGCTTCTTTGAGAGCCGCTCGTCTGACATACGGACGAGGTGTCCGGCCCATCCTAGTCGTGCTTTCTCTAGCAGTGCATGGATGCTGGGCATGTTAGCCCTCGAGAGAACCTCGATGCCAGTGATACGATCTTGCCACCGGATGTGGAATATTCGCCTCAGGCAACCTGTGTGGAAGTGGTTTAACCTCCTTGCATGTCCAATAAATGGACTCAACGAAATGGAAACGCTAAGCTTCAAAAATGTTAACATATTGAAACAGTTCAACTGCCAACGACACGACATACATTTGTTGAAGACATACTCAATAGGGAGCTGAACAGGTTGTCATTGATTGATTGAATATCATCATCTTTTCGAACGATGCAACACTCCACACGTTGATCAAAGGGAATCCCTTACCGGGGATGGACTGCGCATCCATGCATGTCGTCGTCGTTGTTGTTGAATGCCCACAACGAGTAGGTTGCTCTTATGTACGCCCTGAAAAGGGCGTTAAGTGACCGGTTGCAGTAGCTTTCCTCACATCTCGAGCGTGCTGATAAAGGTGGACCGTGGTCCTCCAGGTGGTTGTGCTATGCTTGGCTTCATCTGCGTATCGCTCACTACTTCGGAGATCACGTCAAACTTCACCTTGTTAGCCAGACTGTTGTCCTCGACAACAGCCCGTTTCCAGGACGACCAACGAGGAGGTCAGGTGAGGGTCTTGGCCAATATATTTCTCCTGACCCTGGCTAACATTCTCTGATCAGTGTGTTTTGTCTGACCAGACGTTAGCCTCATCGTCCCGTCAGGTGAGGGTCTTGGCCAGTATATTTCTCCTGACCCTGCCTAACATTCTCTGATCAGTCTGTTTTGTCTGACCAGACGTTAGCCTCATCGTCCCGTCAGGTGAGGGTCTTGGCCAGTATATTTCTCCTGACCCTGGCTAACATTCTCTGATCAGTGTGTTTTGTCTGACCAGACGTTAGCCTCATCGTCCCGTCAGGTGAGGGTCTTGGCCAGTATATTTCTCCTGACCCTGGCTAACATTCTCTGATCAGTGTGTTTTATCTGACCAGACGTTAGCCTCATCGTCCCGTCAGGTGAGGGTCTTGGCCAGTATATTTCTCTTGACCCTGGCTAACATTCTCTGATCAGTGTGTTTTGTCTGACCAGACGTTAGCCTCATCGTCCCGTCAGGTGAGGGTCTTGTCCAGTATATTTTTCCTGACCCTGGCTAACATTCTCTGATCAGTCTGTTTTGCCTGACCCTGGCTAACATTCTCTGATCAGTCTGTTTTGCCTGACCCTGGCTAACATTCTCTGATCATTCTGTTTTGCCTGACCCTGGCTAACATTCTCTGATCAGTCTGCTTTGTCTGACCCTGGCTAACATTCTCTGATCAGTCTGTTTTGCCTGACCCTGGCTAACATTCTCTGATCAGTCTGTTTTTCCTGACCCTGGCTAACATTCTCTGATCAGTCTGTTTTGCCTGACCCTGGCTAACATTCTCTGATCAGTCTGTTTTGCCTGGCCCTGGCTAACATTGTCTGATCACTCTGTTTTGTCTGACCAGACGTTAGCCTCATCATCCCGTCAGGTGAGGGTCTTGGCCAATATATTTCTCCTGACCCTGGCTAACATTCTCTGATCAGTGTGCTTTGTCTGACCAGACGTTAGCCTCATCGTCCCGTCAGGTGAGGGTCTTGGCCAGTATATTTCTCCTGACCCTGCCTAACATTCTCTGATCAGTCTGTTTTGTCTGACCAGACGTTAGCCTCATCGTCCCGGCAGGTGAGGGTCTTGGCCAGTATATTTCTCCTGACCCTGGCTAACATTCTCTGATCAGTGTGTTTTGTCTGACCAGACGTTAGCCTCATCGTCCCGTCAGGTGAGGGTCTTGGCCAGTATATTTCTCCTGACCCTGGCTAACATTCTCTGATCAGTGTGTTTTGTCTGACCAGACGTTAGCCTCATCGTCCCGTCAGGTGAGGGTCTTGGCCAGTATATTTCTCCTGACCCTGGCTAACATTCTCTGATCAGTGTGTTTTGTCTGACCAGACGTTAGCCTCATCGTCCCGTCAGGTGAGGGTCTTGGCCAGTATATTTCTCCTGACCCTGGCTAACATTCTCTGATCAGTGTGTTTTGTCTGACCAGACATTAGCCTCATCGTCCCGTCAGGTGAGGGTCTTGGCCAATATATTTCTCCTGACCCTGGCTAACATTCTCTGATCAGTCTGTTTTGCCTGACCCTGGCTAACATTCTCTGATCGGTCTGTTTTGCCTGACCCTGGCTAACATTCTCTGATCATTCTGTTTTGCCTGACCCTGGCTAACATTCTCTGATCAGTCTGTTTTGTCTGACCAGACGTTAGCCTCATCGTCCCGTCAGGTGAGGGTCTTGGCCAATATATTTCTCCTGACCCTGGCTAACATTCTCTGATCAGTCTGTTTTGTCTGACCCTGACTAACATTCTCTGATCAGTCTGTTTTGCCTGACCCTGGCTAACATTCTCTGATCATTCTGTTTTGCCTGACCCTGGCTAACATTCTCTGATCAGTCTGTTTTGTCTGACCAGACGTTAGCCTCATCGTCCCGTCAGGTGATGGTCTTGGCCAATATATTTCTCCTGACCCTGGCTAACATTCTCTGATCAGTCTGTTTTGTCTGACCCTGGCTAACATTCTCTGATCAGTCTGTTTTGTCTGACCCTGGCTAACATTCTCTGCAGTCTGTTTTGTCTGACCCTGGCTAACATTCTCTGATCAGTCTGTTTTGTCTGACCCTGGCTAACATTCTCTGATCAGTCTGTTTTTCCTGACCCTGGCTAACATTCTCTGATCAGTCTGTTTTGCCTGACCCTGGCTAACATTCTCTGATCAGTCTGTTTTGCCTGACCCTGGCTAACATTCTCTGATCAGTCTGTTTTGCCTGACCCTGGCTAACATTCTCTGATCAGTCTGTTTTGCCTGACCCTGGCTAACATTCTCTGATCAGTCTGTTTTGTCTGACCCTGGCTAACATTCTCTGATCAGTCTGTTTTGTCTGACCAGACGTTAGCCTCATCGTCCCTATTTTGACTCTGTCTAACAATCACACACTTGCAAAAACTATCACACGCGCCTTCAGGGTGAAGCCCTTCCATTGCACTTTGGTTGGGCTCACCTCTGAGAGTGCATACACGTAGCATAGGTACATACAGACGCACACATGCATCCAAGCACTGGTTTATGCGTCTTAATATCACCTCAATTGACTTCGGTCTGGGGTGGAATAGGCGCGCCTCCGCCATTAGAAACTAGTGAGGCAAACACATAAAATAATAAAATTAAAAAAACATTCTCTGATCAATGTGTTTTGCCTGACCAGACGTTAGCCTCATGCATACCGTAAAAGGTTGTTACGTGGATTGAGCACGGGGCTAGCAATACAAATAACTAGAGAAACTACCACTCTAAACACTGTTCTTCGTACCAGGCTTCCTGTAAGGATCCATCTTCCTTAGTTCTCATTTGCTTCGCTAGCAGAGAAACGGAGAGGGACAATACAAATAGCTAGAGAAACTACCACTCTAAACACTGTTCTTCGTACCAGGCTTCCTGTAAGGATCCATCTTCCTTAGTTCTCATTTGCTTCGCTAGCAGAGAAACGGAGAGGGACAATACAAATAGTGAAACAATACTCATCTAACGGAAATGGTTCATAAAACTGACTTCTGCACCTGAGCGCCTTTATATGTGCTCAGTCCCTCTCATTGCTGAAAGTGTCGACAGCAGAGCACGAATTATTAGCTCCTGCGGCGGACCCGAAATTGTCCGATGATCAGGTACCTATTTACATCTGGGTGGACTGGAAGAAGCGGTCATACCACGAAGATAACCTACGACATGCCGGTCTATAAAATTGATCATCGCTATATCCCAACCTAGCATGTTGGATTGCAAGCTCCCATCCCCTAGGCGACTGAATCTATCTATCTATCTATCTATCTGTCTGTCTGTCTGTCTGTCTGTCTGTCTGTCTATCTATCTATCTATCTATCTATCTATATATCTATATATCTATCTATCTATCTACCATCTATCTATCTATCTATCTATCTATCTATCTATCTATCTATCTATCTATCTATCTATCTATCTATCTATCTATCTATCTATCTATCTATCTATCTATCTATCTATCTATCTATCTATCTATCTATCTATCTATCTATCTATCTATCTATCTATCTATCTATCTATCTATGTATCTATCTATCTATCTATCTATCTATCTATCTATCTATCTATCTACCCACCTACCTACCTATCTATCCAGTCATGTACCCACTCAACTATCCACATACCCGCTGATCCATCTATCTACCATCTCACCCACCCGCTAATCCATCAACCCACCCGCTAATCCATCCATCTCATCAATCAACCAACCCGCTCATCCATCCATCTACCAACTCATCCATTAACATACCCGTTCATTCATCTAGCTGAGAATTCATCTACCTCCCGTTTCATTATGGATATGGGTGAAACCCGTTTGGTTGGAAATACACAAGGAGGTCAGACGGGGCAGCATTCTTTAACCCTACCTGTTCAACATATATGCGGAAAACATTATCAGTAACGTAAAGGCAGAGCCAATTTCTACTTCGATCGTTTCACAATAGGAGGAACAGGAGATACCGGAATTACGATATGCCGACGACACAGTATTGCTCTCGAATAGCGCCAAGGGCCTAGAACAAATAATTACATCAGCGCAGAAACATAGTGAAGTCCAGAATCTCTACCTGAATACAAAGAAAGCTAAGATAATGACAACTAATAAGACAAAATTCCAACCTGAAATCGAGATAGCTGGCAGAGAGATTGAAAATGTTTCCTGTTTTGAATATATGGGATCAATACTGAACAACAATGGAGACTGTACAAAAAAAGTAAGGAGCCGACTGACTATCGCAATGCAGAAGATAATGAGTATGCAGAGCGTATGGAATAATACAAAGAACTAAAACTAAAGATCATAAGAACATGCATTTTTCCTGTGACCACCCATGGATGTGAAACAATGACGATTACAAAAGCAATAAGAGCGAAGATCGGTGCTTTTGAAACATAGTGCTACAGAATAGTCCTGAAAATACCATCGACAAAGAAAGAAAGAAACAAATCCATCCGGCAAGACCTGAATGTAGAGGAGAATTGACTCATAAATGACGCAATGACCCAAAAACTGAGGTTTTTTTGGACACGTCAAACGACACAACGGACTGGAGAGAGCGGTTATGGAAGGCATGGTCACTGGAAAAAGAACCAGGGGCCGTTCGAGAAGACGATGGACTCAGGACAAGGAGACGCTGGATTTTAAATTGGGGCAGGCCGGAAGACTGGCGAAAGATAAGAGTTTCCTACATGCATGCTGTCAAGAGAACGACGTTCTGCAAAGGACATGATGATGATGACCGTTTCATCCATTCATCTACCATCTCATTCATTCACATACCCACTCATTCCTCCGTCGACCTTCCATCTCATTCATTCAGTGATTCACCTACCCACTCATTCCTCCTTCTACCTTCCATTTCATTCATTCACATACCCGCTCATTCCTCCATCTACCTTCCATATCATTCATTCACATACCCGCTCATTCCTCCGTCGTCCTTCCATCTCATTCATTCACATACCCGCTCATTCCTCCATCTACCTTCCATCTCATTCATCCACCTACCAACTCATCCACCTATCACAAACACCAGCCTTCTTACCCAATCCTTACCTTAACCGTAACATGCGGTGTATATCCGGATAACGCTAACCAAGGCAGATACACTGACACACCTGTACAACGAACTAGGTGATGTGTGACGACACAGCTTAACAGAGACGCCTTTTATACATAACTTACCTAAACACGGTTTTATCTCTGAAGGCTGATGACACTACGTACACCCCTTCCTCCGAACAACCCCCGCGACGTGTGATATACTACTTAACTTAGTAACATGATAAATCAAACCGGGCCAAACGAGACTATTATTTTGCAGCGCTCGAGGTGCACGAGCAGGATAAATGCTGACCTCTTTGGCTTTATCGAGCTCTTGAAATGATTTCCTATCAGAGCCGGGCGAATAGAGTTCGGCCTTGGGTGAATGGAGAGATTCATCATGCATTTCTCTCTCTCTATCGCATTATCCGCATATAGCTACTCAGTATGTGTGTTACATTATCTGTTTTTCTACCTCAGCCAGAAAAGCACGTAATTTCATTGTGTGATTCCACTCTCATTAACAAACTGTCCGCATGCCGGACCTTGCCAGCTGGTCTAATCTGCCCGGCGGTCCGTTCATGATCATCATTGACTATGTCACTCCGGACGAGGAATTGAGACGCTCTCCAGACAGGCACTGACTAGGACGGGGACGGCGTGGGCTAGCGGTTAAGTGGCACGGCTCACAACCCGAACGTGCTGGGTTCGATCCCCATCACAGCACCGACCGTTACCCCGGGGAAGCAAACCCTTAGAAAATGCAGGAGGAAGCAGATCCTTACATAAAACGTGTGCTGAAGTCGGATGCACTGGGCCGACAGGCCCAAAATAAAAACCACAGTGCAACGGCCTTGGGGATTAGAGAAATAAGGCGAACGCCAAAAATAAACCTAAAAAGACTGACCAGAACGTCGTGTCAGGGTCGGACACAATACACTGATCAAGACAACAATTTCTCTTCCATGAAGCGTTCCCTGGAAACTGGCTGTTTTAAAGGCAGCCTGGCTGACGAGATGTGGATCGATGTGATCCCTGTAGTAGTGAGCGCCACGCATATAAAGCAAAGCATAGTACAACAACCTGACCTGAAGAACCGTGGTCCATCTTCATCAGCATGCTCGGGATGTGTGGAAACTACTACAATCCATCACTAAACGTCCTTTTCAGTGCGCACAAAAGGGTAAACTCACTTATTGTGGGCATTAAACAACAACACATGTCAAATACTCCAACACGGCCATTTGGCTTGCCATAACCAGTTTTTTAAGGATTCATCAATTCATTTCTTGGTAATCTGGTTTCAATAGCAATGGCCTTTACGTGGTGAGGTTGCTTGTCTCCTGCACAACCTTCATGAGTCGCATGCAACGACATACCCTGAAATAAATAACCCCCTGTTATGTTTGACGCGGGGACCACTCCGAGGTCGAGGAAAATCAGTTGAGGGACGATCAGTAACGCGAGAGGACGGATATAATATTGATCCCCTGCTTTGCTATCAAATCTCAGCCCAGGCTCACTGCGACCATTCGGCAATGAGGCATTTGCTATTACCACCAATATCTGCACTTGCGTATTCAACACGAATGTATCCGTCGCAATGCATCATTCTAATTAGTCAGTCAGTCCGCCATTGCCCTAACCAAATTTAGATACACTACTTTTTTGTGTTCAGTTCTAGTTCTAAGAATCAACTTCACTGCACTCCGGGCATACCCATAAGCGTTCAGTCTCTCTCCGTAAACGACGATGAGTTTGTATACTTATGGTTAATGTAGCACGCTGATTGTACACACTTCTGCTTCGTCCTCTCTTGCTCGCCACTTCGATCAAATCTCGTCTGATTTCAAAGTTCTCTAGTCTATGAATTGATAATTCTTCTATTGCGGTGTCATCATCCAATAGGAGGTCAATGATAGACTTCTCTTATTTAAATACTCTTCACAAATACGAGGTCTGTTCAAATAGTATCCGACATTTGGGTCGGGAAAATACGGCTACTCAACTGGAGATTTGAATCCATAACCCCCTTCAATGTACTCTCCTTGAAACTCCACACTCTTCTCCCAAAGGTCCTTGAAACTCCCCACCCTTCTTCCAGAGGTCCTTGAGACTCCACACCCTTCTCCCAGAGGTCCTTGAAACTCCCCACCATTCTCCCAGAGGTCCTTGAAACTCCCCACCCTTCTCCCGGAGGTCCTTGAGACTCCACAACCTTCTCCCAGAGGTCCTTGAGACTCCACACTCTTCTCCCAGAGGTCATTGAGACTCCCCACCCTTCTCATCGAGGTCATTGAGACTCCACACCCTTCTCCCAGAGGTCCTTGAGACTCTACAACCTTCTCCCAGAGGTCCTTGAGACTCCACACGCTTCTCCCAGAGGCTCTCGAGACTCCACAATCTTCTCCCAGAGGTCCTTGAGACTCCACACCCTTCTCCCAGAGGTCCTTGAGACTCCACACCGTTCTCTCAGGGGTCCTTGAAACTCCACACCCTTCTCCCAGAGGTCCTTGAAACTCCACACCCTTCTCCCAGAGGTCCTTGAGACTCCTTTTGTGGACTCCCAAGGAGAGTACTTCGAAGGGGATTAGGGTTCCAAACCTCCAGGTGAGTGTTTGTATTTTTCCGGTCCAAAGATCGGATACTTTTTGAACACACAGAGGGCATCAAGATGCTGAGCAGCGTATGAGCTGCAGTGGTCAGCGACCCATAGCTGACTGCTAGCTTCAGGGCCAGCGAACCAGAGCTGCCAAGATCCTTCTACACATCCACGCGGTGATCCTGCAGCAGGGCAGACTGGCTAAGGAGAAGGGAACGAAAAGGGAATGCTAACCCGGTACTAAAAAAATGCTTGCTGAAGTCGGATGTGTTGGACCGAAAGGTGCAAATATCGCAGTCAAGCTGTAAACTACGACACAACGCATTTCGTTCTCTGGACTACATTCTGCTACGTAAGCCCTTTCAGGGTTTGGTAGCGAGAGATTGAGAACGAACGAAGAAGAAAAAGAACACACAGAGTATACTTCTTTATTTAAATTAATTGATTATGAGGGCTGAATATAGATTTTCTGGAAATTATTCTGTTGATTTTCTTATCTATTTTAAAGCTCATGACACGCGCCCAAATGCCAACGTTTCTCTGACCCCTGGCCCCAGAACGATTGCCGACCTCTGACATAAATGGTACTTTAAGATTGCACGCTGAGATAGTCAAGCTAAACATAACTATCATTTTTGCAATTTCTGGATTAGTGCTGACGAAATACATGCTGCAGTTGACAGACATTATCAGAAAGTTTTATGATTTATGTTTCTCATTTCTTTCTGTTGTTCGTCCTAAAAAAGACGTGACGTTGTGTCAAAGAATGCAGTGAACCTGCGATATCTGCGCCTTTCGGTCGGATATATCCAATTTCAGTTCTGGAACCGGGTTTGCCTCTCATCTACGGTTAGACAGCCAGTGTGGCTTCTCATGATGGGGTATGGGAACTAACTAATAGAGGTATTGAAACTAAATAATGGGGTATGGGAATTAACTAATAGAGGTATGGGAACCTAATAATGGGATATGGGAACTAACCTACAGAGGTTTGAAACTAAATAATGGGGAATGGGAACTAACTAACAGAGTTATGGGAACTAAATAATGGGGTATGGGAACTAATCAATTGGGGTGTGATACTTGATTGATAAACAATTAAAACAATAAAATGGTTTCAATACGTGTTTAATAACTATTACAAGTGATTCCTAAGTCGATCAGGCATAATGGAGCGCCCCTGAAGTTCACTTTACTAACATAATTATGAAAACATAGGAAGACATGAAATGAGAAATTCTACACGAAGGTCAGTGATTTTAGTCATGTGAGATATGAACTAGTGTGCGATAGGGATGTCCCTGGTCATTATTTTTCTTTCTGGTGACTTCTGACAAACATCAACGAACAAGAATACAATTCATTGACTCTAACAGAACAAATTGATGATATGGATACTGTCGATGATTTGGCTCTTCTGTCCCACAACTTGCAATCAGATACAAAACAAAATAAGTCACAGGAGTTAAGACTGGATATAAACTGCATACCGAGTAGCGCGGTATCTGTCAATCACACCGGACAAGCAGAAATTGTAGGAGTTGACATAATGGCTCAAGAGACGAAGCTCCGCATTTTCAATCTGTACGGACCACCAAACAGAGACCTATCGCTCTCGAGTATGGAGGTCAGAGACTCCAACTGCATAGTAGTTGGAGATTTCAACAGCCACTCGGAGAGATGGGGATACTCTGACACAGACAGCAGAGGTGACGAAGTGGAAGATTGGGAGATAGATGCAAATCTCTCCCTAATCAATAGGCCGGAGGATAGCCCTAGCTTCTATTCAAGAACATGGCATACCACCTCGACTCCGGATTTGGCCTTCTCCACACAGGACATACACCATAAAATAGACCGCCAGGTGCTAAACCAACTGGCAGGTAGCGACCACAGGCCGATCAGGCTAACCATTGACATGGAAGTAGGCCCACAGGAAACAAAACCGCTCCCACGTTGGAATTACAAACGAGCCGACTGGGACAGATTTGCAATCCTGACAGATGGGCTGTGTGAAACCATCAACACACGAAACACCAAAATGAAGCCCATGGTAGAGAGCCTAAGCAAGGCAATAATGCAAGCCGCCACTGAAACCATCCCAAGAGGAGCTAGGAAAAACTATAAGCCCTACTGGAATGATGAGTTGCAGAAAGTGGAAGATGCAGTAACAAATGCTAGGAACATGGCAGAGCGAGAAAAATCCATGGAGGCAAACATCGCCCTCAAAGCCGCTGCGGCGAAGTAGAAACACACTCTCAAACAAACAGCAAGAGAAAGCTGGAAAGATAAAACGGAAAGTCTAAACCTGGACAAAGACGGGAACAAGCTATGGAAGCTAGTCAGAGCCATGAACGACGAAACCCCGTCAAATAAACAAATTACTATCAAGCAGGGCGAGAACTTGATCACAGGTAAGAAAGCCGCAAACGCCTTTGTCGATCACTATGCCAGAGCAAACCACATCGAGGTCCCTGCAGAAAAGCATACAGACATTAGCGAAGAGCTAAAGGGACACGAAAACATAAATACGGCTCCCGAAGAGCACATGATGGCCAAACTTACAATGCGCGAAATGGAAGAGGCTATGAGAACACTAAAGAAAAGGAAATCCCCCGGAAAAGATGGGATAACAAACGAAATGCTGATGGGGCTGGGCCAAACAGCGAAGAGGAAACTACTGTCAGTCCTGAACCAAAGCTGGAAAAGGGGTATTGTACCCCAGGCATGGAAAGATGCAATACTGGTACCAGTACCAAAAACAGGAAAGGATAAAACAGATCCAAATGGATACAGGCCCATCAGCCTACTGAGCTGTGTCGGCAAGCTGATGGAACGGATGATAAACACCAGACTGATGTGGCATCTGGAAGAAAAACGAATACTAATTCCACAGCAAGCCGGCTTTAGACAGCACAGATCCACTGATGACCAGGTCATCCTCATAGCCCAGGAGATAGAAGATGCCTACCAGGCACAGAAACACACAGTAGCTGTTTGGGTGGATCTGGAAAAGGCATTTGACAAAGTCTGGAAAGATGGACTTAGAGTCAAGCTAAGAAGAAGTGATGTTTGTGGGAAAATGTACAAGTGGATCAACCACTACCTCAAACAAAGAACGGCCAGAGTCCAAGTACAAGGGCAGATGAGCAAAAAGGTGACACTCGAGCAGGGAGTACCCCAAGGGGGAGTACTGTCACCCACACTCTTCCTGGTATATATAAACGATATTACAGAGAATATATCAAGAAGAGTCCATAGCTCAATGTTTGCAGACGATCTGGCTATGTGGACATCTGAAAAGAATCTCACCATAGCAAGAAATCGGATGCAGACGGCCCTAACATCGCTGGAAGCGTGGGCGAACTCATGGCTGGTCAAAATAAACGAGGAGAAAACCACGTGCACAATATTCTCGCTTTCATTAAAACCCTAAAGTACCAAATTAAGTCTAAATGGCAAAATCCTGCAGCCAAACGACAACCCAACCTATCTGGGAGTCACATTTGATCGGCGCATGACATGGAAAAGTCAGATTGAGAGAAACCGAATGAAAGCCAGAGAAAGAATGGCAATCATGAGGAAACTTGCTGGCACAAGCTGGGGAGCAGACGAAGGCATACTAACGAAACTGTATACTGGAAGAGTGAGACCAGTTCTCGAGTATGGCATTGCGGCATGGACAACAGCAGCGAAGGCGAACTTCGATAAAGTTAACAAACTTCAAAACCAAGCCATGAGAATTATAACAGGTGGCATGAAGTCAACGCCAATTGTAGAACTTGAAAAGATTACAAAACTGCAATCCATGACCGATAGAAGAGACTGCAGAGCCCAGCTGCAGTCAGAGAAACTCCGAAGACTGACTGACCATCCAATGCACCAGAGACTAAACAATTTGGGAAATGGGAAACTAAAGCGGAGAAACTTTGCAGAAATAGCCAAAGCAAAGATGCACGAAGATCCCATAAACGCACTAACAACACCAAAACCCATCACTACTGTACGCAAACCTACTTGGAGGCAGGATATATTTCCAGAGGTGGTAGAAAATATACCAGGTATTGCAAACAAAAACTGCCAGACTGAAAAAGAAAGGAGAGACACTACCCTAAGCTTCATAACGAAAAGCTACCCAAGCATGGACTGGACCCATGCATACACCGACGGTTCTGTAACAAACACTACACAGAACGGAGGGGCAGGAGCATTCCTGAACCTACCAAATGGCAGAAAAATAACACTGTCATTCGCTACTGGTAAGTACACAAGCAATTTCAGAGCGGAGACAGAGGCACTGAGGGCGGCAGTGGAAGAAATGGTGACACACAGTGAAAATGAGAGCCATATAGTCCTGCTGACAGATGCTCTCGCCGTAGTCACAGCGCTAAAAAGCCAGAAAAACACTGAGCTTAATGACTTAAGAGCAGCACTCTGCAAACTGTGCCAGCAGTCCGCACCAAAAAGGGTAGTGGTACAGTGGGTCCCGGCACACTGCAACATCCAAGGCAACGAGGAGGCAGACAGACTGGCAAAAGAAGGTGCAAGACTACCACAAACAGATACCAGTATGACGTACGAAGAGTCAAAACGGCTTATCAAAGCCAGATACATGACCAAATGGGAAACCGAACATACTGGTTACACCAAAAACGATGCCTATTACCAGTTGAACCGAAGAGAGCAGGTCGTTGTCTTCAGACTTCGCACTGGCCACAACAGACTGAGGTACCACCTATTCAACAAATTGAAGATAGGGAGTACCGACGAATGCCCGTGCGGTACTGGTAAAATGACCACTGAACATCTGCTGCAGAACTGCCCGACATACGAGGATCAGAGAGAGCAGATGTGGCCATTACCAGTGGAACTGTAAGACAAGCTCTATGGCAGTAGCGAGAGCCTCAGGATGACCGCCGCTTTTTTCGAAAAAATAATGGTTACTGTCTGACTGTGTACGCAGAAGAAGAAGAAGAAGACTGGATATCTACAGAGGAAAAATCAACAAAGATTATGAGAATAAAGGCAACTAACAACAATTTATTTAACTTAACTTAACGTCTTTATACTGGTTTAGAAGACCCTGCAGAGTCTGTATACAACCAGTTACATTTACATCACCTTGCTCTAAAAGCTATGCGCATCCAGTTTATTCTTAAATGCATTAACTGTCCCTGACTCCACTACCTCCCCTGGCAATGCATTCCAAGCAGACACCACTCTCTGACTAAAAAAATATTTCCTAATATCTAACCTGGACCTCTCTTTAATCAGCTTGTAGCTATGCCATCGTGTTATTGTAGGTGGCTGTATTAAAAAAAACAACTTGTTATAGTCTAATTTATCGATTCCTCTGATCATCTTATAAACCTGTATTAAGTCACCACGAATTCTTCTCTCTTCGAGACAATGTAGGCCGGTTTTTCTGAGTCGTTCCTCATAACTGTAATTCTGGAATCCCACTATCAGCTTTGTCGCTTTTTTTTTGTATTCTTTCTAGCATGTTTATGTCCCCTCTATGATTAGGACTCCACACCTGTACACAGTACTCTAATCTAGGTCTAACTAAAGCTTTATACAGTTTGACGATCACTTCCTTGCTCCTATGTTTAATATTTCTTTTTATCATACCTAACATTGCATTTGCCTTTTTCACTGCTACCTTAATTATGGAGGTGCGGGGACACGTTGAGCAATCCATTGGAGGTATGTCAATGTTGAAAAAAGTTCAGAGCCACTGTCTCAGGTGGTAACCAACTAGATCACGAATAGGTAACCTGGGGTACAGGGATGTGTAATGTAGACAATTTACCGAAAATACATATAGACATTTGTGATAGATATAGTTCAAGGCAAAGAATCGAATCCTTCGAGTCAAAATGTTACAGAAATATCCCCAGAATTCCCAGGACGGAGAAAAAGACAAATATAGACATTCGACAAGAGTTGAACATACAGGAGAACTGGTTTATCAATTCCATTTTGACAAGAACATGTAAATACTTTGGTCACATCAAGAGACACAACGGTCTTGAGAGAGCAGTGATGGGAGGTATGGTGCCAGGCAAAAGAGGAAGGGGTAGACCAAGAAGACGATGGCACCAAGATATCCAGGAATGCCTAGGTTTGACTGTTGTGGGGGCTGGAGTTTTGGCAAGAGAAAAGAGTTTCTTTCAGACAGACTGTGATGTTAGCGACGTTCTATAAAGGATATGCTACATGATGATGATGATGCTAGATATACACAAATACAATTGCCATATCTATATAATATTTAAATATTTCAAAATTAATAGTTATTATTCATGTATATATGAAGAGGCTTAAAATGAAAACGTAAAAATGGGATAGAAATTAGAAAAACCATGTCTTTGTACTGTGGCTTGTTAATATGGTTGCTAAGGATGCCAATAGTGTCTTGCTTGTAACGGTGCAGACGATCAACATTATGTTATAATTGCAGTCAAAAGATGGTCGCCCCACTATTGACATGCACCAAAGAGTAGCAGCATTCTGGTATTCTTTTTTTTTTTTTTGCAGCGAAGGGGTAAAACTTGTAGAAACCCATCGGCGAATGAAGGTCTAGCACGGTGATGCATGTCTTTCACACCAGCAAGTGTATGAGTGGAGTAGGAAGTTCCAAACTGGTGTGAGTTCTGTGACAGACTATTCACGACCGGGTTAAGGCACACCGTGTAGTGACCCCCAGTGTCGATTGCAGCCGTTAACCGTCTCGTACATTAAAATCGCCTATTGACTGTGAGTGAAAGGCATGCATCACTGTACTGGACCTTTATTCTCTACAAGTTTCACCCCTTCGCTGATCAAAGAACGGATAACAGAACGCTGCTCCTCTTTGATGCATGTCAATAGTGTGGCGACCATCTTTGTATCCTATTTGATGCATGTGGCGATCATCTTCTTATCCTCTTTGATGCATGTCCATAGTGTGGCGACCATATTTGTATCCTCTTTGATGCATGTGGCGACCATCTTCTTATCCTCTTTGATGCATGTGGCGACCATCTTCTTATCCTCTTTGATGCATGTGGCGACCATCTTCTTATCCTCTTTGATGCATGTGGCGACCATCTTCTTATCCTCTTTGATGCATGTGGCGACCATCTTCTTATCCTCTTTGATGCATGTGGCGACCATCTTCTTATCCTCTTTGATGCATGTGGCGACCATCTTTGTGTCCTCTTTGATGCATGTGGCGACCATTTTTGTATCCTCTTTGATGCATGTGGCGACCATCTTTGTGTCCTCTTTGATGCACGTAGCGACCATCTTCTTATCCTCTTTGATTCATGTGGCGACCATCTTTTTAACTGCAATTATTACGTTATGTTGATCCTCTGCATCGATATGGCACATGCAAGACACGTTTGACATCCCTAGCAACCATATTAACAAGTCACAATACAAAGGCATGGTTTTTTTCTAATGTCTATCCCATGTTTAAGTTTTTCATCTAAAGCCCCCTCGTATTATACACAATTGTTAGAATTTGAAAAAATGTATTTTACGGTAGAAGTTATGAATATTACATTAAAAAAATATTCTTTTAGTGGCTTGGCCGGGAGAGAAAAGTATTTAGGTGAAACCCAGTGATCAATACCCCCAGCTAACGTCCTCGTTTGTGCTCCTAAAAACAGGATCTATCATAGCAGTCTAGCCAACGAAGTGGGGATCGACACTGTAAACCCCTGATGGCGAGCTTGCTTAGGAGTAGCGCTGCACTGCACTACGGCCAGGAGGATCCCGGTCCACACTACAAGTACACCTCGGGATGTCAGAAGAGCCACTGTAACCCATCATCAATAGTTAACTCAACCCAGCATGAATAGCTTTGAACAACTTCAACAACAGTAGTGCGACTATAAACAGACTGGACATACTCGAGTGCGGCTCGCTAAACAAACAGGGAAAATGACGAATACAAAATTTATGCTTTTCAGCGCAAGCTTTTGAATGACCTGCCCAGGATCCGTCAAAAAGTTACAGATTAACAAGCCGCACTAATAGAGGCACGTACTCTCACAGCGCCAGAACGATCGCGCATGGGCGACTACAGGGGGCATGAACAATCCAATCATTCATTGGTGACAAGACCACGCGAGTGAAGACAGGATTGGGACCTGCACAAGATTAACTACCTTGCCGAGGAACGGGTCGCTTGTGAATAGTAGAGGCCGTGTACACAATTTCAGCTCTGTAGGTTATATGGAAGTTGGTTAACGGAAGTTGCAAACGGACATCGGTCATGTCAAGTTCAATAATACCTTGTTAAAAACAAGACTACATATGCCGAATCTAGAATGACAATTATGACTTCAGACCACCTGCTGTATTGCAGGTAGGATGTAGACTGACAGAGATTAGGGGGAAGATAATTAAAAGAATAAAATAGTTTCCGAATACGTGCAGACATCTCAGCACAACTATAAAATATAGCCCAATTTGCCCAGTGGATAAAGACGGAATGATAACTAAATAAATGAATAAATAATTTGTCCGGCGGACAAAAAACGGAATGATAAATAAATCAATGATAAAACAGTTTGTCCATGGACAAAAACGGAATGATAAATAAATCAGTGATAAACAATTTGTCCCTGGACAAAAAACGGAATGATAAATAAATCAATGATAAAACAGTTTGTCCCTGGACAAAAACGGAATGATAAATAAATTGGTGATAAACAGTTTGTCCCTGGACAAAAACCGAATGATAAATAAATTGGTGATAAACAGTTTGTCCCTGGACAAAAACGGAATGATAAATAAATCAATGATAAACAGTTTGTCCCTGGACAAAAACGGAATGATAAATAAATCAATGATAAACATAAGAATGAGCCATCGTATTTATATCCTGTAGTAAACTGAAGATAGGTGGCACTGACGAATGCACCTGTGATACAGGGAAAATGACCGCTGAACATCTGCTGCAAAATTGCCCGACATACGAGGACCAGAGAAAGCAGATGTGGCCATCACCAGTGGCAACACTAGACAAGCTCTATGGCAGTGTCGACAGCCTCAGGATGACAGCTACATTCTTCGAACAAATTCAAGTTGACGTCTGACAGACTACGAAGAAGAAGTATCCTGTAGGCGCTGGTGGCCGAGGGGTTCAGATACCGGATCAATGAATACGGATAAAAAAAACAACTCTGTTAAGAACATTCTTTTCTATCCAGGATGAAATAAAACACATAGCCGGCACGACACATCATGGGGGGGCTACCTTATTCTCCCGGTGGACAACACTAAATGGGAACAAACGCTGTATTGGACGAAAATAGTAAACGTGTCTTAGTTTGTTAACGCTAAACAATCTGTTGCAGGGGGGGGGGGGGGGGGGGGGGGAGAGGAGAAAGGTACTTTGATGATACAACGTCTAAGATAACCAGTATCAAAGAGGAACTGACAGCCAGTTTTGTGCACATTCCCGAAAACCGTTCCTACATCATACTGATAACAGTGACACGCCATTAGAACATAAGCAAATACATTAAGGTTCCAGGCGGGTCTATACGTTTTGTGTGTCTACTGCGTGTCGGGATAATAAAATGAGTAGACCTATTTACAATCCTGGTTAGGCTGCTCTTATGACTGGCATGTTAGTCATGTTCTTTTATTTATGATATGTCCAATGGTCTAGAGGTATTTACGTGTGTGGTTTTTTTTTGTTGCAGATACAGGCAAGCAGACGGTTGGGTTATTTATTGTGGTTGTGTTTGTCTAGACACGACGAATGTTCAAGTGGTGATCTTGGCTACAAGGTTACTGTCAAAGTTCCTGGAGGGATCAAGATAATGAGCAGCGCATGAGCTGCAGTGGTCAGCGACCCATAGCTGATTGCTAGCGTCAGGGCCAGCGAACCAGAACTGCCAAGACCCTTCTACACCTCCACGCGGTGATCATGGATAACAGGCTGCAGCAGGGAAGACTGGCTAAGGAGAAGGGATCGAAGAGGGAATGCTTACCCGGTACTAAAAAAATGCTTGCTGAAGGCGGATGTGTTGGATAGAAAGGTGCATATATCGAAGTCAAGCTGTAAACTACAACACATCGCATTCCGTTCTCTGGACTACATTCTGCTACTTAAGCCCTTTCAGGGTTTGGTAGTGGGTGATTGAGAACGAACGAAGCCAAGCCAAAGTTGCTGGATATCTAGCTTCAGTTATATATTCGTCAACAGTCAGTAGTATAGGAGATTATTGTATAGGGGTTTAATAATCATAGGGGCTCAATAATACGGCTTGCAGTTCTTTTCGGAGCCATCGACACACTCCGGTTGATACAGATGTAAATGGATACCTTGCTTACTGTAGAAAAAGGAAAAGGCAGAACTGGCCACCCCGACTGAAAAGCTGAGGAATGTCTATCACTTTATTCCTGACAAGAGTGTCTGCTATGGGTCTACCTGTTCCGAAACAAGCGTTTTAATTAACAACAAACAAAATAAATATATATTTTTAGCACCGAACTTGATGTAGTGATGTGACAGATAAGTCCACTTTTTAGCTGTTGGTGGTGTCAAACATTCTGCGAGAATTTTCCACTCCTGCGTTCGTTATTCCTGCCGCCTTAGCAATTAATGTATTGAATCTGTCAAGGTTGGTCCATGATAAGGAGTTTAAAATCCAGTTTCTACAGCGGCATATCATTATCCAAGCGGTCAGACGATGTAATAACAACCATGTTATCTAACCCTAACCTTAACCCTAAACCTTCGCAAAACTGAGTATAACCATCTTTTCCCACACATCTATATTTATCTGTCTTCACGTATTTATTTAAAATAAAATTATTTCGATTTATCCTCCCCTTAACCTGAAATGGAATGTCCCGTTACGTACGATGGGAACCCATGAAACTGTTTGGGGTAGATTAAGACGCAAAGTACCCCTGCTCCTTATCTACATGTCTATAGGTATAGCAATACATATTTTCATATATCTAACACGATATACAGTATTTTTGAGGGAGCGAAGTGTAATCCAGGCCAGATGAAACATTCTGATCAAGACCCCACCACAAAATCCCGTTCGAGCTCCCGTGTTACAGCAGTTTGGCCAATGAGTTTGGGGTAATCCCCATAGTGGTGAGCTTACTGAGGCATCTCGCATTGCACTACAGCTAGGAAGACCATGGGTCACCTTCTCAAATATGCGTCGGAATGTAACCCAGTACCAAAGAAACATTATCAAGAGATAAACTCATCTCAGCACGAGGAGCTACGAACAACAATAGTATTTGTATAGTCCGTCTTTTCATTCATAAACAATGTCCGAAGCAATTTTCTACTAAACTGCATGTCACATCCAAATGATTTTTCGCATGCAGCCTTAGAATATCCATGACGTTATGGAATGTACTTTGAATAATTTATTCATTAAGCTATATTAAAAGCAACCTCAGTGAATTGGACACAGTTTTAACATGTTTAAGGTACACTGGCTTGCTATTTTAAAAATAAATCTTTTGACCTTCAAATATGCTGAGTAAATACAAATTCATGACTTTTCCGTGCACCAATTAGACACTTTGTCGAATGCGGAAAACAACAAACGTCATTCATGCGAAACTGTCATTCATGTAATGCGTTTCACGATATTATAGTTTGTGGTGTTACTGTTGTGACATATAGTTACATTGATTTCAATTTCAAAATGAATTTGAAGTGTACATTTATAACAATGCAGAAGGTTACCGTTTTACTATACCTGTTCTTCTGCAAAAAATCTAAAATGGATAATTGATATTGCGATAGTCATGACCCAGAGAAACGAACGCAAGTGGCGCTTTGTCTGGGTAGATCATCCTTTTACCGTTGGATTGGACAGGACTCATATCAAGCAAAGTAGGAAAAGTAAATTTGTCGATTTCGACAGAGATGTCATAAAACGGGAGATATTGAAACTACTGACGAAAACTCAACTTGTTTCTCCGGAAACTATAAAATTAACATTGCAATCCGACTGTAGTATTGAATTTTCCAAAAGTATCCTTTGGAAAATTGTAAAAGCCACCGGCTTTACATTCAGGAAAACTTCAGGCGGCAAGAATATTTTATGTGAAAAGCCCCATTTGATTGATGCCAGAGGCAAATACGTGGGACAGATACGTGAACAGCGCAGGCAAGGCAATGATATTGTATACTTGGATGAATCCTGGGTCAATGCTCACCACACTTAAGGTATAGAATGGCAATCAGTTGGCTGTGAACAGAAAAGCCAAATTCCAAGTAGAAAAGGGCAGCGCATTATACTAATGTATGCCAGAAGCAGTTAAAACGGACTTGTCCATGATGCTGAACTTATTTTCCAATCAAAAAGTAATGACGGTAGAGACTATCACACTGAAATGAATGGACATATTTTCAGGCACTGGATGACGAATGATATGCTTCTAATTCTGGATAGACCGCCATGCCTAGTAATGGATAATGCATCCTACCACAATTAATATCATCTTTTGTGGACATACTGATTAACAGACTTGGATGAATAAGCGTATGTTCATCAAAACAATTAGGTGTTCATACGATGGCAACAAATACATATCAATATTCAAATGCGTTAAGCAATATAAAATTAGCTGCGCAGTTGATACAACCTTAGGGGGTCTAAGGGTGACCAAAGAGCAACATTAAACAAACAAATGATCTATCAAGACATTAAGGAGATGAGCCTATGAACAAAATATGGCGAGACATTCAGCTGTGAACTGTAAATTCTTAAATTTAATGCCATTTCTTTGTAATGGTCCTAAGAGATCAAAGGAATTCACTGATGTTTTAGCGTTATGGATATTCTAAGTCTGCATGCGAAAAATCATTTAGATCTGACGTGCAGTTGAGTAGAAAATTTTGTCTCGCAAAAACTGGTTCTAGAACTAACTTTCGAAAGGCTGCAGCTAGATTTCGCAGAGTTTTGCCTGTTGATCTAAGACATTTGGGTAGTAATTCCGTTTCAAAAATTGATGCCGACTCTTTGAAGATGACCTCCGACAAAGTAGACCGTCCACCTCCAACACCATGACAGGTGTGTAAGAAATCACACGCGCTGGCAGATGTCTGATTATGCAGAGGATGTTGGAATATCAATCGGTACGTGTCATAAAATCGTAACCAAAAATTTGCACAAGAGACGCGTGACAGCGGAATTTCTGCCTTGTCTCCTAGCAGAAAAACGACCGCTGGTCAATTTTCACTGACCTTCGCAAATGAACCAAATGCGATAATGTCCTCAAGAATCACTCATCATGCAAGAAGAATGTACGGATATGACTCGTATACAAAGCAAATGTCCTCCCAGAAGCAAACGACATCTCCTCGATCGAAGCAGGCATATCAGGTGAAGTAGAAAGCAAGATCATGCTGATTGAGTTCTTCATCATTGATGGACTGGTTCAGCATGAGTACGTCCCTACAGGACAGAGTATGAATACTGAGTTCTTTAAAACAGTCCTGCAACGTCTTTTGGATGCGGTGCGGATGATAATTTGATTTAGCAACACAACAATGTCCCTACAAACTCAAACTAATTTTTGGCGAATCCCAAAAATCCATTGCTCCCACTGCGATCCCTATTATCTTAGCCAAACTATACAAGTGCAGATTGTTTCCAGGGGCCGTCAATTGGAGGCAGAACAGGGGATTCGTCAAGTCTGGTCCCCTAACCCTGACCAGCTACGAGTCGCAGGCTGCTGTCAGCCCCCATTACTGTGCTGCCACTTCGGCCCCTCTTCATACAAAAACAACAGCAAAAGGTTAGTTATATAATTATAAAATCCCATAGCAGAAACTGCTGTGGGGGATGAGGTGTTAGAAACCCCATTGTACTAAACCCCCCCCCCCATGCATACGAGGTGGGGTTGCCTTCCTCTCTGTTTTTCCTTAAATGCGTATCACGTACCCATTTACAAACGAACCGCTTTACAGCTGGGTCGGATGGAGCATGCCGTTAGCAGAAGCTGAATTCTGCACCTTTGTCGCAAAACAACGAGTGCTTTACCACTAATAAGAATCCCAAAGGTAAGTTGCCCCGAACAAGAATAAAAACCTCGGAAAGCAGATATGGTGGCTCTAAAGCACATTTAGATTTACAGCAGTCCAGCTGTAAAAGACGGTGCAGCATATCTAATGCATTAAAAAAAAATCAATAAGAAAAGATAGCAGGACTTCAGACACTCTCATGTGAAATTGGGGCAAATTATTTCACTTGTCCTTCCCTCTCTGGGCTACACCGTTGCATAATCTCCAACTATTATGTTTCAAAATCACCATCTATGATATGCATTGGTAATTAAAATATTGCAAAGATAACAGAGATACTGAAGACAGTGAGAAACGTTGTGCAGAGATGTTTGATATAACAGGAACAGAGAAGTTTCGCAATCTTTTGATTAAGTGAAGGTTAACAGAGAATGAAGTGGTCCCATGCAGAGTCTGCCGGTGGAGATAACAGTTCGAGTCTTCGTTTTCCTAGAACGCCATTCTTCGCTCCAGGACAAGGCACATCACATCGAACAAAATTCGATTATCTGCTTCAAAACTGGGCACAAGTGCACTAAAAGAAAACATCTCACTGCTCAGTGTTATTGGCAAAGTCTTTGCCAGAGTGATCTTACTGCGGCTACACAAACTGGCTAAGTGCGTGTACCCAGAGTCCTAATGCAGATTCCTATCTGGAAGATCAACATGATCTTCTCTCTACGACAGCTACAAGAAAAATTACGCGAACAGAACAAGTCTTTTGATGTCGCTTTCATCGACTTGAGAAAAGCATTTAATTTCGTTAGTAGAGCTGGACTCAACAAACTGCTGCAGCTTATAGTGTCATGTCATGAGGATATGAAAAGAACAGTCCAATTTGAAGGTAATACATCACCTTCATTTAATATTTAATGCAATGTTAAACAAGGCTGTGTCCTGGCCCCAACACTATTTGAAATCTTCTTTGCGCTGCTACTAAAGCACACATTTGGTAATGGAACAGAAGGGATTTGTCTTCATATTAGACCAGATGGCCGTCTGTTTAATCTTGCGAGACTCAAAGCTAAAACCAAGATCAGGGAAATTACTGTCAGGGACTTGTTATTTGCTGATGACGCTGTAATTGTCACTCGCAGTGTGCATGAACTCCAGGGAGATAGATCACTTCTCCCAGGCATGCAAAAGATTTTGGCCTTACAATAAGCCTGAATAAAACAAAAGTACTGGGACAAGACATAGATACCACCCCAACGATCACTATTGATAACTATCAATTGGCAGTTGTGGACCAGTTCCCTTACCTGGGGTCTCTAATCAATGATATGCACTCCCTAGACTCTGAATTGGGCAATCGCATTGGCAGAGCTACCGCCATATTTTCTCATCTTATAACGCGTGTCTGGGAAAACTCCAAACTTACAGCTAAGACCAAGGACATGGTCTACAATGCATGTGTCGCCAGTACGCTTTTATATGGCAGTGAAACGTGGACAACATATGCCAAGCAAGAGCATAGGCTCAACACCTTTCACCAATGGCACATGAGATCCATCCGTGGCATCTCATGGAGGAACAAAGTGACAAATGCGAAAGCATTCTCACACCGGTCTTCCAAGTATGTACACCCTCCTTCGCCAACGAAGACTTCAATGGCTTGGTCATGTTCGTCGCATAGTAGATGGTCGCATCCCAAAAGATATTCTCTATGGACAGCTGGCCTGTGGTAAAAGAACAGCTGGCCGACCACAGCTGCGGTTTAAAGACGCATGTAAGCGGGACATGAAGGCTCTGGGCATGGATCTGACATCTTGGGAAGACATAGCTGCAGACCGCTCCAAATGGAGATGTAACCTGAAGAGCCACATTAGGTTTTGCGAAAATAAGCAACAAAAGGAAGTGAAGAGACAACGCCGAAAGGGGAAAGGAAAACCAAAAAACTCAGCAGAGAGTTGCTACTCCAAGGTCGCATCAACCTATAGTCAGACATGACTGAAATGGGGCTACATAGAGCTTGTCCAGTAATGGTATCGGTGATGGCCACATATGCTTTTTTGGTTCCTCATATGTTGGACAACTTTGTAGCAGATGCTCAGCAGCCATTTTGTCAGTGCCGCAGACACATTCATCTGTATGTCCTATTCTTAGTTTGTTGAAAAGATGATATCTTCGTTTGATGTGGCATGTAAGGAGTCTAAAGACTACTACCTGCTCACCTCTACTGAACTGGTTATGCGCCATTTGGTTGATGACCTGCATGCTCTGATTTCCACTTGCTTCTGTATCCCGCCTGATAAACCTCTTGACCTCTCATAAGCTATTACTATATTTTGGCTAGAAAATGCAAATACTTTGATCACATCAAGAGACACAATGGTCTTGAGAGAACGGTGATGGAAGGTATGGTGCCAGGCAAAAGAGGAAGGGGTAGACCAAGAAGATGATGGCACCAAGATATCCAGGAATGCCTGAGTATGACAGTGGCGGAAGCTGGTGTTTTGGCAAGGGAACGAGTTTTTTTCAGACAGACTGTGATGAGAGTGACGTTCTACAAAGGACATGCTACATGATGATGATGATATTAGGTTGAGGTAGCTTTCCACCTTCTTTTGACAGTCTGTCAGCCTCGTCATTGCAAAAATATTGCAATGAGATGAAATCCCCGATATCACAACTCTATTGAACCGGTGATACAGTTTATAGTATCACTCTTAGTTTCTTTAGGTCTGTATTTGCCTGGTTCTCCGGTGTCGCAGCTACAGTGCATCTGTGAAGAGTACAACCTGTCACTCCTATGTTTTCGTCTGTCATTAGAGTTTCTGCTGCGGTTTTCAAAGCTCTTGTCTCTGCTCTGAAGTTACTTGAAAATGTCCCAGTTGCCACTGATAGCTGTCTTTGTGTGCTGTTTTTTTTTTTAAAGGCTTAGAAAGGTCCTTCTATCTCCATTCCGTTGCATTTGATGCTGATCCATCTGTATATACAGGGATCCAGATGTTGCTTGGATAGTGATTTCCTATGTGTCTTATAGCTTGGGCTGTTCTTTCGATGTGGCAGTTTTTTTCCCCTAATGTCAGGAATGTTTTCTATCAGCTTTGGGAAGCGCTAACCAACGGTTTGAACACTAGACCAAACAGATTCACGAAGCTAAATATGACCTCCAGACAGCCGTAGAGTTAATCACGGGACCTCGCCTGAGGTAAACATCAAAGAGGTGAACACACACACAAGCAAGTATTTACAAACTACCTTTTTCCTTACACACTTTTTTTATATACTTGTTTACTTGACGCTGGGTGGGGTGGGTTTTTTTTTTTTTTTTTTTTTACAAGAGTGTGTATTTGATGTTTCTTTGGTGTATTGGCAATTTAAAAATTGTATTTACATGTGTTGTTCAACATTTATTGTCGACTTTAATCTTTGAAAATCATCATCGTTCATGTCGATGTCCTCACCTGCGTTATCTTCAATGCTTACTTCCGGTGGTTCGTGATTTTCCAACTCAATAAGTGTGTACCTGTTTGGATGCGGCTTGAAGTTGCTGATCTCGATGACGATGTAAGTAAATATGAAAAAAAACTTCCTTTTTTGCGGTACACTCTTTTGATGACGTGTCCATTTGAAAAATTAACAGTTTGCACTAGAAGATGCTGTGTTAAAAAATGTCACCTTTTTTGTTATGCTGAGTTGGTTAAAAGAGGATAAATAAATGTCCCTGCAAACGGACAACTGTCATGTCAGGCTAAATAAAAACTTGTAAAAAGGGAGGTCTTAGTTATGTTTTAGGTGGGGGTGGGATGTGTGTGACCAGTCTCCTACAGTTCACTTCATTTCCTTCCCTAACCGTAAATCAGGTACCAATTTACAGCTAGGTAGGCTAAAGGATACCCAGACCGGATAGTAAACTTGGTACATTTGCTGCTAGAGACTAGCGCTCTAACCGCTCAGAACGCCAATACAGCTGGAGATTAAATAGAGTCAAGATGGATTAGACACACTCAGAAAGAAACACAAAAATCAGATATACGCTGGATTAGAAGCCGCGCGGGAAGAACAATACATGGTGCACCCATTTACCAGTTTGTAAACTGGAGTTTGTCGAGATCGGGGGTTGAACCTGGAAACTTTGCAGTGAAAAGCTAGGGCTCTAACTACTCTGACATCCCAAGTGAAGACTATTATAGAAGAATATCAAGCACACACATACATATTTCTACAGAAACCCCCATTGAAAAATGCTTTGCGCAGGCTTCCAAAAGGATGCAGTGATGGTATAGTGACGGTACTCTAGCTGGAGTAAAAAAATTGACAAGACGAAGATAACCACAAACAAACAAACTTAACTAAAAAAAAAACAAAAACAAGCGGCTAGGAAATGACAACATTTCACAGTAAATAACAGACTGGCGTAACTTTAAAAACGTATTGGGGTTGAAGAAGACAGGCAATGGACAAGAACATGTTTGTTGAGAGTGGGCTATCCCACATCAAAGCATTCCTGCACAGCTTCTAAGTGACACAGCAGTCACCACAAACAATGAAGGAATTTGTCGGGGTCTGGCCCAACGGCAAAATGTGTTTAGTTATTTAGGAACTGAACTTTTAACAAAGTGATACATGTTTTGGTTGACCCAGCAAATAAGTTAGACTGACCCAGGCATAGAAAATAAATATTTAAAATTAGGAGAATGTTACTGTGGCAACTAAAACACAACCATTTCTTTTTCTTCTGCGACGATTATTCCTTTAGACTGGAAACCAGGATTCTTAAAAAAATTCTGCATCTTTTCAAGGTCTCAACACTGCCCCACAATCTATATTCAAGGGGAGTCGGCGTGGACGATATCCTTCTCAGATTTGTGTGCTGGGGGTTCTTGTCAAGTACATGTGCTGCTGTCATGTTTGCCAGGCCGCTGTAACACATGCTAGTGGTAGCTACCTTGAATTTGGTGTACTGGTGGTGTCTCATTCTATTGTGGTCAGTTCGGAGAAGTAGTATGATAACTTGGTCTTTTCTGAGCAGTTGGTTGTTGTTGTTTAATCCCCACAATGAGTAAGTTTACTATTTTCTTTGTGGAGCGTGTTGTATAGTCAATAGTGAGCTGGCTTGCTAATACTGGGATTACAGCGCGCCAAGGTTCGAAATCACGGACGAAATAAAAAAATCAGGGCGTGGTTCGTTCCTAGTACGACCACTCCTCCAGTCGACCCAGCTGTAAATGGGCACCTGACATATGATTTGGGGAAGGTATATACAGATCCCTAAGTCTGTTACCTTGAAATTGTGGTGAGGGAGTTTGCATGTCTCAATGATCACAGGAACTAAGCCAGGGGAAGTGAAAGCTTCCAGAAGGGTCACCCAAGTTGGATAGGTCATGGGGGAGGGAATAGAGTAAACACGGACAACTTGCTTAGAGTATAATAGGTTAGGGTTGATCATCCAAAATTATAAAAAGAAGGCGGTTACAAAAACATTGAAAGCAATGCAAAAGTAAACGGCCTTGGGGAAGGAAGGGCCTTCAGAAACGAGAAGGATGACGCAGTGGAGTGAAAGCCGCAAGGAAGCTTCACAACTGACTGCCCATCTGAATACCAAGAAGAAAACAAATATAGCGACATGGAATTTTGGAACAATGTTAGATAGCTAAAGAGATGAGGAATTACATACAAATTGGCAGTGCTATGACTGTGTGAAACAAAATCGACACAATCAGGAAAGATGAGACTCACTACTGGGGAAATGAAAATGTATTCTGGAAAAAGGGAACTGATGCCCAACATACAGAGAGAGTATCCCTGATGCTCTCCAGAGAAGCACAGCGGCGCTCATAAAGTGGGAGGCTATTTCCAACCGAATCATGAGCGCAAGCTTTAGAATGAGGATGAGGAACAAACACGTCAATATAAGCATCATTCAGAGCTTTGCCCCAACTAACGAGGCTGACGATAAAAAGCAAGAGTTCTGCAATAAGCTGGAAGAGGTACTTGACATGCAGAAAAAGAAACATCTCTTAATTTTAATGGGATACTTTAATGCTAAAGTGGGAGCAGGCAACCCAGGTTATGAACAGATTATGGGAAGATAAGGAAAAATGATAATTGGAGGAAGCATGTTTCCATATAAAAAGATACATAAGGCTACATGGCAATCTCCAGACTATGTAACGGAAAATCAGATTGATCACAACTGTGTCAGTCAAGCGTTCAGAAGTACACTACAAGATGTAAGAGTAAAGCGAGGTGCAGATGTAGCGTCCGACAATCACATGTTGCTGGGGATTTTGCAGCTCAAACTAAAAAAGTACCCAGTACAGGGCACAAGAAGAACAAGATATAACGTACATTTATTGCATCACCAGGAGAAGAAGACCAAGAAAGTAACACTGAACATTAATATCAAGAAGATAGAAACTATAACATTAAAAGTAATAGACGCCACAAGAATTAAATGAGGAATCACAGAACTAGCAAACCGGAGCATTTACATACCTTGGCAGGACAGTTACGCCAGACGGTGGAACAGGCAAGGTAAAGACAGCAAAAGCAGAAAGATCAAGCCCACTGAATAGCCTTAGTCAGCTTAAACAACATTTGGAAGTCGTAGCAGTACAGTACAAACACCAAACTAACAATATACAAGTTGCATACTTTCTGTGCTTCTTTATGGTGCAGAGTGTTGGAGTGAAACAGAAAAAGAAATGTCCAAATTGTCATCTTTGCACATAAGCTATCTAAGACAGATTCATGTAATTTCATAGTTTAGTTTAAGAATTAACTTCATTGTACACAAGTGCTCTGTTCTTCTCATTCTTTTAGAATCTCAGCACATTATTTGAACTCCATAGCCCTGGTGAGGATCCCGTAATAGATTAGGTAAATTTTTAATTTTGCCCGGGTAGAGCCGTTAAGTCTACTCTTTTCAATTTCAACCACTGAGTCATTTTTATATGTGCGCAACACTGCACACAGGCGTCCGATCTCTACTACCCAGAGATCTGGGGAAATACCAGAAAGTCCACGTGAAAATATCCCGGTCTCCACCATAATTTAAATCCGCGACCTCCAGCACCCGAGGCTGACGTCTTACCTCGAGAGAACACCATCACCAAAACAAGATTTGCCTGCCTGGAACAACCAAGAAGATGTGCACATCATAACTGGCTGATACTGGATTTGGATAAGCCAAGCCCTATGATGAGAACCTGACATCATCACCAGAACGACCATGCTATGAACCCCAGAGGAAAGATAAAAGAGACAACTTGGCAATGAACCCCATAAGCTGAAATGGAAATCATGAATTTCCAGGGCACCATACAAAGGATGATTGCAGTCTGCATGAAGTCATAAATCAAGGATCTAAGAAGCTGAAGGTAACTGTAAGAACAATTGCAGCAATAAACAAAAAATATAAAGATGTAAAATTAGCAGTACCTAATACAATTAAAAGATTGAGAACCATAAGGTAAATTTATACTTAAAATTAGGAAGATATTATTAATTCGAGAGGGCTGTACTTATGTTACCAGGTCCTGGCCGCGGAGTAAAGAATTAAGTAAAGCAAAGTAACGATCCCATTTCCCATGCATAGGAAATATGGTGTTAGGTCCATATTATTTGGTGACTCACTACATTTAATGGGTGATGGGCCATCATCACGCTGGCCGCCTTTACTTCCAAGATTGTTCTGGTACTCAATTTATGTGGCTGGGTCGACCACAGTAGCCTATTTGTGATAGGAAAAAAAATCATGCATCAACTGGGGATTGAACCCTGATCACTTGGTTGGGAAACCAGTCTGCTAACCACTGCGTTTCCATTAGAGGTAACAATAGAATTTTCAGCATGTGGCTGCTATCCTATCTTGCAGAAACTATAAGCCACAAGAATAGAAGACCTCTATACACTCTACGACAGATGAGGAGCTAGAAAGTCAAATCAATCTGGGAGGGTGATTCACCATTGAACATAACCACATTTATAAGTGTGCTTTTTAGTCTACACTAAACTATTTCATTGCCAAGGAGTAATGCAAATTAAGCACAAATAATACAAATGTTTTAAAACTTAAAATAATTTGCAAATATATGTGGAAAAAAAAGTCTACAACATAATAATAACAAATGATTAAATATTATTACTTGTGCCACTCAGGACAAAGCCTTATGTTGAGAATTATGACCTCTATTTATTGTGAGCCACTCACTACCAACTGATTCAGTAAGTACATAACTTTATTTTTAAGAATAAGATAAGGCTGTTGCGGCACCGTGGATAATGTATAAGAAACATTTATATGTAGGGTCAGATACTGAGCTAAGACAAAAACAGAAACAAAACATTTGTTATGACCTAAACAAAGGCTTTCATTAGGTACAAGAAACAACCAAAAAATGTGAGCTAACAAATCATAGAGGAAGAGATGAACACATAAATGAATAAGAAAAGGTACTTAGCTGGATACCCCGAAGAATTTGTCTCTAGTCCCCTTGTGTGTGAACTCATCACAGGTAAGATAACATGTGAGTGAAACAAGCTAGCAGAAGTGACTGGCCAGGAAGCGCAAGAAGTGAGAGAAGACTTGATAAGCTGATTTAGGCCAAACGGGGAATGACCAAATGGTGATATATCGGTTTATCTGGCCTCCTCTTACAATTTTCACCTTCCCGGCCAGTCACTTTCATTAGCTTGTTTCACCCACATGTTATTGTTACCTCACCTTTGACGAGTTCACTCACGAGGAAACGGTGATGAGTTCTGATGTGTTATCCAGCTAAGAACCTTTTCCTACTCATTTTTGTGTTCATATGTCTGCTGCTTTGTGAGTCACCTGTTTACTGGAAGGATTCGAGAGTATACCCTGAGAACAAATTTGCATCCCTTGTTACCTCCAGTCATATTGATTGTGTCTTGCTACCTACTGGATTAAGGTAGGAGGGGATGAAAGAGTAGGATTACCATCCAAATCTTTTCCACAGCAATCAATAAAATTGACAGTTACATCAGACAAAAATCTGCAAGACTGTCCAAAACCAATGTCTCCAAGCAATCACTAGCTTCATCTACCTAGGCCGTACCCTCACTAGAGTGGCGAATATTATCTGTGAGGTTAATCACAGAATTGCTAAGGAGATTGGAATTCTCCAAGTAAACTTCTGGAACCAAAAAGGCACCAGTGTTGCCACTAAGGTAAGGGTGTATCTTGCAGTGATGTTGTCCACTATGCTACATGCCAGTGAGACATGGACAGTATATAGCAGACATGACCAACAGCTCAATCGTTTTCATTTGAGCTGTAGGTTGCTCAGGATCAGGTGGCTGGACAGAGTGCCTAACTGAAATTCTTAGCAACACTAACGTTGAGCATCTATACACTTCTGTGAATAGCTCAGCTAAGATGGACTGGATGTGCCAGATGAGGGTATTCCCAAGCAGCTGTTGCACTGTGAGCTCACAAGGCACACACTCGCCAGGGGGTCAAAATAAACACTACAGAGACTCCTTCATAGTGTCTCTTAAAAGCTTCAATACTGATGTCACTTTCTTGCACAGAACCATACCACCTGGCGCGTTAGTATCACCAAAGGTGCTCAGATCGCAAAGAGTATAGCCATAGCGGAGGCTCAACGAAAGCGTACTGACGGTACTGTCTTAAAATACAAAACGTGCAACAATTCCACAGCCAGCTTCCCACATTTCGCAGCTCTAGTCTGATGCTGTCGCATCTTCACTTGCAATGAGCAACTGTTATTATTATGTGTTCATATCTCTATTTTCGGTATTATTCAGTCAGTGTATCATTTGAAACACTAACACAAAAATTAAGAATTAACAAGACACGGACTTACGCTAGCCAACAATGCAACGCTTTGTACAAGTAATTGAATGGCAGCTCCCAGTTACTCTCCGCTCCGATGTATGATTATCTTATGTGTTTCGTCATCACTCGGTGTGAATGAATGAATGTGATTGAATGATTCACTCGGTTTCAGTTTACAAGACTCAAAACTCAAGTTTTAGTTTACTTATTTGAATATTTCAATTCATTATTATTATTTATTTGGCCTGGTCTTGTTTTCAACTTCTAAGTCAAAACCACGGGTATAGTCAAAATAATTAAATACTATGTAGAAATATTTAAAAAAAATATAAAACTTACCTGTTACTATGCAAGCTAAATTTACCAAATTCGTACCACGATTTCCTAGAACGTAACACCTTATGATAAGGCTTATCTAGTCTGCTGTCGGCCTCTATGTAATGGCCGAACGTAAACAATGTGAACAGGAAGTGAGACGTGTGCGGTAACTTCAAAGTTGAAAGTCCGTAAAATTATAAAACAAAATATATGAAAAACGGCTCATGATTCTGTACAGTGGGTCTTGCTAACGTAACCAATATAAAAAGGATACTTATTTCACACACCATAAATAAACTAATATCTTATATATGTGTAATATTTTCGCTGATACATTTTACGAAAATTACAAAAAAAGTGGTACGGTCCCGATTGGCAGTCAGGTTCGGCTTGCCATCGAGAAGAAGAGGTAGTGGTAAGGGTGTCACAGAAGATTCTGCACCGGGCGCAGCAGGAACAATCCGTCTCCAGTCTAATACTTTAAGTAAGTTGTCGGATAACAAAAAACACTACAACCCCCCCCCCCCCCCTAAAATGCATATTGCTGGCAGAAAAGACATTTAACAAAAAGAGATTTACTAAAGGGAGATAGTGCTTAATAAATCTATTATAATTAATGGAGGAGGTTACCAAAATGTTAGATGGCGGAGAGCCGGTGGATGTTATTTATCTGGATTTTGCAAAGGTCTTTGATGGAGTACCTCATCAAAGACTGCTTTTGAAGTTGCAATCACATGGTATAGGTGGCGAAGTTGTCAATTGGATAGAAAATTGGTTAACGGACAGAAGACAGAGTTGGCATAAATAACAAGTAATCTGATTTATTTAATATAATGCCTAGAGTGTCTCAATGATGGGTATTGGGATTAATTTTCTTCTTGATATGTATAAATGGTTTGGACAATGATCTCGGGTCCATAACTGCAAAATCCGCCGATGTCACTCAACTATGCGTCATGGTCTCATCTTAGACAGAGATGGATCTATTGAGATGGGATGGAGCTGCAGTGGCTAGCGACCACTAGCTGGCTGATAGCGTCAGGGCTAGCGAACCAGAGCTGCCAAAACCCTTCTACACTTCCAAACGGCGATCCCGAATAGCAGACTGCAACATAACAGACTGGCTAAGGAGAAGGGGAGAAGAATAGGAGAATCTAAATCCAGTACTAAAAATGTCAGCTGAAGCGGAAAGGTACAAATATCGCAGTCAACCTGTAAACTACGACACAACACATTCCGTTCTCCGGACAACAGCCTGTTACCTACAAAGCCCTTTTCAAGGCTTGGTAGCGGGAGATTAAGAAAGAACGACGAAGAAGAAGAGGACGATAGGATCTAATACTTCAACAAAATGAATGAGTCAGAGTTGAGTGTAGCAATGGAAATGCAATAATAGAGAATAAAATCATTGACAAGGATTGTTAAATGAAAATGCGGAGATAGCAAGTGGTGTATAATTTAGTAAAACAACAGCATAATTTTGCAAAGCAAACTGAACATGATCAAAGTATGCGTCTGCTGGGTTTCGCGTCTAGTGACATGTGAGCGAGAGCAAATTAGAATAAATTGAAAACTGTGTGATCTGGCATAACACCTGCAGTGGTTAGATGGTTTGTTTAGAGCAGTGTAGATGGCGCCTAACAGGCTGCAGGTCTACTTTGCTATAGTGTTGGAGTCTATTAAGATGGGCTCGCACATCGGTTAACCACTCTCCGTAAACGATTGTCCTAACACAGTTTCGTATTAAGCTGCTCGAGCCTAGCCCGCTAAGCAGGAAATTCTTCTCCCGGCTACATCAAGCTCATACCAGAGCTGGGACCTGCACATGAGCATCTGCCCCTGTAGAAGTACAGGTCGACTAAGAACCTAAGAACAACATATTTAAACATATTGTCGGACCCTTGTGTTTGACCGACTTCGATAAAGCAGACGATGTCCTCATATATTCAAGTACACACTCCCTAGGATTGGCCTTGCATTATCATCCATGTATCCTATTATTAGCCTATCATTATCATCCATGGATCCTATGATTGGCCTTGCATTATCATCCATGGACCCTGTGATTGGCCTTGCATTATCATCCATGGACCCTATGATTGGCCTTGCATTATCATCCATGGATCCTATGATTGGCCTTGCATTATCATCCATGGACCCTATGATTGGCCTTGCATTATCATCCATGGATCATATGATTGGCCTTGCATTATCATCCATAGACCCTATGATTGGCCTTGCATTATCATCCATGGACCCTATGATTGGCCTTGCATTATCATACAAGGACCCTATACACAGAGACTGGTCACAGCAGAGGCTCTCCCTGGAAACGTATCTGTGCCTGTGGTAATCCCGTATCATTCCAATCCTTTTACATGATTACTAGACCTAGACGGTCTTAGAGGGAGGTCTTCCACGTGGGCAACTAACGTCGTAACATTGGAGTTCACTGGCAAGAACTAGTCACTAACTTCGAGGTCTTTCGACAAACACAGGTCAAGAACATTTTCTCAACGCTGGATCGACGCCGCCTTTTTTTCTGCTGCCACATGGTCTGCCTCTTTTACAACGCCCCGGCTCGACAGCTGTTACATCTATCACTGGGAATCTGGGGCGGAAAAAGACCGCACCGTTCATGGAGTCGTCTCTGGGTCCTTCCGTGGAATACCTAGCTGAGACACATCACCTCCTATACATCTGCCCTTCATGCCACCTGTGACAGTGCTGTCAATCGTTGGCATGGAGGGTCAACGCAACGAGCCCTAGTTGGCTAGGCGGATTACTTAAATACATGATAACCAAACACATTTATAAATGTGTTCAGTATTTGACTACAAATCTGATTTCTGAGAATTAATAGTTTGATGTGCATATTTCTGTTTAAAATGGTAAAATGGGTTAAAGGTAATTTTGTACAAGGATTCTGAACATGAGAGGATTAATTGAAGACTGACTCCTACAGAAGACGGATGTGTCTGACCGAGACGTGCAAATATCGCAGTCAAGCTGTAAACTAGCGACACAACACATTCCATTCTCCGGACGACATCCTGCTACTTGGAAAGCCTTGCTTATGGCTTGGTAGCGGGAGACTGAGAACGAACAAACGAACGAATGAAGAAGAAGAAGAAGAAGAAGAAGAAGGAGAAAGAAGGAGAAAGAAGGAAGAAGAAGGAAGAAGAAGGAAGAAGAAGGAAGAAGGAGAAAAGGAGAAAAAAGGAGAAAGAAGGAGACAGAAGGAGAAAGAAGGAGGAAGAAGGAGAAAGAAGGAGACAGAAGGAGAAAGAGGGAGAAAGAAGGAGACAGAAGGAAAAAGAAGGAGAAAGAAGGAAGGAGGAGGAAAGAGGAAAAAGGAGGAAGGAGAAGGAAGAAGGAAGGAGAAGGAGGAAGAAAGAGGAAGGAGGAAGAATGAGGAAGACGGAGGAAGAAGGAGGAAGGAGGAAGAAGGAGGAAGGATGAGGAAGGAGGAGGACGAAGGAGGAAGGAGCAGGAAAGAGGAGGAAGGAGGAGGAGGAAGAATCAAGAAGGAAGAAGGAAGAAGGAGGAAGAGGGAAGAAGGAGGAAGAAGATGGAAGAAGAAAGAAGGAGGAAGAAGGCAGAAGGAGGAAGAAGGAGGAAGGAGGAAGAAGGAGGAAGAAGGAGGAAGGAGGAAGAAGGAAGAAGGAGGAAGAAGGCAGAAGGAGGAAGAAGGAGGAAGGAGGAAGAAGGAGGAAGAAGGAAGAAGCAGACTGACTAGTTCCACTGTCATATTAAAAAACACAAAAACTTATTTGATTTCCCAATCGGTTCACTCAAATTAATATTTGTAAACAATTATTGTTGGTTTCAAAAGACTTGCAGTAATCAAATTAGACTTCATCCCCTTTGGAAATCTAGTTCTGGTTTGTTGTTGTAACACAAACACCCACACGTAAGGACACCTGGCGTCCTTTCTGTCCATTTTAAAACACATTGTTGCTTTTCCTGACGTCTTTTCTTTACCATGTGGGTGCTAGCGCGTTGTAATATTTTGTATTTATTTTTAGACCTATACATACCAACAGGGGCATATGCTAATCTTTGATACAGGATGTGCTATATTCTTAGAATGTAACGTTCTATACAATCTGTATTTATAGAACAACTTCCACACAGCATATGTCCATCGACAATTTATTTGTCAGAAGATCTAATTGTTGTTGTTGTGGAATGAGTAACACTGAGTAAGTTTATTATTTTGCGCTCCATGGAAGGGGTGTTAATTGGCAGGTTGTAGAAGCTTTCTTAACATCTCGATTGTGCTGATGATGGTGGAGGATCTCCAAGCAGTTGCGCTTTACTTGGCTTCATCTACGTGACGCTCACTTCTACGGGGATAACGTCGATCCACATCTCGTCAGCCAGACTGTTTTGAAAACAGCATTTTTTCCAGCATACGCTACATGGAAGAGAGATGTGGTTTTGGTTAGTATATTGTGCTTGTCCCTGATGGGACGTCCTGGTCATTATATTGTGCTTGTCGCTGATGGGACGTCCTGGTCAGTATATTGTGCCTGACCGGACTAGCGTCTTAGTTCTACATCTTCTCATATACAATTGTGTTCTTCCATAATTTAGCTTAGCTTAGCTTCGTTCGTTCTCATTCTTCCGCTACCAAACCATGAAAGGGCTTAGGTAGCATAATGTAGTCCAGAAAACGGAATGCGTTGTGTCGTGGTTTACAGCTCGACTGCCATAGGTAGGCAAATCGGGCATATTACCTTCAACATTTCAAAAAAGACACCATATATGCAACAGAACTACCAGGTCGCAATGACACAAGTCAGAAAGTTTGGTCGGCCAAACTTTATTACTTTCACTTGCAACTCAACTTTTCCTAAGATTAAAAATGCGATCCAGGGCAGGTCGCGCCCGCGCTCTCTCTCACCAATATCTATCATATGGATGTATACTGCGTTTCAAGCCGCGCGCATGCAAAGGCCCAGTACTCATTTCTTGTTTCTTCTTCTCTCTCACTGAGCACGTAATGGCGTCTTATGGTAGCTACAAAACTTTATGAAAAATTGCAAAATATTTTATCTTTCTTCTTCTTCTTCTTCTTCTTCTTCTTCTTCTTCTTCTTCTTCTTCTTCTTCTTCTTCTTCTTCTTCTTCTTCTTCTTCTTCTTCGTACGCTGTCAGACGTCAACTTGAGTTTGTTCGAAGAAAGCAGCTGTCATCCTGAGGCTGTCAACACTGCCATAGAGCTTGTCTAGTGTTGCCACTGGTAATGGCCACATGTGATTTCTCTGGTCCTCGTATGTCGGGCAATTTTGCAGCAGATGTTCAGCGGTCATTTTCCCTGTACCACAGGTGCATTTGTCAGTGCCACCTATCTTCAGTTTATTGAATAGGTGGTACCTCAGTCTGTTGTGTCCTGTGCGGAGTCTAAAGGCCACGACCTGCTCTCTTCTGTTCAGCTGGTAGTAGGCATAATTTTTTGTGTAGCCAGTATGTTCTGTTTCCCATTTGGCCATGTATCTGGCCCTAATAAACCTTTTTATCTTTCAATTATTACAAATACTCTCATAACATACCACGTATTAAAAATATATTTACAAGTTCCACTTCGGTGTGTATAGCACACATATAACATTGTTAATATACTCCACTGCATACCACACAAGTGGTTCCATGGGCAAACAATGGACTAACTGTTTTCTTCTCTGCATGTCGTGAGAGACGGCTAAGATGTTATTGTTTACGTTCGCCTTATTTCTCTATCCCCAATGCGTTGCACTGTGGTTTTTATTTTGCGCCAATCGGCCCAGTGCATCCAACTTCAACATGCATTTTATGTAAGGGTCTGCTTCCTCCTGCATTTTCTAAGGGTTTGCTTCCCCGGGGTAACGGCCAATGCTGTGATGGGGATCGAACCCAGCACCTGCGAATTGTGAGCCGTGTCAGTTAACCACTAGCCCATGCCGTTCCCTGACGGCTAAGATCAGTTGTACATAGGGTTGGCAACCTCACCATGTAAACACAATTGCTATAAAACTGTACAGGAAATAACTAATATCAGACTTTTCCTACAGCTAATTATGGGCGCCAAATGGTGGACCAATGCTTCAACAAAGTGAACGGGGGTTCAGTTATGTCTACAATATGCGTGCCACAATCCTCGACGATTAAAAATAGCGCGCGATCAATACCATACACCGACGCACCCTGCAGGCACAGTAAAGTTATGGAACATAAAATGTTTAATGGACCTTTTTTATTTGGTGGGTATGCATTGTCTTTTGAGTCCTTCTTTTATAACTTTGCGAATGCGATTGCAAAGTTCCAACATTTTATTTTTGCACGTGATGAAAAATATATATTATAATTTTATGGACGGGCCACAATCAGCCTCGGGCTCCTAGGCTTCAGAATACTAAGCCTAATGGATAATCTGGACCTGCCCTGCATCACATTTTTAATCTTAGGAAAGGTTGGGTTGCAAGTGAAAGTAATAAAGTTTGGCCGACCAAACTTTCTGACTTTTGTCATTGCGACCTGATAGTTCTGTTGCATATATGGTGTCTTTTTTGAAATGTTGAAGGTAATATGCCCGATTTGCCTACCTGCATATTCTCATTGTGAGATCGTGAGTACGGGACGGAAGCTGCAGCACATGAAGGAGGTGACGGAAGCCAGCGATTCATAGCTGGCCACTTAACTTAACTTAACTTAATTTGACTTGACTTGACTTAACTTAACTGTACTTAACTGTACTTTACTGTACTTTACTTTACTTTGCTGTACTTTGCTGTACTGCCCTGTACTTTACTTTACTGTACTTTACTGTACTGTACTGTACTTTACTTTACTTTACTTTACTTTACTTTACTTTACTTTACTTTACTTTACTTCCCTTCACTTCACTTTACTTCACTTAACTTAACTTAAAACTTAACTTAAAACTTAACCTAAGTTAACGTCTTAATACTGGTTTAGAAGACTCTGCAGAGTCTGTATACAACCAGTTTCATTTACATTACCTTGCTCTAAAAACTATGCGCATCCAATTTGTTCTTAAATGCATTAATTGTCCCTGCCTCCATTGCCTCATGTAGCAATGCATTCCAAGCATTCACTACTCTGTGACTAAAAAATGTTTCCAAATATGTAATCTGGACCTCTTTAGTTAATTTGTAGCTATGCCCTCTTGTTCTTGAGAGTGGTTGTATTTATACAAAAATCTTGTTAGTCTAATTTATCCGTTTCTCTGATCATCTTATAAACCTGTTTTAAGTCACCTCGAATTCAGCTCTTTTCTAGACATTGTGGGCCGGTTTTTCTCCTTTCTTATAACTGTAGTTCTGGAATCCCACTATCAGTTTTGTCGATCTTCTTAGTATCCTTTCTAACAAGTTTATATCTCCTTTACGATAAGGACTCCACACCTGTACATAGTACTCCAATCTAAGTCTTACCAATGTTTTATACAGTTGGACAATCACCTGTGTAATTATGTTCCATATTGGATCTACCCATGTGGATGACTGTACATTTATCTACATTAAACTCCATTTGCCATCTCACAAACCAGTCTCGAATTTTATCGAAATCCATCCTCAAAATATTCACTTCTGCTATAGAATTGACCCTCCTACATAGTTTTGTGTCGTCCACAAATTTTTCAATCATGGATCTTATATCAATGTCCAAATCGTTTATATATATCAAGAACAATTTTGGTCCCAAAACCGATTCCTATGGCACTCCACTTTTTAACTTTACATCACTCAGAGTACTCCTTATTTATACACACTCTCTGCCGTCTTCCCGTTAACAAATTTTCAATCCATTTGGCAACTTCGCCATCTATTGAATGGGATTTTAACTTCTTAAAAAATCTTCGATGAGGTACTCTATCAACAGCCTTTGCAAAATCTAGATAAATAACATCCACTGGTTACCTTTTATCTATAAATTTAGTAGCCTCCTCCATGAATTCCAATAGATTTGTTAAGCACGATCTCCCTCTTGTAAACCCATGCTGACTATTTCTGATTAGATTAAATCTGTCTAGATGTATTACGTTTTCTTTGATTATTGATTTTAACAATTTACAGACTACGTTCGTTAAACTCACCGTTCTGTAATTTGCTGGGTCTGATTTCTTTCCCTTTTTGTATAAGGAGGTCACTCCTGCATCTTTCCAATCTCTTGGAACAATTAATTTTGCAAGTGATTGAGAACATAATATAGCCAATTGTTTTGCTAGTTGATCTCTAATTTCAAACAGCAATTTTGTATGAATACCATCTGGACCTGGACATTTATCCACTTTCAACCCCTCCAATTTAAAAAAAAAACCCAATTTCCTCTGTGAAACAAATTGATCTTAATCCCGCGGTATCCATGTCTCTTTTAAAAATATCTATAAACTCTGGGATCTTGGAGCAGTCCTCTTTTTTAATTTTAAAATAAAAGTGTAATTTTTTGTGTTGGTCATGCTTACCGAGGTTCCGGGCGTTTTCAACATTACAAAAAATCTAATTACAAATAATGTTATTTTCAGGTTTTCTACACAAATTTCATATCATATCTAAAGTATGTTTTATGCCATTTGCTTTCTAAGTGTGGTGGTCATTCTTTTTTCACTCAAATCCTTGTGAAAACTTACAAAGTCAAGGCATGACTGTCTTTGCAGTTATAGTTTCTGTAGCACAGGTAATCAGTGGCGTATTTAGGTTTTGTTAGGAGGAAAAGAGCGACAAAGCTGATAGTGGGATTCCAGAATTACAGTTATGAAGAAAGATTAAAAAGAACTGGCCTTCAGTGTCTAGAAGAGAGAAGAATTCGTAGTGACTTAATACAGGTATAAGATGATCAGAGGAATGGATAAAGTGGACTATAACAAGTTTTTTAAAGTACAACCACCAACAAGGACAAGAGGGCACAGCTACAAGTTGACTAAGGAGAGGTCCAGATTAGATATTAGGAAGTATTTCTTTAGCCAGAGAGTTGTGAATGCTTGGAATGCATTGCCAAGTGAGGTGGTGGAGGCTGGGACGGTCAATGCATTTAAGAACAGATTGGATGCGTACAGCTTCTAGAGGAAGGTGATGTAAATGGAACTGGTTGTATACAGACTCTGCAGAGTCTTCTAAACCAGTATAAAGACGTTAAGTTAAGTTACGGAAAAGAGAATTTCAAGGGGGTGCCGGGCCGCCTAATCTACTAATTCGCGGAACAACAATCGAAACAATGACTTTTTAAAACTTCAGTAACATAAATGAGTGTCAATGGTGTAATTGAGATTAATGCCAATCCAGACCTTGATAATCTTCAATCTACTGAAACTTCAGCAGTAGCAGATGTAGCAGGAAGAGTCAAGTAAATTTTATAGAGTATTAACAAATTAGGGAGACCTTGTGCCATCTGTTTTTCAATCAAGAAAGGCAACATCTCTTCAAGTTTTAGTCCACTAGATAGCGATGGATGCAGTGATACATACACGTCTTTGAATGTATTATATTGTTTTTTGTAAAAACTTCTAAAAGAATCTTTATTTTCTTCCAATATTTGCGATGGATCAAGAGAACATAAATAAGTGACTGTGTTTAAAAAGTCATTAAACCGTTCATCTGTTTGAGTAACACGCATATACAGTACAGTGAAGTATGTTTCACATTAAAAGAGTGCAGTTGGATCATCAATCCTTTCATTTCTGCTAAGTTTGTCTGCCATACGTTTCTTTCTTGATATTCACTTTTCCTTAAATTTTGTTTCAACATCTAGTCCGGAAAATTTTTCGTTAATAAACGAATTGACAACTACATTTACAGTTTCAAAAGTTTCATCGCTTCTCAACATTGATCAATTGTTTTGCAAAGCATATGTCAATGTCGCTGCGTTGCAAGTAATTTGATAGCCCGTAGATAGTATCTAACAGCTTTTGTAGAAATAACATTAGAAAAACAAAAGAATATTTCTTGAGCAGAACAGATAATCCCATAGTTTCTGCTCGGACACTTCCTTCATGTTCTTTTGATTTCCCTAAATTTATATCATCTAGAGTGGCTAGAATATCAGAGAAAGGTCCAACAACTGCATGCTCCCGACTTGCCCACCTTGTTTCAGAGTATCTACCATTGATTCATATTGAGATTGTATATTATTTGTCAAGAGTATGCAGTAAACTAGATGTAAGGAACATATTCAACTTTTCTGTTGTGTCGAAAAACAACTGTACATCACTGTCGACAGACATTGCTTCGATGGTCACTAAATTCAAAACATGAGCACCTAAGTGAACATAGATAGCATTATGTGAAAGTGTCTTTATCTGAGTTTATTCTTCTGCGTTCGTTCTCAATCTCCCGCTACCAAACCCTGAAAGGGCTTAAGTAGCAGAATGTAGTCCAGAGAACGGAATGCGTTGTGTTGTAGTTTACAGCTTGACTGCGATATTTGCACCTTTCGGTCCAACACATCCGACTTCAGCAAGTATTTTTTTAGTACTGGGTTAGCATTCCCTCTTCGATCCCTTCTCCTTAGCCAGTCTGTCCTACTGCAGCCTGTTATCCAGAATCACCACGTGGAGGTATAGAAGGGTCTTGACAGCTCTGGTTCGCTGGCCTTGACGCTAGCAGTCAGCTACGGGTCGCTGACCACTGCAGCTCATGCGCTGCTCAGCGTCTTGATCCCTTATCTGAGTTTGAAGGCCACGCTTAACTCCAAACATCACAGAGTCGCCATTGTATGCCTGTCCTCGACAGAGTGTAATATCAATGTTTCGCTCTTGTAGTTCTGTGATAATAACCTCAGTAAATGCTGTAGAATTACTATTTTCCAGTGTATAGAAGCCTATAAATCTGTCAACAACATGTCCTGATTTTAAAACTGATCATAAAGAAACTGACATTTGATCAATTCTGGATATATCAATAGTTGAATCAATAATTAAAGAAAATAACTGTGCAGACTTAACTTCATTACCAATTGTCACCGATAATTCAGATTCCAGTGATTGAATTAAATAATTTTGCACATTATGACTTAAATAAAGTTCAGTTTTCTTTTCAACCTTTAGATGATTGTCCATGTCCAAAGTTGAATCATATTTGACTAATAAAGATACCATTTCACAAAAATGTCCTGTATTTTTGCTATTACTATCACTCAACGAAGAAAGTTCTTTGTGTCCTCTGAATGGCAAACCTTGTTTTTGCTATTACTATCACTCAACGAAGAATGTTCTTTGTGTCCTTTGAGTGGCAAACCTTGTTTTGATAAGAACAGCGCCACGTTTATCATCCCTTTCAAAAGCTCTCTATTCTTTTCGACTTGGCCACGCTCCTGACTGATCAAACCAGATATTACAGTTTTGTCATTCAAAATACAATATTTAGCAAGTCAACATTGGCGTAGTGCATTTTGATGTTGATTAGAAGTTTTGTGTTTAACAATTTTTCTCCATACCTTTCTTTCAATTGAAAACTCCTGAATCTGGGTCAGACCATTCCTTGCTTTAATTTTCATATTTAGGTTCAGTGAATAACCAGCAAGCTTGGCAGTACATCTTATCATTTGTTGGTGAATAGACAAGCCATTTTCTTTCTCCTTTCATATTATCCTTTCCAAAACTTTTTGTGTACCAAGAAATTTGAAACTTACGTCCAAATTCATCTGTTAAAAATGAATATGGTTCATTGAGACCTGGTTGACATGTTCCAATTTGACACAATTTTCGTATCAATCTTCTGCTTAAATCCGTATCAGTGAAGAGTCCTGGATCTGTAGGGAATTTTGAATGAGGCAGATTCCAGATTAGTCTAATTATTATGTTCTTCCACTTCTACACATTTCAAATCAGTGCGCTTATTATGTTGCAAGCTAGGAGATGATTGTGTTTTAGTCTCAGTCGGCTCTCTTATTGAAACTTTTAGCTGCACGCTGATGTCATCTACTGGCTTATTTTCAGCATGAACTTCAACTGATTGAATTACTTTAGTCATAAATTATGTTAATTTAAGACATTTACTTGCATTTACCTTGAGACTAGCTTCCTTCGCCAATTTACCCCCCACTTAATTTGTTAACTGATTTTCGTTTATTACCGGCTGACTCATCCATGGCAGTAATTTAAATATTATTATAATTTAATATTGGTTGGTTGGTTGATAATGACCCCAATGGGTTGGTAACCCTTTTTTTTTGTGCAACCTGAAAAAGACGGAACTTGTGGCAGAATGTAGTAGCTTTCCTGGACATCCCGAGCGTGCTGATGAAGTGGACTGGGGTCCTCCAGGCAGTTGTGCAATGCTTGGCTTCATTTGCGTGTCACTCATTACTAAGGGGATTACATCAAACCTCACCTTGTTAGCCAGACTGTTGTCCTTGACAACAGCCCGTTTCCAGGACGACCAACCAGGAGGTCTGGTGACTGTTCTATTAGAAGTGAAATACAAATCTAGCCTGCACATTGTGTGGTGACTGCTGGGTCAAGCTGCCTTTGTTCATCTATCTTATAGATTCCCTCTGGCGTATTGATAGTGGTTTTTCTTTTTTACATAGAGAAGGAAATGTATTTTTAATTTTGATGGTGTAGATACAAATCCTTAGATTGTACTTTACATTTATTTAAATGTCTGTTATAACTGAAGGCAACAAACCATGTTGTCATCGTAAACAGTTTTAGATCATCGTCCCTAATTTGTTGCACCAATAGAAGCATTGGGCATAACCACCAGAGTTAGTCTCCCTGCACCAAAATGGTTATGAACTCTTGCTGTGGCGGTTGCCAGATCTGTGAATGCACAGCCAAAATAGTACAAAGTAGTGTGCTGTGTTTATTTGTCCCCTGGGTGTGTGATGGTGGATATTTTAGTTAGATTTGGTCATTATCAGAAACATAATGTGTTGTGAAACTTGATTTCTTAAAACAAACCACTCAGAATTGATAGTTCATTCAATCATTCACTTTTTAACTCTAATATGAAACACAGGTTACCACTGCAGCTGGCTACTTTTAACCCATTGTACTCTAACAAGCCAAACATTGCTTCAAAAGTTGTATCCATTATTCTGCCGAATGCAAACATTCAGTAGTATTTTATTCTACAACATTTTTAGATATGGGTCTGCCAGAGTTTTTGTGTATGACAAACACAAGAACAGCAGCACTGCCCTACAGAGAAAATGTTGTAGGAGGCGACTAACTGTGTAACAGGGCATAACACCACCCATGGTTAGCTGGTTTGTTAAGAGCAGCATAGATGGCACCTAACATCGCGGGTATACTTTGCTTTAGTATTTGAGTCTATTAAGAATGACTCGCACATCGATTAACCGTCCTCTGTGGCACTTGTCCCAATGCAGCTGAGTAATAAGCTGCTCGAATCTAGCCCTCCTAGCAGAAAATCCTCATCCTGGCTACATCCAGCTCACACATGAGCTTAGACCCACACAGGTGTATCCGCCCCTGGAAAAGCGCAGGTTGACTAAGACTTATTTCGATTTCTTTTGTAAAGAGATGGTATACTTATTGGAAATAAAGAATCCTTCACCTTTTTGCTCCAATGTGAAGCATATGTTTTAGTTGCAGCTGGCCCCATTACAATCCCTTCACAAATTGCATGCACCCAATCAATACTATACGTCCCATGGACCTTGACCATCAATCATGGTCACAGTCGATTGATGCGGCGGGTCTTGGTTGCCTAAGTGTATTATTATATTACTATTTGGTCCCTTGCCCAGAAGCATGTATCCAAATGTTTACAGTGGCTGATGTTGTTTTACATGACGAGGTTGCCAGCCCCGAGTGACAGTAGTATTTGGTAAATAAATACACATTTATGTTTTGTCTTCAACCAGTGCATCTACATGGATGGTACTGTCATCTTTGGAGATAACGAACTTCAAGAAGTGATGGATCTCATGACAGAAAACGAGATTAGAGTCAGAATGCCACTGGAGGAGGTCGACTTGTTGCTGAGTGCTGATAAAGAGGTTGAGGAAGAGAAGTTGGATGCTGATAGTGGTGGCAGTGTTTCAGACATGGATGCTGATTAGAAAATTGAAGATACAAAATTGATGGTCAAATCTGAATAACACCAGACAGGATCATTTGTTTGTCAATTGTAAAATGAACTTCAACTAGAGTGAGAGATAACTTTATGTGAATGTTCACATATATGAATATGTGCAAGGTCAGACTTCATTTGAATAAATGAACACTAATGTCACAAAAAAAAAAACCCCAAAAAAGAAGTCCTCTTTTGTGTAGACTGTGCCAAAGTACTGATTGAGTAGATTAGATATCAGGACGTATTGGCCAGTGTATTGGTGCGTATGTGTATCTGTTTGCAGTGCGGGCGTATTGGCCAGTGTATTGGTGCGTATGTGTATCTGTTTGCAGTGCGGGCGTATTGGCCAGTGTATTGGTGCGTATGTGTATCTGTTTGCAGTGCGGGCGTGTTGGCCAGTAGATGCATGTGTATATGATGCATCAATTTGTCCGTGTTCTATTGTGGCAGCTTTGCAGTACGTTAGTGCTGCCAATCCTTCCTTTGGTAGGTGGAAAAATACAATAAAAAAGGGAAGCAATCCCGATAAGTTGCCGGATGTGCTTGTCTGAAACTTCTGGTTCATAGTTCAGAGAAAACATTCTCTTTCATGACCAGTCAATGACTTTATATTACATTTCTTTTACAACAATAAAGCAAAGTGACTTAAGGATGTCATCGCATTTTTCTCTTATGATTTTCGTCGTGATTGTGTGTGTTTTGCAATTTACAGTCTCTGACAACAATTTAGATGCACCGGCATCTGTGCTCACGAATCATCGTGATGAAAAGTTTTCAGAAAACAGTGATGAAAACGCATATTTATTGAAAGAGTTAGAGAAACATGGGATAGATAATGTAGATAAATTGCTAACATCTACGACTGACCTTAAAGAAGAATTGACATTTGTAAACTTGTATTTACAAGGGATAAGAGCATACGACCAACAGTTATGGTATACATGTGCAAACAATATTGAGAAGGCTGTTAAAGATTACAGATTATACCAAAAGGTGTTGACGGATTGTAGGTTATATTGCAGCAAAGGATTAAGGATATCAAAACTATCGAACATATCTTCAGCAATCCACGATTTTTCACATTTTGCAAAACTATTGAGAGACGCTGATTGCTTTCGAAGATGTAAAGACGAGTCACTGAGTACACACCCAAGGCTGACAGAGCAACTGGAAGATGCTTTTGAGAAACGAGTTCCTTATCAGTATTTGCAGTTCTGCTACTTTAAAGTAAGAGGACTGTAATACATTACTTTAATGCTGTGGTCCGTTTGTTATTCTTCATTGTTAGGCCAATTAAAGTTTCTTTGCTGTAAACAATTGAGACATCAATGTTGTCTACTCTTTCAGAATCCTTTCAGGTCTTTCTGTTCTCATCACTTGTATTGTGAATCCATATTGATTTTTTAACCCAGTAGAAACCTTAATGCACAAAGACTTCAATTGATAGGACCAGGTCAATGTTTGATGACTTGACATGTATTTGTTGGAAGACCTATACTCCACAATGAGCAGGAAAAGGTTTTGATTGAAGCCCAGGCTGTTCAATTAGCAGATGGTGAGATGGCATGCAGCCTACAGAGACCTAGTTTGTGGCGGCTGTTGAGGTGTTGTATAAATAATATATTATTTTATGAAGAAGTTGAGATAAAGGAATTATTATTTCTGAGAGAATTTTAACTACAAATGTAATGTGAAACGGCATGTGTACATAAAAATAAATGTAGGATATGTGAAAGACAGCCTCAAAATGTATTGATTGCAGATTTGAAGAAGATACTAAAACAAAAAAATATGTGCTTATTAAAACAAAAAATGTTCAAACATCAGCTTTGAATGCAAAATCTGCAATTCCTTAGAGCTGGCTAAGGTAGATAATACTTTTACTCTGGGAAATCTACCAGTGAAATATAGGCTTTGTTCTGGTGGCTCAATAGATAAATGCATTAATGGTGTCTAAAATGAAGTGTTAAAGTCTTCAATGAACTAGGTAGCAACTTGTTTATTTCTCTTCCTCACTGCCTACCTAATAGTAAGCCAGGTACTTGTTTACACTTGGGTCAACTGGAGAACATCTATAACTGTGATAGGACACCTATAATATAATTCTGGTTGATTTAGTATCTTTCTATTATCATATATGCACTGTATGATTGCAAAATTTGTGAATGACACAAAACCAGAGTATCTCATCGAAAACAGAAATGGATATATTGAGGTCGGATTTAGATAAAATTTCAGAGTGGTCTGTGAGCTGGCAAATGGAGTTTAATGCAGATAAATGTACAGTCACCCACATGGGTAGATCCAATATGGAACATAATTACAGAATTGGCAAGAACAATATTACAATGATAAAAAAGGAAAGGGACCTAGGGGTTATAATAGATCATACAGGTAAAGTGAGTGAGCAAGTCCAAGTAGCAGTGAAAAAGGCAAATGCAATATTAGGTATGATAAAAAGAAATATTAAACATAGGAACAAAGAAGTGATTGTCAATCTGTATAAAGCATTAGACCTAGATTGGAGTACTATGTACAGGCGGGGAGTCCTTACAAAGAAGAGCCAAAAAACTGATAGTGGGATTCCAGAATTACAGTTATGAGGAAAGACTCCGAAAAACCAGTCTACAGTGTCTAGAAAAGAGAAGAAATCGAGGTAACAATACAGGTTTATAAAATAATCCAAGGAACAGATAAATTAGACTATAACAAGTTTTTCAAAATTTAACCACCTACAAGAACAAGAGGGTATAGCTACAAATTAACTAAAGAAAAGTTCAGATTAGATATTAGGAAATATTTTTTTAGTCAGAGAGTGGTGAATGCTTGGAATGCATTGCCACAGGAAGTAGTGGAGGCAAGGACAATTAATGCATTTAAGAATAGATTGTATGCGCATGGAAATGCAAATGTAACTGCTTGCATACAGACTCTACAGAGTTTAAACCAGTATAAAGACGTTTAGTTAAGTTTTTGGTGTAGTTATCTTCCAACCGTTCATTAGTATGGTATGGACTGGAGATGCAACAGTGAATGAGCTGACAAATGAGCTAACAGCAGCCAGCGACTCATAGCTGACAGCTTTCATCAGGGTCAACGAACCACAGCTGACCAAGTTTATTTTCTGCTTCCAGCTGCACTAGTCACTAGTGTACTGTGGCTAAGGGATAGGGATCACAGAGGGAAGGCAAATCCAATACCCCAAAAAGCCAGCTGAAATTGGATGTGTTGGACTGAAAGATGCAGATATTGTAGCCTTGCTGTAAACTACAACACAATGCCATAACATCCTTTTCAGGATAAATTCTGAAGAAGAAGTTTATGTGGCATGCATCAGAATTCTGTAGCATCAAAGTTAGTGGAACAGTGTTTGGAAAACAATTCCACGGATTTAAATATAGGAAACCTACATTACGACTTAAAGCCTTTATCAGGAACAATGTCGTAAAGTGGGTTATTTTCCTGTTTTTGTCCGAACGTGTATCTGAACCATACTTATATATGCTCTTTTACACTTTATTTTCATCCACAGGACTGCCGCAGCCTCACCTTATTATTTAACACTAATAACTTAAGATGGGATGATGTAGCTCAGAAAAAAATAGTGAATATACACAAAGATTATTTAGTATGTAAATATATATGAACTTGCAATAATTGATGTAACTATATAATGGAATCGTAAATTTTACAAAAATACTTTATTTTGCATTACATGTTCATAGTCGTGTAAAAAATATATTTTCTCAAATTGTGTATGTGCATTATTTTTATACCTACATTTATCTTGTTTTCTAAGCCGCAGTTCGTTGTACTGTGTTTTGCATCTTACAACCCAGTGCATCTGACTTCAGCACATATTTTAAAATAGGTTTACTTCCCATAGGGGTATTACCTTGCTGAATCCAAACATATGCCTATTTAGATTGTGAACTGTTTTGCTATTACTAACCACTTTGTTATGCAGCCCAGGCTGCATTTTTATTTAATTCCCATGGATCGACTGAGTTTGGGTTCAAGATGTTGTGCAGTGCATGAGCGTCAAGGCCAGCGAACCAGAGCTGCCAAGACCCTTCTACACCTCCCTGCAGAGATCCTGGATAACATGCTGCAATAGAGCAGACTGGCTAAGGAAAATGGATAAAAAAGTAATGGCTAACCTGACACTAAAAAATACCTGCTGAAGTTGGATGTGTTGGACCGAAAGGTGCAAATGTTGCAGTCAAGCTGTAAAATACGACACAATGCATTCTGTTCTTCGGACAACATTCTGCTCCTTGCAAAGCCTTTTCAGGGCTTGGTAGTGAGAGATTGAGAATAAGTGAGGAAGAAGAATGAGTTTATTTAATTAATTTGATAACTTACCTTAAGACAGTTTTGTATCATGGCATGGCAGAGAGTCAACAGAATGGATAAACAGCACAAGTGCATGACTGGAATGAGAAACTGGTTGTCTACAGACTCTGAGAGTTTTAAACCAGTATAAAGACGCTAAGTTAGGTACATCTGGCCACCAGTGAATTTTCGCCTGCCAAAAATGAAACAATGGAGGACTTCAATGAAATGTGACCAGTAATGTCAAAAGAAACATGGAATGACATCAACATCAGTGACAAAGCTGGCACACAACAGAAAACTGTACCTCATCACAACGTCTAACGACTCAAGTGGATAGAAGATGCTGATGATGACACTGATAACTGAAAAATTGTTTTGAATTATTTTTTGTGCGTGACAAGGCTTTATATTATGTTTACTTAAGGACTATACTTTATGGTATATGCAATTAGGTTTTACCCTTTGCTTATTGTAACAAATGCAAATTAAAAGGACCTGCATAGAGGAAGATGATAGAAACAGGATGCTCTTATTAAAAAAACTTGCATAAAATAACTAAAGATAGGTTTGTTTGTGAAATTGTGTGAAAAAAAGCTGTAGGATAGAGCAGAAGTGTGTTCAACCAATGAGCTCAAGGAATCACCAGTATTGGACACCCTTTACCATTTGCTGATAGACATAGCACCTGAGTGCAGTGAAGTCGATTCTTCAGGACAGAATAGACCTACTTTCCAGACTGCAAGGATATATTTTATTGCTTTGAAGTTTTTATTATTGGAATATTAAAAATGTTTATTTTTATACTTCCAGTTAGACAGACTGAAGCTGGCCGCATCTGCTGCGTACACTTATTATTTGGTCAACCCAGATGACTTGGAAAACAAGCAGAATATTGTGTACTATAGAGACAAGGCAATGGTGCCCAATTCAGATTTTATTGACTTGGAGTTAGCACCTTACAAGGTAAACAACACATGTATTATCTTGGTTAATAGCTTCAGATGTTGAGCACTGGCAGGTGGTAGTTTTCATTTTTGGTTTGGTTAGTTGGATCATTGTTTTCTTCTAAGCACTAAAAGTGATCTTTCTTGTGGATACAATGCTGTTTTTGGAGAACAAAGGATAGACTCATCACACTTTACAATGCATGTAACAAAAAGTTGGCTAGTGAAGGTGGTTCATAGGTCTTGCATCCTCAGCTTGTTCTTCTTCTGTGTTCAGGCTTTTTGGTTATGCTAGATCTGTAGTCCCGTCACTAGGGCGAAGTCCACAGTTCTCTGCAGATCCGAGTGGCAGGCACACAGCTTTTGTGTCACCTCTGCTCTCTCTGGCCACATTGTAGGTTTCTGTGTATTGGGCAGTTCTGTAGGATGTGTTCAGGGGTCTGGACTCCGGTTCCACATGGGCAGTTACTTGTCTGTGATATATTGAGCCAATGTAGGTGACCTAATAGTCTACAGTGGCCTGTTCTCAGGTGAAAGATTGTTGTTGATGAAGGCACACAATGAGTAGGATTACTCTTTTTGTGCTCCCTGAAAATGACGTTAAGTGGCGGTGTGTCGTAGCTTTTCTCACATCCCTAGCGTGCTGATGAAGGTTGTGCTATGCTTGGCTTCAACTGCATGTCGCTCACTACTATGAGGATCATGTCGATTCTTCACAATGTTAGCCAGGCTGCCATGAAAACAGCCCGTTCCAAGCAAGGGCTACGGAGAAGCCGAGGTGAGGATCTTGGCTAGTATATTTTGCCTGACCTTGACTAACTGATCAGTGTGTTTTGCCTGACCAGATGTTAGTCTTCCTTCCCGTGAAAGATAGTGGTTTGTTGGTGTCTGGAGAGCTGGTGGATCGGATCAGGTCTATTGCTCACTTCCATGTCTTTCTTCCATTTTGAGTTGTACTGATTGCGGATGACAATTTTTTTCTTTCGGTAGGACACTGTGTGAATAAGTTGCTCCATCTTGCCACCTGCTTTGGACAGAGCTTCAGCTATCTCATTCTCTGTGATTTGACAATGGGAGGGTAGTCACTGAAGAGCAACTATTGAGGTTCTTTGGATTTTGTTGAGCTCTGATTTGATTTCCCACATAATTTTTTCACATCTGGTGTTTTGTATTGCTTATAATTGTGATCTGCAATCTGTAAAGAATACAATCTGAGTTGGAGCTATTTGTATGATCTGGTAAACATTTGCAGTGCCTATAGGAGCGCAATAGACTTTATGCTAAGGCTGGAAGAAATTATCCCAGTAAGGAAAGCCCTATGGGTTATTTTCCCATCTTCCCATCTTACCCATTCCCATTTTCCCATCTTACAAAGAGGCCTCCTCCACCATCCTTAACTGCACCCTCTGCAGATTCATCTATGTATATGTTAGTCCAGTCCATAGGGCTGTATTTTCCTTCAATCATCATCTGAGCCAAAGTTTTTAAGTGGATAGACTTGCAATTTTCCTTTTTTATTCCTGGGATCTCTGTGGTTATTAGGATGTTTTCATGACAATGGTTTGGGTCCTCATAGTCAGTCGCATTTCCATTTCTGTAAATTTCTTTGGGAGAAGGTTTTCATGGGGGCGCTGCAGGTGTTTTGAGTTGTGTAAAAAGCTGGTTCTCTTTAGTCTTTTTTTTTGTCAGATTAAAAAAATCTTTTTTGGCAGTCACCTTATTTCTCTATTCCCCAAGGTGGTGTGCGTTGCACTAAGGTTTTTATTTTGCGTCTGTCAGTCCAGTGCATCCGACTTCGGCATGCATTTTATGTAAGAGATTGCTTCCTCCTGCAATTCCAGGATTGTCATATTTGTTAATCTGATTTAATTTTGAATATTATTTTCTCAATTTTGTTTCTCTCCATATTTTATTAAATGCTGCATTTGCATCACTTTAAAACTAAAAAGCGAAGTTTGCCACTGGGAGATACTGCAGCAACTTCAGTGCCCTGAGACAAGCAGCTGAAACCCTTATAGACCACAAGGAACAGGCAGAAAATCAAGTGGTCATTCTCACATACGCTCTCATAGTGTTCACGGCTCTCAGAACCAGCACAAAAATGAACTTGGCGCTCTGGCAGACTCGCTCGAACGCCTGTGCCAGTGCTTAAAAAAAGCATAGTCCAGTGGATACCAGCCCATTGCGACATTCTAGGCAAGGCGTAGGCGGACAGACTCGCCAGAGAGGGAAGAATGCTGCAGAAGAGTGAAACAGAAATCACATTCAATGAGACAAAAGCAGCCATCAGGTCTATGTACAGTGCAAAATGGAAAAAAGACCACCCTGACCACATAGAAAACGATGCCTACCATCAAGTCTCCAGGCGAGACCAGGTGATCATTTTCCAGCTAGACAACAGCCTGCGATGTTATCTGTGCAGTAAGTTCAAGATTGGCACTATGGACTTTTGCAGCACAGCCCCCATGACGGCAAAACACATTTTGCAATCCTCCCCATTAAATACCGACAAAAGAAGTAGCACTTGGCGACAGCCAGTGTCCTTCCATGAGAAGCTGTACAGAAGTACATGGAGCCTCAATTCAGGAAGAAGAAATGCTGAATTTTATGATCCATGAAGTTAATTTTTGTTTTGTTTTCCACAGGAGCACTATATTGAAGCAATGATTGCTTATACTGAGCAAGACTGGAAAATAGTTATTGCTGAACTAGAGAAATGTCTGATAGAATACTTTAAGGAACATGAGAGATGCCTTGCTGACTGTGGAGCAAAAGTGAAAACAAGGGGAACAGAATTTAGCTTAGAGGTCGCAGGTATGTCATGTGCCTAGTTTAAGTACATGCTAAAGACATCAGTTATCTTTCTTTGCTAGAACATTAAAATTTTGCCATTAAGGACAGTACCCAAGTGGTACCTGGGGATTCTTCTTCAACATTTGTTCTCAAAAGAACATTGTAACATTGTGTCATAGATTACAGCCAGTCTGCTGTCAGTTCATTCACTGTGCTGCATCTTTGGACTCGTATCTGTAGATGAAAGAATAGAGCTACTTAAACCTGCCAAGCTGGTCGTAAAAGCTAATTAAAGAAGGTTTTGCATGGGGGTAAAATGAGTCTTTACAGAAACCTTCACTGCAAGAACGCTCAAAGCTGATAGAAGCTTCCAGCCAGCGACAGTGTAGCCCTATGCTTTAATAAAAGGGAGCTAAGAAGAAGAATAAGAGAACACAGATAGGGTTAGAAGTACCCAAGGCAGGGGTGGACAACCAAAATCAAACTGCAGGTCGCTGGGACAAAATGAAAGAGTTGTTGTTGTTGAATGCCCACAATGAGTAGGATTACACTTTGTCGGCCCTGAAAAGGATGTTAAGTGGTAGGTTGTCATAGCTTTCCTTACATCCCAAGCTTGCTGGTGAATGGGGACCGGTTCGGGCGATGGTGCTATGCTCGGCTTCATCTGCTTGTCGCTCACTAGTACGAGGATCATGTCGATCCCTCACCTCGTTAGCCAGGCTGTCATGAAAACAGCCTGTTTCCAGGGAGGACTACGGGGAGGCCAAGGTGAGGTTTTTGGTCAGTATATTTTACCTGACCCTGACTAACTCTCTCTCTCTCTCTCTCTCTCTCTCTCTCTCTCTCTCTCTCTCTCTCTCTCTCTCTCTCTCTCTCTCTCTCTCACACACACACACACGCACACGCACCACACTCACTCATGGCTATAGATATCCACTTTTGCATATTAACCTATCAGTTGATATCATTTGCAGTGCATTATCCGTATATTCATCCACAGACATGTTCATTCACATCCTATTTTGCAAACTGAACTGTGAGGAGAAACTGAGTATCATCTACATAGAACCAATCAGCCTTTTCCTTCAGAACCTGTACCACCACCTACAGTTTGCTTATTATCAAGGTAATGTCCTTCCTGTTCACTCTAATAGGAGCGTAACAGCTCTAATTCAGATGGCTTTTTTTGCGGTAAGCTTGCACCAAAGCATTTATGTATCTCAGACATCAAGGGATTCAAGAATCAAGAGAGGGTCGTCATGGATGGCACAGGCTGAGACAACAATCGGACACGTCACTCTAGCTGAGACGATAGCCAAAGGGGAAGAATGGGTCCACACTGATGATAGAATGATAGAGTACCAGAGAGTCATCATAACCTTAGGCAAGGAATGCAAAGAACGGAGCAACGAGAGAGCAGAGCAGGAGGTAAATCAGCTGATAACTGAGAATACCCTGGAGAGTGACGCTGTCATATATACCGACGTATCAGTCGTGCGCAGTCGGACATCAGGCTGGGGTTTCTCGGCTAGAGTGAGATGAGAGGTCGTTGCTGAGCGCAGCAGGGCATACATGTCAACAACCTCCAGTATGACAATGGAGACGGAAGCAGTGACCTCAGCACTGAAATGGATATCTGAGACTTCTATAACAAAGGCCGTCATCGTGACAGACGCGCAAGCTGTACTTCAGAGAGTACAGAAGGGATGGCTTAGGTACGAGTGGATAGCAGCTGTTGAGGCCTCAAACCTCCAGGGGTTGACATGGATCTAATGTCCTGCTCATGCCGGGGTTCAGGGCAATGAAAGAGCTGACATCATAGCTTCACAAGCTCCCATCATGGGCATATTAGTGATGGATAGTATTGACATTTTGAAATCAGTCAATGACCGCCTGCTGGATGAGGACATTGCAATAGATAAAGCAGCAATCCATAGACTGCAAAGTTTCGACATTAAAGAGGCTCGAGCAGAGTGGGGGCGCATGAGAGGACGGCGCAGGAGAGAGTACAACCAGCGAGTTACAGCGACCATCAGCATCCATACCTTACGCCATTTTATGAGAGAGACTGAGCACCTATGGGTATGCCTGGAGTGCAGTGATGTCGATTCTTAAAAACAGAAACAGAAAGCATTTATGAATGAGATCTGTTCAGAAAGTTCCAGATCTTTTGAAACTGCGTGTCAAAGTGATGTAATAGCAACTTTCAGTCAGTGGCACTGGCTAGTGATGACTTAAGTAACTTACTATTTGCTGGGATTTGCTGTTGTGATTGTTTATCGTGCTGTAGTGTATTGTTTACATGCGTGCAGATTGTGGATTGTGTTTCTTGAGTTGTCTGACATTTCTTGAGCAGCGAATCAACATCACGTTTTAACTTAACTTAACGTCTTTATACTGGTTTAGAAGACTCTGCAGAGTCTGTATACAACCAGTTTCATTTACATTACCTTGCTCCAAAAGCTATGTGTATCCAATTTATTCTTAAATGCATTAATTATCCCAGCCTCCACTACCTCTCGTGGCAATGCATTCCAAGCATTCACCACTCTCTGGCTAAAAAAATATTTCCTAATATCTAATCTGGACCTCTCTTTAGTTAATTTATAGCTATGTCTTCTTGTTCTTGTAGATAGTTGTATTTTGAAAAACTTGTTATAGTCTAATTTATCCATTCCTATTTTGTTGCCTCAAATTCTTCTTTTTCTAGACACTGTAGACTGGTTTTTCTGAGCCTTTCCTCATAACTTATATAACTGTAATTCCGGAATCCCACTATCAGCTTTGTTTCTCTTATTTATATTCTTTCCAGCATGTTTATATCCCTTCTATGATAAGGACTGCACACCTGTACACAGTACTCCAATCTAGGTCTAACTAAAGCTTTATACAGTTTTCTATCACTTCCTTGCTCCTATGTTTAATATTACTTTTTATCATACCTAACATTGCATTTGCCTTTTTCACTGCTACCTGAACTTGCTCACTCACCTTTCCTGTATGATCTATTATAACCCCTAGGTCCCTTTCCTTATCTATCTTTCTAATATTGTTCTCTCCCAATCTGTAATTATGTTCGATATTGGATCTACCCATGTGGACGACTGTACATTTATCTACATTAAACCCCATTTTCCAGCTTGCAGACCATTAATTTGATCTAAATCCGACCTCAATATATCCACTTCTGCTTTAGATGAGACACTACTGCATAGTTTTGTGTCATCAGCAAATTTTACAATCATGGATCCCATATCAATGTCTGAATCGTTTATATCAAGAACAAAATTGGTCCCAAAACCGAGCCCTGTGGCACTCTTCTTTTCATGTCACACCACTCAGAGTACTCCTTATTTATGCCCACCCTCTGCCTTCTTCCCGTTAACCACTTTTCAATCCATTTGGCAACTTCCCCACCTATTCCATGTGATTTTAACTTTCGAAATAATCTTTGATGAGGTACTCTATCAAAGGCCTTTGCAAAATCTAGATTTTGCTTCAAGCTGAGGAAGATGTTCTTAGAGAATCATAAAATGTCAAAACATGTTTTTGGGGATCAGAGCATGAGCATTTTTGCAAATTGTTTAAATGGTTTGTAGATTGTCAGCAGTCAACAGATCATGACTCGTTTTCGAGATAACCCAAGACATCATCTGATGACGAACATGTTACTCGGGTTCATGAGATGGTGTGTTCCAATTGTCATCTCTGAGTTAAAAAAATAGCAGGAGAATACAGCATCTCCATAAGATCATGCATGACATTCTAACACTGAAATGTCCAGAGAAAAAGGTCTGAGTTGTGGAGAAACAACTCGTTGTTCCTCCACTCTTAAATGACAATGAACCAGTTACATGTCACTGCCTGTTTAGGAATTTTTGGCATAAACAAAGATCGATGTGCTTCCCCAACCACCCTACTTATCTCACCTATTCCTAGCAGACTTTTTTCTATTTCCCAAACTGAAATGCAGCTTGAAAGGACAACAACTCCAGGCCATTTAAGAAATTAAGGACATTTCACATATAAAAAAACTTACCATGATTGTTTCCAGAAGTGGAAAAGGCATTGGAAGGGTTATGTAAATAGAGGGAGGAAGTTTTATAAAGGAGACAAGACTGACTCAATTCTAGGTAAAGCTGAAAAACTTATGCAAAGAAAAATTCTGGAACTTTTTGAACAAACCTCAAACTCTTTATTTGTGGTTCCCGTTACACATTGTTTTACTTGAAATGTTGCCAAACCTTATGACAGCCTTCCAAAATTTGTCTTTTGGGACATACTAAGTAGGGTGCAGATGTTATATATATCTCCATCAATAAGGGGCCCCATGTTCCACATGGGGAAGTATCAAGGTAATGCATCTATTATATTTAATAATTCTAAACAAATGTAGTCCCAAATGCTATGCTATCATTATAAGCTCCTAATTATAATTAGTGCTTGCAAAGGCAAGTACAAAACAACAGATGCTCAGGTTCTAGCCTTCTTGCGATTGGACCATTCCAACTTCAAGGAGAAAGGACAGTCCAAGTATCCTGCTTACATGAGAAAGACTGGGCCAAGTTTCCAGCTAACAGGAGAAGGGGCAAGTCAAGTTTTTAGCTAACAGGAGAAATGCTGGACCAAGTTTCCAACTAACAGAAGAAGGAGTGGATCGAGTCTCTTGTGCCTTAAAATCAGAATATTCTAGATATAAATGAGAAAAAATAATCAACAGCATTAAAATAACCGCTGTAGCAAATGCCCCGATTGAAGAAAAGTATGTTCAGCTAATAGAAGAAATAAATGAGGGATGTTCAACCGAGATTACCCTATTCTTCCAGCCAATCAACATATCAATACAACATTATCAATACAACAGTGCATTTGTCAGGGTGATGCAATCTCGCGAAAACTCTTCACCAGGCCCTTGAGGAAGTCTTTAGAAAACTACATTAGGAAGATACAGGTATCGAAATAGATGTTCAACCACCTAAGGTTTGCTGATGGCGTAGTCATCCTCCTCAGTCACACAGTCAGAGAGGCTTAGCAAAGCCTAAATGAGCTCAGCAAAGCAAGTGAAACTGTAGGCCTTAAGATCAATAGAAAAAAAACCCAGTACATGATAAACACTGATTGTCCAAGTGGGGAACTGCGGCTAGGAAATGATTTAGTTGAAAACCTGAATTTGAACATTTAACTAGTCAAAAAAATGACAAACTCCCCAAAAATAAATCGTGATTCCACATAGGATAACAACAGAATGGTTCAGTTTCAATCGTATCAAAACCATACTTATATAGATGAGAAATGGTGGCAAGAGCCCACACCTTTAACAGCATTGTTATTCCAGTCACAATCTATGACTACCCAGTATGGAGCCTATGAAAAGCAGATGTAGAAAAGCTCAGAGTTTCTCAAAGGACAATTGAATGAAGAACATTGAGTCACTTGTGGGACCTAATTCACAAGATATAAATCGGGCACTGAACTGCCTTCAATGACATAGTAGCTGCTGCATTGTTAAAAAAAAGCAGATTAACGGAGCATGTGATCATGAAATGTGACATCCTGGTGGCCCTTCAACTTTAAAGCTCCCTTCAGGGACATCCACCAATGATGGAGAGATGGTGTGAGTAAAGCCCAACATGGTACACCAGGGCAAAAGGCCGCATTGAGTTTAAACAACACCTTTGGCTACCTGGCATCAGACACTTTGTTTGTCTAATTTATACCAGAACTACAGATTACAGAAGTTGTTGTTAGCAACATTTGCAGCTCTTGTATAAATATTGTGTTCTACATAATAATAATAGTTGCTCATCGCAAGCGAAGCTGTTGACAGCGCCAGACATGTGTACTTAGATGTGACCACATATGACTGTACCGTCTGATATGAGCGTGACAGACTCTACTACTCTACATCACGAATTGGGCCTTCTTGCATTCTGTCCTTTCATTCAACTCACTTTTTCTGCGCCTCAGTAATGGCTCTATTCTCAGCTTTGCGAGCACATTGCATGTTGGCAGTGCACTAGAAGACAACATCAGTGTCACATCAAGACTTTCAGAGAGTCTTTATATTGTTTCTTATATTTCATTTATATTAATTTTGTATATAATCATATGACCATTTCTTGTTTGGTCTACTCTTTATCATAACTGGCATACTGTGACTCACATATTCCTGACCACATCCTGGTTAATGACTACCAACTCGAACCATAGTGTCATTATATTTAATGTCTTGGTTTTTGTTGTTATATGTTAGTTGTTTTTTTCCCCTTTGTCCCTGACATAACGTAACGTGGGTTCTGTTTTGTTTTTGTCCTGGTGGGGTCATTGAGCCTTTACCTATATGTTTTTATTGATTTTTTGTCATCAGTACCGCCGTAGCTTTGATTGATTGATTGATTTTTCATATAAATATTGTAACATTTTCAGATATCATATATGTATCGTAACATTTGAAACCTACAACCATAACATGTTTATATGTGCATTTATAACTGTTACCACCCACAGAGGACAATCTTTTTAAAGCAGCTGAAGCCACAGCATCGTTCCTTGTGTTAAATTCTAGCCACACAATTATGAAAGAAAACAAGGTTCTACTGAAAGCAAAATTGGACTACACAGATGCTGATTTTGTACCTGATAAAGTGAGAATAGTTTATTGTTATATAAGTATATTGTTTTCATCATCATCATGTTTATGTCAGTAGTTCACAACATTTCTCATGTTTATTTGTATTAGAATAAGGTCATTCATGCCAATAGCAAAATGTTGGAATATTGTTGCGGGGTTATCCTCGTGGTCATGCTTCAGTTATAGAATATTCACATTGAGGGGATGATGTGGGCTAATGATGGTTAAGTGACATGACTGACAATCTAAAGGTGCTGGGTTCGCTCCCCATCACAGCACCAGCCCTTACCCCGGGAAAGCAAACCTTTAGAAATGCAGTAGGATGTAGACCCTTACATAAAATGTATGCCGGATGCACTGGACCGACAGTTGCAAAAACAAAAACAGTGCAAACGCACACTGTCTTTGGGAATAGAGAAATAAGGCGAACACAAAAAAAAATCCAAAAAAATATTCACATTGTTAAGTGAAAGTGAAACTATCCTGCTTTCTTCTAATGCCACAAAAAATAAATATCACTATTTTAAGATATGTTATGAAACCTACATTAAAATATATAGAATTCTGTGAATGGTTCTATATCACTTCATATGTTTTTGGTTATTATAAGCAATCTTATAGATTCTAGATTCTGGGACTGAAGATTCAGCACATTGCATGAGTCGACAGCTGCCAGAGATACTCATAGGTGGCTGCTTGCATCAGGGTCAGTGAACTGAAGCTGACCAAGACCCTATTCTGCCTCCAGTTGGCAGCCCCAGAAACAGACTGTACTTGTGTAGTCTGGCGGCTAACAGATTAGGGGTCACAGAGGGAAGGCAAACCCAGTCTTAAAAATGCTGTGCTGAAACAGGGTGTGTTGGACCAAATGGCGCAAATATGACAGCATCAATGTCATTTTCCGGTCAATCACTGAAGAAGAAGAATCTAAATTCCTGTTTTTTGAACAGTTGAACAAAGCAATGCACAGAAAATAACAAGTAATTACATTCATATGTTTGAATGTTAAGGATAAATAATAAGTAATTACATTCATATGTTTGAATGTCAAGGATAAATAATTAGTAATTACATTTATATGTTTAAATGTTAAACATAAATAATACATAATTAAACTTATTTGTTTTAATGTAGAGCTTAAAGAACAATTCATGTTTAAATGTTAAGCATCTTATCCTTCTTTTGCTACCATAGGATGTTGTCAAGTATGCCACCATGCAGAAGGAGATGCAAGACTTAATGGACTTCATAACCAAGAACTATAGATGGCCGGATGAAAAAAATGTAAGTTTATAATTTCTTTCTTTTTTAACTTCTTAGTCACTCCTCTTCTACCCTGAGGTGTAGAGGTCCTCAGTATATACTTGCAGTTGGTTTTTTAGAACATACATGTGATTGGCCTGTTGTGATATTTTTCTTTAAAGATAAAATCTTATTGCATGGTTCTTTTTGATTGCACTTAATGTTTCTAATAATAATTAGAACATACAAATCATCATCCTTCTTGTTTTGCAACAGGAGCATGTGAATACCAGTTGGCCTCTTCATAAGAAGCCTGCAACATAGTATTTATAAATGTTCCTGCGGTGGCTGCTTCTGTGTCACTTTTATTTTACATGTTGAAATTACCATCCTCATGCATGACCCTCCTTTATCTTCTTCTTTTCGCATATATTGTTTTTCCTTTTAGCGTCAAGTTATGAAGAGATCTCTAGAACGAGCCCAACTGTGTGCCTCATGCACAGTGGCATTCACTGATTCAATTATTATAGTAAGCCACCTATTTCATAGTCAACCTTTGACCGTGAATCCATTGTATATGAATAGCATTGCTTGTTGGAAGGTGCTGGGTGGTGGTAGTTTTGTTACGTGGCTAAACCATTTTAGTTGCAGTCTTTTGATGTAGTCTAATGCTGGTGTTGTTCCCAACAGTCTCCTGATGTCATTGTTTCTGATCATGTCTCTCCTTGTTACACAATATATTTTTTCAGGTATTTCTTTTCTGCTGTTACGACTTGTATTTTTTCATTTGATGTAAGTGTTCAGTTTTGACATTGGTAGCATAGTTTTGAGACGAACAAATCGTGGTGTATAATGCTGTTTTGGTAGTTCTTGTCACGTGCTTGTAATTAAATATTGGTGTTAATTGTCCAATCATCTGATTTGCCTAATTGCATCTTTATTGGATTATAATATGAATACCAGCATTTTTTTCATCAATATATACTAGCAGTCATTAACAATGCATCACTTTATTTTATGATAATTATTATCATTAACACAGAGAGTGACCTACTTACACAAACCCTGAAAGTGTGCAAGTGATGAAGGTCACGCTAACCCATTTTCTTGTGCATATCATGTTTACTGCCAATTTTATGTGCTTCACGTGCAAAACAATGAATTGATAAATTCTGGATTTATAAAGGGTTGAATCATTAGTAAAGTTTCAGCGAGTACAATGCTATTATCTGTTTTCATCGAAAGAGAGTCTGTTAATGTTTTTGTCATGCCTCGACTGTCATCACAAGAGCGATGGCAAGCTCATGCTACAACACAAGCTCAAGATCGTCAAATTCTTTTGATACATCTGCGCAACCACCTCCAAATAGCAACTCAGACAGCTGCAAAACAGGTGTCCCAACATTGGATTTATCTTTATTAGACATCACTGGACCAACAGACTGACTTGGGCCCTACACAATATTTGTCATCCAAGGGCGGAATGGCGATCAACGATGTTCTCTCATGAAAGCCGGTTTAATGTCTCCTTTGCTGATGGGAGAAATTGCGTCTGTTGTCGTCCCAGAGAAAGATATGCTGATGCCTGTGTAGCCCAGCATGACAGATATGGAGCCGGAAGTGTATGTGTGTGTGGGGGGGGGGGTGGATTCTTTAATGGTCACCGTACTCCGCTTCATGTTTTCAGAGCTAACGTTACTGCTGACATCTACGTTAATCAAGTACTGCGACTCATTGTAGTGCCTTTCTTCAAGAATCACTTAGATCCGCAAATCTTTCAGTATGATAATGCTAGGCCTCACACAGCTAACATTACTGGGAATGTCTTTACTAGGAATTTCTTTGCGCAGCAACTTTTTCTTGTACTAGATTTGCCTGCAATCTCTCCTGACATAAACCCGATTGAACACATGTGACATTAACTGAAAAGAAGCTTCCACCAGCATGACATCAACAATGTGAATGATCTGAAGAGGGCACTCATTGCAGAATGGAATGCCATACCCAAATACTTTTTGAGACACCGATGTCAAGCCCATATTGATGTTGCAGGGGGTCACACACAGTATTAATGATAGCTGTGACTTCATGACAGTGAGAAAGACTTTTTCTTTTTACACCTAGGGCTCACAACTGCTTATGAGCCGCCTCTGAATTGTCCCATGTTTAAGAATACAGAAAATTTGAGTTAACATATGAAAGAATGGATAATATATGTAGTTAACATATAAAAGAATGGACAATCAGCTGGTATTGTACATACAGGTTGTAGAGTGATCAATGAAAGGTCTCATTTATGTGCACAATCAGTCATTGACATGATCGGTTTCTGTGTGTTGTTAGACATTGTCTTGTCCCTTTTGTTCAGTCCAGCTGAAGTATACAGCCACCACTACAGTTAGCCTTCTTTAATAGGCCTGCCACAAAGTACTTTGTCACAATTTGTTTTATACAATGAGGTAGCTAGCCACAAGCACAACTCTTTTTAGTCACTCTTTACGACATTCATGGAAGTGCAATTTGTCCTATTCTTTTCTCTTTAGTAAGGGACATTAGGACTAACTCTGAGTTAGACATTGACAAATCGGCATTGACAGGTCTTATTTCTGTACCTACTTTCCGTGTCCAAGCACCACGTCATATAGCATTCATCTAGTGTTTAGCAACTTGAATTGCCCTTTTATTTGCCTTCCGCATGTCACATTCTCGTCACCTGTGTCCAGAAAGTTGGGACAAATCATCAGATAACTTGGATCTTGTACCGCACCACAGTCACATGTATCACCGTCCAAGAAACCCCATTTCTTCATGTTCCTCCTACATTGGGATACACCAGTTCGAAGTCTTAAGTTCGAAGTCTATTTATTGTCTTCCAAAGTGAGTACCGTAAGTGATGTCCAGAGGCAGGTTCCTCCTGAAGCTCGATCCCTGGGTCCTATCTCATTTCGTGCCATAATTCAATGCGCCAACTTTCAGGGCTTGAATGTATTGACTTTGTTGATTTAAGGAAACAATGCCTGGATTTGTGTCTTGTGATCTGCTCCTGATGTCCAAACATTGAGTGTCTAGGGTCCTATTCCTGTTTCTCTCGTTCAATTTTAGCAGCCACACTTCTTCTGACGGCAGGTGGAGCTATGCCAAGTATAGAGTATATTTTAGCAATGCGGGTGGGTTTTAGGCATCCTAACACTATTCGTCCTACCTCGTTTATTGCTATATCAACAAGTTTGTGTGGGCAGAGTGGGCAAGTGCTGATGTCCGGAGGACAGATGGCTGTGCTCCCCATTTTGTACTAGTCAATTTTCGGATAATATTGTTTCTTGCCTCATTTCTATGTTACAGTCTGACACTGACAGATCTTATTTATGTAGTCAGTCATATACAAGTCTTATTTCTTTTTACAGCCAGACATTGACATGTCTTGTTTCTGTGTTCAGCCATATATTGACAAGAGGTGTTTCTGTTTACAGCCAGCCATTGACTTGTCTTGTTTCTGTGCACAGTTGGACATTGACAGGTCTTGTTTATGTGTTCAGTCACATATTGACAGGTCTTATTTGTTTACAGCCAGACATTGACATTTTTTGTTTCTGTGCACAGTTGGATATTGACATGTCTTGTTTCTGTGTTCAATCATATATTGACATGTCATATTTCTGTTTACAACCAGTCATTGACATATCTTGTTTCTGTGCAGAGTTTGACATTAACAAGTCTTGTTTCTGTGTTCAGTCATAAATTGACAGGTTTTATATCTGTTTACAGCTAGACTTTGACATGTCTTGTTTCTGTGCACAGTTGGACATGGACAGGTCTTGTTTCTGTGTTCAGTCATATATTGACTGACATGTCTTATTTCTGTTTACAGCTAGACATTGACAGGTCATGTTTCAGTGTGGAGTTAGACATGAACATGTCTAGTTTCTGTGCACTGTTAGACATTGCCAGGTCTTATTTTTGTGTTCAGTCAGTCATTGGTGAGCCTTGTACCCATGATAGTCAGACATCTTGTCATATTTCTGTAGGTAACAAAGGAAGATTCAGAAGAAATTCCAGGAAGAACTCATCAGGACAATGAACCCACAGATGACTGGATGACGAGATATGAGAAGATGGGCATGCATATCATTGCCAAATCTGTGGACCTAAATAGAGAGGGTAGATTTGTCGTGGATGGAATGTTGAAGGAGGAACAGTGTGAGCAACTTCTGACCTTAACTAAAGTGAGTTCATCATTTGTGTGACCTGTTTGTATTTTAACCCTAACATTAGTCAGCAGGATTGTTACTTTCCTTTGCAGTTTAATCTTTTTCGTCTTCTGAATTTCAAAGAAAGCAGTTTTAATAAATCTTGTTGCCGTCTCACAGTACTCTTTAGCTTTTACATTTGCACTATCCCATCTTCATCAATGTCCTTTTGGGGCATAGACCATTAAAATCTTTCTCCTGATCCTTCTATCTCACTCAAATTAAGGTCCAGAAATTGGTTTCAGAAGGACATTCTGACATTGGTGAAAAGGATACATGTGAAAGAAAGGGTTGAGAAAACTCCTGTCATAATGGTGAGCCTAGCATTGCACTATAGCCAGGAGGGCCCACCCAGACCTACCTTTATCAGTAAGCCTTGGGATATAAGAAGAGTCACTGTAACCCACTAAAAGAGAAAAATTGTCAACAATGAAGAACTCAGTTCAGGTAGCTTATACATCAACAAGCTCTGTATCTTGTGAGATTTGGTAAGGTGTTTATAGAACTTTCTATCAAACTCACTAGGCTATTTACACTCAGTCAGGTATGCAGGTCAAGGGTTGTGAGGGCCTTCTGTAATAAATGGATTTACAGAGTTTAATAAACTGCGAATAACTATTGGAAGTGTAAAGAAACATGTAAAGGTATAGTCAAATACCGAGCTATGATAAAAACTGAAACAAAACCTACGCTACAGCCTAAAAGGTCTTCACCAGGGACAGCAAATAATAAAAATAGAAACTAACATAGAGGAAGAGATGAATACATAAAATAGGGGTATGAACATATAAATGAGTAGGAAAAGGTACTTAGTTGGAGTACACACGGAGATTCATCCAAATTAATTTTATTAATTCATCTTTTCCTATATGATCTGTTAGCTCATATTTTTACTGTTTCTTGTCCCTGATGAAGATCTATAGGTTATAACATAGGTCTTGTTACTGTTTTTGTTGCAATGCAGTATCTAACCACACCTAGGCAGGCTTTTTAACACTTTATTTTAATCCACAGTACCGCCGCAACCTAGTCTTATTTTTAATTCAATTGAGAGTGTAAAGTTTTGATTGTGCTGAAGCTGTTATGGACAAGATATCGTGATAGTCACTCCCTGTGTCTTGCTTCATATGTTTAGCTGATACAAGTATAACTATGGGAAAGTCAAGAGGGTTACTAAGAGTAGTTACAACAACAAAGCATTAAGTCCACCTACAAATGTTATTTATTACCTCTTCGAGAAGTTAGTAGACAAGCAATTAGGATATCAGTCTCTCTGCCAAGGGAATATGGGCTAAAAACTTTGTGATGGAATATGTTTTTTTCTAAAGGAGTATAATAAAAGCCTAACCTGTAAGCCTTGCGGCAGCTGTATGTTCAAGTTGTCTTTATTCCTTTTTACCCAAATTCTGCTGCTGAAGACGGATGTGTCAGACTGAAAGGTGCAAATATCACAGTCAAACTGTAAACAAGCGACATAACACATTCCGTTCTCCGGACTACATCCTGCTACTTACAGGAGCCCTGTTCAGGACTTGGTAGCGATTGAGAATGAATGTAAAAGAAGAAGATACTCTAAATTTAAATAACGATAAGATAATTTATGTTTTTAATGCCTTTATTGAATCTAAATTTTTATAAAAGCAACTTGATGCACGTGATTTGTTGTTTGTTCAAAATTATGTTTAATTTGCAGGACCTGAAAGTAGAGTCAATTGGCTCTAAAAAGTTTGATTTAAAGACAGCTCAACAGGTAGAGTGACTTTGAATTGTGTGTTTTTGTGGTGTTGATTTCCAAATATTCCCTTCCTTACTGTGGTTTTTTGGTAACCTGTTTGTTGTTTGTATATATAATTTGTCCTGAATGTGGTAATAAATGTTATGGTGGTAAACCTCACTGGCTTCCTCGATGCCATTCACAGGCTTCCTCAATGCCCTCACATTTTTACTTAAAAAAGTCACTGATTAACTGGAAAGAAAATATCAAGAAAAATAGTGCAAAACTTAGAAAAACCGGTCTACAGTGTCTAGAAAAGATAACAATTTGAGGTGGTTCAATGCAGGTTTATTAGATAATCAACGGAAAGGATAAATTAGACATATAAGTTTTTCAAAATACAGCCACCAACAATAGGGCACAGCCACAAATATTAATTAAAGAAAGGTCCATATTAGATACCAGGATAGGGGACGGCGTGGCCTAGTGGTTAAGTGGCACGGCTCACAATCCGAAGGTGCTGGGTTCGATTCCTATCACAGCACCGGCCGTTACCCTGGGGAAGCAACATTAGAAAATGCAGGAGGAAGCAAACCCTTACATAAAATGCATGCCAAAGTTGGATGTACTGGGCCGACAGGCGCAACAAAAAAAAAAAAAAAAAAAAAGATACCAGGAAATATTTCTTTAGTCAGAGAGTGGTGAATGCTTGGAATGCATTGCCGCAGGAAATAGTTGAGGCAGGTTTAATTAATGCATTCAAGAATAGATTGAATGTGTAGTTATTTTTAGCTCAAGTGAATGTAAAAGAAATTGGTTAAGTAAAGACGTTAAGTTAGGGTGGAGAGAAAAATAATTAATCAGTATCTCATAAAAACATTAAACAGAAGATGTTGGGAATCCATAATAACCTGTCTTTGGGATTGTATTTTATCAGACATGTATTATTTATGCTTATTTAAATAATGCACATTCTGTAGAAACTTTCAGCCACTAAAACTTCAACTGATATAGACGGATCAACTTTTGATGGCTTGGCGTGTATTTATTGAAGACCTATACTTCACAGGGAGCTGAAAAGGTTTTGATGATGATGAGGACATTCAGTTTGGTTGTAAAGTTGGCTGAATGATTACAGTGCTATCTCTAGGTTTGTGACACAGTTATGACAAGGTCCAAGTTATCAATCTATAATAATTATTACCTGAACTTTGGAACAGGTCATCCCATCCCATACAACTGAAGACAGCATAATCTTCGATACTTCATCATCAATCTTGGTATCTGCTATACAACAACCTGTACCTTTGATATGACCAAAGAAATGCAGGCTTACGTGGAACCTAGTTATTATTGTCGCCTATGAAATGCTCCCCTTCTCTATTAACCCTACCAGACCTAAGGCCCTGAACCCAACTGTCCCCCATTCCTGGGTTCCAGAGCATTAAAGAGAGAAAACCAACATGATATAGACAAATGTTAGTTACATGCAAACAAGAGGTTAGAATAAGATGTAACTTGGAGACATTGTAGAAAATATGTTTACCTTTCATCTAGCGTCAATATTCCACCTTTGTGTGCCAATCCACCCAGTAAAAGGCAAAGAATCTGTCTCGAGTCATAAAACATTTCGAAATCCGGGAGTAAACACAACAAAGAGCCCTCATTTGTCCAATAATCCTGATAGCTGGGCTTTATACATGAGTATTCCATATAGATCCTCAGTCCAAGAAAAGCCTTCATCTCATCACTCGAGCTCTCACTGTCTGTTTCACTTGAACAGAGTCTGAATCAACCAAATTATTGATCACCTGTTGGACTGTCATAAGCCTAGACTTACTTTGCTTTCCTGTTGAAGTGCTTGGTTCATCAGCCGTTCGTTTCATTGTCAATTTTCCGAATTTGTTCACGTTAAACCCCACAAAATCAATTCAAACATGGGGGCAGCCATTTGCAATGACTAATCACGAGGATTGACCACGATTGGTTGGTTATTTTTAGATTCTGACGCATTTTATGACGTACTATCCAAAGTACCGAAAAGTAGGTACAGCGGTTTAGCGGCAGTTAAGGAAATTACCGATAATTAGATACAGCGGCGTGGTAGGGTTAAGGCTTCACTCCCAATGCTGTTTCCACTTCTGGAAGCAGTCCTGGTGAGCATTTTTAGGGATTGTGTGTAGATCCATCAGCATATTGCCCCAATGTTCTTAAATCGTTGTCCTTTAAAGTTAAATTTCAATTTGGGAAATAGGAAGTTTTAACCAGGTCAGGTGAGTAAGGTGGGTGGGGAACCACATTTGTCATTGTTTTTGTCAAAAATTCTAGAATGAGCTGTGATGTTTGTGCTGACACATTGCAATGGGGGAGGAACCATATGTTGTTTCTTGACAACTCAGTCCTTTTTATCTGAGCATTTCTGTTCTAGAATGTCATGAACATGATCCTATGAACTGTAGATGGCAAATGAAAGACACCATCTCATGAACCAGAAGTTGTAAGGACATCACAGTGGCACACAATTTCAAAAGTTCATGAACTTTTTTAACAGACCTCATATACTGTAGTTTGGAATGAATGTACTTGGTGATGTCTTAAATTAGATCAGGTCACCTGCTGAAGATGGATGTATCGGACTGAAAGGTGCAAATATGATAAGTCAAGCTGTAAACTAGTGACACAACGAATTCTGCTCTCCGGACTACATCCTGCTGCTTGCAAAGCCCTGTTCAGGGCTTGGTAGCAGGAGATTGAGAAAGAACGCAGAAGAAGAAGATCAGGTCAATGAATGTGCAAATATGAAAACATGTTCTCTAAGTCTGTCAGCTCCACTAACAGCAGAGTGACAACATGACTGTGTCCAACCCATTTTGAGAGATACACTGTATGGTAACTAGAGAAGCCTTAAATGAACCACCAGCTTTTTGGATGTAAAAAACATTTATAGATATGGTCAGATACCATGCTAAAGATGAAAACTGAAACAAAACCTACGATACAACCAAAAGACCCTCATAAGGGGCAGCAAACAACAAAAATATGAGCTAACAACTCAGAGGAAGGGATCTGCTTCTTTTTCGTAGGCTGTGAGAAATCAACTTGAGTTAAAAGAAATCAGCGGTCATCCTGAGGCTGTCAACACTGCCATAGAGCTTGTCTAGTGTTTGAACTGATGATGGCCACATATGTTTTCTCTGGTCCTCGTATGTCAGGGAATTTTGTAGCAGATGTTCAAGGATCATTTTCCCAGTACCAGAGGTGCACTCGTCAGTAGCAGCTATCTCCTGTATATTGAATAGAGGGTAGCTGTCTATTGTGGCCTGTGACGAGTCTGAAGACCACCACATTGTCTCTTATGTTCAACTGGTAATAAGCATTTTTTGTGTAAGCAGAATGCTCTGTTTCCTATTTGTCCATGTATCTGGCCTTAATAAACCTATTGGATGTAAAGGAAGGGATGAATACATAAAATAGAGCTTTTTAACTTAACTTATTTGATCCTTTTTTAAAATACTAATTTATCCATTCATATGTTCATTTTATGTATTCATCCCTTCCTCTATGAATTGCTAGCTCATATTTATGTTGTTCATTGTTCCTGAGGAAGACCTTTTGGTCATGGCATAGGTTGTGTTTATCTTTTTATCTTAGAACGGTATCTTACCATACCTATAAATATTGTTTTATACTTTATTTGAATCAACAGTTTCACTGCAGACTCGTCTTAATTTCAGTTATATGGTGTAAATAGATGTGATTATTTGAGAGCGAACTGTTACAGTAACACTCAGAAGGATTTGTTTGCATAGTTCATCATTTCCGCAGGTCAGAAGCCTGCTGAGACTGGAGCAGAATTTTAGATTTCAGAGAAAGCTCTAAAAACATCACCCTACCTTCACTTCTTTCTTTTTGTTCGCCTTTTTTCCTAAATGAGTTCACATGAGTACAACCTTGATACCACACATATAATACAGGATTATTAGAGTGGATAACTCCTTAACCGAGGGTTCAGAAGAAGAAATAGAAGACTGAATGTATGAAATATGCATCAGATGTTCAGCTTATACAATTTCTCAAGGTAAAAATTCAGAGCTGCTAAAAAACTGAATGTCAGATGTTATTCTGCGATTCCAATTTCATACTCAGAGGCTACAAGAAAACCTGGACGAAGTATATGAAGCTTCCTTGAGATTGTTTATCCGAGCAACGGACGTTGTCAGCCAGTACACACTGAGATATGCTGGTGCAGATATGCTGCTTTATCTGAAGGATGTTTTCATTGTTTGCTGGTCACAGCCAGATGGTTAGTGGGAAGTACTCGTACTTATGTATCATGTATTCAGTTCAGTGTTGGTGTTGTTCGTCCATCGTAATCCATGAGGACCACTTTCCACTTTGTCAGCATTCACTGTTTGAATTAGTTTGAGGATGGCTAAATAAACCAATCTGAGCCATAAATTGTCTGTTGCACTTTGTAAATGTAAATCTTTTTTTTTGGCATTCGCCTTATTTCTCTATTCCACAAGACAGTGTGCTTTGCACTACGGATTTTATTTTGCGCCTGTCGGCTCAGTACATCCGACTTCAGCATACATTTTATGTAAGAGTCTGCTTCCTCCTGCATTTTCTAAGGGTTTGCTTCCCTGGGGTAACGACCGTTGCTGTGATGGGGAGCGAACCCAGCATCTTTGGGTTGTGAGCCGTGTCACTTAACCACTAGCCCACGCCGTCCCCTGTACACTGAATTAAGACACCTCCTTTTACCGGGGTTCAAGAAGGGTTGGTGGGAGCTGACTTGCGGAGCGATCATCTCTGGATAGCTTCATCTATTCTTGATACCTCATGTCTCTGAACACCCTCAGCGATAATGCTGCACCAGTCTGTACGATTGGTGGTGATTTGTTCCCAGTCATCATGGCTAATATCGCACTGGATCAGCGATCTTTTAAGTGTATCCTTTTGTACCTTTTCCACTGTCCACCGCTTGCTCTCTTGTCATTTCGTAGCTCACCATAGAGCAGCTCTTTTGGTAGACATTGATTTGATTGCGTACCACATGGCCAGCCCATCTCAGCTGTGCTGCACATATCATGATGTGTATAATAGTCATGCCTGAACGTGCTAACACATCTGTATTTGACACCATGTCCTGCCATCTAATCTTCAGTAGTTTTCGCAGGCAGTACACGTGGAAGTGGTTTAATTTCTCTGCATGGCGACTATAGATGGTCCTGTTGCATATAATTGCAACGTAGACCTTTATATTTGTTTGAGTCCTGATCCCTCGCCTATCCAACACCTTAGTATGAAGTCTACCAAATGCCACAATTGCCTTAGCCATTCTTGTATTCACCTCATCAGCTATGTGAATAACTTGAGATAGAGTACTGCCAATCTGAATTTGTTAACATTTTTTAAACAGTGGCCATGTACCTTGATTGAAGGCTCTGAATAGGCGATATCTGGAGCTGGTTGATGTAAAACCTCTGTTATGATAGAGATAAGGTCGAAGTCTTCACAAGCTGTGGCAAACCGATCTATATATCCTTGCATGTCACCCTCTTTATTTGTATTCAAGACACAGTCATCCGCATAAAGTAAATAATATATGGTTACCTTATTAGATTTTGGTTTTGGCCTTGAACCTTCTCAGATTGAATAGCTTGCCGTCAGTGCGGTAATGAAGCCCAACTCCGACGTCACAATTGCTGTAGGCATTCCACAGCATGACATTAAACATCGTACTAACAAGAGCAGAAGCCAGCACACATCCCTGCTTCACGCCGTTGGTAACACTAAAGGTGGTAGAGTAGTTTGCAGTATTGACAGCTTGTCATTGAGTTGTAGAGTGATAGATAGAAAACTTGTCTCTCACAGCAGAAGACCTGTCCAGCTCTAAATTAACAGAAAGAACACCTGAAGTACTATACAGATGACGAATACTACCAGCTGTCCAGAACAGGTAATCATACTTCATCTTTGAACTGACCACAACAGAATGAGACACCACCTGTACACCAAATTCAAAATAAGTACCTCCAGCCTATGTTATTGCAGCCTGGTAGATATGACAACAGCACATGTACTTCAGGACTGCCCTCAAACACAGAGATCTGAGGAGAAGAATGTGGCCCATGTCAAATCCCATAGAAAAACTACAGTGGTTTACAGCTGTACAGTCACCTGAGAACGGATAGTTGACTTACAATTACGGAAGATAGGGTGTTGAAGGTCACAACCGGTCACATCCTCTCACAAAAGGCAGAAAACTTATAATGAAGTCTCTAGCACTGATTAGTGTAGCGGTAGAGTACTCACTTTTGACGGCAAATGTACAGGGCTCAACTCTCATTATAGGCATGCTCTAGTCGAAGCAGCAGTAAATGGATAGCTGGCTTATTGTTAGGTAAGGAAAGACATTGAGGTAGGGAACTGGCCATCCCCCTTCATAAAGATGCAGTGAAACTTTTTTCTTCTTGCCTCTTTATGTTTGGCTATAGCGGAGATAAACAGTGAATGCACAACGGATATCACTCTCTTCTATAGACCGATCGCCATACCGATACAACGTGCATCTGACAGGGTTATACAATTACAATCTCACCAAAGCTCGTTAAATGTCCCTTGACGAGGTATTTTAAAACCTGGACTGGGAGGATAGTGGCATAAATGTAGACAGGGAAATTCTTACTCATCTGAGGTTTGCTGATGACATAGTCATCCTCAGCCACAGTGTCAAAGAAGCAGAGAAAAGCCTGAAAGAACTCAGCAGAGCCAGTGTTGCCATTTGCCTCCAAATCACTAGAAAGAAAACCCAGTTCATGCTCAACACATTCTGCCCAAAAAGAGATATGCGCCTTGGAGATTGCCCCGTCGGAAATATAAATTTGTATATCTACTTGGCCAAGAGATCACGAACTCCCATACAATAATTTGGGAGATCTCACGAAGGATAACAGCGGGCTGGCTCAGCTTCAACTGTATTAAACCCATACTTCAACAGATGCAAAACAACAATGCTAGGGCTCATACCTTCAACAGTGTGGTTATTCCATCCATGGTATATGGCTGCGAGGTGTTGAACCTACAGTAGCTGATGCAGATAGACTCTGCGTTGCCCAACGAGTGATGGAGCAAAGAACATTGAAGATCTCCATTCAAGACCGAATCTCAAACGAAGAGATCAGGCGTCGAACTTCCTTCACTGACATCATAGATGTCGCGCTGTTATGAAAATACAGATGGGCCGGCCATGGGGTGCGCATGCAGGATAACTGATAGACACGTAAGCAAAACATACTGATCAGACATGTTAGTCGGTTCAGGTAAAATATTCTGGCCAAGACCCTCACCTTGACTTCCCTCTGTAGTCCTCCCTGGAAACGGGCTGTTTTCATGGCAGCCTGGCTAACAAGATTAGGGATTGATTTGATTCTCATAGTAGTGAGCAACACGCAGAGGAAGCCAAGCATAACACAACCACCTGGAAGACCCTGGCCCACCTTCTTCAGCATGCTCAGGATGTAAGGAAAGCTACAACAACACGCCACTTAACGTTCTTTTCATGGCACACAAAATAAATCCACTCATTGCTGGCATTTCAACAACAACTACTACCCAAACCTGGAAAACTAAAAATGTTGTTACAGAAATCACAACAAAAAATGAAAATACCATTACTACCGACTGAATTATTGAGGATCACTCCCCACCAAGACATATAATAAGACATGATGAAAGTCAGTCACATCAAAGTCATGTTGCTGACAAATCTTCTGACAATGAACGCAAAAACTAGAATAGGGTTCGGTAACATCAGAACTCTGTGTGAAATGGGAAGGTGGCATAAGTTGCCAAGGAAATTGAGCAATACAAGTCTTCTTGATCTTGGGGAGGTAAGATGGTATGGTGTAGGGAAACACCACACTAAGCACAAGAGACCATCATATATTGAGGACATGAAGAGGAAGATCACGCAGAGTGGGTTGCCTTCATGTTTGTAAGAGAAGCAAGGAAGGCACTTAAACCAATATTGTCCAGAATAATAACAGCAAGATTCATTCAGAAGAGAGAACAACAATAGAGATTGCTGCATGTAACAAACAATGCTACTGAAAATATTAAACGAGTAATAGCAATGTTAAGGAAAATACCAAACAAGAATCCTTTGATATGCTCCAAGAAACTCTGAACAAAGCTCCGAAAGTGGGAAATCAAGATAGTCATGGGAAATCTAAACACACAATTTGAAACAGAGAACAGTAATTATGAATTGACTATGGGGAAAAAAAAGGCATGGGAAAAAAGAAATGAAAACTGGTAGAGCTTTGTCAACTTCTGTGACTTCAATGTCCTGGTTATAAGAGACACCATCTTCCCACACACGAGTGTACATAAAGGGACCAGGTGTTCACCAGATGGGCACACCGAAAACCAATAGATCAGAAATGGAGATGCTGGTTACAGGATATGAGGGTAAAGAGATGAGCAGATGAACAATCAACAGAATACTACGTAAGTAAGTGACATGTCCTTTGCAGAACGTTTCTTCTTATAACCGCCAACCTGTTTTGTGGGTATAAGTTTCTTGGCAGGTGTGCAGTATGGTAGGTTACCATTACTTTCCGTACGTATAGGAGTGTTGGCACCAAGAAAAAGCCCCATATCCGCCAAACTGGACACAGTGGTACTTGGACCTGATGCATTGGGATTGTGAAAACTGAGCGAGTTACACGCCTAGGCCACGTGGCCTCGAGAATACTACTACACAACTAAATACTACTGAATATTTATCAACGCTCCACACTTTTATTTCATGTTCGTGATGAAACGTAACGAGTGATTGATGTAAGATGTGAATGTAAAACTAAGTTAATAGAGTTGAATTATTGTATACTTTTTAGTGCATTCTGAAATAAACAAATTGTATTTGATGTTGTTGCCAGACAAGTGTACACATATGGGGAAATAATTCAAGGACACAAATATATTATGTATAGATCCTGAAGAAATTCATGGCTGTCACACTCATATTTATATGGATACATACATAACTAGAATTCTGGTATCCAATCAGGCAGATGTGTTTGATTCCATGTAGTGAAAAGCTATCCTTTTTTTTTCTGAATAAAATTAATTTTGTCGGTCCAATGTCTTCCCTGATTTGTCTTTTGAACTTTCATTTGGCTATTAGTAGTATGTTTGTGGGTGGTTTCCTTCTTGTAGCTTAATAGACCTGAAGGAGGTGTGATTAGGGTTTCTAGCCTCCAGGTTATTCCCTGGGAACATTTAGCTTACTCAGCAGTACAGGGTCTGCACTCTTCCTTTGGTAGGGCTGGTAACCTTTTAGCTGTCATTGTGTGAGGTCTTGCTACTGGGCATTTCCCACAATCACCTTTAGGAGGAATGTCACCATCATCTGGTTGATCAGTCCTAAGACTGGTTGTAAGGTTGTATGAGCATGTCTCTCCATTTGACTCTATCCTCTGAAGTTATCTTCATTTCAGCATAGGTTTGTATTTTGTCTCTGCATGCCTGAGATGTTGTTGTTTCGAATGCCACAATGAGTAGGTTTACTCTTTTGTGCACCTGAAAAGGACATTAAAAGCGGGTTGCAGCAGCTTTCCTCACATCCCGAGCATGCTGATGGTGGACCAGGGTTCTCCAGGCGGTTGTGCTATGCTTGGCATTATTTGCATGTCTCTCACTACTACGGGGATCATGCCGATCTATCACCTTGTTAGCCAGGCTGCCCGTTTTCAGGGAGAGTGTAAGGAAGCCGAGGTGGGGTTCTTGGCCAACATATTTTGCTTGACCCTGACTAACATGCTTGATCAGTATGTTTTGCCTGACCAGACGTTAGTCTTCCTCCCCTGCATGAAATGTAAAGGTGAGTCTTGATCACCCCATTCACCATTCCCCCCCCCCCCTTCTTATTTTCTCCTGGATCTTGCCCTTTTGTATCTTGTGTAGAGAATATTGATGTCGCATATTGTATCCAACTCAATCTCCATTTTTGTATCATTTTCAATGTTTCTCCTAGTGCGCCTCAGTGAGGATTGTCATTGGATCTTCTTTCTGTCCAATACACTCGTTCCATTCTACGGTATCACATTTCAAACACTTCCAAGCTTTTTTCCATCCATCTTACAAAACACACATTACAAAACAGAATTGAAAATTTAGTTTTAAAAACCTTCTATAGAATTGTTGCTATAAATAAATACTTTAATGGAAAAATTCACCAGAACCCAATTATATTTTTTGACAGATCCTGAAGAAAATCATGCCTGCTACACTCAGGAGGATGGAAACTGTGTCAGATTTGGTGACATGAGTGATGTGCTTTCACCTGATGCATACACGTAGGTAGAATAAAATACAAATATACTTATTCTTGGTTATCCCTTTGAACCCGTGACACTGATACAGCATGTGTGTGTATAAATACCTCATTCTCTGAGCCACCCATGATTCTGTGTGATAGGTGGACCATTATTCTGAGAGGTATTTCAGGCTGTACTGTTTGGATTTTGGCCATAATATCTGCCAAAGACGGATGTGTCGGACCGAAAGATGCAAATTGCGCAATTAAGCTGTAACCTAGCGACACAGCGCATTCTGTTCTCCGGACTACATCCTCAACTTGCGAAGCCGTTGGTAGCGGGAGATTGAGAACGAGCGCAGAAGAAGAAAGCCATCATATTACCCAATACACACATTTCCAGAGATAACAAATTTGGCAGCATCTGCAATCTTAATAATTTTGTAGACGTTTTTTGTGATTGAAAGTAGTTTTGAAAGTTCTGGAAATGGCCGTTCAAAAAGGCTAACAACAGAACAATCCATTGAAATGAATTCTGAAGCATTTTGAGGCAGACAAATTGGATTTAGATGATGTTGAATCTGAATAGACAAGTGATTATTTGAATGACGACACTTGTATTTTGGAATATGGTCGATCTAGAACTGTTCCTGTCCCTCGGAGGATCAGACTATGGCTCATGGGAGGGGAATTCCGTGTAATGCATCAAGTAAATTTGATACAGGATGGTCTTTAATAAATATATTCCACAAATTGCAGGCATTAGTAGTAAGAACATTGGACAGGTAAGTCAATTTGAGATAGAATAATGAAATTAGAGCACATAGTTTCGTCATGGTAAATAGCTTTCCTCAGATGTCTACCTTGTGCGTATTTTCTCAGGAGCACAGGGAATGGGATTTTACGGTCAGGATGGCCACGGTTCAAAGGGTTAATACTTGGTTAATATTTGACTAGAGGATTTTGAAAAGCTGACCTTGTTTTATTGTAATTTGCGACCAAACACAGCAATATTTTTGGTCAGATATTGACGACAGAAAGAATCAGAGATTGAAGAGAGAAAGTGTAGATGGGTAGAACATACCTCATGGAAGGAACATAAGGTTACGCTCAGACATGAAGTGTATTGGGACCAAGGTTTTTTTGCAGGAAGCCTGAACTAAAGAACTGATATGTTCTTGATGTGGTGGTTTCTGTAGCATTTTTTTGTACATAATAGGATTGCCAGACCCTGTACATGATAAAATGTTAGACCCTTGTACATTATAAGATTGTTAGACTCAACATGATAAAATTGTTAGACTCTACATGATAAGATTGTTAGACCCTGTACATGATAAGATTCTTAGACCATGTACATGATAAGATTGTTAGACCCTGTACATGATAAGATTATAGACTTATGGATGATAAGATTGTTAGACCATTGTACATGATAAGATTGTTAGACCATGTACTTGATAAGATTGTTAGACAATGTACATGATAAGATTGTTAGACCCTGTACATGATACGATTGTTAGACCATTGTACATGATAAGATTGTTAGACCCTGTACATGATAAGATTATAGACTTGTGGATGATAAGATTGTTAGACCCTGTACATGATAAGATTATAGACTTGTGGATGATAAGATTGTTAGACCATTGTACATGATAAGATTGTTAGACACTGTACATGATAAGATTATAGACTTGTGGATGATAAGATTGCCATACCCTTGTACATGATAAGATTGTCACACCCATATACATGATAAGATTGCTAGACTATTGTTAATTATAAGATTGGTCTGCCGAAGACGGATGTGTCGGATCAAAAGGTACAAATTTCGCAGTCAAGCTGTAAACTAGTGACACAACGCATTCCATTCTCCGGACTACATCCTGCTATTTGCAAAGTGCTATTCAGGGCTTGGTAGTGGGAGATTGAGAACGAATGCAGAAGAAGAAGATAAGATTGCCAGACCCCAGTGCATGATAAGATTGTTAGATCCTGTATATGATAAGATTGTTAGATCCCGTACACGATAAGATTGCCACACTTTTGCACATGATAAGATTGTTAGATCCTGTACATGATAAGATTGCCACACTTGTACATGATAAGATTGTTAGATCCTGTACACGATAAGATTGCTACACACTTGTACATGATAAGATTGTTAGATCCTGTACATGATAAGATTTCCACACCCCTTGTACATTCCTTTATTGTTACTGTTTTTTGACTTACGCTGTAGAGTTTTGTTCAGAAATGGATGGGACTGATCTTGCAAGAGAAAGCAACACTGGTGATGGACAGACAGTGGTGGCAACAAACATATGTGAAATGTAATGCCCTAATAACCATCTATGCCGGAGTGTTGCAGCGGCCTGAAAGGGGAGCAAGGAATAGTAACTCTGTAACCTGCCAGGCATGTTGTAACAAGCTACTAAAGAGGGTTGGATACGGGGCTGACTACCTCATACTGATATAGACAGTCAATGTTTGATGAATTAGCTTGTATTTATTAAAGACCTATGCTTCACAAAGAGCTGAAAAGGTTTTGACTGATCTGATTAATTGAACGACCACTGAGGTTATGGGAATGAAGAAGAAGAAAATACGATGCAACAAGAGGATAGCAACAGCTTAAATCTGTGCTGACAGTGTACAAAATTGGTGTGTCAAGCTACTCAGGACTGAGTCTGACTTTAGGTGAATCAACAGTAGTATAAGTAGCCCCTTTCAGTCATGACTGACTAGAGGATGATAAGACCTTGGAGTGATAACTCTGTACTGAGTTTTTAGTTTTCTTTCTCCACGTGGCATTGTCATTTCACTGCTCCATGTTGCAAGAGCTTCTTTTGACTCAGTGTGACTTGGTTTTTCAGGGTACATCTCCACTTGGATTGGTCTGCAGTTTTGTCTTTCTAGGATGTCAAACTCATGTCCAGTGCCTTCATGTCATGCTTACACATATCTTTGAACCTCAATTGAAGTGTGGTTAGCCGAATGTTCTTTTGCCATCTGCCAACTGTCCATAGAGGATATCTTTGGGGATACAACAAACGTCTATGTGATGAAAACATGACAAAGACATTGAAGGCAAACTCAATACCAAAAAAAATCCTACCGAAACTAGATGTGTCGCACAGAAAGACACAAATGTCATAACCTCCCTGTAAACTACAACACAACATTACAACGTCCTTTTTCAGGACGAATGCCGAAGAAGAAATACTGATAGTTCCCGTAGCTAGCTGATTGTACACTCTTGCTGTTTCCTCAGAGGCACTTCTCTCTGCTGGATCTGCATATAGCTTCAAAACATATGCATTTTATGTATCGCCAGTAGATCGATTGGATTGTCATCATCCATGAGGTAGTGATTGATCAACCTCATAATTCAACCTCTATTCATTGTCAGTCTTCCCACTACTGGTGCCCCTGAGGCCAGGATATCAGTTCTTTCATTCCCGTAGACCCCAGCATGACCAAAACAGTAGTACGCAAGATCCAGAAGGTTTGAGGCCTCTATACAGAAATAAAAGAGTTGATTACTGATATTACTGTGAACCAGAAGGAGAAATAATCAAGGATAGAGTATCATTAATCAAGGGCAATGTTCATTCAAAATCATGAAGCTAGATTTGATTGATAACATTATCTCTTACAGAACTGTGACTTACCTTAATACAGCTGATGGAGACTTTCAGTTCCTGGATGAATATGGTCAGGTTGAAGTAAGTAGTTAACCTGATATCTTGACATATTGTGTCATATCTTTCTTTATGTTGTTGGTATTTTGACCTCTTCTGTCATCTCTGGCTGTGTATGATCTATTACTTCTTCTGCTTAATATAGCGGTCAGCCCAATAGTTACTAGCTGTTGTCAACTCAACCACTGTGTCTTCTGCCCAATGTTGTGATATGTGATTGCATATGGCTGTAAATAAAGCATGCATGCTTATGTGGTGTGTCCGAAGTGGTGACCTGCGCTGTACTGGCACTAAGGAATTATTGTACTGGTCATTATCTTCACTCACTTATCCTGAGCTATCAAACTTAATTTTGTACAATTTTGTACAGCTTTGTTTGAAACGCTTAAATACATTAAATTTTAAATACTTCATTAGAAAATATTGTAGTTATACTAACATTTGACATTTCAGAGCTCATTTGGTGTGAAATGTGGTCGGACAGTTGGATTCAATACAAGAGATCGTCACGCAGTGAAGGTCCCCAATAAACCTGATGATCAGAGATGTGCCATGGTGATTAGGTATCATATTTTTTTCCATTATCATTATCATCAACATCACTTTACTGTTGTTTAATGACACATCTTCTAAACCTGGCAGTATTTCTTATGCTTCTGTGAAAGTATACATAATCAGAAATCGAAGATAGTCTGGGAAATTATAGATCAGAGGTATAATAATGACAATTTAAGAAAAACAAAAGATCACAATATTCCAGGCATTACTATGTGTACTGAATAGAAAACAAAGAATCAACTCTTCATATAACACTTCATAGTATCATAAACAGAAACAAAAACAATAATGTTTAACACTCATCATCATCTCAGTCTCTGCAGACCATGCTCGTGGCATTCTGTGAGTAGCCTCTCCAGGGCACTGAATATAGAGACCCTGGGCTTCTCAAACTGCAGGATCCCCCTCTCTTCCTTGCTGGTGTAATCCAAAGGAATGCAAAGCATGACAATTTGGCACCAGCTCAGCTGCAGGAGCTGCCGGACTGAGTTCGTAATTTTGAAACCATCCACCTTAGGTGCTACCACTTCTGATTTTCTGTCTGGGTTTACCTCCGTAGCCCTACCCTTTCCAGAGATTTCCACAAGGCAGTGGAGTAGTTGCCTGCAGATGCTAGTTACTCCAGACATCCAGTGATACTTTCATCGTCCCAGAAATATCCATCACTCCCTGGCACTTGTGGGTTTAACATCAGAGTTCCCTCTCTCCTAGACGAACTGCCTAACGAGCTTCGTTTACCCGGGTTTAGATTCAGAGTTTACCTTCTCTTAGATTGGCTGCCAACCAAAGCTAATGAGCCCAATCTGCCCGACCAGTTATACTGCCGGATACTCGGTCGCGCACCACTTCAGACTCGGTAAGAAACAGGGTGCCCCTCATGAAGGTGCTGCGGGGGACACAATAATGTGACACAATAGAGGCCATTGGAATAGAAACTCCTGCCCGGCAAGCCGAACAGTGAATCCAGCGACGATCTCTACACCTGACAAGGAGAGGCTATAACAAACGTTTCACTTTCCTTTAACGATCGGGATGTCCAAATCAGACCTCGCTATCCCCCTGTTTAACACTAGATTGAGCTTTTTACACGCACACACATGCACACGCAAGGGTAAATCAGTACCAAACTGATATGCGATAGCTGGATAATGTAGTTTTTAAATGTGCCATTAGGTGGCAGCAACATCCAGCTTTGTGATTACTGTAGGTAGCAGATGTTAGGTGTTGCATGCACAGCTCAGATACAAAATAGCGTCCATGCTCACAGAGTGTACAGCCAAAAAACAGTTTGGTGTTGTCAAATTGTTGTTGGTGCCAAAGGACTTTTTGCAAAGGATATTCATAAAGAAATGCTTCATGGTTATAGTGAAGAGTGTTTGTGCTGGATGGAGGAAAGAGGGAGATAGTTGGAAGTTATGGATTGGAGATGGGTGATGGAGAAGTGATGGGTAGCTTGAGGTGAAACACACACTCGTGTTTAATATGCATGCTTGATTTAGCTCAACATTTTCTGGTGTAAATTTGAAAATTGTGAAAGTAAAAATTTGTGTATAATAAGCACTATGATTTTATTTTATGAAACATTTGTTAAGCAGCTTGTTTACTATTGTAGAGTCAATTCCATTAGTGTGAAATATATTTCACAACAATGTCCGATGCATAAAACAACACATGACACATTCAATATCCCACCATTTACACTGTCAAATTGCAACCAATTTTCCAAAGTAGATTACTTTTGGTAAAGAAGATGACATTTTGTAGTGCTCGTGTATTATACGCATTTGAGTTTTAGCGAGCCTAAATGAGTAAAAATTGTGCATATTATACAAGATTTTATGGTATTTGTTGAGGAATTGTGCTCCATGGGAGCTGAATGGTTTTGATTGATCGTTCTGGAATTCTCTACATGTTTAAAAAAATAATCATAATCAGGGAGCTTGGAACAACCAGTAGATTTTCCCACAAATGTTACCCGGTGTTTTATCCTATAAACACACCGCATACCAACTTTATTCTAACACACCGCATACCAACTTTATTCTGCAGCCGCATTATTTTTCATTGTGTCACATTTTTCTAAGGTTATTGACTCTGAGAGCCAGTAACTTTTTTATTTGACTTGACTTGGCTTTGTTCGTTCTCAATCTCCCGCTACCAAGTCCTGAAAGGGTTTTAAGTAGCAGAATGTAGTTTAGAGAACGGAATGTGTTGTGTCATAGTTTACATTTCGGTGCAACACATCCAACTTCAGCAGGCATTTTTTAGTAACGGGTTAGTCTTCCCTCTTCGATCCCTTTTCTTTAGCCAGTCTGCTTTGTTGCAGCCTATTATCCAGGCTCACCACATGGAGGTGTAGAAGGGTCTTGGCAGCTCTGGTTCGCTGGCCCTGACGCTAGCATCAATGGGTCACTGACCACTGGAGCTTATGCGCTGCTCAGCGTCGTTTTTATTTGATAGTCTATTTATATGATTATTTGTGTGTAGAGAAATAAATAAATAAAGAACTTATTGGTGTTATTCTTTTTGTTGTATATGTGTTAATTTCTGAGATACAAGAAAGTGCACAAGAAAATTTTGAAAAACAGCACAAACATTTAGACTCACATCATCGAAGTTATGTAGCCAGTTGTGATCGTAACCAGAAGGAACATCATCCTGCGGTTCAAAATCACTGCCGATGCTAGCTGAATCAATATCTTCATCAACTACTACATCTCCGACACCAAAATAAGGGCCTTCAGCAAGAATATTGTCGATATTAAACTCAACAAACTCCTCATCATCTGAATCACCATCCATAACAATTTGCTCAAAAATGGCAGAATCTTCCATGTCTTGCGTAGACATTGAATTATTACTTAAAAAATCCGGGGAAAGTGGGCTAGTGATTAAGTGAGACGACTCACAACTGAAGGTTCTGGGTTCACTCCCCAATCACAGCCCTGGCCGTTACTCCGGGAAAACAAACCTTTAGAATATGCAGGAGGAAGCAGACCCTCACATAAAATGCTTGCCGTAGTCGGATGCACTGGGCCAACAGGCGCAAAATAGAAACATCTGTGCAACACACACCTCCTTGGGGACTAGATAAATAAGGCAAACGTAAAAAAAAACAACCCCAAAGCTTAAATATTTTTTGCAAAATCGCAAACTATGTTCCTTTGGAAAATGAACTGTCAGAAAGGAAGCTTGTCATATTTGAACTCAAATGCTCCTATGTTCAGTTGTTACTATAGCTATAACCCGGAAGTTTATACACTGTAAACACATGACTATATAGTCGTGGCAGCTTTGGCCATGCAATATACGTTTTTATCTATGAAAGTATGATAAAGGTGTATGTTTAATTGATTTCTTGTGTTTATTCTGTTACAAGATACAGCAGTGATCAAGGAGACAATAAGAATGATTACAAAGCCACCTTAACACTGCTTCATAGAGTGGGTGAGCTGAGGCATGATATCGTACTAAAAGGTGGCCGTAATGTTATGAAAAAGTTTGAAGAGGAAGGTGAGCATCTATTATTTGTCTTATTTCTGTTGTTTACTAATACAGTTTTCTTGAGCAATTAGTCCGTAGGTAAAGATTTGCATTCTTCTTCCGCATTTGTCTGGAAAAGAGTTAGTTTATAGTGAGGCTGCGCTATCTGCGTCTTTTGACCCAGCACATCCAGTTTCAGCTGGTTTTATTCGATGCCGAGTTTTCCTTCCTACTGAGATTCCTATTCTCTTAACCAGACTGCAATAGCAATAGTGCAGCCTGTTTCTAGGATCTCTGCTTGGAGGCGGAATAGGGTCTTAGTCAGCTTTAGTTCCTTAACCCTGATGCAAAGAGCCGGATATGTGTCGCTGTGCTGCATCATCTTCAGTCCCAGATGCTAGATGGTAATGTTAGGGGCAGTCTGGGGATTTCCATCCCACCTTTCTTAGTTATTCCTCTACAGCCTTGGGGTATAATGCTCTTTGTTTTTGTGCCCGAGTGGTCAGTGTGTATGACAATGACAAGAATAGCACCACTGCCCCACAGAGAGCATGTCGTGAGAGGCAACTAACTGTAACATGGCATAGCCCCGGCCATGATTAGGTTTATTAAGAGATGAAGCATAGATGGCTCCTAACAGGCTGCGGGTCTACTTTGCTCTAGTGTTTGAGTCTATTAAGATGGACTCACACATCGGTTAACCCTTCTCCAAGAAACTGGTTGTATACAGACTCTGCAGACTCTGGTTCGCTGGGCATGACACTAGCAGTCAGCTATGAGTCGCTGACCACTGCAGCTCATGTGCTCCAATTGGGGCTGAGACAGCAGACCAAAGACTTCTATGCTGCAGGTTGTCGCTGAGACAGCAGACCAAAGACTTCTATGCTGCAGGTTGTTGCTGAGACAGCAGACCAAAGACTTCTATGCTGCAGGTTGTCGCTGAGACAGCAGACCAAAGACTTCTATGCTGCAGGTTTTTTGTGCACGGATAAAACAATAGGATAAGTGTATCAATATTCATGGAAATTATGTTGGGAAATAAGGGACAATGTAAGTGCAATAATAAATGGTTTTCAAGTCAGTATCCCTTAAAAAAATATAGCCATTTGTGTCCTATATACTGACTTGCCCATTTACCTAGTTAACATATAACACCAAAATTTAAGTAACATTAGAGCTATTTGACAGTCTCGTAGTTGTGTTTTTATTGCCCTACTCATTCAGAATATGAGTGAAATGGCATGATTAGATCACTGATGTAGAAAAAGAACCAGACAAGCAGAAGTGAAACAGTAGGTCAGGAGAAGATGCTGGCATTGATGGATAGGACATACATTAAGGAAGCCAGCTGATATTATTACAAAAAAATTTCTTTTTTGGAATCATGTGGCATTGTTGGATAGGACACACATAGAGGGAGACCAAAATGCACGGAGAAGGAAGTTCGAGAAAAACAGACGTGGAACAGAAAGTCAAGAGGAAGTTGGTGAATATGACAGACATTAAGAAAACCAATTGATAGCATTACAAGACAATTTTTGATATTTCCAGGACAGGAGAAGTAGAGGAAGACCAAAACAAATAGAGAAGGGAGCTCAAGACAAACATAACGGAAACAGGGAAGATGTGGCACAAGCTGAAATGGATATCTCTAGACAGAAGAATATGGCATGTATTTGTGGAAGACCTGAGTTCCACAGGAAACTGAAACAACTTTGATGAGGGTCACTGATTCTTAAAAAAAAGCTTGAATAAATAAAATACACATTTTTTACTGCCTAATTTCAAAATTTCTAATTTTAATAAGCTGTTTTAGCTAAAACATAATGTAAAAAAAAAAAGACCACATTCCTTAATATTTCGTTCTATGGTCTTTCATTCCTCTTATTTTGTTCTATGGTCTTTCATTCCTCTTATTTTGTTCTATGGTCTTTCATTCCTCTTATTTTGTTCTATGGTCTTTCATTCCTCTTATTTTGTTCTATGGTCTTTCATTCCTCTTATTTTGTTCTATGGTCTTTCATTCCTCTTATTTTGTTTATGGTCTTTCATTCCTCTTATTTTGTTCTATGGTCTTTCATTCCTCTTATTTTGTTCTATGGTCTTTCATTCCTCTTATTTTGTTCTATGGTCTTTCATTCCTCTTATTTTGTTCTATGGTCTTTCATTCCTCTTATTTCGTTCTATGGTCTTTCATTCCTCTTATTTTGTTCTATGGTCTTTCATTCCTCTTATTTTGTTCTATGGTCTTTCATTCCTCTTATTTTGTTCTATGGTCTTTCATTCCTCTTATTTCGTTCTATGGTCTTTCATTCCTCTTTCAGGTGTCAAGATTGTGAAGAAAGGTGATCAGCTGAAGGGGAGGGAAAGGTTTGTGGCTGATGGTTTGGCTTCTGAGGCTCAGTGCAGCACTCTTAGAAATATGGTTCAGGTACATATTTATCTTTTTTTGTTTTCTCTTCATTGCTCACTTTCTTCTTCTTCTACTTCAGATTCCAAGGAAAAGAGTCATTGACTCTTTTATTCCCATAAAATTGATGTTGTCTTTGTTATTTGCAGTTACAGACATGACTTTGTTTGATCCATGGATGCAGATGTCTGATGGTGAACAACACAACCTGTCTCATAAAGTCAGTCATAGACATGACTTTGTTGGATCTGTGGATGTCTGATGGTGAACAACACAACCTGTCTCATAAAGTCAGTCATAGACATGACTTTGTTGGATCTGTGGATGTCTGATGGTGAACAACACAACCCCTCTCATAAAGGCAGTCACAGACATGACTTTGCTGGATCCATTCATGTGGATGTCTGAGGGTGAACAACACAAACTGTCTCATAAAGGCAGTCACAGACATGACTTTGTTGGATCTGTGGATGTCTGAGGGTGAACAACACAACCTGTCTCATAAAGGCAGTCACAGACATGACTTTGTTTGATCCATGGATGCAGATGTCTGATGGTGAACAACACAACACCCCCCCCCCCCCCCCCCCCCCCCCTCATAACGATAGGTCACAGACATGACTTTGTTTGATCCATGGATATGGATTTCTGATGGTGAACAACACAACCTGTCTCGTAAAGGCAGTCACAGATATGACTTTTGTTTGATCCATGGATGTGGATGTTTGATGGGGAACAACACAACCTGTCTCATAAAGTCAGTCATAGACATGACTTTGTTAACAAGGAAGAAGTAGTATTTCTCCTGACTTTCACTTAATTCTTCTGGTTTCACTTGAAATATTTGGCTGCAACAGATGATGTCCATCTATTCCTATTGTAGCCCATAAGCCTTATTTACACCAGTGAGACTCAAACTACCATGGGTTGCTTGTTCACCATTCTTCACCATGTATTCTTCAGCCTCCCCACTCTTGTTTCACTGAGTGTTCCAGTCCAGAATACGTCTGGTAATATGGTTATGTTTCTTCTGAAGGTGTGGTCTATCCATCTCCCTGGGAAACTGAATGCTAGTTTGGTCAGACTCAACATAGTGATCGGGAAATCGTGTTGCTTTTGTGCACCTTGAAAAGGACATTAAGTGGTGGTTTGTAGTAGCTTTCCTCACATCCCGAGCATGCTGATGAAGGTGGACTGCGGTCCTCCAGGCGGTTGTACCATGCTTGGCTTTATCTGCGTGGTGCTCGCTACTGCGGAGATTACATCGATCCACATCTCGTCAGTCAAGGCTGCCTTGAAAACAGCCTGTTTCTAGGAAACGCTACACGGAAGAGAGATTGTGGTCTTTGTCAATGTATTGACCCTACTGCGACATCCTGGTCAGTATTTTGTGCCTGACAGGACTAGTGTCTCAGTTCCCCCCATTCTTCTGTAAAACAACATCTTCATTGCTTCAAAAGATCTATGTGCTTGCTTGCTGATTGTCCATGATTCACTACCAAATGTCAGTATTGGTTCCATATAGGATCCAAGGACTCTCTTTCTCAATTCCAGTGGCAAAGTTTTGTTGCACTTTGGGCTGTTCTGCATTATATTTCATAATTACATCTTCCTTTCTGAGTATCATTGTTATTTCCCCCATCCTCTTCACATGGTCATCCAGCTATCTAACACAAAGTTGCGACGGAAACAACTGATGGTAAAGTCAGCAGTCTGGATATGATACTCTTAGGTAATGTCATATTTCTGATCCATAGTAAGATGCATCCTTTCTGTGTATCATTGTTATTTCCCCCTTTCCTCTTCACATGATCAAACCATCTCAGTCTTGTGTAAATATAGAATGTTACCTGCCGAAGACGGATGTGTCGGACCGAAAGGTGCAAATATCGCAGTCAAACTGTAAACTAGCGACGCAACGCAAATCCGTTCTCCGGACTACATCCTGCTACTTGCAAAGGCCTGTTCAGGGCTTGGTAGCGGGAGATTGAGAATGAACGCAGAAGAATAAGAATAAGAATGTTAACTTTGTGGTTTCTTTAAACCTGTTTCTATTATTGCTATATGTCACATGCATGCACCACAATTTTTCCAGGAACTGGGAAAAGCTGGTGACGGCTATTCTGGGAAAACATCACCACACACAATTAATGAAATGTTTGCAGGTCTACCTATAGATCAGATAGCCCAGGTAGCCTTCCACATTTATCTTTATCAATGTGACTGCACTGTATCTCTTCTTGGTGGAGGGTCTGCTCTAGTTTGTACACTGTTTTGATCAGATGGCAGTCTGGCACCTTTGCTTTATATTTGTATATTTTTATGTGATTTCTAACAGCTTTTCATATTATCATCATATTGTTGATTTTGATTTTTAAAAAGGGCATAGAAAGTGATTGGAATCACAAGCTAGGAACACACATAAAAATAATGAAGTTAAGAAATAGTAAAGGGTATTATATACTATTTCATTGGGAAACATAAAGAAAAAAAAATATACTTCAGTGTAAAGTTAATTGTATTATGACTTTGAAACTTGGTGAAGACCCAAAAAATAATGAAAAAAAGTACAGACTTTCATTAATGGATGCCTGCGCAAAATAAAGAGATGGTATGATAAGATTGTTTGAAAGAACCTGGCAGATATTAGTGAAACATGACATGAGGTGAAGGTGCTGGCATTGTATAGGATACACATTAAGGAAACAAACAGATAGCATTACAAAACAGTCTTTCTTCTGGAATCTCTATGGTATTAGGAATAGAGCAGACCAAAACAGACATGGAGAAGAGAACTTGAGACCAACATAAAGAAAACAGAGAAGACATTGACAGAGCTGGAATGGATGACCAATAACAGGAGAACTTGGTTTATATTTTGTTGAAGATGTGCCCCACAGAGAGCTGAAAGAATTTGATTTGATTATATATTATAAGGCTTAATATCAGAGATCAATATCAGGATAGGAAAGGCAGCAACAACAATGAGCAGATTAACAAAAATGGTCTGGGAGAACAAGAAACTCACTATTAAAACAAAAACACTTGTTTACCAGGCCTGTGTCCTAAGCACTCTTCTTTATCGCAGTGAGACATGGTCTACCTACATGCACCAGGAGAGGCGGCTAAACAGCTATCACATGAGGTGCCTGCGTAGAATCCTGGGAGTTGAGTGGCAAGACAAGATCACCAATGCAGAGGTGTTGGAGAGAACAGGCACTGTCACAATTTTTTTCCATGCTTAGTCTTCGAAGGCTCCGATGGCTGGGACACATTCGGAGGATGGATGATGGCAGAATACCAAAATATCTTCTCTATGGGGAATTACAGTTGGGAAAAATGTCTTGAGGCCGGCCACTACTTTGGTACAAGGATGTATGCAAGCGGGATATGAATACCGCAGACATCGATTTGGAATCATGGGAACAGGACACCATGGATCGTGTTACATGGAGGGGTAGGATTAGGCATGGAATACAGACAAAGGAGATACTGATTGCTGATAGGCTAAAGACTCTGAGTTTGAGAAGACACACCACACCATACGATTTTTCTTGCACACACTGTGCAAGATTCTTCTCTGCCCGGATTGGTCTTATGAGTCACATTCATACTGTCATGGACTGTAGTTGCATACATTTTCAAAGCACAATTACTATCGTCTGACAAGACGGAAAGAGCTAATGAATGAATGTCAATTATTGTAATACATAAACTGTGGTTAATTATGTCAACTGAGAAAAAAAACTGATTCAATAGGAGTATATAAAAGTAACTTCTGAGGGAAGAAATTGGCCGCCTACCAGAGATCAAAGAGTAGTGAATAGTTGAATGGTCTCAACATTGTGAGGTTTGTTGTCAATATCAGATAAGCAGCAATGATCTTAGTGAAGTGATAAGATAACTGATGTTTTAAAATGTTAAATATATGCAATTGTTTATAAATATTTTGTTTTTTAGTGTATGAGGTTAAAAACATGTTATGCTAATTGCGGATCTGGATGAGGGAGCCAGAAGGACCAACTTTCTAGCTTCAGTTTACCACCTCACACCAATCACTCAACATCGCTGGGTTTAAAGTAGAAATATTTGTCAATTTCATGTGACTATTTTGTTGTATTTGTAGCTTTGGTTTTACGTATTGCAATAATTATTTATTGTTATTTTTATTTATATTAATTTTACATACTCATATATGTCACATTTGTTTTGACGTTTTGTTGTTGTGTTCACTTATTAGTGAACAAATTTGCTGCAATGATTGCAAAAACATGTGTGTTATAAGCATTCATAAAACATATACTAAATAACAAAAAGGAAAGTGTTGGTTATAACCACAGAAGTCCTGAAGTTGACAGAGGTATGAGTTGAGAGTCTTACAGATCAGCTATTGTGAGAGCAATGTTCTGCAAAGGACATGCTACATGATGATGATAAGGAATAGTTTATACGAACGGTTCAGGGTTTGATACTTAAAATATACTTGTCTTTGTGGTGGTGGTTGCAAATTTTGTTTAAAAAATATCTAGCCACAGATTTTCTCCTACTTTATCATGTTACAATATTTATGGGCTTTTGGTGGGTAATGCTCAACTTGTCATAGTATCTGTCATTTACCTGATATGTACTAAAAGGTTAGTAGAATCTAGGAACATGACTATTATGGTTCACAGAAGATGCTAGTCACAAATGTCTCCTTATTTGTCCTACTTATCATGAGTGGATACCAGCCCATTGCGACAGCAGGCAGACAAGACTTGCCAGAGAGGGAGGAATGCTGCAGCAGAGTGATACAGAAATCGCATATAATGAGACTAAAGCATTCATCAGGGCAACATACAGTGCAAAATGGAAAAAATACAACACTGATCACATAGAAAACGATGCCTACCATCAACTCTCCAGGCGAGACCAGGTGATCATTCTCCGGCTATGCACAGGTCACAACAGACTGAGATGTCATCTGTACAACAAGTTCAAGATTGGCACTACAGACCGTTGTGCCTGCGGCACAGCCTCCTTGAAGGCAGGACATATTTCTCAGTCCTGCCCACTGTATACTGACAAAAGAAGTAGTATTTGGCAACAGCTAGTGTCCTTCCACGAGAAACTGTACGGAAGTGTAGAGAGCCTTGAGTTGACTGCTGCCTTCATTAGAGTCATTGAGGTCAACGTCTGAAGATGAAGGACGAAGAGAATGTTAACTTTTTAAAGTTGAAAAAAATATGAATGGACTTTCATAGGATAATTCTCATCTTCTCATAATATCCTTCATTTACCTGGAGAAGGTTTAATAACTGCAATGGTTGACTGAATCTTGTAATATCACCATTATTGTTTACAAGACATTGCAATACTTGCTAGTCTGTCTCGTTTCTGTTTGTGGCTTTACATTTCTTTATTGTTGTGAAATATTTTGGTATTATTTTTTAGCATGGAATTGCCAGGTTCAACTGTGGTTATATAAACTTATTTGTTATATTACAGCACTTGCATAATATCCTTACCTGTTTTTATGTAGCTTGGTTTTTCTCACCTGCCTGCTTATAGATCATAGGCATATTAGCAGATGAGTACAGACATCTATCAGACAAATCCATCTTCCTGTCTCCTCATACGGAACATGAAATGTACCAAGGCATCACCATGTTTAGAGCTTCAAAGGTTTGTATTGTGTCAACTGTGGCCTTCCCTGTGACAAGGGCCAGACTGCCATAAAAGTATTTTGCTGTTGAAAGTTTAATATGGACCTTTAACTTTAAATGGGGTGAGCTGAAAAAAAACCCATACTCAAAGTAAAAAGATAAAGCTTTATGAGTTATCGTGAAAACACTGTAAAACTTAGAAATAATGTTGACCAAATATGGATAAAATCTTCTTGATCTTGATGACCCGTTCGTCGGTGTAGCTGCGGGTCCCACTTGGTCTCCAGTGGTCTAGTGCGTGGTAAGCACTCATGTAGAGGTGTCTTGGATGTTGTTATGAACAGCAAGGCAGTCTGACCAACACATTGCGGGTCTTGCCTGCGGTATTTTTTTACCTCGGGGGTTACCAGATTGCGGTTGCATGTCTCCATCGGCCATCATTTCAACATGTTATCTGCCCATCTATGTTTTGCCTTGTCTGCATAGATTACTGAATCTTTAACCTATGACGATTGACATATGTCAGAATTGTGGAGATTTTGTATACGTTGGTTCCGGAAAGTGATTCTGATAGAAGCGTCTCTCAAAAAAGACCTGGGTCACTCTTAATTTGTCCTCCAGTGATTTTGTTCGTGTCCATGTCTCAGCATCGAAGCACATAGCATATGGATAACAAAACATGGACATAAGTGTTAACCAGTCATTTGCTGCTTCAATGTTACAGGACGTCCCAAATTATGACCTTCATTCAACTCTGTACATTTCTTCAGACGTTGAATGAAATTGTTCATGAGATTGACACAGACATCTCTTGGAATTTTTCAGTTGCTCTCTGTGATATCTTCCTTCATTTCTATGATGGTCCTAGGCTTGTTCACATGTAAACAATCTTTGAGATAACCTTGCAGAAAATGATCTTTAGAGTCAGGAGAATGGGGAACCCACACAAGATTATTTTCAAGACTAATGAGTCAGTTTCCAAAGTGGGTGTTTAACCATTCACTCCAATTTGGTTACTTTAGAGGTTCCTCTGCTGCAGTCTGAAATATAATTCAGATAATTTCAAGTTTAATGAAAAGGTTGTCCAAAGATATGGTATGGGTTTAATAATAGCAGCAAAGATGGCGCCGTAACCGGCTGCGGGTCTACATTGCTCTGCTGTTTTAGTTCATTGTGGATGCTGCCAGATCACGGATTTGCCTGGAATTCACACTAGTCGATGACTTACACTTGTGTTCACGCAAACGTGTTTTTGTTTTCATTTGGAATGGTTAATTCGTTGGTTTTTTTGTGATTTCTTCCGTTGATTATCCAAGTCTGGACATGAGCTATATGAATAGCAATACGCTTAAACTTGTGTCGTATTTCACAGTCTAGTTCACATGGCTGAACTTCATGAAATTGGCGATATTTAGACACGGCTATAATGGACTGAACACAGTCGGGTGAGAGATGCCAAACTCACTCACAGGCTGAGTGATGTCCCTATGACCTCTTGTGGTTATGAAGAAAAAGGCACAACACAACGTTAGATGTCATCCCTGCTCCCCTGCCTTGCAGGTTACCTGTTTAGGGGAAAGGCTTCGAGAGTAAACCCTGAGGAAAAATTTGCATCCTATGCTATCTCCAGTCGTCTCGATAAATATCTTGCCACTGGCCAAAGGTAGCTCAGGACCAGAGAGTGAGGTTGACAAAAGGCACAGTTTCTTCCTCACTTTAATCCAAATCACCGTGCAAGAGAAAAGACTGTCCACACAGCTGAACAAAGAGAGTGGTCTTCATCAATTTTTGCAGGTCACACCGAATGATAAGAGGTAGCTTTCCATTTAAATTTAAGTGACAAAGGTGAGTAGATTCAAAACAACAAATTACAATGCAGATGAGGAATTAATTAGTGCAGTGGTAGAGCACACACTTTTCATGGCAAAGGTCCGGGGTTCAACATGCATTACCGGCAGCTCCAGTCAACCCAGCTGTAACTTAGTATCTGATTTACGGTTAGGAAAGGAAAAGGCAGCGAGGAAGGGAACTGGCCACTCCACCTCACAAGCTGAGACTTAGTATACTGAAGTCTCTAACATTTAACACATGAGCTGCAGTGGTCAGCGACCCATAGCTGACTGCTAGCGTCAGGGCCAGTGAACCAAAGCTGCCAAGACCCTTCTACACCTCCAAGCGTTGATCCTGGATAACAAGCTGCAGCAGGGCAGACTGGCTAAGGAGAAGGGATCGAAGAGGGAATGCTAACCCGGTACTAAAAAAATGCTTGCTGAAGTCGGATGGGTTGGACCGAAAGGTGCAAATATCGCAGTCAAGCTGTAAACTATGACACAACGCATTCCGTTCTCTGGACTACATTCTTCAGGGTTTGGTAGTGGGAGATTGAGAATGAATGAAGCCAAGCCAAGTGGTTAAGTCTGCTGAAGGACTTTCTTTACTTGTATATGAGGAAATTGACAATTAGAATTTTGAAAAGAACAAGACTCATAGTGGAGTTATCCTTGGAACATAGGACAGGTCATCTTGGCAGTTGTTCGATGTTTCTGAGTTCTTCATTCTTGACAATGTGACCTGGTAGTGGGTTACAGTGGTTCTTATGTCCTGAAGAAGCTGGACCTGTGTCCTCTTCATTGTGTTCAATGCATAACCTTTCTACAGGTCAACACTACTATAGGAAAACACAGTGTTGATCCCCACCTTATTGGTCAAGCTTCTATAATTCAGTCTGTTTCCAGGTGCATGGTATGAATGTTAGGTGGGATCTTGGTTATTATGTTTCACTTGACCCTGACGCTAGCCTTTTTACCTGCTTGGCTGCCATGAAAATTAAAATCTTCTTCTTCGGTGTTCTTCCTGAAAAGGAGGTTTGTGTCGCAGTTTACAGCGAGGTTGCAAAATCTGCACCTTTTGACAGGACTATCTGATTTCAGCACGACATATTTGGGATTCGGCTTGTCTTCACTCTTCTATTCCTAATCTCTTAGCCAGGTTGCATGGTTGCAGTCTGTTCCTGGAACCACCACTCGGCGGTGGAATAGGAACTTGGTCAGTTATGGATCACCAACCCTGATGCAAGCAGCCAGCTACAAGTGACTGACTGCTGTCAGCTCATTCATCGTATGCTGCATCTTTGGCCCAATGAAAATTAAATGATAAGGTAGATCTAACATCAAGGCAATAAGCTGCAATGATTAAAAGAAGAATTTGACTATTAACATACTTAAAAAAAATGAATCAGCAGACTCATGGCTAGGTCGCCCTTGTCATATGGTAAGTCTCAGTTCAAGAAGTTGAAGATGATCGTTCTGTTTAAGTTCTGTAGAATATTAGTGTACAGTCAGTTAAGGAAGATATACTCACGCAACGATTCAACACTGGACTTTAAGCTGTGTGGAGCTAAAGTTGAGGTCCAGGCAATGTTCAAGTTCATTACGGGAACTCTTCTGATAGTGTAAACATTAAAAATGTGATTACAAGAAAAAGAAGAAAAGTTATTTTTTAATGTCTGAGTTGCAGGATGGTGGGAGCTCTAGTATCTCACGGCTAAGGGACTGGGTTTCAAACCACACACAGCACGGCATGCTTATATTTGCGTGCCTCTCCTGCTGTTATAAAAGCACGTCACAACTGGTCACCCCACCTCACGAAAGCTGAGAACGTATACAATTAAGGTTGCAGCACTTCATCCCTGATGACAGTAGCTACTTTGTATCTAACATAAATGTCAAAAACATTAGTTGTCATCTAACATGAACTGATGTGTATAGAAACACTAAAGAGATGCATGAAGTTTTTTAATAATAAATAATATAACACTTCCTGTGCTTTTATGACTTGACTTCGTTCTCAATCTCAAGTCCTGAACAGGGCATTAAGTAGCGGAATGTAGTCCAGAGAATGGATTGCATTGTGTCGTAGATTACAGCTTGACTGTGATATTTGCACCTTTCGGTCCGACACATCCGACTTCAGTGGGCATTTTCTAGTACCGGGTTAGCCTTCCCTCTTCGATCCCTTTTCCTTAGCCAGTCTGCTCTGTTGCAACTTGTTATCCAGGATCACCACGTGAAGGTGTAGAAGGGTCTTGGCAACTCTGGTTCGCTGGCCCTGACACTAGCAGTCAGCTATGGGTCGCTGACCGTTACAACTCATTCGCTCCTGTGCTTTTATGACCTAATAATAAATCAATGTTATAAAAAGAGATATGTGGCAGTGGCAGGAGTGTGTATTGTAACCTTGCCTCTTTAACATGTATGCTGAAAATATCTTCGGGCAAGTCTTCAGGAAATGTCTGGACTTAAGATGAACGGAAGAATAATAAACACTCTTTGTTATTCTAATGACATAATGATGTTGCCTGAAAGGGAAGAGGAATTACAAGAACTTGTGAAGCTGTCAATTAGCACAGTGTATCATGTGGCCTAGTTATTAATATAAAAAAAAAAAATTATGATAATTTGCAAATACAAAGAAGAAGCCCAAATTGTACATCAGAGTAAATGGAAAGGTACTAGAGCAAGTGACATGTTTCTTATATCTTGGCCATGTAATAACCAATAATGTGAAATTAAAGTCAAGAGGAAAATAGGAAAGGCCAAGGTTACATTGAGCAGAAGATATTCACATCTAGGGAGTTAGGATACAACTTAAGAATCATCAAGTGTTATGCACACTCAGCAGAAGCCCGCCGGCCGTTGCATCAATGACCACCCAACCAACCATACACTCAACACTACTGTATGGTGTGGAAACATGGACAAAGAACAAGCAGTTAGAAGAAAGAGTAGAATCCCTGGAGATGGGGGGATATACATAAGAATTGGTCACAGTGTCTAGGAAAGAGAAGAATTTGAGGTGACTTAATACAGGTTTATAAAATAATTAATGGAAATGATAAATAGACTATTAAAAAACTAATTTTTCAAATTACAACTACCTTACAAGAACAAGAGGAAACAGCTACAAATCAATTAAAGAAATATCCAGATTGGATATTAGGAAATATTTTTTTAGTCAAAGAGCGGTGAATGCTTGGAATGCCTGAGAAAAGAATGGCGACAGGGTCAATTAATTGCATTCAAGAATAGATTGGATTGCTCATAGCATTTAGATCAAGGAAATGTAAAAAAAAACTGGTTGTATACAGACTCTGCAGAGTCTTCTAAACTAGTTTAAAGAAGTTAAGTCCTTTGCTTTTAATAATAAATAGTATTCTTGAGATCTTTCATTTTCTCAAATGGCTCGATTTTGGGAAATAATGAATAATTCCACTGCTCACTATTTTGCATGTTGTAAGGAGGAATGTGTTTGGAACTTGAGAACTCATCAGTTGAAACTAACATAGCAAGGAGGAGCCATATAGACAACAGGGGAATAGAAGGTGAGGAGGTGATAATGGTGTTGGATAGCACACAAGGAATCCAGCTGACAACTCTACAAGACAGTCTCACTTAAGGAATTCACAAAACAATAGAGGTAGAGGAAGACCACAAGGCACATGGAGAAGGTAGCTCGAGTTAAACATAAAGGAAAAGGGGAGAGAGATGGGGCTGAAGACTTAGGGCAGGAACACATGTCTAGTTCTTGTTGAAGATCTCCGAGAGCTGATTAAAGGGTAGGGACACATGCTTGAACATAGTGATATACCTCCGTACTTAGACATTGTAATGGACCGCACACTATCCATTTTACAAGGCACACTGTAAGGAGGTGAAACAAGGTAATGTAAATGAAACTGGTTGTTTGCAGATTCTGCAGAGTCTTCTAAACCAGTACAAAGACGTTAGGTTAAGTTAAGACTGCAGAGTCTTCTAAACCAGTATAAAGACGTTAAGTTAAGTTAAGACTGCAGTGTCTTCTAAACCAGTATAAAGATGTTAAGTTAAATTAAGACTGCAGAGTCTTCTAAACCAGTATAAAGACGTTCAGTTAAGTTAAGACTGCAGAGTCTTCTAAACCAGTATAAAGACGTTAAGTTAAGTTAAGACTGCAGAGTCTTCTAAACCAGTATAAAGAGGTTAAGTTAAGTTAAGACTGCAGAGTCTTCTAAACCAGTATAACGACGTTAAGAAACAAAAAGTGCAAGAATCACAAAAATTCGCAAGCTGACAAACACTGCATGATGTGGGTGGGGCAACCCCAACTGTGCTACAAGCATCAGCCCTTACACTGTGTGTCTCAGCATCTGCCAAATTATATGTGTGCTCTTGCAACGGTGGTATCTGTAGCACTTTATGTTACAGGATAATGTTTCCACCTCTATGAACCACCATACTCAGCCACTTTTAGCTTGGAGGGTGGTTTTTTTTTTTACCGATGTGCGAGTCTCATCTTAATAGACAAACAATGGAGCTAAGTAGACCCGCAGCCAGTTAGGCACCATCTATAGCTGCTCTTAACAAACCACCTGGGTAACGATACAAATAACTTATGTAGCATTTTAATTCGAATTTTGTCCGAACAGGTGCTGTTTAAGCCTACTATTTTTCTATTTCCAACTGCCAAAGAATTTTTAACATGCACAACACTAAACACGAGAGTCCGATCTCACTACCCAGACAACAAATGATAATACATAAACCAATGAGTATACTGACTAACACATGTCACACCACTTACATATATATCAAGAGACACACATATATAAAAAAAAGTGTCATATGTACATACAGACAAATACAAGTTTAAGGTTTCAGAAATGGAGATATTAATACTGTACATTCAAATGTTTTAACGATCAAAGAAATGCATGATTTGTAGTAATAATTTTAATAATGCACTATTTGTAGTAATAAATGTAGTAAAGCATGTTCACTCATTGCTTTGAATATTCAGTGGTACACTTTGCGTTTGCTTCATGTCACTAGATTTTGCTACATTCTATTGTTCAACGTGTGCTTAGCTTTTCAGCCAGATTTATTATCTTTCTTGTTGTATACATATCATTATTTGCATTTGCTTAATTTGGCTCATTATGTTGTGATTGACGAGAAATTATGCCATTTAAAGATGTAGTGTATCTTTTATTGAATTCAATTGGTATCATCCTTCCTTTGAGTATAGGAGTCACGACGCATTTATCTTCATGCAGGAGTTGGTAGTAGTTTAGTTTGTTTGCCAAAGTTTACTTCCATGTGGATAGAGCTTATAACGAAACTTGATCACTAAAATGTACACATCATAGGATGTATGGGATATTTCGGTGGGGTTGCCCCTATCCTCCATGGCAAAGATTATTGACCTTAATTTCAAACCCCCTAGGCGGGGACGGCGTGGGCTAATTGTTAAGTGACACGGCTCACAACCTAAAGGTCCAGGGTTCACTCTCCAATAACGGCACCGGCCGTTACCTCAGGGAAGCAAACCCTTAGAAAATGCAGGAGGAAGTAGACGCTTACATAAAATCGATGCTGAAGGCAGACAGGTGTAAAATAAAAACAGTGCAATGCACACCAGCTTAGGATATAGAGAATTTCGGCAAATGCAAAAAAAAAAATAACTAACAAAAAAAACCTCTTGGATTTTCTCATCCACTTGGTTTTTGACCTGTATGGATGGTGAGGTTCTTGGCCTGTATGAATGGTGAGATTGTTGGCCTGTATGAATGGTGAGGTTGTTGGCCTGTATGAATGGTGAGGTTATTGACCTGTTTGAATGGTGAGGTTGTTGGCCTGTATGAATGGTGAAGTTGTTGGCCTGTATGAATGGTGAGGTTGTTGGCCTGTATGAATGGTGAGGTTGTTGGCCTGTATGAATGGTGAGGTTGTTGGCCTGTATGAATGGTGAGGTTGTTGGCCTGTATGAATGGTGAGGTTGTTGGCCTGTATGAATGGTGAGGTTGTTGGCCTGTATGAATGGTGAGGTTGTTGGCCTGTATGAATGGTGAGGTTGTTGGCCTGTATGGAGGGTGAGGTTGTTGGCCTGTATGAATAGTGAGGTTGTTGGCCTGTATGGATGGTGAGGTTGTTGGCCTGTATGGATGGTGAGGTTGTTGGCCTGTATGAATGGTGAGGTTGTTGGCCTGTATGGATGGTGAGGTTGTTGGCCTGTATGAATGGTGAGGTTGTTGGCCTGTATGGATGGTGAGGTTGTTGACCTGTATGAATGGTGAGGTTGTTGGCCTGTATGAATGGTGAGGTTGTTGGCCTGTATGAATGGTAAGGTTGTTGGCCTGTATGAATGGTGAGGTTGTTGGCCTGAATGAATGGTGAGGTTGTTGGCCTGTATGGATGGTGAGGTTGTTGACCTGTATGAATGGTGAGGTTGTTGGCCTGTATGGATGGTGAGGTTGTTGGCCTGTATGAATGGTGAGGTTGTTGGCCTGTATGGATGGTGAGGTTGTTGGCCTGTATGGATGGTGAGGTTGTTGACCTGTATGGATGGTGAGGTTGTTGACCTGTATGAATGGTGAGGTTGTTGGCCTGTATGAATGGTGAGGTTGTTGGCCTGTATGAATGGTGAGGTTGTTGGCCTGTATGAATGGTGAGGTTGTTGGCCTGTATGGATGGTGAGGTTGTTGGCCTGTATGAATGGTGAGGTTGTTGGCCTGTATGAATGGTGAGGTTGTTGGCCTGTATGAATGGTGAGGTTGTTGGCCTGTATGAATGGTGAGGTTGTTGGCCTGTATGAATGGTGAGGTTGTTGGCCTGTATGAATGGTGAGGTTGTTGGCCTGTATGAATGGTGAGGTTGTTGTTTTCAAAGCTGCTTATGCTGAGTCTTTCACTCTTGACCATTTAAATCTGGTAGCAGACCATCACACAAGCCCATTTATTCTCTTGTACTTTGGGTGGTCTATCGGCATTCTGAATTTCTCACCTTGTTGGGCCTTGCTATTCTTTCTGTCCTCCATTAGTTGCAGGCTCATAATCGGTTTTAGTTTTCCAATCGGTGGGGTTCATATATGTTATGATTCTCATTGTTTGGTTTTGTCAAAATTTGATTTGACTGCAGTTATCTAGAATTTGAAGTCCCCGTCTAGTTTTGTGTGTGTCACACTCTACAGACATATACCTCACTCACTATTCACTCACCTTTGAACTTATTAGGTGTACTTGCAGCAAGAACCCTCCTTTGTTAGTACAGCATAAAGTTATGAATAATGGTAGTCTGCCTGTTTGTATCCTGGCGAGCAAATAATAGCACCACTGTCTTTCCAAGCATGCTATAAAAGATTACTAAAGAGGGTTGTGCATAGGGCTGGCAGCCTCATGTAAAATGAATTACTACACACACCCCCACTGCAAGAGCACATGTAGGTGCTTTGATATAGGCTCTCAGCACTACAGCCAGCTGCAATGTTTACAATTTGCTTCGTAAGGAGTGAAAATTGAAAAAGAAGTAAACATAACAGAAACATTAAGCAACTCATACATATACTCCATCGACTGATAAGCATTGCCATTAGATTTGACTTTCATTTGAATGCTCCATCATTTGGTGACTGCAGACTAACTTTGTTAAGCATGTGCATCTAAGGGTGAATGCATCTATATAGTCTTAGTCTTAGTCGACCTGTACTTCTACAGGGGTGAATGCCCTTGTGCAGGTCCAAGCTCTAGTGTGATCTGGATGTAACCGAGAAGATAATTTTCTGCTTAGTGGGCTAGGTTTGTGCAGCTTATTACTTCACAGTGTTGGGACTAGTATCGCAGAGGGTGGTAAACCGATATGCGAGTTCATCTTAATAAACTCAAAACACTAGAGCAAAATAGACCTGCAGCCTTTTAGGCGCCATCTATGCTGCTCTTATCAAACCACCTAACCATGGCCGGTTATATGCCATGTCATACAGTTAGTCGCCTCTTACGACATGCTTTCTGTGAGGTAGGGATGCTATTCTTGTCCTTGTCATACACAAAGACCGCGGCGGACCACTTGCGTCGATATAGAGCGGGAAATTGCAAGATATTGTGGTTTCTGGTGTGCCTTCTGGCCGAGTATCAACAACTTTATCACCTCTTTGATGGGAGAGTGGGGTTATCGTTGCTCCAGCTGGTTTGGGAAAGCCAAAAATTGAGCTTAAATCTCATCTGCTGTCACATTCCACTTACTGTTGATGGTTGAAACCCTAACCTTCAGCTGGATTACTAGTTAAAACATGGTCCACCACTCTTGTAGGTAAAGTTGTCTTGGGCATGAGACGGTTAAGAGACATTGTGAGTCTTGTATTGCACTTCTTTCCCCATTAGGACCCCTTAAATACATGTATATTCTTCATCTGCCTGCATCACCACTGTGCTTGTGTAGACTAAGCGAAGAAACTGCTGAGCATGTTTTACAGGACTAATAATAATGTTCGCCTAGGCATCTAAGGCACGTTGTGTCGGACGACCTCTACCATGCCCAGCTGCTGAACAAATCTGTTCATCAAATTAAGCCTCTCCATTGGGCAAGTAATTTTGGAGCATGTTAAAGACAATCGGTAGCTGAACCTGCAACACCACACTGAGGCAGATAGTAGGAACAAACCAAGTTAGTGCCTACATTGATGCACAAAAAGTCAAGTGGTTTAGTCATTTAAGTCAAATGCATTATGACGCCTGCAGCGAGAGCATATCATATGCAGATCTCCGGTCCATGTGCAAGGGACCAACCTCGACATAGGTCGGTCAATGATGTCTCTGACAAACTCAGAAGATTCCACCAAATGACAGCACAAGCCTCCCACCTGGTGATAACAAAAAATTGATGTATCCCACATCTTTGCGATGCCTCAAGGGCAATAGGACAAAAAAATAAAGAAGAAAGTTATTGAAGCTTTATCATAGAGTATGTCAGGCTCACTTGAGTCATTGCTTCCAAGTCTTCTAATGCCCATTTTGTTCCATTCCAGACTTGGAAATTAACACACAACCTTCTGATTACAAGTCGAATCCCATTAACCATCTTGATGTAATATGGAATAAAATGTCTATTTGTCTGTTTGTTCGTCGTTTCCAAAGAGGACCACATTGTCATCTGTCAATCCTGGAGTGCGTTCGGAGGTGGCTGATCAAACAAATCCGAGCCCAAAAATGTCTGTCATACTGATGTCAGAGAAACACTGTCAGACGGAGGCAACTCGTCTCTTGCCTTTCGTGTGGCCTGTCTCCGTGCATTATCTTTGATTCTTATCTGCTTCATATGCGCCGTGCCAGCAGAAATGAATACATTTATTAAAAACATTATTTCTTAGTCATCTGCGATCTTTAGACCAGGGCTCTTCAACTATTTTTTTGCCCCATGCACCCATTTTCTCCATTTGCATATAAAACTGAAACTTTGTAATTTGTTCTATATTAGTACATATAGATTAACTTGGATTATTGATGTTAGTGTCTTACCAAATATATAGCAAAAGAAAATATTGATGGATTTTAAAATTTAAATAAAAGTCATTAAAAAAATATTTGTAATTGCTTACTTAACAGACTAAACTGAACCCTACCATTCTGTCGTGGGTGGGTAGTTCCCGACTGGTTGAGGCCCAGTGCTTTAGACTGCCATATATATGCATTTGGATGTAAGTCTGAAGAATTTATTTATTTTAAGAGAAGATGGATACATATCCGGGACTAAATATAAAATAAAAATGTATTTTTGTGCCTTAAATGCATTATTCATAACAGCAAACAACCTTTTTTCAGCTGACGCATCAAGGAATGATCTCAACTTTTGGACTTCGAACATTCTTGGAATTAAGTGAGAACTCACGCCTTTTAGTGGAGACTTACTTCAACCTGACCAAGCCGCTCTACTTCGACTACACTCATTTGGTTTGCAGGACTGCTATAGATGGTATGTCTCTAATACTGCTACTTTTTCTTATTATTAATCAGCTTCCATGGGTGATTCTACCCTCGTTCCTTCCTGACCACAATGGGAAAAACTATCTCTAATACTTAGAATGTGCATACAGTGTTTGCAGAGCAGCAATAGGGGTTTACTAATGGACTGATTTCTTTACTTACTTTATATACAAATTTAAATGTCTTCAAAGGCTAGTAGCCTCATCGTGTAAAACCATTGATTTAAAACTGCCGTGACAAGATTCATGGGTCCCAAGGGTCCCACGGGAACACAAAAAGGGTTCCCTCTAGCATCATTTTGAGAAATACTCAAATGAATATTTTTAGAACCTTGAACAAAATGAATTGTAGCTTATTAGTTACCAGATACAGGTTAAAAATCAATGAAGGGTTACAGGAACAACACACCACAAAGTGTTGGCAAAACTGATTAGAGATCACTGGTCAAAGTCATTATAACCTGAGAAAATATTGGCTCACCAGTAGATCAGCTCAGCAAGAGTTTACCAAATACACAAATACAAATAAACAGATTGTTATTGTCAAACTTGGTTAGGTCGAAGGTTAGGTCAAAATGACTACAAATCTCCACAGATTTAGGGTCTGTTTTTCTATACTGATCAATACTTATTGAGAGTTGAGGTTATTACTTTTTAGAAGGGTAGGTGTAGAAAGACATACAAGATAAGCATGATTGGTTCCAAGATGCTCAAAAGGAGCATTGAAAATGTAGTTGGTAGTTTCTAAAGATGGCAACAACGTCCAGCTTTGTGATTATTGTAGGTAGCAGACACTACGCACACATATGCATAACTCAGCTACAAAATGGCATCCATGCTCACAGAGTAAACAATCAAAGAACGTCATACTGTTGTTCATTTTTGTGTGGGAAAAAGGACTGTCTGCAAAGAGTATTCATAATGAAATGCCTCTTATACAGTGAGAAATATTTATCATGTAAAGTGGAGAATAACTGGGTCGATAAATTTTCTCATGGACGCTAACAAATTACTGATGAAGCCTGATCTAGTTGTCCTGTTCAGATTGCAACAGAGGCATCTGGGTAGCGGATGGGAGAGATGATTCGAGCTGACAGGCAAGTCACCATAGACAGTGTAGCAACTGCAATAGGGTGTTCGCATTATCCCATTTTGGCAGGAGATGTTTCACGAATGATGAAGAGATTGAACGTGAAGTACAAATGTGGCTTGAGGCAGCAGACCAAAGACTTCTATTATGCTGCAGATTTTGGTGCACTGATAAAGCAATGGGATAAGTGTATCAATGTTGGCAGAAATTATATTGAGAAACAAGGAACAATGGTTTTCAAGTTTGTGTCTCATTTAGTTTTTAAAATAGCGATTTGTGACCTACTTGCTGACTTGTCCTCGTATAACTTTTCCAGATTCCAAAATCAACAGACAGGATCTAAGCCACCCTGTTCATGCAGACAATTGTGTTCTTCAGCAAGATGGATCTTGCACTAATGATTTTCCTGCCTATATTCATAGAGATTATAGGTGAGCTGCCATGCATATGATTACCTGGATAAAGAAGAATATAACCACTGCTTTATATTATGTGTATTAAAAGAGAGCTAAGGAAGGCTGTGTTTGAGGCTGGTAACCTTATCATTTAAAAATAATGAAGCTTCTGTAAACATAACTGAAAGAGGATATAAATGACTTGTTGAATAAAATGAGACACTTTTGGCAGAACTCTAATAAAATGACGAAAATACAAATCCTGAGAACTTGCATCTTCCCGGTGGCATGTGGACCACCATACAAACACTTAAGAAAAGATTGAATCGTTTGAACTAAAATGCTACAGGTGGGTGCTCAAAATACCACGGATAGCAAAAAAGACAAATGCAGATATCCTACAAGAACTAGATATCGAGGAAAATTGATTAGTAAACAATATCTTGTCTAGAAAGCTAAATTATTTTGGCCACATCAAACGCCAAAATGACTTAGAGAGAACGATACTAGAGGGTATTGTTCCTGGAAAGCAGGGCAGAGGTAGGCAGAGGAGAAGATGGACACAAGACATCACAGAGGTTCTGAAGATGACATCAACAGAGTGCAGGATTTCTGGCTAGAGATTGAGAGTCTTACAGTTAGGCTATTGTGAGAGCGACATTCTGCAAAGGACATGCTACATGATGATGATGTTGCAGTTGTGAAAAAGGAAGGATTGTGATGAGGATGAGTATGCCATGTTTCCCTAAGGTCCCGTGCTGAGGCCCACTGCTGTGGAGGAAAGTACAAATTCTCTACGTCTTAATTTGTCTGTTATGAAATATTTCAATGAAGAGTTGTGCATGGGGCTGGCAACCTCATGTCAAACAAATTCTTACTTAAACCACCACTGCAAGAGCATTTAAATGCTTTATTGCTGGTAGTTGCGACCCCTTACTCCTATTTGAGCTGATAAATGGAAGGATGATAATGATATTGTTGAAAATGATAACTATGATACTGATAATGGTGATGATAATATTGATGACAATAATGAGGATGTTGATAATAATAATGATAATGATAATAATCTTAGTAGATCTGTACCTTTACATCGTGGTAGATGACCTTATGTAGGTCTCAGCTCTGTTGTCAGCTGGATGTAACCGGGTGAAGAATTTCCAGCTCAGCAGGCTGGGCTCGAGCAGCTTATTACTCTGCTGCATTGGGATAAGTGCTGCGGAAGGTGGTTAACTGATGTGCAAGTCCATCTTAATAGACTGAAACACTAGAGCAAAGTAGACCCAAAGCCTGTTAGGCGCCATCTATGATATTCTTAACAAACCACCTAACCATGGCCAGTGTTATGCTATACACAGTTGCCTCTTATGTCATGCTCTCTGTGGGGCAGTGGTGCTATTCTTGTCCTTGTCATACTCAAAGACCCCAGTGGACCACAGGATTATATTATGATAATTGTAATGACAGACAATGATGTGGTACTGCTGATGATGCTAATGGTGATAATAAGGATGATTATGCCAAATGCATGTAACAATCTGTAACGCATTCAATTGTGCGAGTATTTGCTTCAGAAGACTGCATGAAAATTGGTGTTTCAACAAAGTAGACATTGCAGATATTGCCATAGGAGGTGAAGAGTTGGAGACTTCATTGTTAAGATATGTTACATTTTACAGAAATGGCATCACTGCACTCCCAGCAGACCCATAGATGCTCATTCTCTTTCAGGAACGAGTGAACTGAATGAATGCTGATGGTTCCAGCATCTCACTAGTTGTATACAATCCTGCTACAACATTATACTAAATCTTCAACCTAATGAGGTGGCTAGTTCCCTTTTCATGATCTTTTATTCTTCAACTTTTGACAGAATAATGAGCACATAAGATGAGCAGTTTGCAGCGTGGTTTGAACATAGGCCTTTGACTACGAGGACATGTTTTTCGATCACAGGTTAAATTAAAACCTATTCAGTACAGTGCGTGGTGACTACCATGGCAAGTGGCCTTTATTTCTTAGTTCTATAAATCTTTCATGTGGACCTCAGCAATGGCAGTGATAGTAGTTATTGTTTTTTAAGTTTATGAATTCATTTACAGCTGAGTGAACTGAAGAGTGTCATGGCTGGGATGTGAACTCTATGCCTTTGCTGTAAGAGAGAGATGCTTTTAGCTGCTCTGCTAATCTTACATAAAGTAATTAATGACTTTGTATAGAGTTATCTTTAGTAACTCTAGTGATGCCCTAGGAGGAAAGAATAGGACCACATTGGCTGTCAAAGGTGATTAAAGAGGGTTATTCATGGAGCTAGCAAACCTCATCATGCAAAACAAGTTGCTACAGAAACCACTGCTACAAAAGCAGCTAAAGTAAATGCTTTGGTGCATGCTTCTTGTCAGAGGGGACAACGGCAGTTGTTGTTATCATTCTAAAGCTGTTGAACACGCCTGCTCTTGGCAGCCCAATGCCATTCTTATATAGATACAGGTTTTCTTCAGTTATTTCACTGCTCCGTACAGCGTGTTGGTAGCTTTTTTAGTCATGCTAAATCTGTAGTCCCGTCGCTAGGATGAAGTCCACAGTCTTCTCCAGACCCAGGTGGCAGTCCCACAGCTTCTGCGTCACATTGACTCCCTCTGGCCAGGTTTGGCATTGTAGGTTTCTGTGTATTGGGCAGTTCTAAAGGATGTGTTCAGGGGTCTGGACTCCGCTTCTACATGGGCAGTCACTTGTGTGTGATATCTTGAAAGTGGTGGGTCTATTCTTCACAATAGAAAGGTAATAGGAAGAAGTTGAAGGGTAATCTGTAGCACAGGATGGGATGGTGTTATCTTGTAGTATTGTTAGTAAAAACAGATTTAATCTGTAACACAGTCTTGAGTTTTTAATAAAACTAGAACTGGAATCCTTGTATTCAATCAGGCAGTTTAGTGCCTGATGCTAGGTAGCCAAAAGCTATCCTTTTGTTCTGCTAGTATATCTGGTAGGCCATTAGAAGATGTTGTCCCATGACTTCCATGGTTTGCCTTGCTGTTTTTCATATGGCAATTAGTTAGCAAGTTTGTGTGGGGGTTTTCTTCCTGCCACTTACTAGGTGAGGAAAGGTGAGGATGTCCAGACTACAGGCTTTTCCCTGTTGACAGTTAGCTTACTCAGCAGTATATGGTCTACACTCTTCCTTAGGCTTACTAGATGGGGAAAGGTGAGGCTGTGGGGATTTCCAGTATACAGGAATTTCACTGTTGACAGTTAATCTACCAAGCAGTATATTGTCTACACTCCTCCTGAGGCTTACTAGATGGGGAAAGGTGAGGCTGTGGGGATTTCCAGTATACAGGAATTTCACTGTTGACAGTTAATCTACCCAGCAGTATATGGTCTACACTCTTCCTGAGGCTTACTAGATGGGGAAAGGTGAGGCTGTGGGGATTTCCAGTATACAGGAATTTCACTGTTGACAGTTAATCTACCCAGCAGTATAGGGTCTACACTCTTCCTGTGGTGGTGCTGAAAATTGCTAAGCTGTCTTTGTGGGAGGTCTTGCTACGGTCGTTTCCCACCATCACCTCTAGAAGGTATGTCAACATTTTAATATAAGAAACAACATATTGTCATGTAAGGTATACATAAATTTATTAATATTTTTCAGTGCAATACTTTATCTGAATGAAGACTTTGAAGGCGGAGAGTTCTTCTTTGCACATTCCAACAAAACTGAGCAGGTAAATCAATGACATTTCAAAAATATACAGTAGAGACCCACTTTATCGTGGTAATCCTGCATAAAGAGATGTAGCATAGGGTGCAAATATATTATAATGTAAGCCTAACATGAGAGAAATGGCCATGATATTGAAGAGGTTAAATAAAATAAGAAATGGGTGGCAGAACAAAACAAAACATAAACACAAATTCTGAGGACATGCATCTTCCCTGTAGCAATGTACGGATACGAAACATGGATAATAACACAAACACTAAAGAAGTCGGAGCTCTGGAAACAGGTTGCATTAGTATAGTCTGATTAAGAGAATAGGGATCACATAGGGAAGGTAAACCTGGTCCCAAAAATGCTATGCCTTTTTCTAGATAACTTCTTTCTCTACCTTTTTTCTCTTTCCCAATATCTTCCTCTCTCTCTACCGCTTGCTATTTTAATATTTTCAGCCCTTTTTCATGTAAATTTATTTATCTCTTTTAAGACAGAACACACCAGACATGAAATTCTTAAACAATCTACATGCTGCACATAACCCTCACTGCCTCAACTTCTAGACCTAACAGTACAACACATGCTGCTTGTACAAGGTCTGTTCAAAATGTATAGGACATTCATTTTTTCAACGGAAACAAATGACGCATGGGAGATGCCTGCACAAAGTGTCAGCTGCTGTCAGTCAGTCTGTGATTGAGTGAGTGAAGTGAGCGATTATCAGATTTTCATTTGCTACAAAATGATGGAACGACTTGAGCAACTATATTGCATCAAATGTTGCCAAATTGGGATCAAGATGCTGGGCAGCGCATGAGCTGCAGTGGTCAGCGACCCATAGCTGATTTCTAGCGTCAGGGCCAGCGAACCAGAGCTGCCAAGACCCTTCTACACCTCCATGTGGTAATCCTGGATAACATGCTGCAACAGAGCAGACTGGCTAAGTAAAAGGGATCGAAGAGGGAATGCTAACCCAGTACTAAAAAAATGCCTGCTGAAGTCGGATGTGTTGGACCGAAAGGTGCAAATATCGCAGTCAAGCTGTAAACTACGACACAACGCATTCCGATCTCTGGACTACATTCTGCTACTTAAGCCCTTTCAGGGTTTGGTAGAGGGAGATTGAGAACGAACGAAGCCATGTCAAGCCAAATGTTGCCAAAAGCTTGTGGATGAAAATTGAGAACGAACGAAGCCAAGCCAAGCGTTGCCAAAAGCTTGTGGATGAGATTGAGAACGAACGAAGCCAATCCAAATGTTGCCAAAAGCTTGTGGATGCCCAAGTGGAAATCATTCAGAAGATTTGATAGGCTTTTGGCGATGATGCCATAAACAGCACACGAATTAAGTAGTGGTACAATTGTTTCAAAGATGGCCACACATCAGTGGAGAGAAGACCACGTTCCAGTAGGCCCTCAACAAACCAAAATGATGAGGTCATTTACCAAGTGTGGACTTTAATCATACAGAGCCATCGAGTCACCATTTGAGAACTTGTGGACGAGGTAGGGATAAGTATTGGTTTGGTACACTTCATTATGAGCAAGGATTTGGACATACAGAGAGTATCTGCGCAAATCATGCCAACGCTGCTAATGATAAACAAAAACAACCCTGTCTAAAAGTCTTGCAGGACCTGCTTCACTGTGCAAATGTTGACCGTGACATCGTGAACTCTGTGATCACTGGTGATGAGTTGTAGGTTGTAGCGTAGTAGGTTGAACGTGTTCTGATTCATGAACCAGTAAGGTCGTACCCCTATGGGTAGTGAAGAAGTGAAACCCATTAAATAAAATGCATGCTGTTGGTGGATTAAGTGGGTAGTAAAGAACAAATCAGTACGATACGCTCCTCCTTAGAAAATTAGACGAACTGAAAAAAAATATTTGTCATTGCCATAACTCTTACTCCTACTGTTATTTCAAATACATTGTCAGGTGTCTCTTAGACCAAAGTGTGGTCGTTTGGTTGGTTTCAATGCCGGAGAGTTTCATGGTGTCAGAGCAGTCAAAAGTGGACAGAGATGTGCTCTTGCTCTTTGGTTCACCCTAAACCCTAGCTATAAGGAAATGGCGCATATTCAGGTTTGTAACTTTGCCTTTACTTCTGAATCTCTCCAATACACATGTCTCCAAAGTTAGACCTGCACATCCTCAAGTATACTACTTGCACATCTTTTTAGCTCATGCTAACAAATGATATTTGCTGCACAATAAAACTGTTTGAATGCTTATTCTGTACTGAATAATATTGGATTATGTTGTAAACTTTTCAACAGGCTCGCAAAAACTTGAAACAGCTTGAAGAAGAGCAGAGAGCTGAAGAAAAGGCAGCACACGAAGAGCTGTGATTGTAACTTCCATGGATGAGATGGATCTAGTCCAGATGTCAGGGTCAAGAGTTTTTATGTATTCTTTGTTTGACTGCATGCTGTTATTCAGTAGAATAACAGGGCACATATGCTGGTTGGAGATTACACATGCTGTTGAGATTTGTGTGATAAGTTCTTAAATAATTAGAAAGTGACAAGATGTGTATATGTATGCATACTATCACAGTCATCATCATCAGCACTTTAACAATTATCAGTAATATTTATGACTTGCCCAACACATCTGTTTTGATGATGTGAGATTTTTATCATCAACATACATGCACACATATATGTACATACAAAATATAAAATAAAAATATGTGTATATATATATATATATATATATGTATATATATATATATATATATATATATATATATATATATATATATATATACATTTTTCAGGTCTCTGTGGTGCGTACATCTTCAATAAATAATAAATATACACCAAGTCCTCCTGTTGTGTGTCATCCTTTCTAGCTAAGCCTATGTCTTCTCTGTTTCCTTTATGTTTGTAGCAACATCTCTTTTCCTGGTGTGTATTTTGGTTTGTCTCTACACCTCTTGCCAATGGAATTAGAGAACAGAGAATATCTTGCCGAACATTAGTATGTGCCCTATTCAGTGCCAGCGACTTCTCTTCATATCAAGTGTCACATATCTGTCTGGTCCTTTCTCGCAGTTCCACATTAAGGATTTTATAATACAATTTCAATCCCTCTGTTTCTTCTTCTTCTTCTTCTTCGTACGCAGTCAGACAGTAACTATTATTTTTTCGAAAAAAGCGGCGGTCATCCTGAGGCTCTCGCCACTGCCATAGAGCTTGTCTTGCAGTTCCACTGGTAATGGCCACATCTGCTCTCTCTGATCCTCGTATGTCGGGCAGTTCTGCAGCAGATGTTCAGCGGTCATTTTACCAGTACCGCACGGGCATTCGTCGGTACACCCTATCTTCAATTTGTTGAATAGGTGGTACCTCAGTCTGTTGTGGCCAGTGCGAAGTCTGAAGACAACGACCTGCTCTCTTCGGTTCAACTGGTAATAGGCATCGTTTTTGGTGTAACCAGTATGTTCGGTTTCCCATTTGGTCATGTATCTGGCTTTGATAAGCCGTTTTGACTCTTCGTACGTCATACTGGTATCTGTTTGTGGTAGTCTTGCACCTTCTTTTGCCAGTCTGTCTGCCTCCTCGTTGCCTTGGATGTTGCAGTGTGACGGAACCCACTGTACCACTACCCTTTTTGGTGCGGACTGCTGGCACAGTTTGCAGAGTGCTGCTCTTAAGTCATTAAGCTCAGTGTTTTTCTGGCTTTTTAGCGCTGTGACTACGGCGAGAGCATCTGTCAGCAGGACTATATGGCTCTCATTTTCACTGTGTGTCACCATTTCTTCCACTGCCGCCCTCAGTGCCTCTGCCTCCGCTCTGAAATTGCTTGTGTACTTACCAGTAGCGAGTGACAGTGTTATTTTTCGCCATTTAATCCCTCTGTTTGACGTAGGTAATTATTGATGACAGCTTGAACTGTTCTTCTTGTAGTTTTCATTGCTTTATTTATATATTGATCCTGAAAAAGACATTGTGTCATAGTTTAGAGCAAGGCTGCGATGTGTGTGCCTTTCAAGATTACACATCTGGTTTTAGCACACCAGTGTTGGGACCGGGTTTGCTTTCCCGGATTTGCGATCTTTCTTCTCTTAACCAGACTACACTAGTGCAGCCTATTTCCAGGGCAGATACTTGAAGTTAGAATAAGGTCTTTATCAGCTGTAGTTCATTGACCCACCTATATGCCCTGGCTGCTGTCAACTCATTCACTGTGCTGTATCTTTGGCCTCAGTTATATATATATATATGTTGTTGTCTTCATTTCGCTTCATATGGAACCTAGGACTACGTCTGCGTATGATTCCTTATGGAAGCTTCAGCTAAATATTTTGTGTAGTCTTGCAGTTGTAATTTCTGTAGCAGTTTGTTTTACATGATGAGGTTGCTAGTCCCATGCACAACCCGTTTTGTTGCCTTTTATGACATGTGGAGGGTGTGGTGGGGAAGAGAAGGACAGTTGTAGTGGTCCTATTGGTTAGTTCTCTAGCAACTGTGAGCACCTTTGTGGTACCTGGCGTGACAAGAATAGTATAGTGGTAACCTTCTCGGCTAACCTTCACTTGATTAAAGAAAGTTATGCTTGGAGATGACACTACCACTGTAAGTGGTTGGATAAAAGTTTTCTGTAAATGGGCCAATTATGCTTCACTTGAAGTAAATAAAGTGAATCATTACCATCATAGGAAGAGCTGTGGTCTGCACTAAACTTTACATTGGCTTTCACCTTGAGACACTTCACCATCATAGGAAGAGCTGTGGTCTGTACTAAACTCTACATTGGCTTTCACCTTGAGACACTTCACCATCATAGGAAGAGCTGTGGTCTGTACTAAACTCTACATTGGCTTTCACCTTGAGACACTTCACCATCATAGGAAGAGCTGTGGTCTGTACTAAACTCTACATTGGCTTTCACCTTGACAAACTTGCTGTGTTTTATACTTTTGTTATAGTTGTTGTATTACTTCTTCATTTGGTGCTCTTTGCTAACAATGCTGTATATACATTGTAATGTACAAAACAGATTCATCACTGTAAATTTATACTTGAAGCATTATTTTTGTCCAGTATTATTGACCTTTTAAGTGTATGTGCATGGTTAGAGATTACAATGATTGACATAACACACTTGGTTCAAGAGAGGAAATATCAGTTTTCAGCAATTCTGCCGGCACAAGTGCACAGAAAAAGTAAAATCAAGTAAAGTCAACGTAAGATGACAAAAGTAGACCAGCCAAAACCATAGAAGAGAGAAGGAAAAGATTGACATTAAAATAATGCACACACACCTGTACATTTAATTAGGGAATATGTCATGCTTATAACAGGTATCTTCTTCTTCGTTTGTTCTCAATCTCTCGCTATGAAGTCCTAAAAAGGGCTTTGCAAGTAGCAGGATGTTTTTCTGGAGGAAAGAATGCGTTTTGTCGTAGTTTATAACTTGACTGCAATATCTACACCTTTTGGACTGATCCGATTTTAGCACGACATTATTGCGGTTGGGTTTGCCTTACCTCTTCAATCCCTTCTCCTTAGCCAGTCTACTCTGCCGCAGCCTGTTATCCAGGTCACTGCCTGCAGGTGTAGAAGGGTCTTGGCAGTTCTGGTTTGCTGGTCCTGATGCTAGCAGTCAGCTATTGGTCGCTGACCGCAGCAGCTCATCCACTGCTTAGCATCTTGATACCATATTACAGGTCTCATTACTTGATTTAATAAATTCAAAATAATGATATGTTGGTTATTTTCTATTGTATTGTGTAAATTGTAAATGTTGAATTTAAAAATGAAAAAGGAAACACAAATAGTCTCACATCCTTTATACCTGTACTATTTAAACATAAACAAGAAAGTTGTATGTGTAATTTCTTAATGTTAGTAAGGTTTATATATGGTTTATTCTTTGTCATATAAAGTAAGGAAGTAATGAAAGTCTATATAATTTTATGGATTGAACTAGATCTAGATTCAATAGTTGCAGGTTGAGTTTGAAAAAAGGTAAACCAATAGTAACACTGTTCTTGGATTATTCTGTTGGTTGATTTAAAAAAGGTAAATAAAACACTGGTGGTTTTCTCTCACTTTTTTGTATTCTTGAATTATGAAAACTTTAACAGAAAAGCTAGAAATGTAGTTTCTTATTTTCATTAAGATGTATGAGAGATGGTAGAAACGTTGTGTCCTTTAGTATGAAGGAGTCAGTACACTTACTTGGAAATTGGTGTGAACATTTGCAGACTCCCCATCCACAGAGCTATAAAAAAGCAAAACGATCCATAAGAACAGAATGGAGAAACCAGCACAAAACATACAAGCCAAAACACAAATTACAGCATAGACAAACTTGGCAGAGATGGGCAGACAAAGATCTGGCAGTCTGACCTGGGGAAGCGACCATGCTTAAAAAGCAGTGGGAGACCGGCGAAGATCTGAAACTCACAGTTTCCTTTGTGAACCTCATCAGACTAAAAGCATAGCATCGGTTGATTGAAGAATGAAGAAGAAGAAGGTGTGAACTTTAGTCCTTCTCTGTGTATTTACTCTCCAAGACAGTACACTTCTCCCATCTATTCTTCACCATTCTAATGCGCTGATTGTAGAAATCCTCCTTTTGGGCCCAGAACCACATTTCCAGTTCAGTAATCAAGTCTTGAACATCAGAAAAAGTGCGGGTATGAAATCTCAAACATGAAGAATCCGCTTTGTGGACGATGTTTTTCTGACGTCCAGGACTTGATTAATGAACTGGAGACGTGGTTCCAGGCGCAGACTGTGGAGTTCTACAATCAGGGCATCAGGAAGGTGAAGAACAGATGAAAGAAGTGTATTCCCTTGCTGGGTGAATACATAGAGAAGGACTAAAGTTCACACCAATTTCCAGGTAAGTGACTTAATTCCTTCATACTCAAGTACAAAACTTTTTGATTATCTCTTGTACATATGATCCAAATTGGTAAAAAGGAAGTTAAGAAGTAATAATAAATTCTATACACATATGTGGATTGAACTAGGTCTGTATTCAATAGTTACAAGTTGAGCTTAAGAAAGGATATGCTTGTTTTGGGTTATTCTGTTGGTTGATTTTCCAAACACTGTTTTTTCAATCTTACATCGAGGCACATCCATCATTTGGATGAGCCAGGTTGGATTGTACATTGCCTATTACTTGACATTCTTGTCAATTGTTTGGTGTGTATATTTTCTGAGTGCTTAGACATAAATACTTGTGATTGTTGTCCGCTACGTTGTATCTAAATATCAGTTGAGTTGATTGTAATTTTTTATCAAATAATGAACGGGTTATAATTTTTATTGAAGAAGTGATAAACTATCTCCTCTTTAGAGTGTACGACTGGTAATGCAGATTTGTAGTATCATATTGTGATGAATATAAGCAGGAAAAGTAATAGCAATAATAATGCTATTTACACTGTTGTAAACAATATTGCAAAGGGTACTTGGCATTCATTCACTTCTGTGACTTATACAAGAACTGGCAAAAAAGTATCCAACCTGGAATTATAAAGAATAACTTACTTATTTAATTCAAAACCTAATCCTTTTTGAAATAGGTCGCTTCTGAGTTGACATAGCTCTCCCATCAATGGTCCCACTGCTGGAAGCATTACTGGAAGTCATTGTTGGAGGATCTCCATTGGGTGCTTCATTGGATTTGTTTTGAATTCTTCTATGTCCTGAAATCTTGTTCCTTTTTGTGGCATTTTGAGTCTTGGAAAGCGCCAAAAGACGCAGGAAACCATGTTTGGGGAGTAGGGAAGTAGGGGAAGTGCTGAATCTGTCCAATGCTGTGTTTCAGTAAAAGATCTTGGATGAGGTGTGATGTATGGGCCAGAGCAGTGTGATGGATCTGCCAGTTGGCACTCTTTCAGAGATGTGGTCTCATGCATTTAACTACATATCATAGAGGACACATAACAGTCAAGTAGTACCCCTCGTTGATAGTTAGTCCCTCAGGTGCGTACTCAGTCTTGCAGAAAAGCATGCATGTGCATAAGGTATCAAGGTATATTGCCACGTTAGCCTCAGGGCAACTATTGGTTTGCTCCAACAAAAATAAGCTTGCTTGCTTCTTGATCAGACCTTGTGTACATACTGGTCTCTACATTTTACTTTCGTATATTACCTATTTTCCTAAATTAACTTTTGCATTTACAGCTGTGGACATTTGTAACAAATGAATCTCCATTTTATAATCTTTTATTCTAGTAAGTTGTTTATAATGTATTATCTTGTACTGTAGTGTTACCTTGCATGTCTTTCAACTCTACATACTCTGATTTCCCTTTGCATACTCTGATTTCCTCTTGCAGACTCTGATTTCCTCTTGCAAACTTTGATTTCCCCTTGCCAAATTTGTATTTCCACTTGCACACTCTGATTTCCCCATGCATACATTATGGCACATCTTTTAACCTTGCCTACTCAAAGTCCACTTGTGATACATCTTTTAACTTTGCCTACTCTATGTCCTCTTGTAGCACAACTTTTAACCTTGCCTACTCAATGTCCCATTGTGACACATCTTTTGAACATATCTAATCTAATGTCCCATTGTGGCACATCTTTTAACCTAGCCTACTCTATGCTCTCTTGTAGCACAACTTTTAACCTTGCCTACTCAATGTCCCATTGTGACACATCTTTTGAACATATCTAATCTAATGTCCCATTGTAGCACAACTTTTAACCTTGTCTACTCAATGTCCCTCTGTGACACACCTTTTGACCATATCTAGTCTAATATCCCATCTATGTATACCAATCCAAATTGTAAGTTTATCCAGTTTGTAGGTGGCTGAAAAACCTCCCAAAAGTTGTTAAACACTTAATTGTGAGCAGAACTATACATGATCAATGTTTTCACTTGACAGCTTGTATGAAGAACTAAACAGACAAAAGCAATACCACACTGATTTTGTGTTTGTTCTGTTCATGGATAAAACTGCCTTCTAACCTATTTTTACTTCCCTAGAATTATTGATATTCTGTTTGAGTGGTCATCTCTGTATTTCGTACCTTATATAGAATTTGTAAAATGTTTTTCTAATAAGATGCTGCTTTGAAATTAATTGTTATAGAACTAGTTTAAAAAAAAGATATATGTTTGTGTTGCTGGCTGGATAGATTGCGATAATTTTAATAAATAGAGTTCCTATGAGATCTACTGGAATGGATATTTCATATGAAATATGGGGATGGCGTGGCTTAGTGGTTAAGTGGCACGGCTCACAAGCTGAAGGTGCTGGGTTCGATCCCCATCACAGCACCGGCCGTTACCCCGGGGAAGCAAACCCTTAGAAAATGCAGGAAGAAGCAGACCCTTACATAAAATGCATGCCGAAGTTGGATGTACTGGGGCGACAGGCGCAAAATAAAAACCACAGTGCAACGCACACCGCCTTGGGGATTAGAGAAATAAGGCAAACGGAAAAAAAATTAAAAATTATGTGAGTGATGCCATTTCCCTTTATGTTATGTGTGATTGTATGTTGTATTGTACAACCACTTTAGAATACTCATTATATGAGGCAACAAAACAATTAGAGAAGTCACCAATCAACAATATGTTTCATTACTCATTAGGAAAAATGGTAGGCATACATTGGACATGTTCTTAGAATGAACAGTAACAGACTCCCTCTGCAAGCGTTTTATGTGGTCACCATCTGGCAGAAGGAAAAGAGAAATGCCAATTAAAGCTCTTAGCAGAACAATCATCAGAGAGGGCTCGATTATCGGCTTGAGCAACATACATGAACTGAAAATAGTTGCATCACACAGATCAAACTGGAGAGCACTGGTTTCTGCCTTATGCGCTGTGTTTGGAACTTAAAGAGCATAGGTAGATTGATAGATAGTGTGGTTGGCCTTGTTGTAGACATGGAGTACACATCATGGTCTCGAAAGCATCCATAGAAGGGATATGATGATATTTACAATACATTACATGTACAGCACATAGTATCTGAAAGCGAATGACCAGTTCATTGCATTCTTGTGGTGGGACTGTTTCTACTGACAGGAAAATAGGAGTTGTGCCAGACTCTGCCATCTTAAAAACAGAATACACTGTATAAACAAAGCAAAGAGGAGCGCGTGACAGAATGGTTTCGAGGCCTGCATGCTGACAAGGAGGGCAGCGATTCGAATCCACGGTATGGCATATGTTGTTTTTCTGTTGGGGGTGAAATAAATAAACATAGCCAGCACACAACGTGGCGATAACAGTGGCGAAGCGGTCTGTAGTGTTCAGCCTTCAAAACCCCTAGACTACCCCAGCAATGGGAAAAATTTAGTATGACAGGACAGAAGGAACAAAGCATGGTCATTTCAGATACTACGTATTGTACATGCATTAAGAGTATGAAAGCTGGCAGGTGGAGTTTAATGTAGAAAATGTGCAGTCATCCACATGGGATGATCCAATAATGAATATAAATACAGGATGGGTGAGAACAATATCAGGACAATAAAAAAGGAAAGAGACCTAGGAGTTATAATAGATCAAACAGGAATGGTGCGGGAGCAAGTCCCGGGGACAGTGACAAAGGCTAATGCCATGTTGGGTATAATAAAAAGAAACATTTCACATAAGAGCAAGGAAGTAATAGTCACACTATAGAAATCATTGGTGAGACCTAAATTGGAGTACTGTCTGTGTTCAGGTGTGGAGTCCATATCATAGAGCGGATATAACTATGCTGGAAAGGATAGAAAGAAGAGCTACAAAAATGATCGCAGGGTTTCAGAATTATAGTAATGAGGAAAGACTAAAAAAAACTGGTCTTCAGTGTCTCGAACAGAGAATTCGAGGTGATCATACAAGTTTTTAAATCAATAAATGGAAAGGATACATTAGACTATACCCGACATACGAGGATCAGAGAGAGCAGATGTGGCCATTGCCAGTGGAACTGCAAGACAAGCTCTATGGTAGTGGCGAGAGTCTCAGGATGACCGCCGCTTTTTTCGAGAAAATAATGGTTACTGTCTGACTGTGTACGCAGAAGAAGAAGAAGAAGAAGACTATACCAAGTTTTTGAAAGTACGACCGGCTACAAGAACAAGAAGGCACAGCAACAAATTGTTTAAAGACAGGTCCACATTATATATTAGGAAATATTTTTTAAATCAGAGAGTGGTGAATTCTTGGAATGCATTGCCGCAGGATGTAGTGGAGACAGAGTCAGTTAATGCATTAAAAAATAGATAGGATGCTCACAGTATTTTCAGTATTCGAGTGAAATAAACTGGTTGTATACAAACTCTGTAGAGCCTTCATTAAACAAGTATGATGAAGTAAAGTCAAGTTAATTTATGTTGAGTCATGTATTTAGAATTGAGTGTTAGTTCTCAATTCTGTTCCCCTCTTCGGCAGCATTTGGGACTCCTCCAGCGTATAATATCTTTTTCTTGTGAGATAGAAGTAAGAGTCATGAGCTTCTTACTGAAATGTACTGCTAAATGAAAACTGATGTTCAGGCTGTCATTTATGGGCGTATTGGTGGAATAGACTAGAGAAAGTGATGGAAAGGGACCTTTGCATGATCATATAACCACGTGATAGAAATGGGCCCTTGTATGAACACGTGACTATAGGTGAAAGAAAGGGAATTGTGTATGAGCACCTGGCAACAAGTGATAGAATGGGACCCCTGAATGAGCTGCTGGCCACAAGTGATAGAAAGGGACCCCTGAATGAGCTCCTGGCCAGAAGTGATAGAAAGGGACCCCTGAATGAGCTGCTGGCAACAAATGATAGAAAGGGACCCCTGAATGAGCGCCTGGCCACAAGTGATAGACGGAGACACCTGTATGAGCGCCTGGCCACGAGTGATAGAAAGGGACCCCTGAATAAGCTGCTGGCCACAAATGATAGAAAGGGACCCCTGAATGAGCTGCTGGCCACAAGTGATAGAAAGGGACCCCTGAATGAGCTGCTGGCCACAAGTGATAGAAAGGGACCCCTGAATGAGCTGCTGGCCACAAGTGATAGAAAGGGACCCCTGAATGAGCTGCTGGCCACACATGATAGAAAGGGACCCATGAATGTGCGCCTGGCCACAAGTGATAGAAAGGGACCCCTGAATGAGCTGCTGGCCACAAGTGATAGAAAGGGACCCCTGAATGAGCGCCTGGCTACAAGTGATATAAAGGGACCCCTGAATGAGCGCCTGGCTACAAGTGATAGAAAGGGACCCCTGAATGAGCTGCTGGCTACAAGTGATATAAAGGGACCCCTGAATGAGCGCCTGGCTACAAGTGATAGAAAGGGACCCCTGAATGAGCTGCTGGCCACAAGTGATAGAAAGGGACCCCTGAATGAGCGCCTGGCCACAAGTGCAAGAAAGGGACCCCTGAATGAGCGCCTGGCCACAAGTGACAGACTGAGACACCTGTATGAGCGCTTGTCCGCCACAAGTGATAGAAAAGGACCTCTGTTTGATCCTCGACCACAAGTGATAGAAAGGGACTTAACTTAACGTCTTTATACTGGTTTAGAAGACCCTGCAGAGTCTGTATACAACTAGTTACATTTACATCACCTTGCTCTAAAAGCTATGCGCATCCAGTTTATTCTTAAATGCATTAACTGTCCCTGCCTCCACTACCTCCCCTGGCAATGCATTCCAAGCAGACACCACTCTCTGACTAAAAAAATATTTCCTAATATCTAACCTGGACCTCTCTTTAGTCAGCTTGTAGCTATGCCCTCGTGTTATTGTAGGTGGCTGTATTTAAAAAAAAACTTGTTATAGTCTAATTTATCGATTCCTCTGATCATCTTATAAACCTGTATTAAGTCACCACGAATTCTTCTCTCTTCGAGACACTGTAGGCCGGTTTTTCTGAGTCGTTCCTCATAACTGTAATTCTGGAATCCCACTATCATCTTTGTCGCTCTTGTATGAGGGCCACCCAAAATGATAGAAAGATGCCCCTACACAATCACGTGTACCCCGTTAGAGTTGATCTCCTACCAGGAACCATGCTCCTAATCGCTTTCGTTTTTCTTTAGTGCTACTTTATCGATAAGTTGCAAACTCCGTACGTAGCCCTCATTAGCCGCCATATTAGACATGCGCAGTAAGATGCAACTAGCGATATTATTCTTTCATTACCAATAACAAAATATAGGATTCATACGGTAAACAAACGATAAACTCTACAGTGACATAAGAGGACTGTTTGTCCAATACATTTTTAACGAACAATACACAAACGCGTGTTGTCTCAGTCGACTCGTATATCATTACCATCATAATGATTGTTGTCATGGCAGCCATTAATGCCGGTCATGCATTATCGGCGTTATCTGTATAAGCCCTCCTTTTTAGGGATGGAGGGATTCCATATTTCCTAGGACGTTGACTTAAAAAAGGCTAAATGTATACACATAAGGTGATTTAGCTCATGCTCTTTTAAGAAAGACTACAGGTGTGGCTTTATGGTTCGTAAGGAGCCAGTTGTAGATAACAGAGAAGGTAGAAACGTCGGACCACAGAGGTTGAACACAATTCGATGGCAAAATGGGTCACAAGCAAAGAAGTTGTAGAACACGAACGTGCAATATTTGTGGGTGGGCGAGAGCTGAATATCGAGTTAAAGGAGTGGGTGAGGGCTGAGCGTCGAGTTAAGGGGGTAGGCGAGGGCTGAACGTCGAGTTAAAGGGTTGGGTGAGGGCTGAGCGTCGAGTTAAGGGGGTAAACGAGGGCTGAATGTCGAGTTAAAGGGGTGGGTGAGGACTGAGCGTCGAGTTAAGGGGGTAGGCGAGGGCTGAATGTCGAGTTAAAGGGGTGGGTGAGGGCTGAGCGTCGAGTTAAGGGGGTAGGCGAGGGCTGAACGTCGAGTTAAAGGGGTGGGTGAGGGCTGAGCATCGAGTTAAGGGGGTAGGCGAGGGCTGAACGTCGAGTTAAGGGAGTGGGCGAGGGCTGGATGTTCGAGTTAAGGGGGTGGGCGAGGGCTGGACGGCGAGTTAAGGGAGTGGGCGAGGGCTGGATGTTCGAGTTAAGGGGGTGGGCGAGGGCTGGACGGCGAGTTAAGGGAGTGGGCGAGGGCTGGATGTTCGAGTTAAGGGTGTGGGCGAGGGCTGGACGCCGAGTTAAGGGAGTGGGCGAGGGCTGGATGTTCGAGTTAAGGATGTGGGCGAGGACTGGACGCCGATTTAAGCAGGTGGTCGAATACTGAACGTCGAGTTTAGAGATGTTGTGTCGAGAGCTTCTTCTTCTTCGTCGTTCATTCTTAATCTCCCGCTACCGAAACCTGTACAGGGCTTTGCAAGTAGTAGGATGTAGTCCGGAGAACGGATTTGCGCTGTGTCGCTAGCTTACAGTTTGACTGCGATATTTGCACCTTTCGGTCCGACACATCCGTCTTCGGCAGGGTGTCGATAGCTAAAAGCGAAGTTAAGAAGGGCATGTCCCACAGCTGGACGCAAGATCCTACTAATATTTAACCAATCATAGAGTACCGGAAAATTTCCAGACAAACTGCGAGAGGTAATAATCACTCTCATCAGAAAGAAATAGCTGGAGAAAACCAAAAAAAATCAAGCTACCGACCAATTATCTTACGGAGCAGTCTGGACAATGTCATGGAGAGAATAGTCAACATGAGACTGCCGACACATCTGGAGTAAAACTATTTGCTAGACAACTCACAATCCGCTTACAAGAAAAACTGCAGTACCGAATATCAGCTAGTATATCTAGCACAGGAAGTACAAGATGCTTTCCAAGAGAAGAAAAAAGTATTGGCTGTTTTGTAGACCTGTTAAGACGTTCGACAAGGTGTGAAAAGATGGGTTTCTCGGCTAGAGTGAGAGGAGAGGTCGTTGCTGAGCGCAGTAGGGCATACATGTCAACAACCTGCAGTATGAGAATGGAGACGGACGCAGTGACCTCAGCACTGAAATGGATTTCTGAGACTTGTATAACAAGCCGTACTTCAGAAAGTACAGAAGGGATGGCTTATGTACGAGTGGGTAGCAGCTGTTGAGGCCTCAAACCTCCAGGCGTTGACCTGAATCTACTGTCCTGCTCATGCCGGGGTTCAGGGCAATGAACGAGCTGACATCATGGCTTCACAAGCTACCATCATGGACACATTAGCGATGAATAGAAGTGACATTTTGAAATCAACCAATGACCGCCTGCTGGATGAGAACACCGCAATAGATGAAGTAGCAATACAGAGACAGCAAAGTTTCGACATTAAACGAGGTTCGAGCGGAGTGGGGCGCATGAGAGGATGGCGCAGGAGAGTGTACAACCAGCGAGCTACAGGGACCATCAGCATCCATACCTTACGCCATTTGATGAGAGAGACTGAGCCCGGAGTGATGTCGATTCCTAGAAATAGAAACTTCTTCTCAAGCTGCAAAAAAAAAAAAAAAAAAAAAGAATTGAAGGGACAATGTTTAACTGGATACAAGACTTCATACAGCACCGCACAGTAAGAGTGAAACTTGATGGAAAACTAAGCCACCGAGTCAATCTCCAACAAGGTGGGCAACAAGGAGGAGTCATCTCGCCCACTCTCTTCATAATATTCATCAATGATATTGCAGAGACGCTTTTCAAGCAGATCTATAGAGCTCTCCGTTCTGATGACCTTGCAATCTGGAGTGCTGCAGAACATCTGCCTACTGCAGAACACACATTTCAGACATAATTAAACACAATTGGCAAATGGGCATCTGATTGGGGCGTACACATCAACCACTCAAAGACAGTAACAACCTGCTTCTCGCTTTCGAACCAAAATGAAACAGCTAAATTGCAATTGCGAAAAAGCGAACTTGTATTAAAGGCCATCAGAAAACTGTCCCTCATGATGAAGCTCAATGGTACAAGCTGGAAAGCTAGCAGTAGGATCCTAAAAATGTCTACACAGACACAGTCAGGTCGGTATTGGAATATGATGTGTCAGTCTATGCGACTGCGTCTAAAACAAACACAGAGCGCTTAGGAAAAGCCTAAAACGCAGGCCACAGACTAATCACAGGGGGTGGGGGGTGGGGGTGGGGGAGAGAAGGGTAGGGATGAGGACCACTCCAATCCAGACAATGGAGAAGCAAACTAAACTACGCTCCCTGGACAGCAGACGAGATGAGAAGGAGCTTGTGCACATCGAGAAGTTGAAACGCACCCCAAATCATCCTATGCAAGCCAAACTACAAAATCTGGCCAAAAAAAAACCAACTAAGGAGAACCAGCTTTTTACACAAACCAAAACATCTGCATCGCCCCCATGAAAACCATCTCCCAAAGCAATGCACATAAATAGAAATGCTGACAGACTATGAGGAGCTAAACTATTGGTATGGAAACATCTGAATAAATTAGACTAAATTAGAATAAAGTCGATTCTAATAAATAGTGATACAATTTTTGCGAGCCTGATTTTAATCTTTGTTCTTCTTTTGGCTTATGCGTATTTCAGCGCCTGGTTATGAAGAGATCCGTAGAACGAACACGCCTGTGTGCTTGATGCCCAGTGGCATTCATAGCCTCCGCCTAAGATATTTATGAAAGCCATCTCTTACGTGTTCTACTTTTGGTTTTGAATCCGTTGTATCTAAATATCATTGCTTATTGTGGGGGTGGGGGAGGGGGGGGGGGGTGTGTGTGGTGGTACTGAATGGTGATACTCTTGTTACTTTGCCAAATCATTTTAGTTGCTCTTGCTGTCTTTTGATGTAGTCTAATACTGGTGTTGTTCCCACTATGCTCCTGGGGTAATCGTGTCTGATTTTATTTCGAGAAGTAAATAGATGATCTTAATATATGGCATACTCTGTTAGTTGATTGTAAACTTTCCCTCGCATATGTTGATTGCCTTCTGCGCTCTAGGGGAAGTCAACTGGCAGTCCGTGTCTTGTCTCATGGCCATGATTACACATTCCTAGTATAGATGCACTGAGATGCACCATTCCACTGCTTTCACTAATAATAAAAAAAGGCGTTTTCATATCGACGATAAATGCGATCGTGCAGTACGCAAACACAAGAAACATATTTATTACTACTTCGTTTGCAAATTCTTGACGCGTCATGAATAATTCAAATACGTACTTGCATTATTAAATAAATTGGTAAAACTGATATCCATAGTCGATGTAGAAATAATATTCATGGACGATTTTCATTAATCTGAAAATATGTGTATCGCAGACAAACAAAATAGACCCAAAAGATGGTAACTAGAAGTCCCAGAGAAGTGATTAAAAATAAATAAATAAATGATAAGAGCCCAGTTGATAGAAAAGAAGTTTAGCGAGGATCTAGTGAGGGGGTTCCATGCAAACAGGTAGGTCATTAAACTCATCCAAGATCGGCGTGGGCTGGTGGTTAGGTGACATGGCTCACAGCCAGAAGGTGCTGGGTTAGATCCCGATCACAGCACCGACCGTTACCCCGGGGAAGAAAACCCTTAGAAAATGCAGGAGGAACCAGCCCTTACATAAAATGCATGCCGGTCGGATGCACAAATGAAAACCGTGGTGCAACGCATGCCGCCTTGGGGAATAGAGAAATGGGGCTAGCGCAAAAAACCCCCACAAAAAACCCCCCACAAAAAACCCCCACAACCCCCCCCCCCAAACCCCCCACAAAAAACCCCCCCACAAAAAACCAAAACTCATCCGGATCAAGCAATTGCTCTTTGTTGCATACATTCATACCTCTGGTTTCTCCATGGAACATATGAATGCTACGTTTGCTTTTAATCTTTTCCTATACTGAGCCGCCTTGTTGATATCAGTCCATGAGACTTCAGCTGTGATTGACTTTTCTTATCCATTTTTCACTCCAGTCGAAGCATAAGGTCACTTCTACAGTTGTCGTTCTTTAGAAAGACTGAACCAAAACACATTGCGCAATTTTGCAGTGGTGGATTTTGTATAAATTTGTTTTACACGATGAGATTGCTAGCTCTATACACAAGTCTCTTTAGTCGCTGTTTACGGCACTCATGAAGGTGTAGTTTTCCCATTCTTTCCTTCCCATTAAGAGACCCATGGATACACTCAGACAAAACTAAGTCTACCCAACTGTATATGAGTACTTCAGAAACGTGGTGAGTCTTCGTACATACTGATCAGACGTGTTAGCCAGGGTCAGGCAAAACATACTGATCAGACGTGTTAGTCAGGGTCAGGCCAAGACCCTCACTTCTGCTTCCTAGTAGTCCTCCCTGAAAACGGGCTGTTTTTATGGCAATGTGAGGGATCGATGTGATCACCGTAATAGTGAGTGGCACGCAGATGAAGCCAAGCATAGCACAACCGCCTGGAGGACCCCGGTCTACCTTCAACAGCACGCTCGGGATGTGAGGAAAGCTACTGCAACCCGTCACGACCTTTTCAGGGCGCACAAAAGAGTAGCCTACTCATTATGGGTATTCACAAACAACAACAAGGATCATAAATGTTTACTTTTTCCTTTGTTTCACATAATTGTAAGAGTTGCTTATATGGGCCAAATTTTTCTGGTCCTGACGTGTTCCTATTAATTGGAATCCACTGTGGTGACGCGATTAATGGTACAGATAGTAAAATCCACGACCAATTTTATTTTTACATGAGGGAAGGGTATGCTTTGGGGGTGTTGGTGGGACAGTGTGGCATATTATGCATTTAACGTTATTTATGGGTTCTCTAAGTGCAGAGTTAAAGTACAATGCAGAGCTAGAAGGTAAAATCAGCGAGGACGTCCATGTGGCTGAGGTAGATCTTTGACAGGATAGAGGCACGAGCTATCACACCCTTAACATGTGAACTATTATTGAGAGTTCAATATCAACTTACACACATGCTTCCTACCTTATACCAATACGTTCGTCTGTGTGCGACACGAAAAGCTATGAAAACTCGTGACGTTCTCATTTGCTGATTGACTGATTTGACTGATCGAAATACTGATAACAAATAACGGTCAGAATAGCTGGAGAGATATCGAACTGTAAATAAAGGATTTATAAGATATGATGATTTCAGACATCAAACATATCAGATACATAGGAAGAGATACTTCATGTTCAGAATACATAGCGAAACAGAAGATTTCATGGTCCGTTAATATTTTTTATAGAAAAACGGATCACCTTCCACTGGCCGCTTACATCACAAGATTAGCTCGTGCAAGAGGAATACCACATACCAAATGATTTATAGAAAAAACTACAACAATAAGCAACAACAACAAAAGTTTTCAAAAATCATCGAAAAACAAGAGGCGAAATTTATGTTACAACAACGAGGCGCACAAGTGGAAAAGAAAAGTAACGTAACTAGGCAGCGATCGTTTTCGTTTTCCTGAGATTACTTGGATTTTACAAGCTGGCATGGCCGTTGTGAATTTATTTTTCTCTATTTTAAACCAATAAAATATTGAGAGCTGAAATTGTGTACACAACCTCTATTAATGAAGTCTGTTAATCTATCAGATTTTGACAGACTCTGGACAGGTCATTCAAAATATTGTACAGACAAACGTATTAAAATAATATTTATTTGCATCAGCAGCGAGATCAGCAACTTCAAGCTGCATTCGAACAGGCACACGCCTTCATTGATTGGGAAATCACGACCACTCTAAGTAAACATTGAAGATGACGCAGCTGTAGAAATTGGCATGAACGATGATAATTTCAAAGACTAAAGTCGACAATGAATGTTAACGAACTTGATCTCTTCAAATGTATTGCGAGACATTTACGTGATCAAGTGATGAACGGCGCATACGAACTTTTCATTGAAAACGAAAACACTAGTAAATTTAAAATAATTCCGAAACACCCATTCAACAAAACAACATGAAGTACAAGAAACACAGTCATGTGACTTGTAGATACAAGCTTGTACGGAAAAAACGTTTGTTTTTTAAATCTAGTTTTTAATATTTAGAATACTTGTCTCTCGTAGCAAACAAACTTGATTTAATCTCCAATCTCAACAGGCACCAGTCTACCCTATATTGGCAATGCAAGGCGTTGAAAAAAAACACAAACAAACTAACAAACTGGCAATCTCTCAAATAAAAAAAAAAGAGATGAGATAGTACATTAAAAAGCCTAGGACATTTCATCCACGTCGGTAGTGTCTGCTATGGGAACTATCCTATTGTTGCATCCCAAAAGGTCACTTACTAAAGATTCATTTTCTTTAACGTTAATTTTCATAAAGAGAGCCAATTTAATAGTAATTACGATTTGATAGCTGACTATATATTTAAAGGCCATGTGTCGAAAACACACGGTGTTACGGCCCGTTTAACTTAAGCGATATTTACCAACATATTAGAAAACCATAGGGAAATATTAACTACATAAGTCAAGTATTGAATGTCCATACAAGTAATCAATACTGGATATTTTGTCTTAGCTGATTACATTCATGTCAGTTAGTAATCGAAATAAACGCATTTTAGGACCGTCATGGAGTCTAATTACTTTTGCACGAACGGCTGATATACCAATATTTTACAAAAATGTAGAAGAAATAAAACTTTATAATATATCGAACACTGATAGCTGGTAAAATGTAGCTCATTTATCAGCCATTTTGTGTTCGATGTCCTGTGTAAGATAGCATCGGCTTTTGTCGAATGTCACACTTGACCAGAAGTGGTACTAGAACTGTACCAGCGCAATCTCACCCTGTCATTCTCAATGTGACAGTTTGTCATCAAATCGCTAGTAGCTCAGAAACCCCAAAAACCAGATTGCAATGGGTGATCCTACACTCCTACCACTTCTTTCTACGACAATTAGACACTAATAATGGCGCTATACTACCTCATCCATAGTTCTCTTAGAGTGACGTCCCCCAGCACCATTTTGAACACTCGTGTTAAATCTCTAGAACTATTCGCCTCAAACTTGGTACAGTAAAACATCTCCTCTCCACTACTCGGGTTATCGTACCGAAACAACTCCGGCCAGACTGTCAAAGAATACACGACGAGCGTGACCTCTGAACTCTGTCTTAGCTGACGTTAGCCTTTTGGTGGCACGTCGTAAGTTATGACTCCCATGCTTCCTACAGGTCATTTTATACATATCAGGCAGCAACACTGTCACACTATATCATGGCTGGAGCCCGTGAGTTGAAAGAAACAAGACAAAATAAGATGGTTCACAAGGTAAAATAAGATGGTTCATAAGGTAAAATAAGATGGTTCATAAGGTAAAATAAGATGGTTCATAAGGTAAAATAAGATGGTTCATAAGGTAAAATAAGATGGTTCATAAGGTAAAATAAGATGGTTCATAGGGTAAAATAAGATGGTTCATAAGGTAAAATAAGATGGTTTATAGGGTAAAATAAGATGGTTCATAAGGTAAAATAAGATGGTTCACAGGGTAAAATAAGATGGTTCATAGGGTAAAATAAGATGGTTCATAAGGTAAAATAAGATGGTTCATAAGGTAAAATAAGATGGTTCATAAGGTTAAGATGGTTCATAAGGTAAAATAAGATGGTTAATAAGGTATAATAAGATGGTTCATAGGGTAAAATAAGATGGTTCACAAGGTAAAAAAAGATGGTTCACAAGGTAAAATAAGATGGTTAATAAGATAAAAAAAGATGGTTCATAAGGTAAAAAAAGATGGTTAATAAGGTAAAACAAGATGGTTCACAAGGTTAACATGGTTAATAAAGTAAAATAAGATGGTTAATAAGGTAAAATAGATGGTTAATAAGCAAAAATAGATGGTTAATAAGGTAAAATAAGATGGTTAATAAGGTAAAATAAGATAGTTAATAAGGAAAAATAGATGGTTAATAAGGTAAAATAAGATGGTTAATAAGGTAAAATAAGATGGTTCACAAGGTTAAGATGGTTCATATGGGAAAATAAGATGGTTCATAGGGTAAAATAAGATGGTTCATAAGGTAAAATAAGATGGTTCATAAGGTAAAATAAAATGGTTCATAGGGTAAAATAAGATGGTTCACAAGGTAAAATAAGATAGTTCATAGGGTAAAATAAGATGGTTCATAAGGTAAAATAAGATGGTTTACAAGGTTAAGATGGTTCATAAGGTAAAATAAGATGGTTAAGAAGGAAAAATAGACGGTTAATAAGGTAAAATAAGAGGGTTAATAAGGAAAAATAGATGGTTAATAAGGTAAAATAAGATGGTTAATAAGGTAAAATAAGATGGTTAATAAGCTAAAATAAGATGGTTAATTAGGTAAAATAAGATGGTTCATAAGGTAAAATAAGATGGTTCGGTTCATAAGGTAAAATAAGATGGTTAATAAGGAAAAATAAGATGGTTAATAAGGTAAAATAAGATGGTTCATAAGGTAAAATAAGATGGTTAATAAGGTAAAATAAGATGGTTCACATAGTAAAACTAAGAGGTTAATAAGGTAAAATAAGATGGTTAAGATAAAATAAGATGGTTCCAGAGGTAAAATAAGATGGTTCACGAGGTAAAATAAGATGGTTCACAAGGTAAAATAAGGTAGTTTCACAAGGTGAAATAAGATAGTTTACAAGGTAAAATGAGATAGCCCACAAGGTAAAATACGATAGATCACAAGTTAAAATAAGATGGTTCACAAAATAAAATAAGACACGAGGCGTGTTCAAATGAAACCGGACCTAACTGCACCAAGAGAACATACATACGATGCGCACGATGACGTCAAGCACATAATAACTCACTCAGCTTTTAGAAATAAGATCACCGAGTCAAAGAAAGAAGCCATCTACTGACTCATGACCTTGATTACCAGTATGTCCTGTGCTGTGGTATCAGTGGTATACCTTGACCCAAACTTGGTGGCATCCGGGACACACATTCTCTATCGTATAATACATGCTTATCTGTTTCACAATTCCCCGTTCTCTCTTGCATCGTAGTCGTATTATAAAATCCTTTTTGACCTAACAATTTACATACGCTGTGTTCTGATGAGCTGGTAGCCAACCGTAAGGGCGTCGGTCTCTTGATTAGGGAAATACAGGTTAAAAAACTCGGTAAGATGGAGGTGTTTTTCTATCAAACAAAAAAATAATAACCTCGTTTATACACCCCACGGCGACAACAAAGATAACGCCATTTCTTCCTGGGTCATATAAATTATGTCAGATATCCGCAATGGGAAAAAAGGTCATGTGACAATTTAACAATTTGTTAAAAAAATTTGCAGAATTTATGCCACTGCACACCGGGAGGGAGTAGATCTGTAGGTGTTTAGTCACTTTCAGCAAACAATAAAGGGTAGGAATACAGGGGATTGTTGTAACTCAATGTCTGTTGAATGTCGGTTCATTGAGTGTAGTGTCGCCATCCAACATGCAGTCGCTGATTGGTTGCACATAAAACTTAAAATACTTTACAATGGCTAACTGATTAAAGTAGATCAAATTCCAATATCGCTTCACTTAGTCACTTATCTTCTACCTCTGTGGGGAGGTGGGGGCAGAATCTGAGACGCTTGCCTGGCGTGTACTAACCAGAACGTCGCGTCAGGGTTAGGCACAATACACTGACCAAGACCATTATCTGTCTTCCATATAGCGTTCGCTGGAAACAGGCTGTTTTCAAGGCAGTCTGACTGACGAGAAGGGGATCCACGTGATTTCCTAGTAGTAGTAGTAGTGAGCATCACGCAGATGAAGCCACGCATAGCACAACCGATTGGAGGACCTCGGTCCACCTTCATCAGTACGCTCGGGATGTGAGGAAAGCTACTACCACTTAACGCACGTTTCAAGGCGGACAAAAGAGTAAACTTACTCATTGTGGGTATTAAACAACAACAAACAACAACTCCTGTGGGGTCGTGAAAATATTTGGTATACGCGCAATCATGTGTACAGACAAGCAGATGATTGATTTGTTGTGTCTTTGCGTGATGGAGGTTCACCTCCCTTTTTTATGTCTTCAAGCCGGGCGGCATAGGGTAGGATCATCCTTGCCTATAGAATGTTTGTCCGGACACCGGCTAACAGTCTGGTTTTATCGATGGTCAACTGCCGAGGATTATTCAGCGTGAACAAGGGACCTATACGTTTTTTTGTTTATCTCAGATATGACTAGACGACGATCTCACCTTCCTTCAAACAAGGAGTCGCTTGAAATTGACGGGATTCCAACCATCCACTGTTTCTATCTGTCGTTCGTTAGTTTTTAAAGAGATAAACTCTTTACCTTTCAGCTATAGGGTCCCTCAGATGTCAATATATAAATTATAATGTAACAGAATATTCCATTTTTAAAAGTGTTATTTTAGTTCATATAACTGTTCATAGTTTTTATGGATAAAATGACACAGTTGTCTAACCTTCACGAGCTGTCCCTAAATGAGCTGTTGTTTGCTGATAATCAGATCATAATTTACCAAAATCAATTTGTTTGGCCATTTAGTCAGAATGCATTATGACCAGCCTGAAGCAAGAGCATATCATATGCAGGTCTCCGATCCACGCGGCGAAAGTGGCAGATCTCGATGTCAATGGATCGAATTTGTCTCTGACACTCTCAGACAGTTACACCTAACGACAGCACAAGCCACCCACTTGGCGATAGCAAGGAATCTATGCATCCCGCCTCTCTGCGACGCCGTATGGCAAAGGATGAAGGACAAAAGAAAAAGTAGGAAGTAGTAGCCATTATTTAACATAACACGGTTGTTTGAATCTATTCAAATTGAGTTCAACTATGTTAGCAGGTTACAGTGGCTCTACTTAAATCCAGAAGCGTACTTGAGAAGGAAGACCGGAGTCCTCCTGACTGTAATGCAATACGAGAATACTCAGTAATCTAATAACTATATGATTACAGTGTTGATCGACACCTCTCTTGCCAGACGAATGTGACACAATTTGTTTCACGGAGCTCAAATGAGGACTCGAGCTGTGGGTCTTGGTCAGTATGTTTTCTCACCTGACCCCGAGTAATCTTTGCTTCCTTAACACATCACTGCACACCGTAATACATTACTTAACATAAGGCCTATCTCTTCTGTACACTTTAATCGATATGCGTTGTAGGCCACTTGCAATTTTCTGACATGTCACATCTACGTGGACATAGCTATTTTCAGTCGATGCCTCTGTACTGATAGCTAAGTTTCTTGTCCTGGCCTAGCTCTTGCTCTGAAGAGCTGGTATCTGATGTAATAGTTACACGACGCGGGTATGTATGGAGACATTCTAATCATATGTCCAACCCATTTAACTACTTTTATGTGTGTATATGTCCTGCCTAGCGTTATTAATAATTTCTGTCTTTTTTTTCAAGTTTTCTCTCCTTTTTTCTTCTAGTAGCACTGACCACTTTCGAAGGCATCTCATTATACATTCTGTGATATTTTATTATCATGTCTTGGTTACGTGCTGTGTTTTATTTTGATAAAATAGTTAATATAACGTGGTAAATTGTCTTCTTGTTTCCATTGACATGTATAGGTTAACTTGGACATAGTGATAGTTTGTGCGTCATCGCATGTACTTTTTTAAGTTCTGCCTTCTGTCTCCCTATCTATTTTGTCATCTGTTAACAATTTCCCCAGTAATCTGAATTTGTCAGACATTAATAAACAGCACATTCCAGTAGGGAGCTTTACAAGATGCACAACAATCCGTGACGTCATTTAACACATACCACAACATGTCATTTGTTTAACATAACACGTTTCCAACACCTTATTATTTAATAAAACACAAGCCACACAATTCAATTATCCACTACCACATTTGCACTTCACCAATTATTTGTTTTTTGAAATTGCTATTGTATTTTAATAACTGAACAGCACACAAATGAAAAAGCATATTACAATTACAATGGTCTCCAAATAGTTCAATGAGCTGTACACAAACATTCCAGATCAGTGATTCGTTCGATTTATCGATTATTAAATTGAAAAAAAAACCACAATAGATTATGATAATAAATGCAAGTTACAACAATTAGACAGTATTGTGAGACATACTCCAACAGAATGGGGAATCATTCGCATATCTTGACAGCAATATAGAGAAACGTACGAAGTACAGATACTAATGTCAAAATAGAAATACAAAAGGCGAAAGGCGCTTCCATTGCATTTTAGAACTATAGAAATTTCGTCCAACACAAAAATAGAAATCTTGAACTCCAATTCAGTTGCAGCGGTCAGCGACCCAAAGCTGCCAAGACCCTTCTTCATTTCTAAGTGGTGATCCTGGACAACAGGCTGCAACAGGGCAGTCTGAATAAGAAGAAATCGAAGAGGAAAGGTTAACCCGATTATAAAAAAATAATTACTAAAGTCGGATATCGGATCGAAAGGTGCAAATATCGCAGTCAAGCTGTAAACTACGACACAGCGCATTCTGTCCCCCGGACTTCATTCTACTACTTGCAACACCCTTTTGAGGGCTTAGTAGCAGGAGTTTGAGAACGAACGACGAAGAGCAACTTCAATTAAAATTCTGTTGTGTTGTATGGCTCTGAAACATAGAAAACAACATAAAAGGCACAATGATCTTATAAATGGGTACCTGCGATAAGTGAATAACGATTGAATGGTATGATACTACCACAATGCACACAGAGAACAGAACACGTGACAGACATAAAGGAAGCAGGAACTCCGAGGACAGATCCGGAACAGATGACTCAAGACAAGATGTCGTAAAGTGTACTTGTCGAATAGACATGCTCGACAGGGAGCTAAAATGTTTTGATTGAGCGTTGATCACAGATAAAACACCTGATTTCATTGACCAAATTTGTGGTAACCAAATTGTAGAAATTGTAACCCTGTTTCTTAACTTTACTTCTTTATACTGGTTTAGAAGACTCAGCAGAGTCTGCATACAATCAGTTTCATTTACATTTCCTTGCTCTAAAAGCTATGTGCATCCAATTTATTCTTAAATGCATTCTCTACTACCTGACGTGGCAATGCATTCCAAGCATTCACCCCTCTCTGACTAAAAAAATATTTCCTAGTTTCTAATCTGGACCTTTCTTTAGTTAATTTGTAGCTATGCCCTCTTGTTCTTGTGGGTGGCTGTATTTTGAAATAAAAACTTGTGTAGTCTAATCTATCCGTTCCTCTTATCATCTTATACACCTGTATTAAGTCACTTATAATTCTTCTCTCTTCTAGACACTGTAGGCCGGGTTTTCTGTCTTTCCTCATAACTGTAGATTTGAGACGTTTTGCTAGAGAATGTCTACTGAAAGAAAAGTGGCAAAGGCTATCAGAGTGAATAAGGCAGGCATTGGTTTTTTTAAAATTTTTATTTTAATTTTATGTGTTTGCCTCACTAGTTTCTACTGGCGGAGGCGCGCCTATTCCGACCCAGACCGCAGTCAATTTGGGCGATATTAAGACGCATAAACCAGTGCTTGGATGCGTGTGTGTATCTGTTTGTACCTAGCCTGGTATTTCCGTGATGTTCCTCCCGTTGTTCCTCGCTTTTGATGTTCCTAGTTGTCCGCCGTAGGTATTTGCATAAATATGCACAATAGTTTTCCTGGGACCATTTTTATTTTCTGTCATACTTGATTCGGATCTCTTTTTTTTTGTTTCCTGATTTCTTTCTTTCTTTTTTTTTTTTCCCCCCTCTTTCCTTCTTTTTTTTTTCCTTCTATTTTATAAAAAAAAATATAAAGCCCCCTCATACATTTTATACACAATTGTGAAGATAGCAGTGTAATGAGGTGTACAACGAGAATGAATGAGATGGAATGATTGGGAAATATAACAAACAATATACTTGATACATAAGGATTAAGAGTACAAGCTAGAACAGCTCTAAATAGTCACGTCGGTGAGAAAGTGCCATACCCGACTTGGTGCATGTGTTAAATCTAGTGGCGGACATTTTGAACACCAACTGAAATAGACAAAAATGTTGGTCAACATTTTCTCGCCATTGTAACCAATTATTTCCAGCCTTGTTAAAAACCTTTTAAGGTCTTGCATTTCTCGGTCTCCCGTGTAGTATGTTCTCAGATACATGTTTTGTGTAAGAGGACCCAATTGCAGTACTGTCCCCATGCTTCGTATCGCTTGAATATGAGATAGATGGAAGAAGCAGCCGGAAAGACCATTCAGGCTAGCACATTCATGCAGGGAAATGTAGATGTAAACAAAAAAGTACTTATACAAATGCAGACTACAATATAATGGTTTATTTATTTAGAATATGATTCCAGGAACAAGTGACTATTATTCCTCAGCACTACAATTTCTCTCCGTGGAACCCAGTAAAAAAAATTAAAAAAAACATTTAATGACAGGAGAAGCAAAAATAATCAATGTACAACCTGATGACGATATTACAGATATAATTATATAATATAAATATAACTGGTCTTGTCTATATAGTTACGGATGCTTGTTTAGACTGTCAGTATGTGCGTTCCTCCTCAAAGCTCTGACCAAGCAGTCAACAATACGTGTGATGCAATCCTTCACGACAGCAGCAACTCTCTCTTCCGAACCGACACACACACAAACACTTCGCTAGATCATAGACCGTCCAACGAACGGAGCCCCTACTAAACCCTAATGTTACATAGCTGCAGACTTGTCATGTTCTGTCCAAGTATGTTACGGACCGCCGTAGATACCGGAGTTGCCTTTCTTGGGTCTAGAGTGTTGTATTGGTCGTTGTATATCCGCGTCGTTATTCATTTATCACGTGTCCAATAACCAGACCGTATTATTTTTATAGTCGCTAGCGGAAGCTCCCATCAAAACTACATAGCACAATTGGACAGTGAGTACTTTAGGAAAAATGTCCTGCAGACGTTTTAAACTTTTCAATGGTTCCGTTCAGTTCAGCTGAAGTGCTGTTTTTTTAGAAGATCGGCTGCAACGGATCTCCAACGTGCTATGTCTCCGTGTCTTGAGGGCTCAATCTACGAGGATTTTACATGTCCATCTTTAGATGTTATTCTCCCACTTATTGCGTTGTTTACCCCTGGCACATTGACCCTTCTTTTGTCTTTTCAGTTTTGTATTCAGCAAGGAGATGTCTTTTGATGTGACAAAAATATCTTAATTATCTGACTGATATCGTTCATCAATTTTTCTTTTGCACTATTAATTTCTGTAAGACATTCGTATTTATTTTATTTTCTTTCCAGGAGATGTCCTCAATTTAAAAAAAATATATTTCCACATTTTAAAGTCATCAATTCTCTTCTCCAACTGTTTGTTCATTGCCCAATTTTCTACGCCAAAGATGAGTATACATGATCACTCTCATTTTCTATTTCTTTGAGACCATTTTGGATCTCAATATACGCTCGTTTGACCCCACAATAAGAACCCGCTTATCAAAGTAAACTCTGAAAAGGTCGCTGGTTTGTCCTAAACTAACCAACTTTTTCATTCCAAAATATTTTGGACCTCTCGGTACATATAATTTTGAAATGTAAAACTCACAGAAGGAGGTAAAGGAACATTTATAAATTTTGAAACAATTATATTGAGTAAGAAACGGTTAAAATTAAGTATGACAATAGTTCAAGCCAATATATCGGCTCTGTAGATTATTAAGACAATTTGCAAGCCAATATGTCGGCTCTAATGAGTGAATCAGTTAAAGATATCTTGTATGTGAAAAGTCTGTATTTCGTTTGCTTAGTGTTATGAGTAGATCAAAGCGAAAGCGTCGTGTTGTTTGTGGTAATAAAACACCACACTGACACCATTTCAGTATTTCGTACTGTATAAACTGAATTAGAAATATTCACAGATGGAATAGAAAACCTGCATGGTGAACACCAACTCTAGACATCTTACTTTGCCGAGTTGCAAGCACGTATACTACAACATGATAATGAGATTCCACGTGGACAATACTACACGCAACTCTATCGCATTGAGATTATTATGTATCTTTACACTTTGTGGATTTTATGGTATGTAGCATTCCAGTGTAGGTGTATACTTTGTTATATCTTCTTAAACATTGACTCAATCGTCTTTTAAATTATGTGTACAAAAACTATCTATCTATCTATCTATCTATCTATCTATCTATCTATCTATCTATCTATCTATCTATCTATCTATCTATCTATCTATCTATCTATCTATCTATCTATCTATCTATCTATCTATCTATCTATCTATCTATCTATCTATCTATCTATCTATCTATCTATCTATCTATCTATCTATATTTCTGTCTGTCTGTCTGTCTGTCGGTAGGTCGGTCTGTCTGTCTGTCTGTCTGTCTATCTGTCTATCTATCCATCCATCCATCCATCCACCCATCCACCCACCCACCCAAAAATCCATCCATCCATCCATCCATCTATCTATCTATCTATCTATCTATCTATCTATCTATCTATCTATCTATCTATCTATCTATCTATCTATCTATCTATCTATCTATCTATCTATCTATCTATCTATCTATCTATCTATCTATCTATCTATCTATCTATCTATCTATCTATCTATCTATCTATCTATCTATCTATATGTCTGTCTATCTATCTATCTATCTATCTATCTATCTATCTATCTATCTATCTATCTATCTATCTATCTATCTATCTATCTATCTATCTATCTATCTATCTATCTATCTATCTATCTATCTATCTATCTATCTATCTATCTATCTATCTATCTATCTATCTATCTATCTATCAATCTAACTATCTATCTATCTATCTATCTATCTATCTATCTATCTATCTATCTATCTATCTATCTATCTATCTATCTATCTATCTATCTATCTATCTATCTATCTATATATATATCTATCTATCTATCTATCTATCTATCTATCTATCTATCTATCTATCTATCTATCTATCTATCTGTCTGTCTGTCTGTCTGTCTGTCTGTCTGTCTGTCTGTCTGTCTGTCTATCTATCTATCTATCTATATATCTGTCTATCTAATTTGCTTGCATGCCTGTTTGCCAGCCTTCTTGCCGGCCTGTCTGTTTGTAAGTCTACCTGACTGACTGTCTGTTTATTTAATATATTTTTTATGCATCTATTCAACAGTTCACATAACATGCGGGAATGAAACATGTGACAATACTAATTATAACGGGACATCCTACAAGCTCTGCTTCTACAGTAAGAGCCAGGCAGCGGCCAAGGTAATGTTTCGGGATACATTACAAGAGTACAATTTTAGACCACCAAATGATAATTTTACTCTGATCAACTGCTTGATATTTGTGTGACTGTGTTGTTGTTCTTCATCGCAAACTTTCATATGTCATCATTATTATCATCATCATGTAGATTAACATTTACAGAACGTCGCTGTCATGACAGCCGATCTGTAAGATACTCGATCCCTGGCCTGCTCTCGCGCTTCTGGTACTATCAACCACAGAGCGTCTGCAATGTCCTTTGTCTATCTTATCATCGGTCTGTCTCTGTCTCTTTGGCCTGGCATCTTACCCTCCAGTATCGCTCATTCTAGAATATTGTGACGTTTGATGTGGCAGCAGTAATTAATGTTCTAGACGAAATGTTGTTTACTGAACGGTTTTATTCTTTATGGAGCACATGCATGATTTCTGCGATTTTTATTTTTCGCTATCCATGATACTTTGAGCATATTAGCTCGAAGGGTTAGATTTTCTTCAATAGGGTTTATTTTCACACGTCATCTTGCCTATAACTAAAGACACACTCGACCAATGTGAGACAACTGGCATATCTACAACCTTTGCCAAGTAATTTTTCTGGTGATGTTTGAATGTGTTTTCTGTGCTCCTCATGTGTGTGGCACATTCATAACTGTGAACTTGTCTGTGTCCAAGTTTCTTTCTACGGCAGTTGCATATCTTTTGGAAAATGAAACATGGCTACTAGAACCGATTTTATTGCAACATAGCATCCTCAGTTCTTTTCTTTACAGAAAATGCTGACGACAGAAAACGAACTCCGCAGCATCCGACATTTCCCTCAGACATTGTCAGTTTGCCGTTTACAGCTGTGTCTATTGGGAGAAGCGATTATACCTTGAAAAAAGTACGACTCAGTACCTCAGTATTTGTTTTCCTATTTATATAAGAACCTCGTCCAGGTTTTTTGAATACCCCCATTTCAAAAGCTTCATTACTCTTCTTCATATATTATCCACAAATAATCTTGCTGATGTTCTGATTTTTCTGGCAAACCTGTCCTCTTTTAAATTATAAAGGAAATACATCTTTCATCGTTTCTTTGTTGAAATATTATCACTCTTTCACTTTTGTTGATCTTGCAATGTGCATTATTGTTTTGTTTGTTTGTTTGCTTGGACTGGAAACCCTGCTTCCTACTTGATCCTGTGTTTTCAAATGTCCAGCCTCTGTCTCTTCATAAATGATAATTATATTTGCTTGCTGAAATGTTCGACTTTCCTTGATAATCTGTCAGCCTCTTTTTATCCTTTCTCGAATGTTGAACGGATATTGTTCATTTTGACCTAACTCGTTTTAATTGGTGACAGTTGATAGAGTATTCCTCTTAACTTATTCGGTCTAATTGAGACGTAATTCTTGTCTTTCTGAGTTTTAATTACGGATTACCGCCTCTTTATTACAAGCAAGAGTGACGACCTTCTCACAAGTGGCAGCTGCACATACTTTTTAGTGGCCTAGTGGTGCCATCCACCGGCCAAATAAACAGAAAATGGCTGCTTGACTCTGTAGAAATAGATGGAGTGAGAAACAAAGAAATCCAGCATAATGTAGAAAGAATGCCACGAAGGCGATATATACCCAGGCAAATAATTAAAAGGGTTGAACACATGACAAAAAAGGTGTCTCCAAAACTCCCAGTCGCCGGTCTGTAATATTAGACATCAGAGCTTACAATCGAGAGTACATTTCAATGGATACCAGCTCACTGTGGTGTCTTAGGTAACGATGAGAACGCTTGCAAGGTCTAGTCACTAATACCTAGGTCTCATGACAAACACTACTCAAGAGCGTTTATTCAACTTGGGATCGGCGCCGTCTCTCTTTCTTCGATCGTTTGGCTCGGGTCTCTCTGGACGTTCCGGCACGACAGATTCTATACATGTCCCTTGAAATCATGGGCAGAAATGACCGTATCCCTGGTTAAGTCATCCCTGGACATGCAACAACTGGAAGAGCTGCACCTCTTTTACACCACTTACCCTACATACTGCCTGAAGCTGTGCCATCAGCCGTAGTCATGGACGACCATAGCGGTGGGCCAAAGCGGATTACTGAACTTGACTTGATGAAGCAGTCATGTCTACTAAGGAGGGTGGGTTTTGCAGCATAGCTATAACGTGAACAAAAGAGGTGGGTTGAGAAGCGATCTGATTATGTTATATCATGAAAAAGGGCGAATTATAGCGACAAGCAGAACTGGTCATTATCACTTAACTTTTTAAATCTGGTTTAGAAGACTCTTCAGAGTCTGTAACAACCATTTTCTTTTACATTCTCTTGAAATGAAAATACATTTGCACATTCAATCTATTCGTGAATGCATAAATTGACAATGCTTCCACCATTTCACGTGGCAATGCATTCCAAGTATTCACAACTCTATAACTAAACAAATATTTCCTGGTATCTAATCTGGACCTTTGTTTAATTAATATGTCGCTGTTCCCTCTCGTTCTTGTAGGTGGCTGTATTTAAAAAAAACAACAACTTGTTAAAGTCTAATTCATCCTTTCCGATCACCTCAAATTCTCTACATATAAAGATCAACCTTCAATAGTGAAGGTTAACTTTTAACCACAAACAGTATGGACATACTTTAACAATATACACATTATAAGTGAAACTAAATGCTTATTTTTCTGTCCACTGACACAGTTAGAATGCCAGAACTACAGTATGCGGCTAGCAGTTATTAAAACTCAGAATGAATTCGATTTCTGGAGAAATTACTTTGATAAATACTACCCAAAGAACGAAATCTGGATTGGGGCCACCTATTCGTCTGCTTACAAAGGTTAGACATTTAGGAGTTAAAGAAAGTTGCTATGTGATTTGTTTCAATGCAAAATCGTATTTGTAATCATCAGCATTATCACAATGGTTATTACAATTTTCATTTTCGTTTTGTTTATCTCACTGCTTCTGTTCTTAAAAGTGCAATTGCTTATTCTACTTTAACTCTGAACATGGCTAATACTACAACAACCACGATACTACTTCAACCCTGAACATGACTATTACTACAACAACCACGATACTACTTCAACCCTGAACATGACTATTACTACAACAACCACGATACTACTTCAACCCCAAACATGACTATTACTACAACAACCACGATACTACTTCAACCCTGAACATGACTATTACTACAACAACCACAATACTACTTCAACCCTGAACATGACTATTACTACAACAACCACAATACTACTTCAACCCTGAACATGACTATTACTACAACAACCACGATACTACTTCAACCCCGAACATGACTATTACTACAACAACCACGATACTACTTCAACCCTGAACATGACTATTACTACAACAACCACGATACTACTTCAACCCTGAACATAACTATTACTACAACAACCACGATACTACTTCAACCCTGAACATGACTATTACTACAACAACCACGATACTACTTCAAACCTGAACATGACTATTACTACAACAACCACGATACTACTTCAACCCTGAACATGACTATTATTACAACAACCACGATACTACTTCAACCCTAAACATGACTATTACTACAACATCCACGATACTACTTCAACCCTGAACATGACTATTACTACAACAACGACGATACACTTCAACCCCGAACATGACTAATACTACAAGAACCACGATACTACTTAATTCCCGAACATGACTATTACTACAACAACCACGATACTACTTAATTCCCGAACATGACTATTACTACAACAACCACGATACTACTTCAACCCCGAACAGGACTATTACTACAACAGCCACGATACTACTTAATTCCCGAACATGACTATTACTACAACAACCACAATACTACTTCAACCCTGAACATGGCTATTACAACAACCACGATACTACTTCTACCCCGAACATGACTATTACTACAACAGCCACGATACTACTTCAACCCTGAACATGACTAATACTACAACAATCACGATATTACTTCAACCCCGAACATGGCTATTATTACAACAAAAAACATACTACTTCAAATCATCCGAATATGGCTATTACTACAACAACCGCGATACTACTTCAACCCTGAACATGGCTATTACTACAACAACCACCATAGTACTTCTACCCAGAATATTACTTTTACTACAATAACAACTATACAACTTTTATCCCGAATATTATTACCACTACAACAACTACAAAACTACTCGAATATTATTATTACTATTACTACTACTACTAATATTAATACTACTACTACTACTACTACTCCTACTCCTACTATTACTGCTACTACTATTATTGTCACTACTACTACTACTATTACTACTACTATTGCTACTACTACTACTACTACTATTACTATTACTACTACTACTACTATTACTACCACTACTACTGCTACTACTACTATCACTAATACTACTACTATTACTGCCACTACTACAACTACTACTATTACTACTGCTACTGCTACTACTACTACTACTAATACTGCTGCTGCTATAACCGCTATACTACTTATGTACTGAATATTACTACTTATACTGCTACTACTACTATTACTATTACTACTACTACTACTATTACTGCCACTACTACTGCTACTAGTACTATTACTAATACTACTACTATTACTGCCACTACTACAACTGCTACTATTACTACTACTACTGCTACTACTACTACTACTACTGCTGCTATAACCACTATACTACTTATGTACTGAATATTACTACTTCTACTGCTGCTACTACTACTACTACTACTACTACTACTACTACTACTACTACTACTACTATAACTAACAACTAACATGCTACTTCTACCACGAATATTACGAATACTACTACTACTACTACTATTACTACTACTACTACTACTACTATTATTATTATCCCTACTACTACTAAAACCACCATACTAATTCTATATTGCATTTTACTATTACTACTATAACCACCATACTACCTATACCTCAAAAACTACTACTACTACAACTACCACAGCTACTACTACTACAACTACTACTGCCACAAATACTACTACTACTACTACACAACTGCTACTACTGCAGCTATAACCAACATACTACTTCTACGACTAATATTACTATTACTAAAGCCAACATACTGCTCCTATTTCTCTTGCTACCAAGCTCCATGGGTCCATATGTAGACTGGCTGTTTTCCTATTAATTTTGCTCGATATGAAGAATAGGGCCGTACACTGTAGATGGATCCATGCAGGAAGTCTGTGCTCAAAGGACGTTGCGAGCGCCTCGTTGGGAGAATGTATGCATTAATTTGGCTTTCATGACGAGGTTGTTAATCTCAACTATTTGCCCTCATTAGTTGCCTTTTGTTCACATGCTTGCTTGTGGGGTAGTTCTATTATTTCCTCCAAAGAAATATTAACTTGTATTTATACAGCTCGGTGGACATTCTTATAACAGATTAATTGACAACGATTACATAATAATCTAGAATCTTCCATGAAAGTTATGTGTTCACATTCATACATTATATTTGTAGCATAGTCTATCATGCTTGATTATTTATCTAACAATACCATTTAACATGGGCGAAACTAGCAATGACGGTGTCCAAGGCAAGTGAAATAAATTCCTCGTTCGAAAACTTCTATTTTCCTCTGACTGAATTATTCCGTGGCGAAGTGGTTAAGCCATTGGCGTCGTGATCGGGTGGTATGGGTTCGACTCCGGACTCCGCCGTCTTTTTCACGGGTGCTTGACGCGGAGTCCACTGCATAGTCGCCCCCTAGCTGTTTTGTCCTTGACTTGCCACTGGGTTCGGGCGGTTCGAGACGAGGGAGTGAGGATAAAAAATAGCGCAGTTAATCCTTCCTAAAAATAGCTCTAGCAAGTAAATTATGCCATCATCGTCTACGATGGATGGCGGCCTTTGCCTTTGCTAAAGTACTGTGCTAATACAACCCTGTTACATCACTACTCTAATACAACTCTGTTACATCACTACTCTAATACAACCTCGTTATATCACTACTCTAATACAACTCTGTTACATCACTGCTCTAATACAACTCTGTTACATCACTACTCTAATACAACTCTGTTACATCACTACTCTAATACAACCTCGTTATATCACTGCTCTAATACAACTCTGTTACATCACTACTCTAATACAACTCTGTTACATCACTACTCTAATACAACCTCGTTATATCACTGCTCTAATACAACCTCGTTATATCACTACTCTAATACAACTCTGTTACATCACTACTCTAATACAACTCTGTTACATCACTGCTCTAATACAACCTCGTTATATCACTACTCTAATACAACTCTGTTACATCACTACTCTAATACAACTCTGTTACATCACTGCTCTAATACAACCTCGTTATATCACTACTCTAATACAACTCTGTTACATCACTGCGCTAATACAACCTCGTTATATCACTACTCTAATACAACTCTGTTACATCACTACTCTAATACAACTCTGTTACATCACTGCTCTAATACAACCTCGTTATATCACTACTCTAATACAACTCTGTTACATCACTACTCTAATACAACCCTGTTACATCACTGCTCTAATACAACCTCGTTATATCACTGCTCTAATACAACCTCGTTATATCACTACTCTAATACAACTCTGTTATATCACTACTCTAATACAACTCTGTTACATCACTACTCTAATACAACCCTGTTACATCACTGCTCTAATACAACCTCGTTATATCACTGCTCTAATACAACCTCGTTATATCACTACTCTAATACAACTCTGTTATATCACTACTCTAATACAACTCTGTTACATCACTACTCTAATACAACTCTGTTACATCACTACTCTAATACAACTCTGTTACATCACTACTCTAATACAACCTCGTTATATCACTACTCTAATACAACTCTGTTACATCACTACTCTAATACAACCTCGTTATATCACTACTCTAATACAACTCTGTTACATCACTACTCTAATACAACCTCGTTATATCACTACTCTAATACAACTCTGTTACATCACTACTCTAATACAACCTCGTTATATCACTACTCTAATACAACCTCGTTATATCACTACTCTAATACAACCTCGTTATATCACTACTCTAATACAACTCTGTTATATCACTACTCTAATACAACTCTGTTACATCACTACTCTAATACAACTCTGTTATATCACTACTCTAATACAACTCTGTTATATCACTACTCTAATACAACCTCGTTATATCACTACTCTAATACAACTCTGTTATATCACTACTCTAATACAACCTCGTTATATCACTACTCTAATACAACTCTGTTATATCACTACTCTAATACAACCTCGTTATATCACTACTCTAATACAACTCTGTTACATCACTGCTCTAATACAACCTCGTTATATCACTACTCTAATACAACCTCGTTATATCACTACTCTAATACAACCTCGTTATATCACTACTCTAATACAACCTCGTTATATCACTACTCTAATACAACCTCGTTATATCACTACTCTAATACAACTCTGTTATATCACTACTCTAATACAACTCTGTTACATCACTACTCTAATACAACTCTGTTATATCACTACTCTAATACAACTCTGTTATATCACTACTCTAATACAACCTCGTTATATCACTACTCTAATACAACTCTGTTATATCACTACTCTAATACAACCTCGTTATATCACTACTCTAATACAACTCTGTTATATCACTACTCTAATACAACCTCGTTATATCACTACTCTAATACAACTCTGTTACATCACTGCTCTAATACAACCTCGTTATATCACTACTCTAATACAACCTCGTTATATCACTACTCTAATACAACCTCGTTATATCACTACTCTAATACAACTCTGTTACATCACTGCGCTAATACAACCCTATTACAACATTACTCTAATACAACCTCGTTATATCACTACTCTAATACAACTCTGTTACATCAATGCGCTAATACAACCCTATTACAACATTACTCTAATACAACCTCGTTATATCACTACTCTAATATAACCCCATTACATCACTACTTTAATACAATCCTGTTACACCACTGTGTTAATAGATCCCTGTTTGCTCCAATGTATTAATATGACACTGTTTACACCACTGTCTTTTCTCCAGGATTTGTCTGGGACAATGGCGAAATGGTACCGACAAACTTTTTCGGACCCAGACCTCCATACATGACTCCCGTTGTAGATGGAGCATGCTTGAGAATATCCATAGACCAATGGCTGGAACCTTTGAATTGCACTTATTTCAGATGTACGTTTTTCATAATGTATGTTACAGACAGCTTTTTGGTTGACCAGTAATAAATAGATTTGTGCAATGATGATGAACGATTTGCTCTCCAAGTGAAGCTACCGGAGGTACTCAGTCGACTCAAGGTAAGGTGTCCGACCCAAGTGCCGGAGATCGTGGGTTCGATTCACGGTGGACACCGGGATTTTTTTCATGTGGATCTTCTGGTAAAAAAAATAAAAATTCCATGATCTCTTGGTAGTGAGATCGTACTCTCATGTTGAGTGTCGAACTCGTTAAAAATTCCTTGGCAGTTAAAAATCGAAAAGAGAGGGCGTAACGGCCGCTGCCTGGACAAAATCAAGTTTTAAATCTACCGAAATTATTTGTACGTTTCCCCAGGTGTTAAGAGCAGCTATAGATGGTGCCTAACTAGCTGCGGGTATACTTAGCCTTATTGTTTGAGTCTATTAAGATGCTTGCACATCGGTTAAACCACCCTCCAATAAACTGGTTGTATACAAACTGTATTTTTTTTTTAAAAACCAGTATACAGACGTTAAGTTAACATCTCACAGAGATTTGGACAACGAAGTGGGCATTGGCATTATCATCCCCATAGTTGTGAGTCTTACTGTAGAACCTCTGATTGCACTACATCCAGGAGGACTTTGTCCACCTTTTACTGTTATAAAAAGTGCTACTGTAATCAATTATAGATGAAAGGTCGTCTAGAGATAATTCAACCCAGATGTGACACGGCCTGTTTCCAGAAGCACAAACAAGTTGCTTGACGCTATAGCGATAAATTCATCTTATTTAGACAATTGTCTCGTAATGTTCAAGTAAGATTTTTATTTTACACTAGTATTCAATAAATTCTAATCATTGCTCAAAACATCAATATTTTAACCACTTGGTCAACACTGTTACATTGGTAATAATAATGTGATAAATATATGATAATAATGTGAGAATAATGTTAGAATAATGTGATAATAATATGATAATAATTATATAATACGATAATAATGTCAGAATAATGTGATAATAATATTAAAATAATGTGAGAATACAATGATAATGATGTGAGAATAATGTTCGAATAATGTGATAATAATGGGATAATAACATGATAGTAATGTGAGAATAGTGCGAGAATAATGTGAGAATAATGTGAGAATAATATGGAAATATGGGAGGATAATTTTATGACAATGTGGTAAAAATGTAATGATAATGGGATAATAATGTAATCATAATGTGATAATAATGTAATAAAAATGTGGCGATAATGTGTTAATAATCTGATAATAATCTGATGATAATGTGAATAATGAGTTAATAATGAGACGATAATGTGATAATAATGAGACGATAATGTGATAATAATGTGATATTAATTGGATGATAATGTGATAATAATGGGATAATAATTGGATGTTAATGTGATAATAATGGCGATTACTACAGTGACGGTAGAAGAAAAGCTGACAACAGAACTTTTGCATATTTGATTTTTTTTCTAGATTCATTATGTCAGCAGTTGGTGTTTTCCTCAACTATGGCGCCAGGTACAGATACACCTTTATTTAAAGGTAAATCATATCACGTCCTTTATTCTTGGTTAAATTATTTAATAACACATATCAGCTTCTAGTGTTATATAGTGTGTATATTCAAGTAATAAAACTCACTGACTTTCGTAGGCCTTCTTCATATATCCTGGTCAGTAGATGTTTTTTAAATATTTTTCTTGTAGCTTATAGTTTTTACAGGATAATGCATTCGAATCCATGTCCAACCTTTATTAGTCGCCTCTAACAAATTCGCAGGTCACAGTATTATAATTATTTGCTCCCCACTCAGGCCTCGAATACATATCTGCACTGTAACAAAACAGAAGACTAAAAGTTGTAAAATTCAAACTCAATTATTGTTCCACTTCTTATCCGCAGAAAAGCGAGTTGCTCACTCTTTCATTCCTTGATTAATCACATTAATCTCTGATTTCCCCTAACTCGGCTTCATAAAGGATATACGGGAGAAATCAGTAAATCCTATTTTATTAATTACATTTTTACAGTAGGCGAACAAGACATTTTGTGTGTCTTATTTTTGGACATAGTCCCCGGTTTGGAAACATACTTTGTCCACCTGTCCACTAGCCTGTGGATGCTCTTTAGAAATCAAGTCTGATGCTAAAACCTTTAACAAATTTTGACCAACCCAATTAACTCGTTGTCAGCTTAACTTAACTGAATGTCTTTATACTGGTTTAGAAGACTCTGCAAAGTATGTAAACAACCAGTCTCATTTACATTTCCTTTCTCTAAAAACTATGTGCGTCCACTACATTCTTAAATGCATTAACTGTACCTGCTTCCACTACTTCCGTGGCAATGCATTCCAATTATTGACCACTCACTGACTAAAACAATATTTCCTAATATCTAATCTGGATCTTTCTTTAGTTAATTTGTAGCTATGCACTCTTGTTCTTGTAGGTGGTTATATTTTGAAAAAACAAAACTGGTTATAGTCTAATTTAGACGTTCCTTTGGTTATCTTATAAACCTGTATTAAGTCATCTCGAATTCTTATGTTTTCTGGACACTGTTCCGGGTTTTCTGAGTCTTTCCTGATAACTGTAATTCTGGAATCTCACATTCAGCTTTGTCGCTCTTCTTTGTATCCTTTCCAGCATGTTTATATCCCCTCTACGATAAGGACTCAACACCTGTACACAGTACTCCAATCTGGTCTAAATAATGCTTTATACAGTTTGACTATCATTTCCTTGCTCCTATGTTTAATATTTCTTTTTATTATACCTAACATTCTATTTGCTTTTTTCATTGCTACCTGGACTTGCTCACTCACTTTACCTGTATGATCTATTATAACATATAGCTGCCTATACCATGCATCTCCGACTAAAGAAAGTTCTGAAAAGAGAGATAACTCGCCTGAGATTTGACTTGGAGAAGCTGAAGTGCCCGGATGTAGTGGAGACCTTTGGTGCGGTGTTGGGAGGACGTTTCGCACCTCTCTTGGTTCTAAACGAGGAGGCAGATATTGAGACGATAACTGAAGCCTTGAATTCAGCTTTACTCGACACGGCATCTGAGGTGCTAGGTAGGTTAAGAAGAAAGCATGGATCACGAGTGAAATACTGGACTTATGTGACAAGAGACGACGATTGAAGGGAGCGAAGAATACACTAGATGGGATTCAACGATACAGAGATATAAATCAATCCATAAAGACCAAGATGAAACAGGCCAAGGTGGATTGGATAACGGCTCAGTGCGCAGCTATCGAACGAAATCTGGGACGAAATGATGCCAAGGGAGCATATAAATTAGTCAAGGACTTAGTAAGACCTGTCCAAAGTCGAAATACGACGGTTCAGGACAAGAGTGGGAAATGTGTCACAGAAGCTCAAGACATTCGTGAGCGCTGGACAGAGTACTGTTCGGAGCTATATAAGCATGAAGATCGAGGTGACCCAAGAATTGCAATGTCTCCTGAAGGGAGTCTGCTAGAGGAAAATCAAACGATAACAAGGGAAGAAGTGTATGAAGCCGTAAAAATGCTGAAGAGAGGGAAGGCTGTCGGTGTGGATAATATCCCAGCAGAGCTCCTGCAAGTGGGAGGTAAGGTGACAATTACTACCCTGACTTACATCTGCAATAGAATTTGGCAGACAGGAGAGTGGCCCACCTGCTGGACAAAATCAGTCATTATACCACTGCCTAAATCGGGAAACCTAAATGTGTGTCAGAACTATCGAACAATCAGTCTGATAAGTCATCCAAGTAAAGTTCTCTTGAGGATACTACTTAACAGACTGAATCCTCAGGCGGAGAGTATCATTGCCGAAGAACAAGCGGGCTTTCGAGCGGGAAGGAGTACCATCGAGCAAATATTTAATCTTCGTCTACTGAATGAGAAGTACTCAGAGTATCATCAACCACTCTACCATGCCTTCATTGACTTTCGAAAGGCGTTTGACAGAGTGTGGCATGCGGCGCTATGGTCAACAATGAGGCATTATAAGTTCAACAGTGATATTATGAGGGTAATTGCAAACCTTTATCAGCAGGCGACCAGCGCTGTCTCAGTAAAGGGAACGCTAGGCGATTGGTTCCGTACGACGCTGGGTGTGAGACAGGGTTGTATACTCTCCCCCACACTCTTCAATATCTTCTTGGAGAGAATAATGGAGACGACCTTAAAAGGACATGTTGGCACGGTAAAAATAGGTGACAGGCTAATCACAAACTTCCGCTTTGCTGATGATATTGATGTATTGGCAGGCACAGAAAGGGAACTCCAGGAGTTGATTGGTAGATTGGATACAACGGCCCTGAGTTTTGGTATGGAAATAAATGCTGATAAAACAAAGCTCATGACCAATAACGTAGCAGGGTTTCAATCTGTCATAGAGGCAAATGGGCAGGTACTTGAGGTGGTGAAAAGTTTCAAATATCTTGGATCGTTGATCAGCGAAGAGGGTTCGAAGCCAGAGGTAATTGCAAGAATAGCACAAACAACAGCGGCGCTGACTAGGCTGCAACCTATATGCCGAGACAAGCGCCTCGCCCTCGGCATAAAAGTCAGACTACTGCGCTCTTTGGTGCTGTCAATATTTCTGTATGCCTGCGAGACCTGGACCATTACAGCAGATATTCAGGGCAGAATACGTGCAATGGAAATGCGGTGCTATAGAAAACTCCTAAATGTTACATATAAAGATCGTGTCACGAACGTAGACATCCGTCAGAGAGTTGAAGACGCTATTGGTCCTTTTGAAGATCTGTTCACAACTATCAAAAGACGCAAGATGGCCTGGTGCGGGCACGTCGCGGGGTCAAACGGAATTCCAAACTCGATACTCTTTGGATCCGTACCGGGTCAGAGAGGGCGAAGACGTCCAAGGAAGAGATGGGTGGACAACATCACTGAGTGGTCAGGCCTTCGTCCCGGTGAGATACGTCAGGCGGAGACAGACAGAGAGAGCTGGCGTGGGTTTTTCATGTCTTCATGTGTGCCCCAACGACCTGATGGGTTACGGGATGAACTGAACTGAACTGAACTGATAGCTGCCTTGAGACCCATCTGCTACGCACTTTTCTTAACCGAGGCCATCATGGACCATTTTTTGTGCAACGTCGTGACTCATGTTGAAATCAACAGCTATTTCATCAATAGGGACTCGTCTGTTGCCACGGACTATCTGGTGGATCTGTTGTTTCCTTTGCTGGTCTCCCACGCTGAGGTTCATCAATGGCGTTTTTGACTCCCGATTTGAAATCTTTCTACCAATTAATACTTTCCCCTAACTCAAACAACTGTCTCCATACCTAATCTTAATTCTTTTGTAGATTTAAGAAGGTTTCACACTTACAATAAACGTATAACACCTCACTGTTCTGTCACAGTGCAAGTCGACAGTGGTGCCGCGAGGTTGCACGCTTTATTGCGCATGTGCGTACTGCTCGATCGTCACATCTCTGCATGTAGTATTGTTAAAGAACCATTTTGTGTCCTGAAATAAACATTTCAATTTTACATACGCTTCCATGAACTTTATAATAACATTGCTGTTACCAAATACTGTTCATTATATCTTGTCACCATTTCACTTTCTTTTTCTTCTGGTCATTGACTGAGTTATGAAGTCAACATAATCTACCAACAATTGGGGAATTATATTAACTTTGACAAAGAAGCTCGGTGATCTGGACTTTACCGATGATATGGCTCTTCTGTCCCATGTTTATCGTCAGATTCAAAATAAAATAGGTTTGCTCTAAGAACGGGCAAGCAAGTTGGGTCTGCAAATACACCAGGTCAAAACACAGATTTTGCGAATTAATTCTGCGATTGATTGATGGTCTGGCGACATGTGAGTTCCTTTATATTTGTATATTTTGGAAGCAAAAGTAACAACAAAAGGGGTACATATACGGGTTCAGAAGGCAAATATAAAAACACATGTTTAAAACTAATGCAAGGACCAGAAAATAAATCTCAAGCAACAGAAAACACACACACCCCACTTATTTTTTCTTTCTTTTCTTTTCACTTATTTGTTATATCTCTCAGCGTCAGGTTATGAAGAGATTTCTAGAACGAGCCCGTCTGTGTGCCTCATGCACAGTAGCAGTGAATGTTTCAGATATTTCTGAAAGCCACCTTTTTCCTAGTCTGCCCTTGGCTTTGAATCCGTTGTATCTAAATAGCATTGCTTGTTTAGGAAGAAAGGGGGGGGGGGAGGAGGGGATTGGTGCTTTGTGATGGTAGGCTTGTATCGTGGTCAAACAATGTTAGTCGTTATCTTTTAATGTAGTCTAATACTGGTGTTGTTCCCACTAGTCTCATGATGTCATCGTTTATGAAAATGTATCTCCTTGTTACGCCAGTACTTTTTGCAGGCATTTCATTCCTGTTGTTAGGATGTAGCGTTTTTCAGTTCATGTTAGTGTCCAGTTTTGACATTGATAGCATAGTGTCAGGATGAATATTGTGTTGTATTTGGTTGTATATCTCTTTTGGTAGTTATTGTCATCTGCTTGCAATTAAGTATTGGAGTTAATTGTCCAATGATCTGATTTGCCTTATTGCATCTTTGTTGGTTTTCCGCCGTAATTCTTCCGTCTGCTGATAACGTGCTCCCTAAGTATGTAAAATCTTTCACCTATTGTATTTGCTGTTTTTCAATGACGATATTTTTATGACCTCAATTTTTTTCTACATTGATTTTCATGTTGTATTCTTTACATGTTGTATTTAGTTAATAAATTTGTTGCAGTTGTTGTTCAGAAGTTGCTATGACTGCTTGATCGTCTGCAAAAAAAGGTTCATTTAAGAGTTCACCAATGCTGCTACCTTCAAACATCACCCTACAGAAAATAAAGTCTAGCGATAGCCACTCTGGATTTCTGACAATATACCATCAAGTAGGAAGGACGTAAGTCAGATTAAGAGTTTGGCCAACTAGACACTCTGAAATGAAATAGTAGTAGCCCATTTTCAGTTATGTCTGACTATAGGCTGATGCAACCTTGAAGTTTTTTTTTCCTTTTCCTTTCGTCGTTGTCTTTTCACTTCCCTGTGTTGCATGAGCTTATTTTCGCCAAGTTTACATCTCCATTTGGATCGGTTTGCAGCTATGTCTTCCCAAGATTTCAGATCCATATCCAGAGCCTTCATGTCCCGTTTACATGCGTCTTTGAATCGCAGCTGTAGTCGGCCAGCTGTTCTTTTACCACACTCCAATTATCCTTAGAGAATATCTTTGGGGATGCGACCGTCTTCCATGCGACGAACATGACTAAGCCATCACAGTCTTCGTTGGTGAAGGAGGGTGTACATACCTGGAAGACCGGTGCGAGAATGCACCTCCACATTTGTCATCCTATCTCTCTATGCGATGTCAAGGATGGATATATGGCGCCGTTGGTGAAAGATGTTGAGCCTATGCTCTTGCTTGGCAAATGTTGTCCACGGTTTGTTGCCATATAGAAGCGTACTGACGACACAATCACTGTAGACCATGGCCTTGGTTTTGGCTGCAAGTTTTGGGTTTTCCCAGGCACGTGCTGTAAGATGAGAAAATATGGTAGCAGCTCTGCAAACATGATTGTCTAATTCAGGATCTAGGGTAGCTTATTATTGATGAGGGACCCAAGGTAAATGAACTTATCCATAGTTGCCAGTTTGTAGTTATCCTTAATGATGGTTGGGGTGATATCTACGTCTTGTCCGAGCACATTTGTTTTATTCAGAGTTATTGTGAGGCCGAAATCTTTGCACGCCTGGGCGTGAAATACTCACTGTCAATACTCATGCAGAAGATCTACAGTTAGAATTGTACAATGTGAAAGAAAGAACAGCAGTTTAACAAAGAAAAGATCTTCTGCGTTTCTTCTCCTCATCTGTCTCACTTCCGCCTATCACTCTCCCCCCCCCCCCTCCTCTTCAACCCGTGCCTTCATAATAATAAGTTTAATTTTTGTCTTGACGATACAATGGAACACTTACATTGGTGACTGAGTGGCCTTGAGGTGATGGAGGTCGCGGGTTCAAACCACGGTGGAGACTGGAATTTTTTCCCGTGGGCTTGCTGCTATTTCTCCGAGTATGTGGGTAGTAGAGATCGGACGCCAGTGTTCAGTATCGCACACGTTAAAAATCTTTCGGCAGTTGTAAATGGAGAAAAGTTGTCTCAACAGTCGCTGCCCGGAAACAATTCTAAATTGTGTTAAAAATCTACCCAACCTGTTATGGGATTCTCGCTTGTGCTACGGAGCTCGTGCATAGTGCTGAGATTATCAAAAAATATGAAAAAGAACAGAGTACTTATGGGTTAAACCGTGTGCTATGACGGTGATTCTTCGACTAAACTAAACTAATGATTCTTCGACTAAACTAAACTAAACTTACATTAAAGATGAAATAAAGAACTTACATTTTAATTTTTATGTTCCATGGATAATGTTCCAACGGAAGAAGCTAAATTTAATTGATAATATATTTGATACTTGTCGGTCAACAAAGATATATAGGTTTTTTTCCGATTCAGACAAACCTTGGAAATTATGTGTATTGATTAGGCTAGACTTTCTTGCGCCATAACTGTTGCAACCATAGAACATAGACAATTAGATCATAACCACTTTATAGACTCGATTGCGTTCTTTATTAACTATAAACCGTATGAGTATTTCAGATGTGTATGTAGGCAATAAACAAATACGAACTAGCAGAGGTAGTTTCGTGTTAAGAAACATGATTACAATGACAAACTATTAGGATAATGTCGAAACAAAGAAGCGATAACGTTGAAAAAGACACGTATACATCAAAAACTCTGGAAACAAATGTATTAGAAAAGTTCTTTGTTACAGATCTGAGTTTTTCATTTCCACAACTATCACATTCGAATGTTGTCTGTTGGTGAAGGTTGATGTTGTTATTCTGATCTACTCGTGCTGAATTGAGTTGACTCATGAAGACATTTCTTTGGTACGGATTTCTGTGGCTCTTCATTCGTCCCGAAGCGTACTTGAAAAGGTGGATCGGGGTCCTCATGGCTGTAGTACAATGCGAATTCCCTCAAAAAGCTAACATCTATGAAGTGTCAATCCCCACCTGGTTGTCAGAATGATTTAACAGCTAATTTTTAGGAGCCCGACCGAAGACGTGAGCTGGGGGCGGGGGGCGGGAGGGGGGGGGGGTCTTGATCAGAATGTTTCACCTCAGCCAGATTAATCTTCGCTCCAGTTGATGAGGGTATGTTATATAAATGTGAAACTTTTGATTAAATATAATTAGTGCAGCCAGAAAATATATCTAGGCCAAATTCTAGTGGTTTGATGAGTAACATTTGAAGTTTGCGTAAATTCAAAGCATAGATTTGACAAGGAACAAATGTCAATGAAAACTACAATTGAACCTAGTACGTTTATATTTGTCCACTAGAAACATCTAATCCGGTCAAAACCAAACTTCCATTTCCTGATACGCCACAGCGTACGTACGTGCCAACAGCACACGATTCCACTATGTCTTTGATTACTGCCACAAGCCAAATAACAGGTAGTCCTTTGACCACTTTATGTTCTCTTTGTACAAATAACTATATATTCTTTCTCTTTACAATTGTTATAGTTATTTCGTTACTGTCACGTTTTCCTTTGACTATTCCTTTGCTATTTTTAGATGCCCACTAGTTTTTACAAAGGTTTTATTTGTACTCTTTTACGGGATTTCTTTGCAGATCTCTCGGGGTTTAAAAAAAATATTACATAGTATTCATTATAGTATTTTATAGTATTGTTTTGTCAGTTTTACATGTTTACATGTAATCGTTTTATATGTATTTTTGGATTCTGCAGATATTTTCTTGATAATTGTAAGTGTTTTCAGATTACAAAAGTTTAAGTTTACGTTTGATGATCATTTCATGGACTCTTTAATGGTAAATTCAAATTGTAATATTTTGTAGAAGTTATTTGTAACATTACGTATTTATGTGTGTCTTGTGAAGTGGGAAAATACATTCCCTATTCTCTTAGTCGTACAACATGAGTGCAGCCTGTTTCCTGAGCTGCCACTTGGAGCTGGAATAGGGTCTTGGTCGGTTCTATTTAGCTGGTACCAATGCAAACGACCAGATAGGAGTCGCTGGCTGCTGTCAGCTCATTAACTGTGCAGCACCTTGGGTCTCTATTCGTAGTCTTAAATTGGATCACCTGTCCCAACTTGATAGTATTTTGTCAGACCAGGATACTTCCTCTTTCATTCAGATCTAAGGGCAACTTTTATGATTGTTTTCGTCTTTAAATGCCTTGCACTGTAGAGTTCCTCCCTGTCTGACAAGCTTATCTGCCTCTTTGGTGCCCAACAAGTTACAATGGACTTATATTTACGGAATAGTGCTCTTCTTGGAGCTGAAAGCAGCCCATCATTCCAGTGAATTTGTTAAGCTACTAAGTTCATTTTATGTGACTATATTATGCATGTTAACTAATTACACATATAATTATTTGACGTTATTTCGATTAACCGATAAATATGTTAACTGATTCACTACGCTCAGTCGACACAATGCTTTGACAAATAGCTTTACATTTCGTAAAGCTAGCACACTCGCCCATGGGCAGTTAATACATAATTGCGATAAAACTTGCCATGTAAAATGTTTGTTCTCTGTATTCTGATTTCAATTCTAAACACTTTTGTATATATTATATATAATATATATATTATATAATATATATATTATATAATATATATATATATATATATATATATTCTCATAATGGCATTACTTGACTTGAAAGGCTAGATGATATTTTCCTAATTAAAATGTCCATTGTCCAACACTATTCCGTAGTGAATGAGTTTAATTAGCAGTTAAAGTAGATTTCGTAGTGGCCTGCTAAGTTGTTAGCAAGAACGTTACAGTACAACAAATTGATTGAATGAAAGTCATTTTAGCACTGTGAATGTTTGCATTACTTTTAGAAACCTCATCTTTGATAGACACCGGAGTAAACATCAGCGTTACCATGGCTTCTACAGCAGACACAACATCCCATCCTGTCTCTGACCAATTTGTTGTCACCGAAGTCAACCAAACCACAGGTATTCATTCACTTAGACTATTTAATTAATCGCTCTACTTCAACTATGGGATGCAGAGAACATATCTTTTCTTCATACTTTCGTATATTAGAGTTTCTGTAGGATACCCTAGTTTAATTTGTCGTCTCGTAGGACATTTGGAGCAGGAAGTGTTACCATTCTTTACTCCCCACCCAGGCCCTGCTAGCACACGAACTAGATATCTGACTAGTTTGTAAGAGTTCTTATAAACGTTTTACATGCATTAATTGTAGTATCATTATCATCTAGCATGCCGTTTGCTGAACAGAAGCCCTGTAAGACTTTCGATCCTCGGCCAGTTCTCCAAGGTTTGTCACTGTCATCTTCAGAACATCTTTAATATCGTCCATCTTCTCGTTGGTCTGCCTCTGCTTCATTTTCTAGTTACCATGTCTTCTAGTATCGTTGTTTATAAACCCTTGTGGCGTTTGATGTGACAAACGTATTTTAGTATGCTGGACTTAATGGCTATTTGAGATCTAATTTTATGCTTTATCAAACTCCCTTATAACTTCAGTGTTTTTCTATTCGGCTTTTCCTGGTATTTTTGAGAACTCTCATCTAGCATTTGGGTTCTTCTTTTTCTTCTTCTTCTTCGTTCGTTCTCAATCTCCCACTACCAAACCATGAAAGGGTAAATAGCAGAATGTAGTCCAGAGAACGGAATGCGTTGTGTCATAGTTTACAGCTTGGCTGCGATATTTGCACCTTTCGGTCCAACACATCCGACTTCAGCAAGCATTTTTTTGAGTACCGGGTTAGCATTCCCTCTTCGGTCCCTTCTCCTTAGCCAGTCTGCCCTGCTGCAGCCTGTTATCCAGGATCACCGCGTGGAGGTGTAGAAGGGTCTTGGCAGCTATGGCTCGCTGGCCCTGACGCTAGCAGTCAGCTATGGGTCGCTGACCACTGCAGCTCATGCGCTGCTCAGCATCTTGATCCCGCATTTGGGTTCGAAATTTTCAATTGTCTTTTTTAGTGTTTACGTGAGGGTTCATGTTTTGCATTCATTCGTTGCCACAGCGAAGATGCTCAGGATTTCTATTTTTGTTATGTTCCTAATTTTATTAAGGTTGATCTGCATAAACCATTGTATTGCCACGACCATTCTTGGTCTAGATTATTTTGGCAATCTCCAGTGTGGCTTGTAATGGAGTCGAGATATTCAGAACATGTGATTGTTTTGGATTTCACATTTTAGTACCACATATTCCAAATAAATACTACATCAAAATAGACAAAGACCTCAGGAAGATAAACACTTTGTATGTCAAGTAACTTCCTCTTTGTTCCGAATAAGAGAAACGAGCAATTATCTTAGGCTTTGTAATATATTTGAAGGACTGGTTTATTTTCAAAGGTTTAAATATTTTTTTTTGGGTATTTCGATAGAATAAAGCAGACACGAGACTGCAGCAAAATCTTGTGCGAACTTATTTCTTTGAATTTGTTTTTCGGATATTTATTTGGTTGGAAAGTATTCTTCTTCTTTTCACGGCTGTACAAGGTGAACATAAATCGGGTCCATCCCAACGAAGTTGAGCCGATATATATTTTCACATCTAGTGCACACGGCTGATCATCACAAAATTGTCCCCATTTGCCCTAGCTGCAGACAGTGTCGGTTTTGGTGTGACTGTGAAATTTAGACACGACTATAATGGACTAGAACACGATCCGGGAGAAATGCCCAACATATCACTTACACGCTGAGTGATGTCCCTACAGCCTCTTACAGTTATGAGAAAGACACGACATACAACGATAGATGTTACATACCTCCGCTGCCTTGCGGGATACCTGTTTACATGACAGGCTTCGGGAGTAAACCCTGAGGAAAAATCTGCATGATGTGCTATATCCAGTCATCTCGATAAAATCGTAACCGGCGGATGTAAGACTCTCTCGAGGCCCGTATGTTGGTGGAGGTGGTAAGCCAGCCATGACGCTTCAGAATTGTTAGCTCATCACTCGAATCAAGAATCCTCAGTAGTTTAAATGTTGTTTCCTATTATTCCAAGATTCATAAATTGTGGATCATTTCCCCATCCAGTTCTGAGTATGAGATTATTGCAGCTATCTGACTTCAGTTCTGAGTATGAGAATATTGCAGCTATCTGACTTCAGTTCTGAGTATGAGAATATTGCAGCTATCTGACTTCAGTTCTGAATATGAGACTAATGCAATTATCGGACAAGTGTTCTCATTTTGCCTTTTTAGTTTTAAGTCTTATCTTTACAATCTACCTTTGGTATTCTAATCTATTTACCTGTAGGAGGTGTTTCACGCCATCTTTCTGGATTTTCAAATTTTTCTAACAGGCTCTTTAAATGGCTTTGTCCAGAATAGATTGAATTTCTTTCTGCATCCTCTTCGGACTGTTTATGGGCTCCACCAAGTATAATTTGAGTGATGTTGATGTAGAGTGTGTCAATGTCTGTGTCTTCTCTGATCTGTGTAGAGCGTTATTGTGTAAAGTGTGTGAATTATGCACAATCTGTTTTTTTTTGGTAGTTTCAACGAAATACCTATTTGAGATTGCAAATTTCTTGCTTAGGGGATCTGGAGTATTAAAGAGAGATGGCCGGTGTCGATATTATAATGGAATCACAGCGCGCATTCGACCTAGATATCGCTGGAGTCTATTGTAACGTCAGATGTGTATGCATATTCGCTATCTCAGTAGCGCAGAGTTGGTACAAGTGAGGAACCTAGTATGTAGTTGCATAGCTCTTCAGCACTATTGTTTCACCATGTCTTTTACGTGTATCATGGGAAGGCATTTGTGCATTGATACCTCCTGTTAAGATGTTTCTCTTGTGATATGTGTTAAGGATGTTGATGTCCCTTTTAGATCTCAAGGGATCAAGATGCTCAGCAGCGCATGAGCTGCAGTGGTCAGCGACCCATAGCTGACTGCTAGTGTCAGGGCCAGCGAACCATAGCTGCCAAGACCCTTCTACACCTCCACGCGGTGATCCTGGATAACAGATTGCAGCAGGGCAGACTGGCTAAGGAGAAGGGATCGAAGAGGGAATGCTAACCCGGTACTAAAAAAATGCTTGCTGAAGTCGGAAGTGTTGGACCGAAAGGTGCAAATATCGCAGCCAGGATGTAAACTACGACACAACGCATTCCGTTCTCTGGACTACATTCTGTTGCTTAGGCCTTTTCAGGGTTTGGTAGTGGGAGATTGAGAACGAGCGAAGAAGAAGAAAGAAGAAGAAGATCTCAGAGGACAGTAGATATAAACAGAAACCAAATGTAAGAACATCTTATAAGATAAGAGTTTATTTTTTCATAGATACATTAAGATTCTTTTTCTTATTGACCTTCTTCTTCGTACAATTCAAGCGTCAACTTGATTATATCTACAGAAAGCTATGGCTAGTCTAAGACCATTGCTGTATCCATAGAGCTTGTACGTATTTCATGTATTTCATGTTCTTAGTTTCCTGAACAGTACAAGGTGGAAAGCAGTCCATTGTACCATACCTCGCTCTGTTGGATATCATTTCCGTTGTTTCCGATACATGATTTCTGAACAATGCAGCGATGCCTCTGCACTTGCCACTCTTGCAATGTGCACTTTATATAACCTGGTTTGGATTTCTTTCTGTTTGCTAGTTCTATGTTTCAGTGCAATGTGGACATCGCTCTTTAACTATTTGTTTAGCTCTAACGTCTATGGTCCAAGTCTAGACAAATTGACATGGAGCATGTTTAATGTGCCTCTGGTATGAAATTCTTCAATCAAAGTAGCCAATGAGTGTACTACCAGACGGCAAATTGGTAACCATACGATGCTCGAGCTTGTGTGTATTCATTAAAAAAATGATTTCTCCGTGTTCAGAACTTTCTTTCAAATCAAGAGTATCAAAACATTGATAAGCATGATACAGATACTGCGATATTTTCAAATCAAGAGTATCAAAACACGGATAAGCATGATACAGATACTGCGATGCTTTCAAAAACATACGCCTCTTCTAAACTCAACAGGCTTAAGACTAAACCTGCATTTTTATTTGACTGACGGGCAATTTGAATAATAACATTGGGATGTTTTCTGTTTTAAAGTGTGTCGGACCTTAAGTGTGTTTCATCTATTGTCGTTTCCTGCCACCTACAGTGTACTGGCAGTTTTTTATATGCGACAAATAGCATTTCCCATTATTGTAAAGACGTGTAGGATTGTCGCGTCCAGGACCGGTTGGTATCACTTTGAATCTACCTTCCTCTGCAATCGACCCTATCCTTCTCCCCTCCCCCAAGTAATCTCCACCTCATTACCATAAATGAATCCAAATAATGAACCCAAATCAAGGTAAATTCAAATGAATCCAAATAATGAACCAAAATCAAGGTCAATTCAGATGAATCCAAATAATGAACCCAAATCAAGGTCAATTCATATGAATCCAAATAATGAACCCTAATCAAGGTCAATTAAAATGAATCCAAATAATGAACCCAAATCAAGGTCAATTCATATGAATCCAAATTATGAACCCAAATCAAGGTCAATTCATATGGATCCAAATAATGAACCCCATTCAAGGTCAATTCAAATGAATCCAAATATTGAACCCAAATCAAGGTCAATTCAAATGTTTTTAAGTTCTCGCTCACATGGGTCTTCATAATGACCGCTTCGACCGCCAGTCTGCTCTAGCCATTTGATGGATGGGATCATTTGACTCAATACCTGGAAGTGGATTTATGAATGCCAGAGTATTTACCACACGCTACTGGGTTCTGCACACCGCATCTCCGAGGTTCTACATGCTACGAGATCGTCTCTCAGTTTTGTTAGCCCTGAGGCGGTGTACGACTAGAACATATTGTAGAAGCCTTGGATGAGGTCATGTCAATCAAGCTGAGGCCTTATCGTCTCTTGACAAACTAGTCTCAGCAGTTGAATAGTTAATAATGCGCCTTCACGTGCCCGAGGATGGTAATGGGCATGGGCCAGCTGTTCACATAGAATACAGCTTCACATAAAATGAGAATAACAAATAAAAGGAGGAATAACGAGTAATTGATTATTAGTTAATAATAATAATAATAATACTAGTTAGACACGCAAGCGAAGGGGTAGTTGTCTCGCCGCAGCGACTCAATTTCAACCAGTGTTCGTAAAGCGATCTCAGTCCCGCCAGGCGGAGCGATAGCGCGGGCTTGCGGAAAACGCTCGCCTGCCTTTCCCCGTAGAGCGAATTGGGTGCGGTTTGTTGCAGCGGCTCCTCCACCGAGGTGCCCTGGTCCGGTCCGTATCAGGAAACGTTGTCCGTCCGTGGTGATTTATCTAAGGCTTATAGCAGAGCTCGACAGTACGTCTCGCTGGTGGTCCGACTCTCGCAAAGAGCTTGTGACCGGCAAATGGAAAGCAGGAATCGTTGCCTCGAGGCCCTGCGTTCTCCCTACGGAGAAGGGCAGGCCAAATTGTCTCTAGTCCCAGTGAAATTCATCGCCGAGGTCGTTGGGATCCGTTCTGCACAGAGCGCTGCCATCCCTCCTCGAGCGAGCCCGGTCGGTCGGTCGTCTGGTGCGTGTGGGAGGCCCCTGTCAGCAGGCGGTCCTAGATCGACGGAGTGAGGGACGGGTGGAACAAACCGTCCGTCCGTCCCGTCAGTCGGTCCCTGCGGCCGTCGTCCCAGCGAGGCTTTTTACACGTAACCCTTCCTCCGCCGACCGGTGTGTGCTGTACGTACGTCTCCGACAGATATCTGGTTGATCCTGCCAGTAGTCATATGCTTGTCTCAAAGATTAAGCCATGCATGTCTAAGTTCACACTGTCTCACGGTGAAACCGCGAATGGCTCATTAAATCAGTCGAGGTTCCTTAGATGACACGATCCTACTTGGATAACTGTGGCAATTCTAGAGCTAATACATGCTTACCAAGCTTGGACCCTAACGGAAAGAGCGCTTTTATTAGTTCAAAACCAATCGTCGTTTCCCCTCGCGGGGTTGCGGCGTCCCCACTGGTGACTCTGGATAACTTTGTGCTGATCGCATGGCCTCATGTGCCGGCGACGCATCTTTCAAATGTCTGCCCTATCAAATGTCGATGGTACGTGACATGCCTACCATGTTTGTAACGGGTAACAGGGAATCAGGGTTCGATTCCGGAGAGGGAGCATGAGAAACGGCTACCACATCCAAGGAAGGCAGCAGGCGCAACTTACCCACTCCCGGCACGGGGAGGTAGTGACGAAAAATAACAATACGGGACTCTTTCGAGGCCCCGTAATTGGAATGAGTACACTTTAAACCCTTTAACGAGGATCTATTGGAGGGCAAGTCTGGTGCCAGCAGCCGCGGTAATTCCAGCTCCAATAGCGTATATTAAAGTTGTTGCAGTTAAAAAGCTCGTAGTTGGATCTCAGGCGCAGGCGGGCGGTCCGGCTCGCGCCGGTTCACTGCCCGTTGTCTCCTGCCCTACCGTCTGCCGGCTCTCTCCCACGGGTGCTCTTCGCTGAGCGTCCTGGGTGGCCGGCGCGTTTACTTTGAAAAAATTAGAGTGTTCAAAGCAGGCCTCGGCTGCCTGAATAATGGTGCATGGAATAATGGAATAGGACCTCGGTTCTATTTTGTTGGTTTTCGGAACTGGAGGTAATGATTAACAGGGACAAACGGGGGCATTCGTATTGCGGCGTTAGAGGTGAAATTCTTGGATCGCCGCAAGACGAGCTACTGCGAAAGCATTTGTCAAGAATGTTTTCATTAATCAAGAACGAAAGTCAGAGGCGCGAAGACGATCAGATACCGTCGTAGTTCTGACCATAAACGATGCCGACTAGCGATCCGCAGGAGTTGCTTCGATGACTCTGCGGGCAGCTTCCGGGAAACCAAAGTGTTTGGGTTCCGGGGGAAGTATAGTTGCAAAGCTGAAACTTAAAGGAATTGACGGAAGGGCACCACCAGGAGTGGAGCCTGCGGCTTAATTTGACTCAACACGGCCAACACTGAAATGATTGACATGCCGAGACCACTCTTCTGGGGTCTAATATGGAACTGGTGCTGGACTTAGACCCCCAGAAATCTGGGGTATGCCCCCTGTGGCCCGGTTTGGTATGCATCCAGTGTTTGATAAAGGAATTGACGGAAGAGCACTATCAGGAGTGGAGCCTGAGACCTTAATTAACTTAACACGCCAATACTGCAGAATGACTATCAAAAAGTACACCTTCGTGGGGTCTAATAGAGAACATGTGCTGGAATTAGACCCTCGAAAATTTGGGGCTACCCTCTAAGAAACTTGATTGTCTCGCTAAGGGAATTGACGGAAGGGCACCACCAGGTGTGGAACCTGCGGCTTAATTTGACTGAACACGCCAATACTGTAGAACAACTGACAAATCGAGAGCACTGCCGTCTTGTTCTAATAATGAACGTACGCTGGTTTTAGACTCACGGATGACAAATCAGCTCTCAAACACTCAAATGTAAGAACGCTACGGAAATCGTGTTTAACTCCGCAGAAACCGCAGATTCCAAATACCTGGTCATTGACAAACAAAAGCCCTCAATAAATTCGTCTGACCAAATAGTGAACGGGTGCTGGAAATAGATCATCTGAAGACAGGTCAGTTTTACCCTACAAATGACAGGGCGTTGCTACGGAAAACCAGCTCAAATCGAGAGGAGCCGCAGACACTTTGGTTCACGTACCAGGCTGATAAGCCAAGGGCGCGAGGCTACCATGTGGGGGATTACGGCCGAACCCTTGTAAGCCGCAATCCCGCCCAAAATCTCAGCACCACTGCAATGGGAGGCTCCTACATGCTCGGGACCTGGGGCTTGCGCCCCAGCCCTATCAGGTAGAGCCACAGTAAGAGGTCCTTGCCGTCCGCCAATCAAAGCGGGCGGACAACTGCTTGATACTCACCCTATACGGCGTTGGGGTGCGAAAACACCAACCAAAGACTTAGTACCTGGTCGGGGTGTCGAAAACAGTAGAGCAGCCACCTCACTGTGAACTGTCAAGACTCAACCACTGACCATGAGAGTTGTCTGCACATCAGGCGAACAACATCTCTGTGACATTACCAGGCTTGTCCCCTGGCTGAATGCACTCCGGCTACGATATCTACCTCAGTACGTTATCAGCCATATAACTATCATACTGGACGCAGAAGAGATGCAGACCAGCGGACATTGCACACCTGCCCCACTGTGTCAACACCCCAGGTGGCGGGGAATGCTAGGCGTACCATCCCTGCATAGAAGCCAAGAAAATAAAGGGAAAAAGAGATACCCCACTCACATGCAAATGCTACGTTCCTGGCAGGACGTGACGATCCTGGGATACAGACACACTGGACTGCCTCTCTTCCGGGTAAACCAGTCCATCTCATATATCATCTCACATATCATCATTGCACCCTATAGACACGAGTAGTGAAGACTCGATAGTCTGGTAAGACAACTTCCATAAGAGAGAAAACTCTGATCGTAAACAACTGCTGCCTTGCAGATAGGCTGGGGACAGCCAAAGGCTAAGGAGGGCATCCCTACAGAAACGCCTGTTGAAATCGGATGCACGGGGCCGCAAGCCTAACAAAACAGTGCAACGTAAATCACAGTATGATGGCAGTACAACCTATTAGAAAAACGTATGGCGCTCATCCTGAGGAGTCCCGCCAGGCAGCGATAGTGCCGGGCCCCACGCCTCGAAGGGGCCCACCCTTGACTACTGGTGGTCACCCACCCATGTGTCGTGGAGTCAAGGCACATGGCTATGGGGCAACGTCTATTGGCCAAAACCTCAAGACCCTCAAAATACTACAGTGGAATGCGGAGGGAGTCATTAACAAAAAACTTTCCCTAACACACCACCTGCATGAAGGTAAGATTGACGTGGCATGTATCCAGGAAACGCACCTCAACAATAACCATAAATTCTCAATCAGAGGATATCAGACCTTCCGTCTAGATAGAGAAGGCCACAAAGGAGCGGTCCTGATACTGACCAGAAACAGCATACCGAGTAGCGCGGTACCTGTCAATCACACCGGACAAGCAGAAATTGTAGGAGTTGACATAATGGCTCAAGAGACGAAGCTCCGCATTTTCAATCTGTACGGACCACCAAACAGAGACCTATCACTCTCGAGTATGGAGGTCAGAGACTCCAACTGCATAGTAGTTGGAGATTTCAACAGCCACTCGGAGAGATGGGGATACTCTGACACAGACAGCAGAGGTGACGAAGTGGAAGATTGGGAGATAGATGCAAATCTCTCCCTAATCAATAGGCCGGAGGATAGCCCTAGCTTCTATTCAAGAACATGGCATACCACCTGGACTCCAGATTTGGCCTTCTCCACACAGGACATACACTATAAAATAGACCGCCAGGTGCTAAACCAACTGGCAGGTAGCGACCACAGGCCGATCAGGCTAACCATTGACATGGAAGTAGGCCCACAGGAAACAAAACCGCTCCCACGTTGGAATTACAAACGAGCCGACTGGGACAGATTTGCAATCCTGACAGATGGGCTGTGTGAAACCATCAACACACGAAACACCAAAATGAAGCCCATGGTAGAGAGCCTAAGCAAGGCAATAATGCAAGCCGCCACTGAAACCATCCCAAGAGGAGCTAGGAAAAACTATAAGCCCTACTGGAATGATGAGTTACAGAAAGGGGAAGATGCAGTAATAAATGCTAGGAACATGGCAGAACGAGAAAAATCCATGGAGGCAAACATCGCCCTCAAAGCCGCCGCGGCGAAGTACAAACACACTCTCAAGCAAACAGCAAGAGAAAGCTGGAAAAATAAAGTGGAAAGTCTAAACCTGGACAAAGAAGGGAACAAGCTATGGAAGCTAGTCAGAGCCATGAATGACGAAACCCCGTCAAATAAACAAATTACTATCAAGCAGGGCGAGAACTTGATCACAGGTAAGAAAGCCGCAAACGCCTTTGTCGATCACTATGCCAGAGCAAACCACATCGAGGTCCCTGCAGATAAGCATACAGACATTAGCGAAGAGCTAAAGGGACACGAAAACATAAATACGGCTCCTGAAGAGCACATGATGGCCAAACTAACAATGCGCGAAATGGAAGAGGCTATGAGAACACTAAAGAAAAGGAAATCTCCCGGAAAAGACGGGATAACAAACGAAATGCTGATGGGGCTGGGCCAAACAGCGAAGAAGAAACTGCTATCGGTCCTAAACCAAAGCTGGAAAAGGGGAATTGTACCACAGGCATGGAAAGATGCAATACTGGTACCAGTACCAAAAACAGGAAAGGACAAAACAGATCCAAATGGATACAGGCCCATAAGCCTACTGAGCTGTGTCGGCAAGCTGATGGAACGGATGATAAACACCAGACTGATGTGGCATCTGGAAGAAAAACGAATACTAATTCCACAGCAAGCCGGCTTTAGACAGCACAGATCCACTGAGGACCAGGTCATCCTCATAGCCCAGGAGATAGAAGATGCCTACCAGGCACAGAAACACACAGTAGCTGTTTGGGTGGATCTGGAAAATGCATTTGACAAAGTCTGGAAGGATGGACTTAGAGTCAAGCTAAGAAGAAGTGATGTCTGTGGGAAGATGTACAAGTGGATCAACCACTACCTCAAACAAAGAACGGCCAGAGTCCAAGTACAAGGGCAGATGAGCAAAAAGGTGACACTCGAGCAGGGAGTACCCCAAGGGGGAGTATTGTCACCCACACTCTTCCTGGTATATATAAACGATATTACAGAGAATATACCAAGAAGAGTCCATAGCTCAATGTTTGCAGATGATCTGGCTATGTGGACCTCTGAAAAGAATCTCACCATAGCAAGAAATCGGATGCAGACGGCCCTAACATCGCTGGAAGAGTGGGCGAACTAATGGCTGGTCAAAATAAACGAGGAGAAAACCACGTGCACAATATTCTCGCTCTCATTAAAACCCCAAAGTACCAAATTAAGTCTAAATGGCAAAATCCTGCAGCCAAACGACAACCCAACCTATCTGGGAGTCACATTTGATCGGCGCATGACATGGAAAAGTCAGATTGAGAGAAACCGAATGAAAGCCAGAGAAAGAATGGCGATCATGAGGAAACTTGCTGGCACAAGCTGGGGAGCAGACGAAGGCATACTAAAGAAACTGTACACTGGAAGAGTGAGACCAGTTCTCGAGTATGGCATTGCGGCATGGACAACAGCAGCGAAGGCGAACTTCGATAAAGTTAACAAACTTTAAAACCAAGCCATGAGAATTATAACAGGTGGCATGAAGTCAACGCCAATTGTAGAACTTGAAAAGATTACAAAACTGCAATCCATGACCGATAGAAGAGACTGCAGAGCCCAGCTGCAGTCAGAGAAACTCCGAAGATTGACGGACCATCCAATGTACCAGAGACTAAACAATTTGGGAAATGGGAAACTAAAGCGGAGAAACTTTGCAGAAATAGCCAAAGCAAAGATGCACGAAGATCCCATAAACGCACTAACAACACCAAAACCCATCACTACTGTACGAAAACCTACTTGGAGGCAGGATATATTTCCAGAGGTGGTAGAAAATATACCAGGTATTGCAAACAAAAACTGCCAGACTGAAAAAGAAAAGAGAGACACTACCCTAAGCTTCATAACGAAAAGCTACCCAAGCATGGACTGGACCCATGCATACACCGACGGTTCTGTAACAAACACTACACAGAACGGAGGGGCAGGAGCATTCCTGAACCTACCAAATGGCAGAAAAATAACACTGTCATTCGCTACTGGTAAGTACACAAGCAATTTCAGAGCGGAGGCAGAGGCACTGAGGGCGGCAGTGGAAGAAATGGTAACACACAGTGAAAATGAGAGCCATATAGTCCTGCTGACAGATGCTCTCGCCGTAGTCACAGCGCTAAAAAGCCAGAAAAACACTGAGCTTAAGGACTTAAGAGCAGCACTCTGCAAACTGTGCCAGCAGTCCGCACCAAAAAGGGTAGTGGTACAGTGGGTTCCGTCACACTGCAACATCCAAGGCAACGAGGAGGCAGACAGACTGGCAAAAGAAGGTGCAAGGCTACAACAAACAGATACCAGTATGACGTACGAAGAGTCAAAACGGCTTATCAAAGCCAGATACATGACCAAATGGGAAACCGAACATACTGGTTACACCAAAAACGATGCCTATTACCAGTTGAACCGAAGAGAGCAGGTCGTTGTCTTCAGACTTCGCACTGGCCACAACAGACTGAGGTACCACCTATTCAACAAATTGAAGATAGGGTGTACCGACGAATGCCCGTGCGGTACTGGTAAAATGACCACTGAACATCTGCTGCAAAACTGCCCGACATACGAGGATCAGAGAGAGCAGATGTGGCCATTGCCAGTGGAACTGCAAGACAAGCTCTATGGTAGTGGCGAGAGTCTCAGGATGACCGCCGCTTTTTTCGAAAAAATAATGGTTACTGTCTGACTGTGTACGCAGAAGAAGAAGAAGAAGAAGATCATTACCACTTTATAGACTCGATTGCGTTCTTCATTAACTATAAACCGTATGAGTATTTCAGATGTGTATGTAGGCAATAAACAAATACGAACTAGCAGAGGTAGTTTCGTGTTAAGAAACATGATTACAATGACAAACTATTAGGATAATGTCGAAACAAAGAAGCGATAACGTTGAAAAAGACACGTATACATCAAAAACTCTGGAAACAAATGTATTGGAAAAGTTCTTTGTTACAGATCTGAGTTTTTCATTTCCACAACTATCACATTCGAATGTTGTCTGTTGGTGAAGGTTGATGTTGTTGTTCTGATCTACTCGTGCTGAATTGAGTTGACTCATGAAGACATTTCTTTGGTACGGATTTCTGTGGCTCTTCATTCGTCCCGAAGCGTACTTGAAAAGGTGGATCGGGGTCCTCATGGCTGTAGTACAATGCGAATTCCCTCAAAAAGCTAACGGCTATGAAGTGTCAATCCCCACCTGGTTGTCAGAATGATTTAACAGCTAATTTTTAGGAGCCCGACCGAAGACGTGAGCTGGGGGCAGGGGGCGGGAGGGGGGGGGGGTGTCTTGATCAGAATGTTTCACCTCAGCCAGATTAATCTTCGCTACAGTTGATGAGGGTATGTTATATAAATGTGAAACTTTTGATTAAATATAATTAGTGCAGCCAGAAAATATATCTAGGCCAAATTCTAGTGGTTTGATGAGTGACATTTGATGTTTGCGTAAATTCAAAGCATTGATTTGACAAGGAACAAATGTCAATGAAAACTACAATTGAACCTAGTACGTTTATATTTGTCCACTAGAAACATCTAATCCGGTCAAAACCAAACTTCCATTTCCTGATACGCCACAGCGTACGTACGTGCCAACAGCACACGATTCCACTATGTCTTTGATTACTGCCACAAGCCAAATAACAGGTAGTCCTTTGACCACTTTATGTTCTCTTTGTACAAATAACTATATATTCTTTCTCTTTACAATTGTTATAGTTATTTCGTTACTGTCACGTTTTCCTTTGACTATTCCTTTGCTATTTTTAGATGCCCACTATTTCATTGGTATACCTTTCAGTTTTTACAAAGGTTTTATTTGTACTCTTTTACGGGATTTCTTTGCAGATCTCTCGGGGTTTAAAAAAAATATTACATAGTATTCATTATAGTATTTTATAGTATTGTTTTGTCAGTTTTACATGTTTACATGTAATCGTTTTATATGTATTTTTGGATTCTGCAGATATTTTCTTGATAATTGTAAGTGTTTTCAGATTACAAAAGTTTAAGTTTACGTTTGATGATCATTTCATGGACTCTTTAATGGTAAATTCAAATTGTAATATTTTGTAGAAGTTTTTGTAACATTACGTATTTATGTGTGTCTTGTGAAGTGGGAAAATACATTCCCTATTCTCTTAGTCGTACAACATGAGTGCAGCCTGTTTCCTGAGCTGCCACTTGGAGCTGGAATAGGGTCTTGGTCGGTTCTATTTAGCTGGTACCAATGCAAGCGACCAGATAGGAGTCGCTGGCTGCTGTCAGCTCATTAACTGTGCAGCACCTTGGGTCTCTATTCGTAGTCTTAAATTGAATCACAGGTCCCAACTTGATAGTATTTTGTCAGACCAGGATACTTCCTCTTTCATTCAGATCTAAGGGCAACTTTTATGATTGTTTTCGTCTTTAAATGCCTTGCACTGTAGAGTTCCTCCCTGTCTGACAAGCTTATCTGCCTCTTTGGTGCCCAACAAGTTACAATGGACTTATATTTACGGAATAGTGCTCTTCTTGGAGCTGAAAGCAGCCCATCATTCCAGTGAATTTGTTAAGCTACTAAGTTCATTTTATGTGACTATTTTATGCATGTTAACTAATTACACATATAATTATTTGACGTTATTTCGATTAACCGATAAATATGTTAACTGATTCACTACGCTCAGTCGACACAATGCTTTGACAAATAGCTTTACATTTCGTAAAGCTAGCACACTCGCCCATGGGCAGGTAATACATAATTGCGATATAACTTCCCATGTTAAATGTTTGTTCTCTGTATTCTGATTTCAATTCTAAACACTTTTGTATATATTATATGATATCTCATAATGGCATTACTTGACTTGAAAGGCTAGATGATATTTTCCTAATTAATATGTCCATTGTCCAACACTATTCCGTAGTGAATGAGTTTAATTAGCAGTTAAAGTGGATTTCGAAGTGGCCTGCTAAGTTGTTAGCAAGAACGTTACAGTACAACAAATTGATTGAATGAAAGTCATTTTAGCACTGTGAATGTTTGCATTACTTTTAGAAACCTCATCTTTGATAGACACCGGAGTAAACATCAGCGTTACCATGGCTTCTACAGCAGACACAACATCCCATCCTGTCTCTGACCAATTTGTTGTCACCGAAGTCAACCAAACCACAGGTATTCATTCACTCAGACTATTTAATTAATCGGTCTACTTCAACTATGGGATGCAGAGAACATATCTTTTCTTCATACTTTCGTATATTAGAGTTTCTGTAGGATACCCTAGTTTAATTTGTCGTCTCGTAGGACATTTGGAGCAGGAAGTGTTACCATTCTTTACTCCCCACCCAGGCCCTGCTAGCACACGAACTAGATATCTGACTAGTTTGTAAGAGTTCTTATAAACGTTTTACATGCATTAATTGTAGTATCATTATCATCTAGCATGCCGTTTGCTGAACAGAAGCCCTGTAAGACTTTCGATCCTCGGCCAGTTCTTCAAGGTTTGTCACTGTCATCTTCAGAACATCTTTAATATCGTCCATCTTCTCGTTGGTCTGCCTCTGCTTCATTTTCTAGTTACCATGTCTTCTAGTATCGTTGTTTATAAACCCTTGTGGCGTTTGATGTGACAAACGTATTTTAGTATCCTGGACGTAATGGCTATTTGAGATCTAATTTTATGCTTTATCAAACTCCCTTATAACTTCAGTGTTTTTCTATTCGGCTTTTCCTGGTATTTTTGAGAACTCTCATCTAGCATTTGGGTTCTTCTTTTTCTTCTTCTTCTTCGTTCGTTCTCAATCTCCCACTACCAAACCCTGAAAGGGTAAATAGCAGAATGTAGTCCAGAGAACGGAATGCGTTGTGTCATAGTTTACAGCTTGGCTGCGATATTTGCACCTTTCGGTCCAACACATCCGACTTCAGCAAGCATTTTTTGAGTACCGGGTTAGCATTCCCTCTTCGGTCCCTTCTCCTTAGCCAGTCTGCCCTGCTGCAGCCTGTTATCCAGGATCACCGCGTGGAGGTGTAGAAGGGTCTTGGCAGCTATGGCTCGCTGGCCCTGACGCTAGCAGTCAGCTATGGGTCGCTGACCACTGCTGCTCAGCATCTTGATCCCGCATTTGGGTTCGAAATTTTCAATTGTCTTTTTTAGTGTTTACGTGAGGGTTCATGTTTTGCATTCATTCGTTGCCACAGCGAAGATGCTCAGGATTTCTATTTTTGTTATGTTCCTAATTTTATTAAGGTTGATCTGCATACACCATTGTATTGCCACGACCATTCTTGGTCTAGATTATTTTGGCAATCTCCAGTGTGGCTTGTAATGGAGTCGAGATATTCAGAACATGTGATTGTTTTGGATTTCACATTTTAGTACCACATATTCCAAATAAATACTACATCAAAATAGATAAAGACCTCAGGAAGATAAACACTTTGTATGTCAAGTAACTTCCTCTTTGTTCCGAATAAGAGAAACGAGCAATTTCATATCTTAGGCTTTGTAATATATTTGAAGGACTGGTTTATTTTCAAAGGTTTAAATATTTTTTTTTTTTTTGGTATTTCGATAGAATAAAGCAGACACGAGACTGCAGCAAAATCTTGTGCGAACTTATTTCTTTGAATTTGTTTTTCGGATATTTATTTGGTGGGAAAGTATTCTTCTTCTTTTCACGGCTGTACAAGGTGAACATAAATCGGGTCCATCCCAACGGCATACTAAAGAAACTGTACACTGGAAGAGTGAGACCAGTTCTCGAGTATGGCATTGCGGCATGGACAACAGCAGCGAAGGCGAACTTCGATAAAGTTAACAAACTTCAAAACCAAGCCATGAGAATTATAACAGGTGGCATGAAGTCAACGCCAATTGTAGAACTTGAAAAGATTATAAAACTGCAATCCATGACCGATAGAAGAGACTGCAGAGCCCAGCTGCAGTCAGAGAAACTCCGAAGACTGACGGACCATCCAATGTACCAGAGACTAAACAATTTGGGAAATGGGAAACTAAAGCGGAGAAACTTTGCAGAAATAGCCAAAGCAAAGATGCACGAAGATCCCATAAACGCACTAACAACACCAAAACCCATCACTACTGTACGAAAACCTACTTGGAGGCAGGATATATTTCCAGAGGTGGTAGAAAATATACCAGGTATTGCAAACAAAAACTGCCAGACTGAAAAAGAAAGGAGAGACACTACCCTAAGCTTCATAACGAAAAGCTACCCAAGCATGGACTGGACCCATGCATACACCGACGGTTCTGTTACAAACACTACACAGAACGGAGGGGCAGGAGCATTCCTGAACCTACCAAATGGCAGAAAAATAACACTGTCATTCGCTACTGGTAAGTACACAAGCAATTTCAGAGCAGAGGCAGAGGCACTGAGGGCGGCAGTGGAAGAAATGGTAACACACAGTGAAAATGAGAGCCATATAGTCCTGCTGACAGATGCTCTCGAAGTAGTCACAGCGCTAAAAAGCCAGAAAAACACTGAGCTTAATGACTTAAGAGCAGCACTCTGCAAACTGTGCCAGCAGTCCGCACCAAAAAGGGTGGTGGTACAGTGGGTTCCGTCACACTGCAACATCCAAGGCAACGAGGAGGCAGACAGACTGGCAAAAGAAGGTGCAAGGCTACCACAAACAGATACCAGTATGACGTACGAAGAGTCAAAACGGCTTATCAAAGCCAGATACATGTCCAAATGGGAAACCGAACATACTGGTTACACCAAAAACGATGCCTATTACCAGTTGAACCGAAGAGAGCAGGTCGTTGTCTTCAGACTTCGCACTGGCCACAACAGACTGAGGTACCACCTCTTCAACAAACTGAAGATAGGGTGTACCGACGAATGCCCGTGCGGTACTGGTAAAATGACCACTGAACATCTGCTGCAGAACTGCCCGACATACGAGGATTAGAGAGAGCAGATGTGGCCATTGCCAGTGGAACTGCAAGACAAGCTCTATGGTAGTGGCGAGAGTCTCAGGATGACCGCCGCTTTTTTCGAGAAAATAATGGTTACTGTCTGACTGCGTACGCAGAAGAAGAAGAAGAAGAAGGGTCCATCCCAACGAAGTTGAGCCGATATATATTTTCACATCTAGTGCACACGGCTGATCATCACAAAATTGTCCCCATTTGCCCTAGCTGCAGACAGTGTCGGTTTTGGTGTGACTGTGAAATTTAGACACGACTATAATGGACTAGAACACGATCCGGGAGAAATGCCCAACATATCACTTACACGCTGAGTGATGTCCCTACAGCCTCTTACAGTTATGAGAAAGACACGACATACAACGATAGATGTTACATACCTCCGCTGCCTTGCGGGATACCTGTTTACATGACAGGCTTCGGGAGTAAACCCTGAGGAAAAATCTGCATGATGTGCTATATCCAGTCATCTCGATAAAATCGTAACCGGCGGATGTAAGACTCTCTCGAGGCCCGTATGTTGGTGGAGGTGGTAAGCCAGCCATGACTCTTCAGAATTGTTAGCTCATCACTCGAATCAAGAATCCTCAGTAGTTTAAATGTTGTTTCCTATTATTCCAAGATTCATAAATTGTGGATCATTTCCCCATCCAGTTCTGAGTATGAGATTATTGCAGTTATCTGACTTCAGTTCTGAGTATGAGACTATTGCAGCTATCTGACTTCAGTTTTGAGTATGAGATTATTGCAGCTATCTGACTTCAGTTTTGAGTATGAGATTATTGCAGTTATCTGACTTCAGTTCTGAGTATGAGAATATTGCAGTTATCTGACTTCAGTTCTGAGTATGAGAATATTGCAGCTATCTGACTTCAGTTCTGAGTATGAGACTATTGCAGCTATCTGACTTCAGTTCTGAGTATGAGACTATTGCAGCTATCTGACTTCAGTTTTGAGTATGAGATTATTGCAGTTATCTGACTTCAGTTCTGAGTATGAGAATATTGCAGTTATCTGACTTCAGATCTGAGTATGAGAATATTGCAGCTATCTGACTTCAGTTCTGAATATGAGACTAATGCAATTATCGGACAATTGTTCTCATTTTGCCTTTTTAGTTTTAAGTCTTATCTTTACAATCTACCTTTGGTATTCTAATCTATTTACCTGTAGGAGGTGTTTCACGCCATCTTTCTGGATTTTCAAATTTTTCTAACAGGCTCTTTAAATGGCTTTGTCCAGAATAGATTGAATTTCTTTCTGCATCCTCTTCGGACTGTTTATGGGCTTCACTAAGTATAATTTGAGTGATGTTGATGTAGAGTGTGTCAATGTCTGTGTCTTCTCTGATCTGTGTAGAGCTTTATTGTGTAAAGTGTGTGAATTATGCACAATCTGTTTTTTTTTGGTAGTTTCAACGAAATACCTATTTGAGATTGCAAATTTCTTGCTTAGGGGATCTGGAGTAATAAAGAGAGATGGCCGCTGTCGATATTATAATGGAATCACAGCGCGCATTCGACCTAGATATCGCTGGAGTCTATTGTAACGTCAGATGTGTATGCATATTCGCTATCTCAGTAGCGCAGAGTTGGTACAAGTGAGGAACCTAGTATGTAGTTGCATAGCTCTTCAGCACTATTGTTTCACCATGTCTTTTACGTGTATCATGGGAAGGCATTTGTGCATTGATACCTCCTGTTAAGATGTTTCTCTTGTGATATGTGTTAAAGATGTTGATGTCACTTGTAGATCTCAAGGGATCAAGATGCTCAGCAGCGCATGAGCTGCAGTGGTCAGCGACCCATAGCTGACTGCTAGTGTCAGGGCCAGCGAACCATATCTGCCAAGACCCTTCTACACCTCCACGCGGTGATCCTGGATAACAGATTGCAGCAGGGCAAACTGGCTAAGGAGAAGGGATCGAAGAGGGAATGCTAACCCGGTACTCAAAAAATGCTTGCTGAAGTCGGAAGTGTTGGACCGAAAGGTGCAAATATCACAGCCAGGCTGTAAACTACGACACAACGCATTCCGTTCTCTGGACTACATTCTGTTGCTTAGGCCTTTTCAGGGTTTGGTAGTGGGAGATTGAGAACGAGCGAAGAAGAAGAAAGAAGAAGAAGATCTCAGAGGACAGTAGATATAAACAGAAACCAAATGTAAGAACATCTTATAAGAGAAGAGTTTACTTTTTCATAGATACATTAAGATTCTTTTTCTTATTGACCTTCTTCTTCGTACAATTCAAGCGTCAACTTGATTATATCTACAGAAAGCTATGGCTAGTCTAAGACCATTGCTGTTTCCATAGAGCTTGTACGTATTTCATGTATTTCATGTTCTTAGTTTCCTGAACAGTACAAGGTGGAAAGCAGTCCATTGTACCATACCTCGCTCTGTTGGATATCATTTCCGTTGTTTCCGATACATGATTTCTGAACAATGCAGCGATGCCTCTGCACTTGCCACTCTTGCAATGTGCACTTTATATAACCTGGTTTGGATTTCTTTCTGTCTGCTAGTTCTATGTTTCAGTGCAATGTGGACATCGCTCTTTAACTATTTGTTTAGCTCTAACGTCTATGGTCCAAGTCTAGACAAATTGACATGGAGCATGTTTAATGTGCCTCTGGTATGAAATTCTTCAATCAAAGTAGCCAATGAGTGTACTACCAGACGGCAAATTGGTAACCATACGATGCTCGAGCTTGTGTGTATTCATTAAAAAAATGATTTCTCCGTGTTCAGAACTTTCTTTCAAATCAAGAGTATCAAAACATTGATGAGCATGATACAGATACTGCGATATTTTCAAATCAAGAGTATCAAAACACGGATAAGCATGATACAGATACTGCGATGCTTTCAAAAACATACGCCTCTTTTAAACTCAGCAGGCTTAAGACTAAACCTGCATTTTTATTTGACTGACGGGCAATTTGAATAATAACATTGGGATGTTTTCTGTTTTAAAGTGTGTCGGACCTTAAGTGTGTTTCATCTATTGTCGTTTCCTGCCACCTACAGTGTACTGGCAGTTTTTTTATATGCGACAAATAGCATTTCCCATTATTGTAAAGACTTGTAGGATTGTCGCGTCCAGGACCGGTTGGTATCACTTTGAATCTACCTTCCTCTGCAATCGACCCTATCCTTCTCCCCTCCCCCAAGTAATCTCCACCTCATTACCATAAATGAATCCAAATAATGAACCCAAATCAAGGTCAATTCAAATGAATCCAAATAATGAACCAAAATCAAGGTCAATTCAGATGAATCCAAATAATGAACCCAAATCAAGGTCAATTCATATGAATCCAAATAATGAACCCTAATCAAGGTCAATTAAAATGAATCCAAATAATGAACCCAAATCAAGGTCAATTCATATGGATCCAAATAATGAACCCCATTCAAGGTCAATTCAAATGAATCCAAATATTGAACCCAAATCAAGGTCAATTCAAATGTTTTTAAGTTCTCGCTCACATGGGTCTTCATAATGACCGCTTCGACCGCCAGTCTGCTCTAGCCATTTGATGGATGGGATCATTTGACTCAATACCTGGAAGTGGATTTATGAATGCCAGAGTATTTACCACACGCTACTGGGTTCTGCACACCGCATCTCCGAGGTTCTACATGCTCCGAGATCGTCTCTCAGTTTTGTTAGCCCTGAGGCGGTGTACGACTAGAACATATTGTAGAAGCCTTGGATGAGGTCATGTCAATCAAGCTGAGGCCTTATCGTCTCTTGACAAACTAGTCTCAGCAGTTGAATAATTAATAATGCGCCTTCACGTGCCCGAGGATGGTAATGGGCATGGGCCAGCTGTTCACATAGAATACAGCTTCACATAGAATGAGAATAACAAATAAAAGGAGGAATAACGAGTAATTGATTATTAGTTAATAATATTAATAATAATACTAGTTAGACACGCAAGCGAAGATGGCGACAGCATCAGCCGTCTTCCAAGATGTGATCTCACCGGACTGCAGCTGTAAAGTCCAATCCTAGTAAGGCAGACCGCACTTAGAACACACATGTGAGAAATTGGCTTTGAGTAATTGGCGATGATGCTTCGCTTTGCAATCCGAGCACCGTGTGTGATACTACCGCGCCAGGTGGGACGGTTCTGGGCAAGCATCTCCCAGAATTTGGTTAGTCCACAAGAACAGCCACACAATGTCTACATTATTCACTGTATCCTTCATGGAAAGCATACGCATATATTCAGTTCTGGTTGGTGCTCGACCATTTATAATACTTATTGATTATTTTCCTTGTTTAAAATGTTACCTAAAAAGATGTTCCTCAACCTTTTGTTTGATGGTGCCATCATATTCGATGATACAGTGATAATGATGCTGCAGTAGTTTCGAATGAAACGTAGGTGAGCCAGGGAAAGGGCGCCTTAGAGAACGGAAAGGTAAGTTTATAACCATAGAGTTATTAGCTATTTGCGGAATGTGACAGAGCATTTATGGGTATGCTGGAAGTGCAAAATTGTTGATTTGTTCTGTCTTGGCATTGAATATTTATAATTGTTACCTTAGTGACAGTGGTTCAAACAATTGCTTATTGCGACAGAAGTATCGATAGAGAGGTACCCAGTGGTCACGATATATATATATATATATATATATATATATATATATATATATATATATATATATATATATATATAGATAGATAGACAGATATATAGATAGATAAATAGATAGATAGATAGATAGATATATAGATAGATAGATATATATTTAGATAAATAGATAGATAGGTACTGGTGGTAACGCGCTATACCCTACCTCGATGTACAAATGTACCTAACTTACTGTTATAGAAGGCAGAATAGCAAGGAAGGAAACTGGTCCCCTCCAACCAATTGAAAGGTGATATCTAGTGCATGTCCAAAACACTTCATCATTGACGGCATTGTCCGCTATCATATTATCATAACCTTTGAACCTTAACTTCAACCCGATACTAGTATGACATACGAAGAGTCAAAACGGCTTATTAGAGCTAGATACATGACCAAATGGGAAACCGAACATACTGGTTACACCAAAAACGATGCCTATTACCAGTTGAACAGAAAAGAGCAGATCGTGGTCTTCAGACTTCGCACTGGCCACAATAGACTCAGGTACCACCTATTCAACAAATTAAAGATAGGTGGCATCGACGAATGCCCGTGTGGTACCGGGAAAATGACCGCTGAGCATCTGCTGCAAAACTGCCCGACATACGAGGATCAGAGAGAGCAGATGTGGCCATCACCAGTGGCAACACTAGACAAGCTCTATGGCAGTGTCGACAGCCTCAGGATGACGGCTGCTTTTTTCGAAAAAATAATGGTTATTGTCTGACTGCGTACGAAGAAGAAGAAGAAATAAGAACCTTAACTTTACTGTCAATAACTGATGTCATTTTATATTGCAGACATCGGCAACTGTTTGTGCCCATGTATGTATGTTAATGGGCTTCGAGTTAACTCGACAGATTGGCCAAAGATGTTGGCGGATATTAGGAGAGACCTTTGGATAGATCCTTCGGTAGGTAATGACATCACGATGTGGTTGTGTGGTTGGCTGATTTGAGAGACATGCAGCGTAACAGGCACGCAGGAGGTAGACAAACCGTTTGACACTGACAGTCAATAAAAACAATGATAAAGCAGCTATTGGTAGACAAGATTGAATCAACCAATCAACTTTTCCACAGTTCAATGTGGAGTAAACGCATCAAAGAAAACTTGCCAAACCTGTAAGTCTCAACGGTCTGAGCTGGCAGATGGAGTTTAATATAGATAAATGTATAGTCATTCACACGAGTAAATCCAATATGGAATATAATTACAGGATGGGAGAGAACAATATTAGGAATATAGAAAAGGAAAGAGAACTAGAAGTTATAATATAGGTAAGGTTGGTGAGCAAGTCCAGGCAGAATTGAAAAAGGCAAATGCAAAGTTAGGCGTAGAGTTCTTATCGTAAAGGGGAAATAAATATGCTGGAAAGGATACAAAGAAAAGCGACAAAACTGATAATCACTATGAAAGGCTCAGAACAACCGGCCAACATTGTCTAGAAAAGAAAAGCATTCGAGGTGATTTAATACAGGTTTACGAAAATCAAGGAAAATGATAAATTAAACTAGAACACATTTTTCAAACTGCAGCCGGGTACAAGAACAGTAGGGCACAGCTACAAATTAATTAAATAACGGTCCAAGAAATATTTTTGTTTAGTTACATAATGGTAAATGCTTGGAATGCATTGGTACATGAAATATTGGAGGCAGGGTCAGTTAATGCATGGATTGAAATAATAGATTGGATGCACACAATTATTTTTTAGGTCAAGTGGACTAGAATTAACCGGTTGTATACAGCTTAGGCAGAGCGTTCTAAACCAGTATAAAGATGTTAATTTAAGTTACGTTAAATTATTACAAATAATTTAATGTTGATATATCCATGTATGTTGCTGTATAAATGATATATCCATGTATGTTGCTGTATAAATGATTTTCAATTCAAGCCAATGCCAGCAGGCTGTATTTCTTATAGATGCAAGTCCTCAATAATGATAAGGTGTCTGAGCTGAATAAAGCCGTACGCGAATGGTAAACTAAGAGAACGGTAGGGCTACAGTAGATACCATCACACTGTGGCATACTAGGAAATCACACAGCAGACAGGTCAGTAAAGTAGGGTGCAACAGGAGAACATAAAGAACAAGCAGTCACCTTCCCCAAAAAATAAGACACTTATCTGAGCCGTAATGGAAGTCAACCGAACGAGAGACAACTATCACTACCTTGATCGAGCAGAGCTTGAACGGAACATAACAGATTTAATGACAATTTACACAGAATAAAATTTGCTCCATCGCCAATTTGTATGTGCAACCATGCAGCCGAACATATCTTGCAGGACTTTTATATGCTTGTCTTATTGAGAAATGAGCACTGGCCTACGCAGAAGAACCTACACACAAAGCTGTTTGGAAGCCTTGAAGAACTCTCCACTGCTTCACATACAGACGTAATAGAAACATGTAGCAAACGAAAAGGTGAAGAAAAGATAACGGTTAGAGATATCAATATCTGTTTAAGTATTTGTAATAAAAAGTATCTACAGGATAGAGTAGTCAAACCCCATGTTCAACTCTCCATTGTTGCCTCCTGCGAGATGCCTTACAGGTTACCTTATTCTTATTCTTTACTCCCATTTCGGGCCCGATAATACAAAGACCGGTAAATAAAACAGATAATCTTTGAATGATGAAAATACGCCAGCAGTTGGTGTCCACTTCCTTATTTAGGCTTTGAATTCCCTGATGTTTATATGCCTAGTATAGGTCACATCATGTGAAAGACGTGTACCCTTATATATACATGTGCACGTGTGTGAGTGAGTGAGATACAGAGATAGAGAGTGTGAGAGAGAGAGAGAGAATGTGTGTGTGTGTGTGTGTGTGTGTGTGTGTGTGTGTGTGAGTGAGTGTGTCCAGGTTTGGAAATATTAACGTAATTCCCTTTCGATAGGTTGCCGGATCGAGTCGCGCAAGATTATGAACGCAACAAATATGTTTCAGATGGCATTTACCAGCCAGCCTACTCAGAACACGTGCGGCCCAAGGAAATCGGAATCTATAATTAAAGCTTAACATTGCGACGATCGTAAGCCGGTAATGACACAATGTAATTTCTGTCCAGTCCCGTTAATTTCAAACTGAAGAAATTCAATCAAGCACAGGGGAACCGTGGTAGTAACCGTGACTCTCTTAAAGGTAGCCAACAATGCATGGCGTCGTCCGCGCCGGTTCAGTCAATTCATAATTGGTACATGACAAGTCTTACAGGTTCAAAGCGTCACTGTACTGTTGGAAAAAACTATGGCCATAAGCATAAATACTAATGAACGGCTTTGGTGGCAGTTGCAACTCCTTCAGTCGAAGCTTCGATGCAGGCTGTTGAAATTCAGAAGACATTTGGAGATTTGAAGACACACTAGACAATTAATATCTCCATTGTCAGCAGTAATTGACGTCTTAGTAATTCCCTAGTGGTGCTAAAGTTCCATTCTTGGATGGACGAGACAGTCAACTAGTGAAGGTTGTGATCGGCTGGTAAGCACACTTGCGTACAAATAATTGTCAGTAAAACTCCGCTACAACCAAATGGATTTAGGGTTCTTTATAAGTTGGATAGGGTAAATACAAATGTAATGTTGAACTTTATTTTTATTTTCAGTGAACTTTTTGTTTTGATTTTCAGTTTCATTTCTATTTTTATTTTCTGTATGTTTTGTACTTTTAATTTCCAGCATACATATCATTTTGAATTTTCAGTATACTTTTCATTTTGAATTTCATTGTACTTTTCATTTGAATGTTAAGTATACTTTTTATTTGAATTTTATTTTACGTATGCTTTTTATCAGAATTTTTAAGTATATCTTTTATTTGTATTTTCAGTATACTTTTTATTAGAATTTGTAGTATGATTTTTATTATAATTTTTCAGTATACGTTTTATTTGAATTTTTAGTATACCTCTTAATGTAATTTTTAGTATGCTTTTTATTTGAAATTTTCAGCTTACATTTATTTGAATTTTCAGTATAATCTTTATTTGAATTTTTGAGTACACTTTTTATTTGAATTTTTAAGCATACTCTTTATTTTTGATTTTCAGTACATCCGCAGCTCGACTAATTTTGCAAAGAGTTGATCCCAGTTATATTTTACTGATCTCAATCTAGATCCCAGTTATATTTTACTGATCTCAATCTAGATCCCAGTTTTATTTTACTGATCTCAATCTAGATCCCAGTTATATTTTACAGATCTCAATCTAGATACCAGTTATATTTTACTGATCTCAATCTAGATCCCAGTTATATTTTACTGATCTCAATCTAGATCCCAGTTATATTTTACTGATATCAATCTAGATCCCAGTTATATTTTACTGATCTCAATTTAGATCCCAGTTATATTTTACTGATCTCAATCTAGATCCCAGTTATATTTTACTGATCTCAATCTAGATCTCAGTTATATTTTATTGATCTCAATCTAGATTTCAGTTATATTTTACTGATCTCAATCTAGATCCCAATTATATTTTATTGATCTCAATCTAGATCCCAGTTATATTTTACTGATCTCAATCTAGATTCCAGTTACATTTTACTGATTTCAATCTAGATCCCAGTTATATTTTGTTGATCTCAATCTAGATCCCAGTTTTATTTTACTGATCTCAATCTAGATCCCAGTTATATTTTATTGATCTCAATCTAGATCCCAGTTATATTTTACTGATCTCAATCTAGATCCCAGTTATATGTTACTGATCTCAATCTAGATCCCAGTTATATTTTACTGATCTCAATCTAGATCCCAGTTATTTTAACTGATCTTAATCTAGATCCCAGTTATATTTTACTGATTTCCATCTAGATCCCAGTTATATTTTATTGATCTCAATCTTACTATACGCCATGGCACAACATATCCTACGCTAAAAAAGAACCCAAAAAAAAAGAAGAAAAGAAGGCACAACGTATAATTAACAGAGAACTTGACCAGTTCATTGACTTTCCCCAGATTGTTTCGGCAAGGATCAGAAAGAAAACAAGCGCTGCCGACGACAGGCCATCGAGTAGAGGAATTGGTTATACCGGTGTGATAATAGTGACATCAATTGCTCTGACGGTTGTGCTAATGGATGCCTCTAAACTGCTTCAAGGCAAGCACTTTAACTGTAGATAAAGAAAAGGACCCAATAGATGGGAATGAATTGGGGAGTGGGTGAAGTCACAGGACTGTTACCGTAACCCCGATCACATCCACTTGAGCACCTCCCAACAACGGCAGCTTTTGTACTGTAAAATATAAATATATAAATAAATCTGAATGCTGTACAACAAATGGATGATTTTTCTAGGTGTTTGACTGTAGTATCTGGAGTTAGACAAGAATGTGCGCTCACCTCATAACATTATATAACTTTCGTTGGCATCATACTCATAATCGCAATCCAGGAATAAAATATGCAGCCTCATTACCTTCTTCGAATTAGATTTATGGGTGACGCCTGACAAAGGACGCATTAACGTTTTCAAGGGAAGTAACACACTCCCCCCAACTTCACTTGGTCTACGGTCTATCCTTTGCACGATGTTCCAGCTATGATTACAGATTTTTATTTCGGCGTCTCCTGACCTTTGCCAAGTAATTTTATGTCGGCTTATCTTGTACCTTCCTTCTGTGGTAAATATCATAATGATTATGACGTGGTATCAAGTCCTCTGCTTAGAATGTAGTTGACCCTTATCTACAATCTACCCTACCGGTGTTCTCTTTAGGTGGTTTATCTAGGCATGCAAGCACGCACTCTTAGTTGGTTTATCTAGGCATGCAAGCACGCATTCTTAGTTGGTTGTTTCTGGACATGCAAGCACGCACTCTTAGTTGGTTTATCTGGACATGCAAGCACGCACTCTTAGTTGGTTTTTCTGGGCATGCAAGCACGCATTCTTAGTTGGTTTTTCTGAGCATGCAAGCACGCACACTTTAGGTGGTTTTTCTGGGCATGCAAGCACGCACTCTTTAGGTGGTTTTTCTGGGCATGCAAGCACGCACTCTTTAGGTGGTTTTTCTGGGCATGCAAACACGCACTCTTTATGTGGTTTTTCTGGGCATGCAAGCACGCACTCTTTAAGTGGTTTTTCTGGACATGCAAGCTCGCACTCTTTAGGTGGTTTTTCTGGACATGCAAGCACGCACTCTTAGTTGGTTTATCTAGGTATGCAAGCACGCATTCTTAGTTGGTTTTTCTGGGCATGCAAGCACGCACTCTTTAGGTGGTTTTTCTGGGCATGCAAGCACGCACTCTTTAGGTGGTTTTTCTGGACATGCAAGCATGCACTATTAGTTGGTTTATCTGGGCATGCAAGTACGCACTCTTTAGGTGGTTTTTCTGGGCATGCAAGCAGGCACTCTTTTGGTGGTTTTTGTGGACATGCAAGCACGCACTCTTTAGGTGGTTTATTTGGGCATGCAAGCACGCAGTTATTGGTTGTTTGTTATGTTGTTACTCGTACATTTGTCAATTTCTCACTGACGTCCCTAATCGTTATGAGATGGTGCAATACTCTTTCGCGTGCCGTGAATTCAATCCATGCATATTTAGTGTTTCTATAACACCGTTAATATTTGTCACCTTTTTGTCCCGAAGTCTGATCTGTTGTGGTTATTCGAAGCCAGTCAAGCTGATTTAAGTTAACTCATGATAACGTTTCTATGGTAACGCGTTGCACCAGCTCTTCTCACATCCTGTTGCGTACTTGAGAAGTAAGACCAGGGACGTCTTGCCTGTCGTGAAATGCGAGGAGGCTCAGTAAACTTACTTCCATTTGGATAACAGTATCATAATGACCCAAGAAACGAAGATCCGCATCTTCAATCTGTACGGCCCACCAAACAAAGACCTGTCGCTCTCGAGCATGGGAGTCAAGGACTCCAGCTGCATAGTAGTTGGAGACTTCAACAGCCACTCGGAGAGATGGAGATACTCGGACACAGACAACAGAGGTGATGAAGTGGAAGACTGGGAGATAGACACAAATCTCTATCTTATCAATAGGCAGGTGGATAGCCCTAGCTTCTATTCTAGAACATGGCATACCACCTCTACTCCTGATTTGGCCTTTTCCACGGTGGATATTCACCACAAAATAGACCGCCAGGTGCTCAATCAATTGGCAGGTAGCGACCACAGGCCAATTAGGCTAGAAGTTGATATGGAAGTAGGCCCACAGGAAACAAAACCGCTCCCACGTTGGAACTATAAACGAGCCGACTGGGACAGATTTGCAATCCTGACAGATGGGCTGTGCGAAACCATCAACACACGGAATAACAACATGAAACCCATGGTGGAAAGCCTAAGCAAAGAAATAATGCAGGCAGCCACCGAAACCATCCCAAGAGGGGCAAGGAAAAACTACAAGCGTTATTGGAATGACGAATTGCAGAAAGTTGAAGACGAAGTCTCAAATGCTAGGAACATAGCAGAGAGAGAAGAATCTAAGCAGGCAAATATCAATAACCACATTGATCTTCCTACAAACAGGCAAACAGACATTAATGAAGAACAAGAGATGCATGACAACATCAAAATGGCACCAGAGGAGCACATGATGGCAAAACTAACAATGAATGAAATGGAAGAGGCCATGAGAACTTTAAAGAAAAAGAAATAGCCCGGAAAAGATGGCGTAACAAACGAAATGCTGATGGGGTTGGGCCAAACAGCAAAGATAAAGTTACTATCAGTCCTGAACCAAAGCTGGAAAAGGGGTTTTGTACCGCAGGCATAGAAAGATGCTGTAATTATACCAGTACCAAAGAAAGAAAAAGATAGAACTGATCCAAATGGATATAGGCCTATCAGCCTTCTGAGCTGTATAGGAAAACTGATGGAGCGTATGATAAACAATAGACTGATGTGGCATCTGGAAGAAAAACACATACTAATTCCACAGCAAGCCGGCTTTAGACAGCACAGATTCACTGAGGATCAGATCACCCTCATAGCCCAAGAAATAGAGGATGCTTACCAGGAGCAAAAACACACAGTAGCGGTTTGGGTGGATCTAGAAAGACATTTGCTAAGGTCTGGAAAGAGGGACTTAAAGTCAAGCTACGAAGAAGTGAAGTTTGTGGGAAAATGTACAGATGGATCAGCCACTACCTCAAAAATAGAGTTCAAGTACAAGGGCATATGAGCAAAAAGGTGACACTTGAGCAGGAAGTACCCCAAGGAGGAGTACTGTCACCCACACTCTTCCTGGTGTATATAAATAACATCACTGAGAATATACCAAGAAGTGTCCACAGCTCCACGTTTGCAGACGATCTGGCTATGTGGACCTCTGAAAAGAATCTCACCATAGCAAGTAATCGGATGCAGCAGGCCCTAACATCGCTGGAAGAGTGGGCGAACTCATGGCTGGTCAAAATAAATGAGGAAAAAACAACATGTACGATATTCTCGCTTTCAAACAAACCCCAAAACACCAAAATAAGTCTTAACGGCAAATACCTTCGGCCAAACGACAACCCAAACTACCTGGGAGTCACATTTGATCGGCGCATGACATGGAAAAGTCAGATCGAAAGAAATCGAATGAGAGCCAGAGAAAGAATGGCAATCATGAGGAAACTTGCTGGCACAAGCTGGGGAGCAGATGAAAGTTTACTAAAAAAATTGTACACTGGAAAAGTGAGACCAGTTCTCGAGTATGGCATTGCGGCATGGACAACAGCAGCAAAGACGAACTTTGACAAAATTAGCAAACTCCAAAACCAAGCCATGAGAGTTATAACAGGAGGCATGAAGTCAACGCCATTGTAGAGCTGAAAAGATTACAAATCTACAATTCATGACCGACAGAAGAGACTGCAAAGCCCAGCAGCAAGCAGAAAAACTCAGAAGACTGACAGACCATCCAATGCATAAGAGACTAAATAATTTTGGAAATGGGAAACTAAAGCGGAGAAACTTTGCAGAAATAGCCAAAGCAAAGGTGAACGAAGACCCAATGAACGCATTAACAACACCAAAGCCCATCCCTACTGTACGCAAACCTACCTGGAGGCAGCATTTATTTCCAGAGGTGGTAGAAAATATACCAGGTATTGGAAAAAATAACAGCCAGACGGAAAAAAGAAAGAAGAGACATAACCCTGAGGTACATAACGAAAAACTACCCAAGCATGGACTGGACCTATGCATACACCGACGGCTATGTAACAAACACAACACAGAACGGAGGGGCAGGGGTATTCTTGAGCCTAATAAATGGTAGGAAAACAACACCATCAGTGGCAACTGGAAAATACACAAGCAATTTCAGAGCGGAGGCAGAGGCACTGAGGGCTGCAGTAGAAGAAATGGTGACATGCAAAAGAAATGAAAGCCATATAGTCCTGCTTACAGATGCCCCGGCCGTAGTCACAGCACTAAAAAGCCAGAAAAATACTGAACTTAATGATTTAAGAGCAGTACTCTGTCAACTATGCCAGCAGTCCGCACCAAAAAGAGTATTGGTACAGTGGGTTCCATCCCACTGCAACATCCAAGGCAACGAGGAGGTAGACAGACTGGCAAAAGAAGGCGCAAGACTATCACAACCAGATACTAGTGTTACATACGAAGAGTCAAAACGGCTTATTAGAGCTAGATACATGACCAAATGGGGAAACAAAACATACTGGCCACACAAAAAACGATGCCTTTTACCAGTTGAACAGAAGCGAGCAGGTCGTGGTCTTCAGACTTCGCACTGGCCACAATAGACTGAGGTACCACCTATTCAATAAATTGAAGATAGGTGGCACTGACGAATGCTCGTGCGGTACTGGGATAATGACCGATAAACATCTGCTGCAAAACTGCCCGACATACGAGGATCAGAGAAAGCAGATGTGGCCATCACAAGTGGCAACACTAGACAAGCTCTATGGAAGTGTCGACAGCCTCAGGACGACCGCTGCTTTTTTAAATAAAGGTTGACGTTTGACAGCGTACGATGAAGAAGAAGAAGAAGAAGAAGAAGAAGAAGGACAACAGTATCCACCACACACGATATTTGCTCTGAAATTAAACTACTACTCTTTGCTTATTCCCAGTTGTTATGACAGAGTTCAGCGTTAATGTACACACATATGTTTTTTTAACTTCACAAAAATCGATACAATCTACTGTTCTGCTCATGTAGTTTTATTTACGATTCACTGAAAAAGCTGATATGTTTGGTCTCAAAGGCACCCGTAGTGGACATAGTTATTGGGGGGGGGGGGGGGGGGGGGGAATATTGAAATATATAAATGTCTTCCTGCTGGATCATAACACTGCAATAAATGAATTATCAATCTGCAAAACTGGACAGCAACGATATTTAGAGAAGGACGTGAGTTAATGCAACAATTGGCGCTTGACCTGGTCACGAAAGATCTTTCGTTAACTAACGTACTTCTTTAAACAACGTTGTCCAGTTTTTTACTGTTGTCTTCGACACACTTTTGTCACAATACATTGTCTTAATTCTGCTATGAATGTCTACGGGTCGATATCCTTCAGCTGTTAGAAACCCAATCACCGCTCGCTGATTAACTCTGGTCGGATTCCGTATCACACCTGCCATGTTTTCAACGGTCTGCTGAGGAAACTACGAGTCGGAGGATAATGCAATTTTGACGGTTGGTATGTGCTGTTTACACCAGACGTGACGTCATCACTCGCATGGCACCTATGTTCACGTGTTGTAGTTTGTTCCGGTTTCATTTGAACATGCCTCGTACGTAAATGTGTACAAGAAAACTGTTGGTCAACTAAAGACAGACAGAGAGAAAGAAATCTGGACACCCCACACACAAAACAAACAGTTGCCTCGTGCAATGAAGTATTTAACACTTCATCTCCGACAGCACTGTCTGTCATGGAACTACCTTTACCTTTATAACATTGCCATCATCATCAGCCTCAGGTCATTCAGTCAGGAGACTGGTGTTAAAGTCGTCTGATCAGGTCACACCCCTGGCCTCTATTCCCTGCAGATCTTTTCAGCACTAGTCTGCACTCCGATGTTTTTGCTCGCCTGTGTGATGTACTTATTTCTTGAACTCCATATGTCTCTTTTTCCCTTTTTCTTCTTCTTCTTCTTCTTCTTCTTCTTCTTCTTCTTCTTCTTCTTCTGCGTTCGTTCTTAATCTCCCACAACCAAGCCCTGAACAGGGTTTTGCATGTAGCAGGATGTAGTCCAGAGAACGGAATGCGTTGTGTCGCTAGTTTACAGCTTGACAGCGATATTTGCACCTTTCGGTCTCTTTTTCCCTAAATTCTGCAATCCACTATTTTTGCCTTAATAACATCATACCATATATAAATAATATCAACATAATTCATTAATTATTGAATTTATTAGGCAGGGAAGACATATAATAAAAACACGAGGAATTGTAATATTACAAAACAGATTTAAAGCAAATTGTAACATATACGATGGGCGATTGGCAGAGTGGGTGTGATGTTTGTCCTATGACCACGAGGACATGAGTTTGAAACCTGGGTATGTTGTTTTTCTATTTGATGTGAAATAAAAACTTATATTTTTCAGTGCCCGGTAATTGCAAGTGCAAGCGACTTTTATTTTTCGGCACTAAAATTCCAGTCGTTGGACCTAGCACTGGGAGTAAATGCCGGGTTGAAAGTTAACATTTACAATAAATAACACATATAAATGCAGGTAGATTGTTAATGGAAAACATTGAATACATATTAGCACAAGATAGCTGCAAGAATCTGAAAGTGCTGTACTGTCTGACGAAACGATCAAGTTTTTTCATGACGTCTTGTATTACGTATCATTTATCAGTTCAATTACTATTTATGTCTCCATTAGTTTGTGAGCTCTGCCGCATTCGTCCCAACGTCTTGTATTAAGTATCTTTTATCAGTTCAATTATTTTTTCTGTCTCCGTTAGTTTGTGAGGCTCTCCCACATTTCTACTTTTGTCATCCTTCCGTATCTTCTTTCTTGTTCCCTATCTGTCTATCTTTGCATCAATTTTGCTTTCTGTCAGTACGTACATTATAGTCTTTTTGAATATAGTATCCGAAAGAAATATAATTACTTTTTTAAATGTTTAACAAAACATTGCTTTGATGCATTTATCAGTCTCGGGCAATCTAATGGATCTTTTTCTGAAGCTACCAATTAAGTTGCATGACACAATTCCTGAACTCTCTCACCTTCTTGTAGTTTTGGTATTGGTCATAATTATCACTGACCTGGTCACCCGCAGATGACGAAGCACAGGTCAAACACTCGTTTTACTCAAACCAGATTTTAGGGAACTCTGAGCCCATTTGTTTGCTGTGAGGTTTCAGTAGCAATTCGTTTTTACACTATGAGCTTGCCAGCTGTATATACGACCATCACTAGTTGCCCGTCATGCTCGTGAAAAAAACTCTTCCAACACATTGAAGTAAAACAGCAACGTCACAAAGAAAATTGAAATAAACTCTGTAGATAGTTCCCACTCCAATTTCGTATAATCCTAAATCAGTCAAGACTGAAAGGGGCTACTAGACTAGTTTTCCGTCTGACATTTCACCTGTAACAATATTCAAACGAAAATAGATCAAACAAAAACAGTCTGGATAATTCTAACAATAATTACCAAAGACATTGATATGTACAAAATAATAAGCTGTGTGGACAATGTTTGGCATTGTGATACAAATATCTTGGTGCGGGAAAATACATTAAGACAAAATTCAAGTACTCAATAAGAGCTGTACATAACATATGCATAAATCAGGCAATGAAAGTATACCCTGTCATAGGTAAGCCTACTACAGAATACTTTTTATTCAAGCTCTGAAGGGCTGTTGTGTAATTATTTAGATAAAGTCAAATATTTGTAACATACGATGCAGGAGAAGATGAAGCAAAATGGCTGGATGGTGCTAAATAAAAGCTTGGATTGAAAGAAACATCGGTGAGACACGAAAAAAAACTGTACTTTCAACCGGCGTCTGTTGTGTTGACATAAGCAGATATTGAAAATGAGAGGATGAGAAAGTAGATTATAAAAAACTAGAGCTGATGAAATGTGCTTGTAAAGATGAGATCTTGTCTGATCCATATCAAACCTGGACAAAACATATCCCACTAGACTATCGTGGTCATAATGTTTGTGATTTTGCGTCATGACCAACCAGAGCTGTCCTGATTTAGCTCTTATCCAATCGACAACTGTTATGGATGGTACACATCCAGTCTTGGATGTCTCCTGTAAAGTCTGTCTGGTACGAGCGGTAGCAGAAGGTTTCAGATGGAATTCTTACTTCAAGAAGTGATTTTCCAGTGCATTTGACTCAGATGGTGTGTTCAATTCGACGGTCTGGAAAACGTAAAGAAAATATCGCTGCTATAAATAAACAACATACGTAAACATGAAAAAGGGGGAAAAAAGGTACAGAGTTTTTATACATAGGTACTTGTGAACAATTGTAGAATTAAAATAGGGCAGAGTAGTGAACAAGAATGATGAGGTCGGATAATCAAGCTTTTAGGTGTAAAACACAGGACAACGCTCATCAAAGGAGAAAAATAAATAAATACAACATCAATGAATGGACTAACCTCCGACCCGAGGAGGCACAAACGCAATAGCAATAGAGAGGGGTAGCGCAGTATGGTGGATGTGTTGGCAGGGGTGCCCCAGCGATCTCAAGAGGTCATGGGATTAACTGAACTGAACTGCTATTATAAGATCACCAATTGGAAACTGGGAAAAAACACACAACTAAAAAAAAAAGAACATGAGGGGAAGATACTATCGTTGGATAGAACAGACATTAATGAATCCAGTTGAAAGTATAGCATGTCAGTTTCTGTTCTCGAATACCTAAGGTCCGAGAAGAAGATAAACCAAAATTTTCAAGAAGACATGAGTTCAAGGCTGACAAAACATTGATTGAGTTGGGAACAGAGCGCTCACGATCGAAGAACTTTGTGCGCATTTCTTGAAAACCTGTGTTTAACAATGAGATATACAATTGGACAGATTGCTTGATATTGAACACATCATCTACACACGTTCTGAATGTGTATATATCTGTATTAATGTGTCTTTGACTATCGTTCGATATTTTCATTACAATTCACTTTGACAAGACATAACCATGTTAGGTTGAAGCGTAGAATAATTTTCTCAATTAATGATGTTGATGTTATTTCTTCTTCTTCTTCTACTTCTTCGTTCGTCCTAAAAATGGCGTTGTGACGTCGTGTCGTAGTTTACAGCAAGATTGCGATATTTCCGCCCTTCGGACCGACACATCCGATTTCAGCTGCCTTTTTTTGGGTACCCGATTTGTATTCTCACTGCCATTCTTATACCCACTAGTGCAACCTGTTTCCAAGGCCATCGCTGGGATTAGGAACAGGTCCTAAATGAAGCCTGGTTCGCTGACCCTGATGCAAGCAACTCACTACGTGTCGCTGATTACTGTCAGTTCATATCTTTGCCGTCCATTTCGTAGCTGGCTGCTGTCAGTTCATATCATTGCCGTCTATTTCGTAGCTGGTTGCTGTCAGTTCATATCATTGCCGTCCATTTCGTAGCTGGTGTTCATATCATTGCCATCTATTTCGTAGCTGGTTGCTGTCAGTTCATATCATTGCCGTCCATTTCGTAGCTGGTTGCTGTCAGTTCATATCATTGCTGTCCATTTCGTAGCTGTGTTCATATCATTGCCGTCTATTCGGTAGCTGGTGTTCATATCATTGCCGTCTATTCCGTAGCTGGTGTTCATATCATTGCCGTCTATTTCGTAGCTGGTGTTCATATCATTGCCGTCTATTTCGTAGCTGGTTGCTGTCAGTTCATATCATTGCCGTCCATTTCGTAGCTGGTTGCTGTCAGTTCGTATCATTGCCGTCCATTTCGTAGCTGGTTGCTGTCAGTTCATATCATTGCCGTCCATTTCGTAGCTGGTTGCTGTCCGTTCATATCATTGCCGTCTATTTCGTAGCTGATTGCTGTCAGTTCATATCATTGCCGTCCATTTCGTAGCTGGTTGCTGTCAGTTCATATCATTGACGTCCATTTCGTAGCTGGTTGCTGTCAGTTCATATCATTGCCGTCTATTTCGTAGCTGATTGCTGTCAGTTCATATCATTGCCGTCCATTTCGTAGCTGGTTGCTGTCAGTTCATATCATTGCCGTCCATTTCGTAGCTGGTTGCTGTCAGTTCATATCATTGCCGTCCATTTCGTAGCTGGTTGCTGTCAGTTCATATCATTGCCGTCTATTTCGTAGCTGATTGCTGTCAGTTCATATCATTGCCGTCCATTTCGTAGCTGGTTGCTGTCAGTTCATATCATTGCCGTCCATTTCGTAGCTGGTTGCTGTCAGTTCATATCATTGCCGTCCATTTCGTAGCTGGTTGCTGTCAGTTCATATCATTGCCGTCCATTTCGTAGCTGGTTGCTGTCCGCTCATATCATTGCCGTCCATTTCGTAGCTGGTTGCTGTCCGCTCATATCATTGCCGTCCATTTCGTAGCTGGTTGCTGTCAGTTCATATCATTGCCGTCCATTTCGTAGCTGGTTGCTGTAAGTTCATATCATTGCCGTCTATTTCGTAGCTGGTGTTTATATCATTGCCGTCCATTTCGCTAGGTCCACCAGGAGGGGGTTGCGGTTTGTGTGTATGAAGTCGTTTGCCTTCTGACGTCACCATGCAGTTCCAGTACCACAGTGCGCCAAGAGACTGTTATTTCGTGCCAGTTATTTTTCTTAAAGGAGGGTGCGGTTTTTATTTCTGTATGTACTTGTAATAAAGTATGCAAACAGACATGAGATTATCTTGTTGTGTATTTGAATGGTGAAGGGGCTGCGTCAGTTTGCTCATACAGGGTATATTTTCTTTTTCACTGCTGTTTATTTGATATTAACAGTTGACAGTTGACTTCAAAATGCTGATGTCATTTAACTAACCACTACCTGGTCGACGAGCCTTGCAGGAAGACAGGCTCTTCCAACTGATGGATTAACAAATAGCGAAAGCATTAACCGCTACTGAAATGTAGCTTCTAAGAAGTATACTTGGACAACCACAAATATCTAACAACGATTTAATACAAGAAACAAATATCTAACAACGATATAATACAAAATTAAACACATATCTAACAATGATATAATACAAGAAACACCTATCTAACAATGATATAATACAATAAACACCTATCTAACAATGATATAATACAAGAAACACATATCTAACAAATATCAAGAGACCTCATCTAACAAAACTAAAAAGGAGTAATGCAATTCTAATTTTTCATAACTTTAAAAAGGAAAGCCTAAAACACCGTGTGACAACATGAAAGATCGAGGGCAAGAGAAACAGTGGGAGACACAGAACAAAAGCCATGTAATGATGGGATAATCTAAATTGGAAAGCGATGCACCAGAAGTGTTGGAATGCTCCAAGGACAGAGGTTTGTAGATGGAATTGATCGTCAACTCTACCTTCAACAACACCTGATGTTGTTGTTTTAGGAAATATTTAAGATGATATATTATTTATTATTAAATATATAATAATAAGCGAGGATGTGGGTCTGTGTCTGCAAAGTGAAAATATGATGCCCGGAATCTCGTGTTTCATCAGATTCATAGTTCTGTGAAACGCTAACGCTCGAACAACTCTGCGACTCAGAATCTACAATAAGCAGATGCTCTGGATAACTAAAAAATGTAGACTCCCACAGTACAAGAGCTCTGTCTCAGACAAATTAACCTCTATAAACATTTATATGTCGAATTGTATTCAAACCTATGAGAGAACAATGAAAACAAAAGGATGGGCTAAAGACAGGTTTTCCTGTGTGGGGGAAAGTAATATGTATAAGTATTCTACCAAGACAAGAAACATAAAATACTGTAGACAATTCAAATCGAACATTGCTTCTAATGACATCTGAAAACATAGACAGACACGTGGTACCATTCATAGACACGCTGTCATTAACTGCGGCATTGGGGAGCAAACAAATAAGTAGATCTGAAGGCATTTAGAGTAATACGCTATGAACAATGTCACCAGCTCAAGAGAGGTGTGATACAGTGGATGCCACCTCAATGCAACAGTTTTGGCAACGAGGAAGCTGACAGACTCAAGAAGATGTCGAAAGCAAGATTCATATAATATTTGTATAACTTATGAAGAGGCCAAGAAGTTTACCATATGCAGACGAAGGAAGAAATAGGATACAAAGCGCAGAAGTCAACACTAAAATAATACATTTTATTACCAGCTGAACAGAGGTGAGCAGGCTGTAATCTTTAGACTCCAGACAGGCCACAATAGTTCAGAAAATTAAGAACATGAAATACCAATGCACGTGTCTGCGGCACTGACATAATGACTGCTGAACATCTGCTACAAAGGTGTCCAACATACAATGACAAAAATGTATGGCCAACACCAATACCATTAACGTACAAGCTCTATGGATACAGCAATGGTCTTAGACTAGCCATAGCTTTCTGTAGATATAATCAAGTTGACGCTTGAATCGTACGAAGAAGAAGGTCAAGAAGAAGAAGAACCTTAATTTATCTGATGAATAAATAAACTCTTATAAGATTTTCTTACAGTTGGTTTCTTTTTAGTCTCCTGGTGTTTTCTGTAAACTCTTTCGCCGATATCGAACAGTATAGCGATGCCGATAAAGATGGCCAGGACTATGAAGACTCCGATCATGTTGGTAAGCTCCAGCTCTGCCGTTGTCTTCTCACTGACTGACCGAGTATCATCTTCGCCTGTACAGTTCCTCCCGACAGACCACCATCTGTGGAAGTTCAGAGTATTTGATACTGTTGAATGCAGAATCGATATGATTAAACTAGTCAGACCCATAGGCGCTCAGTCTTTCTTAGCAATTAGCAAAGGATATGAATGCCAATGGTCAATATAGTTTGCTAGTTGCCCCATCTCCTCACGGTCAGGCGCACATTCATATCCAACTAACATTTTATATCAACAGTCTGTGATCTGTGGATCGATATCGATGAAAGTCATCATACACCATGCGGTCATTGATTAATTAAAAAGTTGTCGTCTAATGTTCAAACTTTTTTTCTTTATTAAAGCTCCTTAAACTCAACACTATCATGAAAGACCAATCATGCAGTTGGGGAGAGCAGTTGGAGAAAGTGGATACCTTTACCTTTTTAGGCAGCACAAATTACACATCAAGTGGTACAGATGCAGATGTAAGGATCATAATTGGTAATACTCATACTGTACGGAAGGCACTGTCCAACATAGCCAGGGATGCTCTTACATGGAATCCACAAGGAGAGAGAGAGAGAGAGAGAGAGAGAGACAGACAGAGAAAGAGAGACAGAGAGACAGGTAGACCCAAAAATTCCATGGAGAAGAGAATGTGAGAAGAAACTAAGATTAAATGATTACGCTTAGATAGAAGCAGAAAGTGCAGCCTAGGACCGTGTCTGCTGGCGGATATTGTCAATGGCATATGCACCGAGATGAGCCACATGCTTTGATTGATTGATTAAATGATTGAATGCCAATACAAGGAGTGCTTTCAAAGTCAGGATTCATCTTTCATTGTTGTTATCCAGAATTGACAAACATGGCGACTGCTTAAAAGAAATCAGAAGAAGCTTAGCCATGGCAATGCAGAGACTGAACAGCCTGAAGAAAGTATGGCAGGGCACCAACAAAACGATAAAAGTAAAAGTCTTGAGAGCCTGTGTTCTCCTGTGGCAGCTTATGGCTGCGAATCATGGACGATTACCAAAACTTCCAGACAAAGAATCAAATCCTTCGAGTCAAAATGTCACAGAAAGATCCTCATAATACCCTGGACAGAGAAAAAGACAAATGTAGACATTCGGCAAGAGTTGAGCATAGAGGAGAACTGGTTTATCAATTCCATTTTGGCTAGAAAATGCAAATACTTTGGTCACATCAAAAGACACAACGGTCTCGATAGAACGGTGATGGAAGGTATGGTGCCAGGCAAAAGAGGAAGGTGTAGACCAAGAAGACGATGGTACCAAGATATCCAGGAATGCCTGAGTATGGCTGGTGGAGGCTGGAGTTTTGGCAAGGGAACGAGTTTCTTTCAGACAGACTGTGATGGGAGCCACGTTTTATAAAGGGCATGCTACATGATGATGATGATTGCTGTTATCAGGAACACCACGATGATAGTACATCCTTACTAACACGGATGTCATGATAGATGACTCAATGTAAAAGTCATCTCACCTGTACTTTCCGAAGCAGGAAATACGAGTCATACACTGTTTAATGATGTGGTATATGTGTAACGAATGTGCCCACATTATAAGGAGCACGAAAAGCATATTTAGTCATTGCCAGTACCACTGTAGAACACTCTTTACGAACACATACATAAATTCAGTCTGCCCATACATTTCTTCATTTGAATTCAATTTCACGTACGGAAATATAATTGAAAACACAATGTCTTTCTGCTGTCTGATTACGAGTCATCTTGTATATATTATCAGATTGTGTTGCTTTACACGGCACTACATGATGTGGAATCATTCGTCTATTTTGGTACCGTTAAAGTATGAAGTACAGATATATAATATATATATATATATATATATATATATATATATATATATATATATATATAGAGAGAGAGAGAGAGACAGACAGAGAGAAACACAGAAAGAGACAGAGAGACACAGAGAGACAGAGTGTGACAGAGGGAAACACACAGAAAGAGAGACAGAAAGAGAGCGACAGACACACAGAAAGAGAGACAGACAGAGTGATACAGAGAGAGAAGAACGCGGCAGCAAGAGCGAGAGAGAGACAGAGAGACAAGGAGACTGAGCAAGACAGAGAGAAACAGAGAGACAAAGAGAGATACAAGGAAAGATAGCAAAATAGAGAGAGACAAAGAAAGACAGTGAGAGACAGAGAAAGAGACAGAGAAAGACACAATGAGACATACAGATACAGGGAGACAGGAAGAGATAGAGAGACAGACAGTGAGAAACATAGACGTACAGAGAGAGACAGACAAACCGACGAGTCATAGAGATACAGAGAGAGGCAAAGAGCGAGACCGAAATAAAGAAAGACAGAGATAGTGATAGATAGAGAAAGAGATAGATAGACACAGAAAGACAGAGCGAAATAGAGAGAGACATGTAGAGACAGAGAAAGACAGATAGACCAACGAGAGAGAGAGAGAGAGAGAGAGAGAGAGAAAGAGGGAGAGAGACAGAGAGAGAGGCCCAATTAGCATACAAAAAGCCAGATGGGCTTTCATTGAGCTAGTGAATTTTTGGAAGTCAACATAAAGTAAGTCCACCACAAAAATATCAATCTTCAACTCAAATGATAAGTTCCCTTCCAATTGTTTGACTGTATAGCGTAACAGAACAACGACAAAAAAGATGTCAGCTCTCATCAATAGATGTCTGCGCCGAACAGAGGTATTAAAATAGTATGATAAAGTTCCTAATGTAGAACTGGGAAAGAGCCCGGACATATATCAATGGCAATTGATGTGGATTGATGTGGAGTGAAGGCGCTGAAGTTGGATACGCCGCACATTACCTAAAACAACTGACAGTATTGCAAAAACAGTCTCTAGTGTGGAATACCCAATGCAAAGGGAAAAAAACATGACAAAAAATGTAAAAGTTGATTAAGGTTGAGTTTAATCAAACTTTAAAATAGGGTATGGTCAGATAACGCACCGAGACGAGAATTAGAGGCAGAGGCAGACACATATGGAAAGGAGAGCTGGAGAAGTTGAAAGATAACAGCGAAAGCGTGGACATAACTTGATAAGATGGCTCAGGGCAACACGATACGGCATGTATTTGTTGAGCGCGGTCTAAGCTGCCTTTAGCTCGATCGAGGCGACAACAGACGCCACGAAAGACACCCGGCTACGAGCAGACAAATTCGGCTCAGTGGTTCTACCAGGGCTATGATAAGAAAGTGAAACCTAGTTCCTGACAAAGTCATGTAGATCCAGCTAAGGACAACACATGCTTCGCTTGAACCTCGTATCGTGACCATATCACTTAGGCAAAGGTACCAAATATGCCTAAAGAACAGTAATATTCGGGCAATATCACACATCAAGGAAGTCCTACAGCATGTCAATAGCGCCAATCACCGCTGGACTGGCCATGTAATCAGAAGATAGTAAACGCTGGAGCACAGTAATCACTCTGTGATACTCGCGCGGCAAAAAGAGACATCCCTGAAGACACACCCCTCACACCTCCCCCCTCCCCCACTAGGTGTTAAGATATGCTCGAGCTGCACAACACTTGCTATCCTGACACGAACAAGTTAGCCATCCACTGTACAACCCGTGTCCGAGACAGAAGTTAGCCGTCCACAGGAAAACCCGTGTCCGAGACAGAAGTTAGCCGTCCACTGGACAACCCATGCCCGAGACAGAAGTTAGCCATCCCCTGGACAACCCGTGTCCGAGACAGAAGTTAGCCGTCCACTGGACAACCTGTGTCCGAGACAGAAGTTAGCCGTCCACTGGACAACCTGTGTCCGAGACAGAAGTTAGCCATCCCCTGAACAACCTGTGTTCAAAATATAATTTAGCCGTCCATTGGACAACCCGTGTACGAGACAGAAGTTAGCCGTCCACTGAACAACCCGTGTCCGACACAAAAGTTAACCAACCACTGGACATCCCGTGTCCGAGACAGAAGTTAGCCATCCAGTGGACAACCCGTGCCCGAGACATAAGGTAGCCATCCACTGGACAACCCGTGTCTGAGACAGAAGTTAGCCATCCACTGGACAACCCGTGTCTTAGACAGAAGTTAGCCATTCACTGGACAACCCGTGTCTGAGACAGAAGTTAGCCATCTACTGGACAACCCGTGTCCGAGACAGAAGTTAGCCATTCACTGGACAACCCGTGTCCGAGACAGAAGTTAGCCATTCACGGAACAACCCGTGTCCGAGACATAACCGACTGGGATTCGCAGAAAATCAACAAATGCAGCCCTGCTCGAGCCCTGCCCGATAATCATATAAATGCACCGGCCAGCTACCACCAACTCACAGAAGATTTGGGACTTGTACAATGGCAGCCACTCTTGTAGAAGTACAGGTAGACTAAGACTCATGATCATGTAGCATGTCCTTTGTAGAACGTCGTTCCCTTCACAGTCTGTCTGAAAGAAACTTGTTCCCTTGCTAAAACTCCAGCCTCTGCCACAGTCATAATTAGGCATTCTTGAATATCTTGGTGCCATAGTCTTCTTGGTCTACACCTTCCTCTTTTGCCTGGCACCATACCTTCCATCATCGTTCTCTCGAGACCGTTGTGTCTCTTGATGTGACCAAAGTATTTGCATTTTCTAACCAAAATCGAATTGATAAACCAGTTCTCCTCTATGCTCAACTCTTGCCGAATGTCTACACTTGTCTTTTTTTCTGTCCAGGGTACCATCAGGATCTTTGTGTCATTTTGACTCGAAGGCTTTCAAGACTTTTACTTTTATCGTTTTGTTGGTGCCCTGCCATAATTTCTTCAGGCTGTTCATCCTCTGCATTGCCATGGCTAATCTTCTTCAGATTTCTTTCGAGCATTCGAGCAGTCGCCATTTTCGTCCATATATTCAAAATGTGTGACCTGATCTATTTCCTCACCGCCCACTGTAAATTTATGCTGAAATTGTGTTTTGTCGGTAGTCATTATCTTTGTTTAATTTATGTTTATAAACAGGTTTTGATCTTTACTATGTCAATTTACGGCTGAAATTAACTGCTCTATCCCTTCTGCACTGAGATGGACAATATGCAAAGGGAACCCCATTTCCTTCATGATTCTCCACAGCTTGTGATAGACTCGAGCATTTGCCTCCCCTCCTGCTTGTACTAGCTCTGCGTGGATATCATTACATCCTGGGAACTTTCCCTTTTTCAGCATTTCTTAAACTAAGACTAAGACTAAGATATGCTCTACAATTGAGCTGAAAGGTGTGTATTTCTTAATGATGGACATCTCTAAATTTATGTCTGTAGAGAAAAACGGAAATTAGAATATAGTTATCTTCTTTATTTATATGTAAAGATCATACCTTTCCTTCAATGAGTCAAGGACACCTCCCTCTTTGAGTTCTAGAAGAGCTTTGTTTATGTCATCAAGGTACGGCGCCCCTGGTGCACAATAAAGGATATTAATTACACGTAAAGGCAAAATGTTTATGCCATCAAGGTACGACGCCCCTGGTGTACAATAAAGGACATTAATGACAAAATATGAAGCTGGTATTTAGCTGATACTGCCGTCGGAGTGGAAGTGTTAGATATTTCATTTGATTATGTCTTAGTTTTTTTGTTTTGTTGAGAAAGCAAACACGTTTTTTTCGCCTTTCTCTTGCCTTCCTTAATCGCAAGCTAGGTGCTGATTAGCAGCTGGGTAGACTAGAGTCTGTCGGGATCAGAATCTAACCCTGGTAGATTTGCACTAAGAAACAAATGCTCTAACTTATTAGTTACGCAGAGGCTCAAATTCATGACAGCCGGCAAATTATTTTTACTATCCACTGTCTCTTGCACTTTTATTGCTTCTTTCATATTTACTGACTTGAACTTAACCTCCGTGTAACTATATATCACACTCTCGATCTATCTATCACACTCTTCACCTATCTATCACACTCTCGACCTATCTACCACACTTTTCACCTATCTATCACACTCTCCACATTTCTATCACACTCCCGACCTATCTTTCACACTCTCCCACCTATCCCTCACACTCTCCACCTATCTATCACACTCTCCACCTATTTAGCACACTCTCCACCTATTTATCACACTCCCCACCTTTCCATCACACTTTCCATCTTTCTACCTTTCTTTATCTTTCTGTCCCTCACTTTTCACATACAGCATCACCCGATTAAACATTTTTATCTTAAAAAAATGTAATAATAGTATCTGTGAAGATCCTATTAAACCAGATAACAAAGAAACCAAGAACACACACCGATGCGTGCTTTAGCACATTCTTCCTGCAAGAAAGCAACATTCAATGGTGGCTTAAAGCTAAAGTTAAGGCGAGAAGACAAAGACAGACTCACCTCTGGGAAAACCTAAACTGTAGTCCTTGCTTTGAAAGTTTTGTTCAATGCTCTCGATACCACAGTGCTGGTTGGCATAGTAACCGTTTGTTACACTTTCAGAAATGAAAGCTAATTTTCCGGATTTGACCTTTTCTATAATCTCCGTTCTATTGGACAACATGACTTCAGATTCCATCATTTTCATGAACGCCCACATTCGCTCATAGGGGTCTTCCTTCTTTTTCTGGCATGCGAGAATACAAATTGATCAAACAGTATTTTATATTGTAAGCAATGAGAACAGAATTAATCAAACAGTATTTTATATTGTAAGCAATGAGAACAGAATTGATCAAACAGTATTTTATATTGTAAGCAATGAGAATCAAATTGATCAAACAGTATTTTATATTGTAAGCAATGAGAACAGAATTAATCAAACAGTATTTTATATTGTAAGCAATGAGAACAGAATTGATCAAACAGTATTTTATATTGTAAGCAATGAGAATCAAATTGATCAAACAGTATTTTATATTGTAAGCAATGAGAACAAAATTGATCAAACAGTATTTTATATTGTAAGCAATGAGAATCAAATTGATCAAACAGTATTTCAAGCTGTACGGAATAAGAACTTAACTTAACTTATTTGCATTTGGTTAGAAGACTCTACAGAGTCTGTATACAACCAGTTTCTTCTATTCCACTTGATCTAAAATAGCCATGTGCATCCAATCTGCATTAACTGACCCAACCCTCAATATTTCTTAAGGCAATCCATTTCTAGTATTCACCACTCTCTGACTACACAAATATTTACTAATATCTAATCTAAACCTCGTAATTTGTAGATGTGCTCTCTTGTAGTTGGCTGTACTTTGAAAAAAATAACTCGTTATAGTCTAATTTATCCTTTTTCTTGGTTATTTTGTAAACCTGTTAAATCACATTTTCATGCTCGAATGTCGTGAAAGGCTTGTGACAGAGTAACTTGGGTCTCAAGAGTCAGGGTCAGGAAATCTCTGTGAACACAGTTTGATGTAGCGCCACATAGCTTTAGAATCGTGTACGTGAACTACACTTTAATATAACGGTCATTGTGGGATACCACGGGTCATATCTACAACAATGACTGTTGTAAGAGTGTACTCAGCCAAACGGAACATCTCAGTCACCTCGGGCCAAAATGTGCAAATATATGGAAATTTCCACGACCTTTAAGGTCACACAGAAAGTTCAAGACAAAGTACTCTTTCTTTAGCGCAGCGTAGGTCAGAGAAAGTTTATTTGCTCGAACTGGACAAGGATAGGATACATTGACCTAAACGAGAAGGCTATAATATATAAATTAGTGTAGCAGTGTATTCAAGGAAAGCACAGAACAGAAGACCCCCTAGTAGATAGCACAGTAGCTAGTATTGAGCTAGAACAGAGCTAGAACATCAGATAAGTCAGTAGATAGAACAGATAAATAGAACAGCAGAAGAACAACTGAAAATCATAGAAGCAGACACAGTCACTGAGAGGGAAGATCTTGACCAAGCAAATAGTTGAGTCAACCTAAACCAGCACTTGACTTCGAACGTAAGCATTTGGCTGTGTCTATTGTGTTGGATTGTTGCTGAAACCTTGTCATAAGTCTAAAGTTCTGAGGTGACTATTGTCTGCATATAAGTCATGTCAGAAAGAAACGTGTCTTCCTTAACACGACGCTGACGTCACGAAAACACGTAGAAACAAAGGTGTTGCTCTTGACCAGATATTCACGGTATAAAAACCACTGTCGTTGATACGAGAACCCGTGGTATCAAAGATGTTGCTCTTGACCAGAGATTCACGTTATGAAAACCACCGTCGTTGATACGAGAACCCGTGGTATCAAAGCCATTGCTCTTGACCAGAGATTCAAGGTATAAAAACCACTGTCGTTGACACGAGAACCCGTGGTATCCAAGGTATTGCTTTTGACTGGAGAGCCACGGTGCAAGAACCTCTGTAAAGTTCCTGACTTGAAGACGAGACTTTCATAGAATTAGAAAACTCATACGCTACAGGAGCAATAATGGAATAGGACAGAAGGCCACCAGACGAGCGAGGAACAGAAGACTGACAGGCGACAAGAACCAGCTTAATAGTTAGTTAATTAGTTTGTGTCAACAGTAATAAGATAAAATTGTATTAAATTAGTAGGAACATTAGCTAAAATTTATCAAAATGATTGAACCCTTCTGCTGACTAGTACACAAAAAAGACATATGCTACTTGTACAGACCTCTTGATAAACAGTAGAGATAGTTTTCACTCACTGGCATTACTGTTTTGATACCATTTATACCATCGATACCATGTAGAATAAATCATTGATTGTTATTGCTACAATTAGAGTGTTCAACTTGAAGTTATGAATAAGAAGAGTGATAATTGTAATAAATAAAGTAGATAACAGAGTAACATGCTAACGGCTCCCAAAAGGGGCTCCTGTATAGTGAATTGAGTGAAGGAGAATGATCAAAGAGATCTATAAAAAACGTTTCAAAGACTGTTCGAAGAAGTCGCATAAATACTGTAAAATATGCATTATTACGTGGGAAATCCTGGCTCAAAATCGATAAATCTGGAAGAGTGCTTTCACAGATGGCGCTGAAATCAGCAAAGCCCTCTGTGCTCAAGCAGTCCATTATGGACAAGCAATCTGGAATTCTGGAGCAGAGAGGCTGTTTGTATTATATACATTTCTGTGCTCGCATTGGCTTGATCAGTCACAAGCGCACCTACATACTCAATGATGCAGATGCAGTATGATATGGCAGTCCTCATATAATTAAATTATCATTGCAAGTTTTATAACGATACAAACCATATCATGTTTTTTATGTGTTTCAATTAAAATCTCGAAGAATACGAAGAATAAGTATAAAAATAAAGAGATAGGTGACAAAGAATATGAAACAAAATGAACAAAATATAGAAGACAAAACGAGGAGAAGATGAGGAAAGATGGAGAAAATAATAGAAGTAAGATAGAGATAAAGTATAAGCATAACAAGCAAATTATACATAATAGAATGAGGTACATAAGAAGAAGAAGATAAACACAACGAAGAAGAAAAATAGAGAACTAGGTAAGAATAAAAGAAAATGAAAAAGAAACCCTAAGAAATAATAATAGTAATACAGAACAAAAAAACCCCCACAAAAAAACCCAAACAAAACAAACTAAAGAATACTTAATAAGGAAAATGAAGATGTACAAGATGAATCGATACATTATTACCTGAAAGAACATCATGATATCGCTGTCCTTCTCAACACCGTACTTCTGCTTGATCTGACCAGCCAGGTCGTAGATGGACTTAATACGGTCGTCTATCTGCTGCAAGGTTAGATAAGCTGCCAAGTTGGCAGTGTAGGCTGCTTCTATGATGAGCACACAGAACCAAAAGAAGGCTATAATTGCTCGCATGGAGGTTGTCTGTGGTGAGTAGTCTGTGGAGCCCTATGGGAAAGGATGCAACAAGTTGTTTGTAGTGGATGTCTGAGAGTGTTGTGTGAGGAAAACAAACAGCTGCTGTAGTGGATGTCGGGTAGTGTTAAGTGGAGAAGACACGCAGTTGTTGTAGGGGATGGCAGGTAGTGTTGTGTGGGGAAGACACACAGTTGTTATAGTGGATGTCAAAGAGTGTTGTGTAGAGAAGACACGCATTTGTTGTAGTGGATGTCAAAGAGTGGTGTGTGGAGAAGACAAACAGCTGCTGTAGTGGATGATGGTGGGTGTTGTCTAGGGAAGACAAACATGTTGTTATAGTGCATGTCGGGTAGTGTTGTGATCTTGCCGCTTGGAAGTCGATTACTCGGACCGGTCAGCCACGCTCTGTGACATTAGACAAGAAGCTCGCACGGTTGAGCAGAAGATCTCTGATGTTGAGAGAAAGGACCGAGGCCCCAGAAAGGTGCCACTTAGATCGATCCGGCTATTAGCATTGTTCATGTGTGCCCCTCGTGTGATAGGGGGTGCAGATCCATGATAGGATTGTACAGCCCCAAGCAGACCCATACGCGGCCACGTCAGCCCACACACATCTGATGCTGGCATCATTACACCCATTGGACAACCACTACTGCTAAAAGAGATGCAACTAAGTCAAGTATTTGGAACAATACTGGTTGCATGTGGTATCATTTAAATATTTTAGTGAATAACAGGACTTCTGTATAAAATTGTTTCTGCCTTCTTGAGTATATGAGACTCAGTACGAAATTGTTGATATTTTAAGAGATTTATGTGACACGTGTAAGAAAATGATGTATTTAAGAATTTACGAAACTCATGTAATAAATTTTGATGTTTAAGGAGTTTATGAGACTCCAATATGAAATTGTTGATGTTTTAGAGATTTATGAGGCTCCAGTAATAAATTGTTGTTGTTTTAAGGAGCTTATAAGACCTGAATGAAATTGTTGATGTTTTAAAGAGTTTATGAGACAGTATGAAATTGTTGATGTTTTAAGGAGTTTATGAGGCTCCAGTATGAAATTGATGTGTTAAAGAGTTTATGAGACAGTATGAAATGGTTAATATTTAAGGAATTTATGAGACTCCAGTATGAAATTATTGATATGTTATTCACAAGTCATCTGCAGAACAGATATGATGAAAAACACACAGGTACCTGAAGAAAAATGTTGAGACTGTACCACAAGCTCTCCTTGAGATCAAAGTGTTTGACGTTTCCCTGCTGCGTTGGGTCATATCTGCTCATGACAAACAGAGACACCCCTGCCACCAACATGAACACCAGAATCATCAGCCACAACCCTATTATGAACAAAGAAAAGTTTAAGAAGAATATGGCTACACACTGTTGATTTACCAAAAGAATATTTGATTGTACAAGTAAGTGGCTTGGCTTCGTTCGTTCTCAATCTCCCCCCACCAAACCCTGAAAGGGCTTAAGAAGCAGAATGTAGTCCAGAGGACAAAATGCGTTGTGTCGTAGTTTACAGCTTGACGGCGAAATTTGTACCTTTCGGTCCAACACATCCGACTTCAACAAACATTTTTTGAGTATCGGGTTAGCATTCCCTCTTCGATCCCTTCTCCTTAGCCAGTCTGTCCTGCTGCAGCCTGTTTTCCAGCGCATGAGCTGCAGTGGTCAGCGATCCATAACTGACTGATAGCGGCAGGGCCAGCGAACCAGAACTGCCAAGACCCTTCTATACCTCTACGCAGTACAAGTAAGTGATTTACTAAATACACAGTCGAGGGGACGGCGTGGGCTAGTGGTTATATGATACGGCTCACAAACCAAAGGTTCTGGGTTCGTTCCGCATCAGAGCACCAGCCGTTACCCCGGGGAAGCAACTCTTAGAAAATGCAGGAGGAAGCAGACCCTTACATAAAATACATTCCGAAGACGGATGCACTGGACCGACAGGTGCAAAATAGAAACATAGTACAACGCACACCACCTTGAGAAATTGAGAATTTTTTTTTTTGGCGTTCGCCTTATTTCTCTATTCCACAAGATGGTGTTCGTTGCACTACGGTTTTTATTTTGCGCCAGTTGGCCTAGTGCATCTGGCTTCGTCATGCATTTTATGTAAGGGTATGCTTCCTCCTGCATTTTCTAAGGGTTTGCTTCCCCGGGGTAACAGCAGGTGCTGTGATGGGGATCGAACCCAGCACATTAGAATTGTGAGCCGTGTCACTTAACAACTAGCCCACTCCGTCCCCACGAATAGAGAAATAAGGCGAACGCAAAAAAAAAATTAAATAAATACAGCCTCTTCTTCGTTCGCTATCAGACATCGGCATCAATAACTCCAACAAAGTTATGTCTTTGTATGTCTTTATGAGGCAGATTATTCTGTCACGATGTGTTCTGCGGATGAAAACTCAGTGCATCCATCTTTAGCATGATTTTTGTTTGGGGTTGCTTTTCTTGTCTTTGGCTGTTCACCTACCTGAAAAATACAGTTACATGTTGTCAAAGCTGTCAATCGTAGAAAAATTGTTTTACTTGAAAAGGGCGTTTACTTCGACGTGAACTTAGTGACCTTAGTGGATGCACATAGTTATTTTTAGATGAAGCGGAGTAGAAGAAACTGGTTGTATACAGACTCATCTAAACCAGTAAAAAGAAGTTCAGCTACAATCGATCGACATTTGATAGTGCAGACTTGATCGTCAGTGCTTAGCACATTAGCTGGCTGTAATATTAACTATGTAACCCAGGCTGATTTACAGGGACTATAAACTCAGTATCGACTGTGATATTTATTCTCCTAACAAATCATCGACATCTTCGTCGTCCCTCAACGAACTTGACTCGACGCTCGTGTGGTTTCTGGGTTAAACAATAGGGCCGTTGTTACCTTCCAAGGTATCTTGTGACAAGCGACTAACTTAACTTAGCTTAACGTTGTTATACTGATTTAGAAGACTCTACAGAGTCTGTGAACAACCAGTTCCATTTACATGTCCTTGCTCTAAAAGCTATGCGCATCCAATCTATTCTTAAATGTATTAATTGTCCCTGCCTCTACTACTTCCTGTTGCGACGCATTCCAAGCATTCACCTCTCTCTGACTAAAAAAAAGTATTTCCTAATATCTAATCTGGACATTTCTTTAGTTACCTCTTGTTCGTGTAGGTGATTATTTTTGAAAAAAACCTTGTTATAGTCTAATTTATCCGTTCCTTTGAGTAACTTATAAACCTCTATTAGTAACCTCGAATTCTCTTTTCTAGACACTGCAGGTCGGTTTTTCTGAGTCTTTCCTCATAACTGTAATTCTGAAATCCCACTATCAGCCTTGTCAATCTTTTTTGTATCCTTTCTAGCATGTTCATATCCCCTCTACGATAAGGACTCCACACCTGTACACAGTACTACGATCTATGTTTAATTAATGCTTTATACAGTTTGAGAATCACTTCCTTGCCCCTGTGTTTAATATTTCTTTTGCATTTGCCTTTTTCACTGCTACCTGGACTTGTTCACTCACTTTACCTGTATGATCTATTATAACCACTAGGAAGGTTGAAAGTAAGGCTAGCAATCTCACTATATTAACACCATATCTACTGACACCCCTCTACAGGTAAATGGTTCAGGATTCATTAAATACTAGTTAGCGCAAACCAAAAGCTGTTTCAAGCCTGTACTCTGCCATCTAGGGGTATCAAGTTACAGGATGATAGTCATCTCTTCCTAACTTTCCTCTCCTCAATCATCATCATCATCATCATCATCAGCATCCTCATTCTTATCATCATCATCATCATCAGCATCATCATCATCATCATCATCATCATCATCATCAGCATCATCGTGCCATCATCACGATCAAGTGCTGTGTCGGTTGGCGATGGAGATCATGAATCTCCATATCACATGTGCCATTCGTTTATCAGTTCCGCTGTTGATCGCGTCCAATGCCATGCCTTCAAGCTGTCCAATATTTTCTGTCCTTGCTGCTCTCTATTCCTCTAATCAGCGATTCTGCTCGTTGTCACCACCGTGTATTCCAACCTGTCTCTTCTCATGACATGCCTTAGAAAGATGACGGGTTTGTCCTTTTTGCTATAAACTGCCTTTGTGTCTATATCTTCAAATACTTTGTGTCTATTAGCTTTCTTTGCAGTCCATTACATTTTCAACATTCTTCTGTAAAACCACATTTCCATTGCCCCCATGTGCTTGCTGATTGTCCATGACTCGCTGCCGTATGTTCCAAGTAGCATCCACGAACTCTCTCCTTTAATTTTAGTGATAGGCTTTTGTTGCAAAAGATTCCCATCATACTCTAGAAGTGATATTGCCTTGGCTAGTCTGTTCTTTATTTCACAAATGCATCTCCCATCAGAGCTAATATGGGTGCCCCCGTATTGAAGTTAGTATCCTTGTTTTTATTCCATCTCGTTCCGTTTTATACACTATTTTGAAGATTTTTGTTTCTTAGTTACTACCATTACTACTGATTTCTTTTGATTTAAGCGGAGACCTTTAGTTTGCTTTGAAAAAGTACCACGTTGACCAGTTCTTGTAAATAAGGGACTCGTTCTACGCTATCAATATCGTCTTTAGCGTAACGCTATTTGTTTGTGTGTTGTCATCAATTGATATTACATAAATTACTTCTATGGATGGTAATATACATTCACTGTACATAGAGAACAGAGGCAGCGAATTACACACTCTGAGCTTAGTGAATATTCAAAGTAGCCAGAACAATCACAAATTTCATAACTCAGGAAACAAACAAACCAAACAACAGAAAAGAAAACGACAATGTTACCTGCAGAGAAGGGGCCAAGGAACTGAAAAAAGTTGATGGTGCTGTCTGCCTTCTTGATGAGGATGCTGGCTTGTGAAGACATGATTGTATAGGAGAAAGAAATGACCTTTTCTCGTTCTGCTGTCACCTCAAGTGATCCAACTGCCATGCTCGCATTCTAAGAAATACCACAGCATCTGAGACTCGCACGGGTTTGGTAACACGCATTACCTTTCTGAAGTATTGACTCATATTTGTGTATAGCAAGCAGAATAGAGTTTATTTATAGTTAGTAGAGTAGATTCATTATTTATAGTGAGTAGAGTAGATTCATTATTTATAGTGAGTAGAGTGGATAGGTTATTTATGGTGAGGACAGTGGATACATTATTTATTGTGAGGAATGTGGAAACATTATTTATAGTGAGCAGAGCAGATACATTATTTATAGTATTTATTGTGAGTAGAGTTGATACTTTATTTATAGTGAACATAGTTGATACTTTATGTATAGTGAGTAGAGCTGATACTTTATTTTTAGCGAGTATATACTTTATTTATAGTGAATAGAGTGGATACTTTATTTATAGTAGTAGAGTGGATACTTTATTTATAGTGAGTAGAGTGGATACTTTATTTATAGCGAGTAGAGTGGATACTTTATTTATAGTGAGTAGAGTGGATACTTTATTTGTAGTGAGTGGAGTGGATACCTTATTTATAGTGTGTAGAGTGGATACTTTATTTATAGTGAGTAGTGTGGATACTTTATTTTTAGCCAGTAGAGTGGATACTTTATTTATAGTGAATATAGTGGATACTTTGTTTTTAGCCAGTAGAGTGGATACTTTAATTATAGTGAATGTAGTGGATACTTTATTTTTAACCAGTAGAGCGGATACTTTATTTATAGTGAGTAGGATAGCTAGAACATTTATAGTATGTAGAATTGATATATTATTCTCAGTGCCATAATAGATTCATCATTTATAGTATGCATGATAGATTCATCATTTATAGTATGCATGATAGATACATCATTTATAGTATGCATGATAGATACATCATTTATAGTATGCATGATAGATACATCATTTATAGTATGCATGATAGATACATCATTTATAGTATGCATGATAGATACATCATTTATAGTATGCATGATAGATACATCATTTATAGTATGCATGATAGATACTTCATTTATAGTATGCATGATAGATACATCATTTATAGTATGCATGATAGATTCATCATTTATAGTATGCATGATAGATACTTCATTTATAGTATGCATGATAGATACTTCATTTATAGTATGCATGATAGATTCATCATTTATAGTATGCATGATAGATACATCATTTATAGTATGCATGATAGATTCATCATTTATAGTATGCATGATAGATACATCATTTATAGTATGCATGATAGATACAGCATTTATAGTATGCATGATAGATACATCATTTATAGTATGCATGATAGATACATCATTTATAGTATGCATGATAGATACATCATTTATAGTATGCATGATAGATACATCATTTATAGTATGCATGATAGATACATCATTTATAGTATGCATGATAGATACATCATTTATAGTATGCATGATGGATACATCATTTATAGTATGCATGATAGATACATCATTTATAGTATGCATGATAGATACATCATTTATAGTATGCATGATAGATACATCATTTGTACTGTGCAGAACACATCAGACAGGCTCGCCACTTTGCTTGAATACTAGACGAACGGCTCTCAAAGAGGTTTCTATTTGACGAATTGAATGAGGGAAAGCGATCACAAGGATGTAACAAGAAGCCACTATAGGACAGTCTGAATGATTCACTTAAATTCTGTCAAAATTACAACACCATCTGGGAAATCCTGGCCAAAAATAGGTCTGCTTTGAAAGGCGCACTCAAGAAGGGAGTCGCAGCCAATGAGGGCCTACGTTAAATGATAAGCCAGGAAAGACATGCGATCAGATAGAATAGAACAGAGTGAATACGGTTGCAGCATCATATCATGTGTGCCAGTTATGTAGTTGGACTGTCCATACTCGAAGACCATGTGGACAGTTATGTAGTGAGACTGTCCATGTTCGAAGACCATGTGGGCCAGTCATGTAGTGGGACTTTCCATACTCGAAGACCATGTGTGCCAGTTATGTAGTGGGACTGTCCATACTCGAAGACCATGTGGGCCAGTTATGTAGTGGGACTGTCCATACTCGAAGACCATGTGGGCCAGTTATGTAGTGAGACTGTCCATATTCGAAGACCATGTGGGCCAGTCATGTAGTGGGACTTTCCATACTCGAAGACCATGTGGGCCAGTTATGTAGTGGGACTGTCCATACTCGAAGACCATGTGGGCCAGTTATGTAGTGGGACTGTCCATACTCGAAGACCATGTGGGCCAGTTATGTAGTGGGACTGTCCATACTCGAAGACCCTGTGGGCCAGTTATGTAGTGGGACTGTCCATACTCGAAGACCATGTGGGCCAGTTATGTAGTGGGACTGTCCATACTCGAAGACCATGTGGGCCAGTTATGTAGTGGGACTGTCCATACTCGAAGACCCTGTGGGCCAGTTATGTAGTGGGACTGTCCATACTCGAAGACCATGTGGGCCAGTTATGTAGTGGGACTGTCCATACTCGAAGACCATGTGGGCCAGTTATGTAGTGGGACTGTCCATACTCGAAGACCATGTGGGCCAGTTATGTAGTGGGACTGTCCATACTCGAAGACCATGTGGGCCAGTTATGTAGTGGGACTTTCCATACTCGAAGACCATGTGGGCCAGTTATGTAGTGGGACTGTCCATACTCGAAGACCATGTGGGCCAGTTATGTAGTGGGACTGTCCATACTCGAAGACCATGTGGGTCAGTTATGTAGTGGGACTTTCCATACTCGAAGACCATGTGGGCCAGTTATGTAGTGGGACTGTCCATACTCGAAGACCATGTGGGCCAGTTATGTAGTGGGACTTTCCATACTCGAAGACCATGTGGGCCAGTTATGTAGTAGGACTTTCCATACTCGAAGACCATGTGGGCCAGTTATGTAGTGGGACTTTCCATACTCGAAGACCATGTGGGCCAGTTATGTAGTGGGACTGTCCATACTCGAAGACCTTGTGGGCCAGTTATGTAGTGGGACTTTCCATACTCGAAGACCATGTGGGCCAGTTATGTAGTGGGACTGTCCATACTCGAAGACCATGTGGGCCAGTTATGTAGTGGGACTGTCCATACTTGAAGACCATGTGGGCCAGTTATGTAGTGGGACTTTCCATACTCGAAGACCATGTGGGCCAGTTATGTAGTGGGACTGTCCATACTCGAAGACCATGTTGCCGTAATGTAGGTGCCATTTTGTTTTTGTCTTGGTACGGTCATTTAGACATTACCTATATATGTTTTACCACTGACTAAATGCTGTTTGGACTATGAGAAGTCTTCTGGTTTTAAAATATATTTCTTCACACAAAATTATTTATATGATGTCATTCAGGAAAGAGAGAGAGAAAGAGAGAGAGAGAGAGAGAGAGAGAGAGAGAGAGAGTAAATAACATAATTAGAAGAAGAAGGATTGGAATAATAAAAATAATAATACGCAAGAAGAAGACAAAAGAAGAAGAAGACAAAAGAAGAAGATTAACAAAATCAATACGAAGAACAAGATGGAGAATAACTATTGGCAAATAAAAAGGACAGACATTCATTTCGATAAATTGATTGGTTTCTGACAACATACCCCAGACGTAAGAGCATAAACCATTCCATTGATCTTCTCTGAGTTGGCGTCTGTATGGTCCTCAGCTTCGTACAGTTCATATTTGAATTTGAGTTTTTCAGCAAGCCTATCGAGTAAGTCCTTGCTGAAACCCCGGTAACTGTTGCCATTTTTGATGATGAACGGGTCTGTCTGAAATGGAAAATAGTAAAATAATCATCATATGGGATGTATATCGTGGGATGTATATCGTGGGATGTATATCGTGGGATAAATATCGTGGAATGTATATCGTGAGATGTATATCGTGGGATGTATATCGTAGGATGAATATAGTGGGATGTATATCGTGGGATGTCTATCGTGGGATGTCTATCGTGGGATGTATATATGTCCTGGAAAATTATTCGACTAAAGATTGTATTAGCTTGGATGATATCTGGTGTTCAGTAAAAAGGCAGCCTGTTAGATTGTCATATAAAGCCATGTAGAAGGATACTACAGCTATTTTCAGATCCTGTTATGCATTGCCGTCAGATGAATCTGTCAGTTTGGTTGAATGGATATCTATGTAATGATAGAACTAACATCGTGGTTACATAAGAACTCATTTTGGGCACTTCGGATATGGATAGAAGTGACATGTCAATGATCACCTACTGGATGAGGGCATCATAATTGATGAATCAACAATACAACGACTGTCGAACTTTGAAATGGAATGAGTGTCGAGCCAAGTCTGGCGCATGCGAGGACGGAGCAGGAGTGTGTACAAACAAGGAGCTACAAGTTGTTGTTGTTTTTGAATGCCCACGATGAATAATTTTACTAATTCGTGCGCCCTGAAAAACAAGACATCAAGCTGGAAGAGGAAACTATCGAGGATATTAACTAATATTTCTAACTATGCCAAGAAATACATGTCAACCACACAATTTACCACGAAACTCTAAGCAACGAGTAGCAGCTTGGTATTCCTTCAACTTCATTAAGCCAGTACCGCAAGCGATGAAAGACACCATGGCAAGCGCACACAATTTAAATTCCATGATCAGTCAAGAAATGATTTAGAGATGCAAAGTGTGGAACTTGCGTAAAACAGATGCTCAAAAGCACTGAGTCACTTAGATAGTAATTGAACGACGCGTACTAAAATTTTTTATAAGGAATGAGATCCAAAAGGAATAAATTAAAAATCAAACTTTGTTTCGGAGCGTTGTGGAAGCAGCGATATCACACAAACATCGCTGGGCTGAACATGTGACACGCATGCCTGACAACTGATGGACACGGAGAATAACGTTGTGGTGGCCAAATGCTTATACACGTCCACGGGGGAACCCATCTATGCTGTGTTGAGAGCAGCTGATAAAAGACCAAGGCCCGCATTGGTACTGCACTGCAAAACATCGGAACGCATACATAATATTGTTGACTTACTCACTTACGGCATATTTTCGGACTGTCACCAAGAATAATGTGAAATCAATTTGGCATATAACAGCTAACTCAACGCAATTATCCAATAAAAATGGAACTTAAGCTCCACAGATCGCTTAACGGCACAAGTGGAAGGACAAGTAAAGTAAACGTGACATGGCAATTGGTTTTAGGGAGGCGCGCTGATGTTGTTAGTGTTTACCTAATGTATCTTATAATATTGTTCTTGGCAACTGCTAAACAAATTGCCCTACCACCTTCCATCCATTCCAGTGCCCTGTTTGGGTTCCAGTACAAAAAATGGGTCTGCCATGGAGATCCTATTTCACCGAACCTCTTCTCGCGTGACCGATAACGATCTTGAGTTGCCAGACTGGGATGACTTTGAAACCGATGTTGATTGTAAACACCTCAATCATATTCGATTCTCCCACGACAGAGTGATGATCACAGACTCATTCACAGACTACAACTTTATGTTAGAGATGCTCAACAAAGAGGAAAAAAAAACAGGTCTGGAAATGAATATCCCAGGCCAAAGTCACGTGAAACTGTTTCACCCATTGTGTCTCAGCCAATCAAGATGGGAAAGAACTTGGAAGACGTTGAGGAATACTGCTATCTTAGTCGCCTTCTCAACATGCATAATAATTTAGAACCAGAGCCAACAGGACGTTGCAATCGTTGTGTCGCTAGGGACAGTTCAAATGGTGGTTAGAAACTAAAGTATCGGAAGGTGTTCAGTTTCTTGCTAACCACCATTTGAATTGTCCCTTAGAGACACAGCGAATTCCTCTATTAGCGAACGTAAGCTATGGTCCACCCGAATTGCTGCATCAATTTTGGTGATGGCATCTTCTGACGCAACAATATGCGACTGATCTGGTCTCGGAAGATCTTTTATTAACTCACGTCCTTCTATAAACATCGTTGTCCAGTTCTTCACTGTTGTCTTCGACACACTTTTGTCCCCATACACTTCCTGCATTCTGCGATGAATGTCAAACTGGTCGACATCCTTCAGCTGTTAGAAACAGAATCACCGCTCGCTGATCAACTCTGGACGGATTCCGTATCACACCCACCGTGCTTTCAACGGTCTGCTTAGGAAACTGTGAGTTGACGGTTGGTATGTGGTGTTTATACCTGAAGTGACGTTATCATGCGCATCGTACGTATGTTCACTTGTTGCAGTTAGGTCTGGTTTCATTTGGACACGCCTCATATTGTAGTGAGATGAACTCTTGTTAGTGTTGACCTTACATTGAATGAAATATAACATCGAGTTGCTGTCTCAAAAAAAAAAAAAAAAGGTTCAGTCCTACAGTGGATTCCGGCTCACTGAAGAATCCTTGGAAACGAGAAGGCAGATGAAACCACAAAAGCCGGAAGTGACAGCATGCAGACTCGCCATCAACAAGGACCAAAAACACTCATCAAACGATCGACATAAACGGATGGAGAGGCCAGCACAAAGAACACAAACCAGAAAATGATAGCACAGAAAAACTTGGCAGAGATGGATAGACACAGATTTTCAGACTCAGAACAGGACATTGCAGGTTCAAGTTCCATCTCTACAGAATGGGCCGTAGAGACACAGCTACATGCGGTTGGGGAACACCCAAGCAAACACCGAAATATATCCTCCTTTCTTTATGCAGACCAGAGATAGGAATTCTGGTCCGTCGGGCGACCATGATACAGAAGACGTGGGGGATCGGCGAAGACCTGAACTGCAGTCTCCTTTGTAAACATCACCGGACTACCCACATGTCATCATTTGATCAAAGAAAGAGATGAAGAATATGATGTGTTGTTGACCTTTCTCTTGAAATGTTACGTATTATAATGAGAGACACTAATGATGTTAGTGTTGACCTAATGCCGTTTGTAATGTTATGTTACTTTTCTTATATTACAGAGAACTTACGTAGCTGCTCAGCAGCTCTTGACCAGGGGTGAGATTGAGTGACAACTGATGCTTCGTGTAGCTCGTTAGTTGGGCACACTCCTGATCTGTTTTCTAATACACCTGTGCTGGCTAGTTTCTTAAACATTCTTGTTCTTGTTCATGTTATTCTTGTTCCTCTTTATCTGTTTCATCTTCTTCTTTTTCATTATCATCATCATCTTCTTCTTCCTTTTAATCATGCATTTTTCTTCCTGTTATTCCCCTTTTTACTTCTTCATGCTTTTGTCTTTTTCTCCTCCTTGTTATTCTTCCTCTTCTTCTTCCTCTTCTCCTCCTCCCTCCTATTCTTATCATCTTCTCATCCTCCTCCTCTTCTCATCACCCTCCTCTTTCTTCTTCTTTATCTTCTCATCGTTTCTCCTCTTCTTATCCTCCCTCCTCTTATCATCCTCCCTCTTCTCTTCTTCTTCTTCTCCTCATCCTTCTAGTGAGTCGCCGTTGGATTTTCACCTGCTAAAAAATATGAAACAAAGGAGGTCGCACCTCCCTACGACGTCTACCGACATAAGTGGACTGAAGATAGATAGATAAAGAGGAAGAGAAATGAAAGAGGAAGAGGAGGAAGAAAAGAGGTATGAAGAAGAGAGGTAAGAAGAAAAAAGAAGTCATATGTCTCTTTACTTGGAAATGACTGACCTGTTTAGTAGCAATCCTTAAGATCTCATCCTGGCCAAAAACGTTGGACAAACGGCCTTTTGTTGGACTGGCTTGGTACTGTATGGTCACGTTTGGTATCCCATTCTCAAAAGTTATTGTTCCAAGCTTGAAAAAAACAATGGGAAGATAAAGGCAGTCATATCACGCACACTGCTGTTAGGGATCAAGTGTTAGATATTTTATTGAATTAGGTCTTGGATTTTTTGTGATGTAACGTTGAGTATTTAATTTCTTATTTTTTGGCCATGCGGTAAGTCAGGTATGCATTTACTACTGGATGAAAATGTAGCGTGTTGATAACGGGGAATGAACCCAGCACATGTGTAGTTAGAAGCGAGCGGTCTATCACTATGCTGCTCAATGGATCACGCAATGATGATAACATAGTAAAACAGAAAATTTGAACATCATTGGAATAACGATTAAGCAGAAAAAAGCATGTGCCTTGGGTACTTATATAAAATAAGCACCAAGTAGTAACAACAAGTAATAATAGCAATTGTTGACAAAACTGCAGATTTTGACAGACTTAAATATAAAGTCTCATCTCACCAGCACAGACACAGCCAGGGCCTGAGGGTCATTGGCTATCCAATGCTCATTGGATATAAGAATAAGGATTTAGTCTCCAGAGTCCAGACATCTGAGTGGCACATTCAAATGTTTGTGGTCTTGGGTTCCTTGTCTCGCCCCTGTCAAATGTACTGTGTTTGGTAATAGTTTGTCCATGTCAATTGTACTGTGTTTGGGAATTAGTTTATCTGTGTCAACTGTACTGTGTTTGGTAATAGTTTGTCCATGTCAACTGTACTGTGTTTGGTAATTGTTTGTCCATGTCAACTGTACTGTGTTTGGTAATAGTTTGTCCATGTCAACTGTACTGTGTTTGGTAATAGTTTGTCCATGTCAACTGTACTGTGTTTGGTAATAGTTTGTCCATGTCAACTGTACTGTGTTTGGTAATAGTTTGTCCATGTCAACTGTACTGTGTTTGGTAATAGTTTGTCCATGTCAACTGTACTGTGTTTGGTAATAGTTTGTCCATGTCAATTGTACTGTGTTTGGGAATTAGTTTATCTGTGTCAACTGTACTGTGTTTGGTAATAGTTTGTCCATGTCAATTGTACTGTGTTTGGGAATTAGTTTATCTGTGTCAACTGTACTGTGTTTGGATAGTAGTTTATCCCTGTCAACTGTACTGTGTTTGGAAGTTAATTTATCTCTGTCAACTGTACTGTGTTTGGATAGAAGTTTGTCCCTGTCAACTGTACCGTATTTGGGTAGTAGTTTGTCTCTGTCCACTGTACTGTGTTTGGGTAATAGTTTGTACCTGTCAGGTGTGCTGAGTTTGGATAGTAGTTTATCTCTGTCAACCTTACTGTATTTGACTCTGAGGTGATTGATCTTGTTCGTGCCCAGTGTACTGTGTTCGGTTAGTATATTGTCCCTGTAAACTGTTTTGTGTTTGAGTAGTAGTTTGTACCTGTCAACTGTTCTGTGCTTAGTTAGCAGCTCCTTTGTCGTGTTCCTGGTAACTGTATTATATTTGTTGTTGTTACTGATTCAGCAGCTTCATGGCTCTTGCCCTTTGACCCGATGCCCTGTAATGGTATTTGCACGCGTTCATCAGCTGTTGTGTTGTTTAGTGCCATACAAAGTGTTTCCTGTATCAGACCGCGGCGCAAGCAGCATTTTCCTTAATTCGTTGAGCGCTGATCACTCAAAGAATTGACGATCAACGGTTTCATATGGGTGTGTACACAGCTGGCATTCAGGAGTGTGTTATGGTTGAATTCTGTTCAGTTGCTTGTTAAAAACTGTATTGTGTCTGAGTAGTGGCTTGTCCTGCCAAAAGTATTGTGTTTAGGTAGTAATTTGTAAATGCCAATTGTACTTTGTTTGAGAAGTAACAGGTCACTGCTAACTGTATTGGGTTTGATTAGTAGCTTGTGACTTTTAAAAATAAAACATGGGTTGTAAAGGTAAGTGAGAATTGACAGGCAACATCGATTTACTCTGCTAAGGCACCAAATGCAATAGGAAAGCTACGGACATCTTAAGAACAAATAAGTCAACGTTTTCGACATATACAAGAATCATTGCTATTGCTTTCTACGGATTTTCCACCCTTTAACAAGCCACTATACTATCAGCAGACACAGATCTTTTGGTATATATATATATATATATATATACGCCTATTGGAGACAGACGACAAATTTGGATGTTCCCTGTACACGCTGTGCACTAACATATCATTTGGCAGCGGAAACTCGAAACGAGCAGGTTGTTAAGTCTCTGTCCGGGAAACAGTTTAAAGCAACCGAAATAGATATGCAAAAGTGACCCACATGAAGGTTTAGAGCAACGACACTACAGGTCAATTACCTGTTTGCCTGCTTCCTTTGATTGCAAGTATATTACAAAATGGACATCTACACATACACTGGTAGAAGTGGAGCGGCTAAACGAATAACAAAATAATAAAGTTCGCCTAGACATTTGAGACCTGTTGCGTCGGTCGGATGCCCCCATGACCAGTCAAAACGACGCTCTGCCAGACCTCGTCTACAACAATCTCCAGTGCTGGGGTCAGTGGGAGTGATGCCACGCCCCGAATGGGCAGTGGGGATATCGACAGCGATCCCTGTGGGTTCCTGGGAGGGAGCGGGGTACTTCGCTGCCTTGGGATGGGGGTCGCGAGAAGGGAGTGTAAGAAGATTTCTCCTTCTCCTAAGTGTCCTAAGGATCAAAATGGGAGGTGTTGGCCAGAATAGCGCAGACAATAGCGGCGCTTGCACGGCTTAATAAAATCTGGCAAGATAAACGGTTAGCACTAAGCACGAAAATCAGATTAATGCGTACACTGGTCCTTTCAATATTTCTCTATGCTTGTGAGACATGGATAGTTACAGTCGACCTTCAGCGAAGGATACAGGCCTTGGAGATGAGATGTTTCCGAAAACTTTTAAACGTCATGTATAAAGATCGAGTTACAAATGAGGAAATACGAGATAGAATTACAACAGCAATAGGGCCTTTTGAAGACCTCTTGGCAACTGTCAAAAGAAAGAAACATATCGAGATTAAATGGTCTTGCAAATACGACCCTCCACAGAAAGGTGCATGGCAGACAACGAAGAGGCCGTCCCAAAAAGAGATGGGAGGACAACATAAAAGAATGGACCAATCTCAGACCAGAAGAAGCACAGGAAGCGGCCGCTGATAGAGAAGGGTGGCGTGATATTGTGAGGATGTCTTCATGTGTGCCCCAACAACCTCACCGGTTAGGGGATGACCTGATCTGACCTAAGTGTCAGAGTCTGTCCTCTTCCGTTCTGAAGCTCCACCTCTGCATCCTCTGAATGTTTTCTTCCTGCGAGGCTATGCAGTTCCTTCTCCGTTAAAAATACAGAGAAACGAGAGGTTGCCTAGGATCTCTGGTGGGAGGAGGAGGGCAGGGGGGGGGGGAGGTGTGAAAATTGACATCAAGCTGTGAAGAAGAAGAGCTCTTGTATATCGCATCTTTTCTTGACCTGACGCTGGTGAGCTGCTAATCGGAACGAGTGTTATCATCTAGGTCTCGATTTTCGCGACTGGGAGATGAGCGATGTTTGACCAAAAATGGCCTTATATTTTTAATAGACGATTGAAAAACTGCGAACAAAATGCATTGTAACTTGCGGAATACACCACTCAAATGAATAAAGACACTCTCACAGTAAAGCAGCTCTGCGGGGCAATGATCAGTGTAAATATTAATCCGTTCAGAAACTTTAGAACATGCGAAACAGACACAAACACTGGAGTTAATCGGGAGCGCAGCTCAAACTTTTTCCTCCAAGAATAACATACATGTATGAATATATAGTATGTATATAATTTTTGGCTGAACGTGTGTATTGATTCGCAGAATGGAATCAGATCTGCAAGATTAACAATTGACATGATTTTACCTTTACGGCAACTTCCGGAAAAGGTACACGAGCAGAATAAGTCTTTATATGGGACTTTCATTGACCTGCAAATGAACTTGATTTCTAGCACTGACGGACTCTTAAAAATAATCTTAAACAAATGTTGGCGTAACAAATGACTGCTTTAAATAACATCGTTCCATGAGGTCATGACAGGAAATCCAAATCCATGGCAATATATGACAATCACTCGGTTTTCATTGTGGTGCTTCCAGGCCCAACTCTATTCCGAATCATCACTGCTATGCTAGTGCAACACGCATTTTTGCAACGCAGTTATAGCCTTCACACTAGATTGGATGGTCGGCTAATTCATCTTATCAGGCTCAAAGCAAAAGCGAATATCAGGAAGGTCACCGTCAGGGACTTGTTATTCGCTGATGGTGTTTCAATTGCCACTCACGACCAGCAGGAACTTCAGAGCATGATATATCGTTTCTCTTTGGGGTGCAAAGATTTGGGCCTCATACTAGGTCTAAGCATCGTCTTCCAATAGTGTTAGACTTATGTCCAGCACCTTCATGTCCAGTTTACATACATTCTTGAACCTAAGCTGCGGTTGGTGCACTGTTCGTGATGGGGCAGGTAGTAGATTCTACACCAACTGTCGATATTGATAATTATGAATTGGAAGTTGTGCACCAGTTTACGCATCTTGGGGTCCATAATAAACTACAACCTCCTTAGACGATAACATTTACAATCGCATTGGAAAAGTTTCTAGAATATTTTCGCGTTTAGAAAAAAACATACTTATAACGCATGCGTCATAAGTACACTCCTATATGGTAGCAAACAAGAACAAAAGCTCAACATCTTTCATCTGCGGCGCCTGCCATCAATCCTATGCGATTCATGGAAGCACAGTGTGACACACACGAAAGTGCATACTCGCTCAGGTATCTCAAGCAAGTAGCATGCACTCTTCTTAGGCAGTGAAGCTTGGTCATGTTTGCCTCCGCGAAGATTTTCGAATTCTCACAATTTCTCTTTGGAAAGCTGGCTTATCGCAAAAGTACATCGGCCAACCACATCTAAGACTCTCAGATGTATATAAACGGGACATGAGGCACTGTACATATGTCTGACATGCAGTGAAGACCAAGCTGCAGGACTTTCAAAGTGGAGGTACACTATGAAGAGCACCTCTCTCCTTTACTTAGTATGGGCGAAAAGAATCCACTGTAATCCGACGTGTCGAATCGATAACGCAATAAATAAAAGAAAAAGCAACAACTCAGAAGAGAGTAACTGACCGAAATATATATATATATATATATATATATATATATATATATATATATATATTTGAAAATAGGCAGACACAGACAGATAAAGAGGAAGTTTTGGTAACTACCTTGGTGACATTGCCACTGTACTTTACGACGTCAATGGTAAAATTAGTTCTGAAGTTGCTGTGTTTATCCCATGTATACTGGCCAAGAGCACCTTGGTATGCATTTGTCTGAAAATCAACAAATCAATCAGCTAATTAATTAGTCTATTGATGAATAGTCAACCAGTAAGTCACTGATAGTGTAAAATTAAATTTGAAAGCAGAAAATAACTTTAATTCAAATACAATCTAGACCTGTCAAGTATTGGGGTTAACCCAGTGCGTCCGATAATTGGAATACATTCGCAATCACAATAATGAGAATACTTTATCATTCTAACATTACGATTTTTATTCTCATTGCTAATGTCCAGGGAAATTTATTTGGCTGAGAAATAAAGACCGTTTGTAATGAATCCGCTTCGCAGTGTACGTGCTAGGTTTATGCTATGTTCATAATATACAAAAACGAATGCTTCCCGATGTATTGATCCCGTGCTTCTTGGTCAGAAGACCGAAATGGAAGCCATTCGGCCACCTCCTTCTCTTTAATATACAAAGTTAGGTACACTGCGTACAACCAGGTGCCAAGGGATGTCTGACTCAACATTGCAATATATATGTCCATGTTTTCATTGAAGGCTGCTGACATCACTCTAGTCACAAATAACACCTCACTTTGTGGGTTATAGGTTCGTGTGCGACTTTCTGCGTCGATACGTGCACTGGCACACGTAAACAAAATATAGTGTACGCTTGTACTATGCTTTCTGCAAACGGTCGATATTGTTGCTTGAGACAACCGACATGACCACATTTCTCCAAATTCTGCTCTCTCTATATATTTATGTGTGGTGTGTGTTATGTATGTATTAACGAGGTAGTTTCAAACAGTTCCCGGAATAATCGACTCATGTTTGAATGAAAGATGATGTTGTGGAGAATATATATTTAGAAGTTGGTAGTGACCTTGACGAAAGGACATGGCAAACATGACCTTCATATATACTCTCGAACTGAAGTTACAGAAGTTTGTTTGTGTGTTGTGCTCGTTGCATCGTCGGAGTTGACAATGTCCATGATGGAACGACGTACACGTGTCAAATTCTGTGTTTTTCTTGAGAAATAACCCTCCTAGACACAAACATTGTTAAATAAAGAATATGGTGATACAGCAATGAAGAAATCGCAAGTATTTGAGCGGCACAATCCTCAGACAAAATGTCAGTCCTCTGAAATCTCCCAAATCTTCACGGACACAGACATTTTGCTTGGACAAGAGCAAAGAAAAAGTTATGTTGGAATTGTTTAAAAAAAAATTCTTAGGGTATTGTCTACCATGATTTCTTTCCTGATGGCCGAACGGTTAACAAGGAAATGTACGTTGATAGTCTCCGTCGTCTAAAAGATGCAACCAGACGAAAATGACCAACAAAATCGAGAACAAAGTTGAATTGCCGTGCATGACAGTGCGCCAGTTTATCAATTCCTACTGGTAAAGTGGTACCTTGCAAAGCACAATGTGATTACCTTGGAACATCCTCTATATTCTTCCGACATGATCTTTTCTTTTTCCATCGACTGAAATCGGCACTGAAAGCAGAGCGATTCAAGGATGCTGAGGACGTTATCACCAATGACAGTATGCCAATCCAGTATATATATATATATATATATATATATATATATATCTATATTTATATATATATATATATATATATATATATATAAAATAAAAAAAATGTCTGGTTCGATATATATATAATATATATATATATATATATATATATATATATATATATATATATATATATATATATATATATATCGAACCAGACATTTTTTTTATTTTTCGATGTAGTCTCCTTGCATGGAAGCACAATTTTCAGCTCTCCAGTGGCTTGTGAATACAATGTAGAAAAATAGTAGTTTCGCATGATCTTTAACCAATTTTGCACCACCTCCATTACCTCGTTGTCAGCTGCCTTGTGACCAATTTACTATACACTTTCCTATAACCGAGGTCACCGTGGAGAATTTTGATTAAAGGCTGTGACTCAAATTTTTTCATCAATAGTGGCTCGCCTGTTGCCACGGACTAACTGGTTGATCTTCTGTTTCACTGTGTCAGCTGCTACTCTCGCTGGTCTCCCACATCGTGGTTCATCAATGACGTTTTGTCTTCCGTAAATCGTTCTACTCATTCACATACTCTCCATTGACTTAAAAAAACTGAACTTTTATTCTTCTGTAAATTTCAGAAGGTGTCACACTCTTTGACCAAAAAAAATAAAAAAATGCCTGGTTGTTCTTCCAGGGTGCAAGTCGACACTGGGGCGGCCATGTTGTACGCTTTATCTTGCATGCTCATACTGCTGTATCGTCATAACCCCTACATACAGTATTGCTAAAGAGCCATTTTGTGTTCTGAAATAAGATTTACTGCTGTACCTACTCTGTCATGCACTTTATAATAAGATTGCTGTTATTTAGTGACTGTCCCTCGTGCCCTTGTGTGTGTGTGTGTGTGTGTGTGTGTGTATGTGTGTGAATATATATACATACAGGGCTTGACAATAGCGCTCGTCTGCTCGTCAGTGACGAATAAAAGTTTTCGCTTGACGAGTGAAAAAAATCTGTTTTTAATCGTTAATTAAGTTTTTAATCGTTACTTCATAACGACTCTCGCACGAATATTAATGATATTACGATTGGAATATATTGTACATAAGCTAGTTTATGATCGTGAATCTAAATACCCCTCTACTGCCACAATTGAAACTTACTAAAGTCATCGATAAATGTTACTACAGTGCTAAAACTATCAAGAATGTTCAAGGATACACACGCCATGACTCTAACAGAAGTTTTTGTTTAAGAAGAAATAGACTCATACTGTGTCAGTAATGCAATATATTTTGGCTTTGTAGGTATTTGTTTATAGAAATAAAAGTTTATTAGTGCCTAGTTTAAATTTATTAGAATAAATTGCATGACTGTAGACTGACCTTGCTGACTGGTGACATTTTTGACTGACTGGGGAGGTACCCTAAAATGTGTCAAGCCCTGTTTATATATATATTGCCTTGGATGTTACAGTGGGATGGAACCCATTGTAGCACTACTCTTTTTGGTGCGGACTGCTGGCATAGTTGACAGAGTACTGCTCTTAAATCATTAAGTTCAGTATTTTTTGGGCTTTTTAGTGCTGTGACTACGGCCAGGGCATCTGTATGCAGGACTATATGGCTTTTATTTCTTTTGCATGTCACCATTTCTTCTATTGCAGCCCTCAGTGCCTCTGCTTCCGCTCTGAAATTGCTTGAGTATTTTCCAGTTGCCACTGACCGCGTATCTTTTCTACCATTTGGTAGGCTCAGGAATACCCCTGCCCTCCGTTCTGTGTTGTGTTTGTTACTGCCCTCCGTTCTGTGTTGTGTTTGTTACAGAACCATCGGTGTATGCATGGGTCCAGTCTATGCGTGGGTAGTTTTTCGTTATGTACCTCAGGGTTGTATCTCTTCTTTCTTTTTCAGTCTGCCTGTTTTTGTTTCCAATACCTGGTATGTTTTCTACCACGTCTGGAAATATATGCTGCCTCCAGGTAGGTTTGCCAACAGTAAGGATGGGCTTTGGTGTTGTTAATGCGTTCATGGGGTCTTCGCTCATCTTTGCTTTGTCTATTTCTGCAAAGTTTCTCCGCTTTAGTTTCCCATTTCCAAAGTTATTTAGTCTCTTATGCATTGGATGGTCAGTCAGTTTTCTGTGTTTTTCCGCTTGCTGCTGGGCTTTGCAGTCACTTCTGTCGGTCATGGACTGCAGATTTGTAATCTTTTCAAGTTCTACAATTGGCGTTGACTTCATGCCTCCTGTTATAACTCTCATGGCTTGGTTTTGAAGTTTGCTAATTTTATCAAAGTTCGCCTTTGCTGCTGTTGTCCATGCCGCAATGCCATACTCGAGAACTGGTCTCACTCTTCCATTGTACAGTTTCTTTAGTATACTTTCGTCTGCTCCCCAGCTTGTGCCAGCAAGGTTCTTCATGATTGTCATTCTTTGTCTGGCTCTCATTCGGTTTCTTTCGATCTGACTTTTCCATGTCATACGCCGATCAAATGTGACTCCAAGGTAATTTGGGTTGTCGTTTGGCAGCAGATATTTGCCGTTAAGCCTTATTTTAGTGTTCTGGGGTTTATTTTAAAGCGAGAATATCGTACATGTTGTTTTTTCCTCATTTAGTTTGACCAGCCATGAGTTCGCCCACTCCTCCAGCGATGTTAGGGCCTGCTGCATCCGATTACTTGCTATGGTGAGGTTCTTTTCAAAGGTCCACATTGCCAGATCGTCTGCAAACATGGAGCTGTGGACTCTTCTTGGTATATTCTCAGTGATGTTATTTATATACACCAGGAAGAGTGTGGGTGACAGTACTCCCCCTTGGGTTACTCCCTGCTCAAGTGTCACCTTTTTGCTCATCTGCCCTTGTTCTTGAACTCTGGCTGTTCTGTTTTTGAGGTAGTGACTGAGCCATCTGTACATTTTCCCACAAACTTCACTTCTTCGTAGCTTGACTTTAAGTCCCTCTTTCCAGACTTTGTCAAATGCCTTTTCTAGGTCCACCCAAACCGCTACTGTGTGCTTTTTCTGCTGGTAACCATCCTCTATTTCTTGGGCTATGAGAGTGATCTGATCCTCAGTGGATCTGTGCTGTCTAAAGCCTGCTTGCTGTGGAATTAGTATGTGTTTTTCTTCCAGTTGCCACATCAGTCTGGTGTTTATCATACGCTCCATCAGTTTGCCAACAAAGCTCAGTAGGCTGATAGGCCTGTATCCATTTGGATCTGCTCTATCTTTCTCTTTCTTTAGTACTGGTTTCCATTCCTGCGGTACGATTTCCCTTTTCCAGCTTTGGTTCAGGACTGATAGCAATTTCCTTTTAGCTGTTTGGCCCAGCCCCATCAGCATTTCGTTTGTTACGCCATCTTTTTCGGGCTATTTCTTTTTCTTTAGAGTTCTCATGGCCTCTTCCATGTCATTCATTGTTTGTTTTGCATCATGTGCCCTTCTGGAGCCATATTGATGTTGTCGTGCCCCTTTTGTTCTTCATTAATGTCTGTGTGCCTATCTGTAGGAACATCAATGTGGTTTGCTCTGGCATAATGTTCTATAAAGGCGTTTGCTGCCTTTTTTCCAGTGAGCATGTTGTCGCCCTGCTTGAGGGTAATTTCTTTGTTCGATGGAGTTTCGTCGTTCATGACTCTGACTAACTTTCATAGTTTGTTCCCGTCTTTGTTTAGATTGAGGCTTTCTGGTTTTTTTTTCAGCTGTCTCTTGTTATTTGGTTTAGAGTATATTTGTATTTCGCCGTGGTGGCTTTGAGTGCGATATTTGCCTCCATAGATTGTCCTCTCTCTGCTATGTTCCTAGCATTTGAGACTTCGTCTTCTGCTTTCTGCAGTTCATAATTCCAATAGGGCTTGTAGTTTTTCCTTGCCGCTCTTGGGATGGTTTCGGTGACTGCCTGCATTATTGCTTTACTTAGGCTTTCCACCATGGGTTTCATGTTGTTATTCCGTGTGTTGATGGTTTCGCATAACCCATCTGTCAGGATTGCAAATCTGTCCCAGTTGGCTCGTTAATAGTTCCAACGTGGGAGCGGTTTTGTTTCCTGTGGGCCTACTTCCATATCAACTTCTAGCCTAATTGGCCTGTGGTCGCTAACTGCCAATTGGTTGAGCACCTGGTGGTCTATTTTGTGGTGAATATCCACCGTGGAGAACGCCAAATCTGGAGGAGAGGTGGTGTACCATGTTCTAGAATAGAAGCTAGGGCTATCCTCCGGCCTATTGACAAGTTGGAGATTTGTGTCTATCTCCCAATCTTCCACTTCGTCACCTCTGCTGTCTGTGTCCGAGTATCCCCATCTCTCCGAGTGGCTGTTGAAGTCTCCAACTACTATGCAGTTGGAGTCTTTGACTTCCATACTCGAGAGCGATAGGTCTTTGTTTGGTGGTCCGTACAGGTTGAAGATGCGGCTCTTCGTCTCTTGGGCCATTATGTCAACTCCTACAATTTCTGCTTGTCCAGTGGGACTGACAGATACCGCGCTACTCGGTATGCAGTTACGGGTCAGTATCAGAACCCCTCCTTTGTGACCTTCTCTATCCAGACGGAAGGTCTGGTATCCTCTGATTGAGAATTTGTGGTTGTTGTTGAGGTGCGTTTCTTGGATACATGCCACGTCAATCTTACCTTCATGCAAGTGATGTGTTAGGGAGAGCTTTTTGTTAATGACACCCTCCGCATTCCACTGTAGTATTCTGAGGGTCTTGTGTTTTTGGGCAATATATGTTGCCCCAAAGGCCATGTGCCTCGACTCCACAACACATGGGTGGGTGACCACCAGTAGTCAAGGGTGGGCCCCTTCAAGGCGTGAGGCCCGGCACTCTCGCTGCCTGGCGGGACTCCACAGGATGAGCGCCATACTTTTTTTCTGTAAGGTTGTGCTGTCATCATACTGCGAAATACGTTGCACTGTTTCGTAAAGCCTGTGGCCCAGTGCATCCGATTTCAACAGACGTTTCTGTAGGGATGTCCTCCTTAGCATTTGGCTGTCCCCAGCCTATCTGCAAGGCAGCAGTTGTTTTTTTTTCAGAGTTGTCTCTCTTAGGGAAGTTGTCTTGCAGGACTATCGAGTATTCCCCACTCGTGTCTATAGGGTGTGGTGATGATATTTGAGATATGATATATGATATAGATTATGTACTGGTTTATACTATCCCGGAAGAGAGGCAGTCCAGTGTGCTTGTATCCCAGGATCGTCACGTCCTGCCAGAAACGTAACATGTGCATGTGAGTGGGATATCTCTTTGCTCCCTTTATTTTCTCGGCTTCTTTGCAGTGATGGTACGCCTGGCATTCCCCGCCACCTGGGAGATTGTCACAATAGGGCAGAGGTGCAATGTCCGCTGGCCTGCATCTCTTCTGCGTCCATTGAGATGACTGATAGCAGACAGAGGTAGAGAGCGGGGTAGAAGTGCATTTAACCAGGGGACAAGCCTGGCCATGGCACGGAGATGTTGTTCGTCTGATGTGCCGACATATCTCATGATCAAGGATTGCATCTCAACAGTTTGCAGTGAGGTGGCTGCTCTACTGCTTGCGACACCCCGACCGAGAACTAAGTCTTCTACTAGTGGTTTCAGACCTCATCGCCGTATGGGGTGAATATCGGGCAGCATCCCGCCCGCTTTCCTCAGCGGACGGTAGAGACCTTTTCTGCGGCTCGACTGTGTGGGGCTGGAGCGCGAGCTCCAGGTTCCGACCATATCGTAGCCTCCCATCACAGTGGTGCTGAGATTTTGGGCGAGATTTCGGCTTAGAGGCGTTCGGCCGTACTCCCTCAGATGGTAGCCTCGCCCTGTTGGCTTATCAGCCTAGCACGTGGACCAAATGTCTGTGAATCAATAGAGGGCTTTTAAGTCAGTTAGTGACCAAGTGTATGAGTCCTGCGATTCCGCTAGGGTTAAGGAGGATTACCGTAGCAACTCTCTTTTCATTAAGAGGGTAGGACTGTCCTGTCTTCCGTGGGTCTAATTCCAGCACACGTTCCTTAATAGACCCAACGAAAGAGCTCTCAGTCTATCGGTCTTTTTACGGTGTTGGCGTGTTGAGTCAGATTAGGTGAACGATAATGGCATATTTGATATACTAGCTTAGACAACACTAATATTGGAAACAGCAGAAATGAAATATGGATTCAATATAACAAATTAAAGGTCGCTTACTAAAAGACGACAAAGCGATTAATGAATCAATAATCAATAGAAAGTACCATACTGATCTGCAAATCTATGATTTGAAATTTGTATAATATATTTAAACATAAAAAAGTGCAAGCCTATTATTATACCAAAAGAGAAGTACCATCATAATATTAGTTCCAGCATTATCTTGTAATCTAGGATTAATTGCAGCGTTATCTTCTAATCTAGAATTAGTTGCAGAATTGTCTTCCAATTTAGGATTCGTTACTGCATTTTCTTCTAACTAAAGATTAGTTCCATCATTATCTTCTAACTAACGATTAATTCCAGTGTTATCTTCTAATCTAGGATTAGTTTCAGCATTATCTTCTAACCAAAGATTAGTTGCAGCATTATCTTCAAATCTAGAATTAGCTGCAGCATTATCTTCTAATCTAGAATTAGTTGCAGCATTATCTTCTAATCTAGAATTAGTTGCAGCATCATCTTCTAATCTAGAATTAGTTGCAGCATTATCTTCTAATCTAGAATTAGTTGCAGCATTGTCTTCTAATTTAGAATTAGTTGCAGCATTATCATCTAATCTAGAATTAGTTGCAGCAATGTCTTCTAATCTAGAATTAGTTGCAGCACTATCTTCTAATCTAGAATTAGTTGCAGCATTATCTTCTAACCAAATATTAGTTGCAGCATTATCTTCTAACCCAATATTAGTTCCAGCCTTATATTCAAATCTAGAATTAGTTGCAGAATTGTATTCTAATCTAGGATTAGTTGCAGAATTATATTATAATCTAGTATTAATTGCAGCATTATCTTCCAATCAAAGATTAGTTCCAGCATTATCATCTGATCATTAGTACCTGTTTTATCTTAAAATCTAGCATCTGTGCCAAGTTAATCGTGCATTATAAGCTGAATATCAAACAAATCCTTCAATCTAGTATTAGTACACGTTTAGGATTCATCTATCTATTCATGCAGTCATTCTCTCTTACACCTCCCACCCTGTTCTTGAGCTGCCAGATGAATGTCTCCGGAGGAATGACGTAATCTTCAACCAATCGTTCTCGGCTACAATCGCCCTGTTCAGACCATAAAATATGACGTAGTAATCCGACTACGTCAACGGCAAGTCCAAGATCAAGACGAGATAGATTTCCTGCAGACAAATCTAGGAGAAGAAAACAACAAGGAATGGTTTTAATTTGAAGCTACTTTCTCTGAATGTTTCACTCTTGACGATTTTCTTTTTCTTCAGACAACAAAATTGTAAAGGCTCTTCTTATATTCCGGGGCGGCTGAAGAAAGTATACCTGGTTCCTCCTCGCTGTAGAAGATGCGGGTTCAGCATTATTAGACGTGTTGGAGATAATATCAATTTACAATTTGGCCCGAAATTTGAGGCTTAAGTAATTTAATCATAAAATCAATACACGTGTCACATGAGACTTGCAAACTCACCATGTGCAATAATTTGATGAAAACGGTTACCTCAAGAGCATAAGAAGTGCTCTTGTACAGGCTTCCTGAAAGAAATCGATTAATATTGTTCCTTTATGTTCATTAAAAGACGAAATGAAGAAGACGCACGAAGGACTATTGGATGGTACATAATTCAGAACATAACTATAGGGGTGTGACGGGGAGGTTGAAGGATTTAGAAAATTCAACTATTTCCAAAAAAAAAATAATTTCCTACAGCAAAAGTGTTTTATCTGACCTACAATACGTTCTGATACAATGCTAATTGACTTGTTGGACAAATGTCGAAATGTCTGTGAATTCTCTGAGTTAAGATACTTTCAGGGCTAATAACTTTACAAAGTGGCTTAAGAGTTCCTGCCTTGATGCCGCCTTTGTGCTGTGCTATGCTCCCAAATATGACTAAGGCACTATATAGATGGGAGTCTCATTAAACTCATCTTTACATTTATGTTGTTATAAGTTGTGAACATGGGCGACTCTTTCCCGCTCACAATCTTTGCGGCTGCTGTTACAAGGGGCTTGTCATAAGTTTTTACTTCGACCATGAAGGAATAGGATGAAAAAGTTTAAATTTGGCACAGTAGTGCTTATTCCTTCTCAATGTAGCCACCAGTTAAATTTATTCATTTCTGCCTGACCTTGAAAAGACCTTCAGAATAAAGTACCTATTTTTCGAACTAAACCAGTTATCACAAGCCAGTATGACATCTTCGTTCTTATCAAAATAATTTTCTTTAAATTGTTTTTTAAGTTTTGGGAAACGAAAATATCTGGGTCATAATGGTGAACCCAAGTCTTATCTACTGTCACCATGGTAGGCAACATGTGTATCGGCCTACACATTTTGAGCAACTGGCCACAGCAATCAGCCCTCATTTGTTTCTGTTCACATGTCAGCAGACGCGGGACCTAGCGGACACACACTTTTCTCATGTACAGCCTGTTGTGTAAAATTATAAACACTGTACTTTCATTCAGTTTTGCTGACCTAGATATCTCTGCAACTGTCATTTTCCTATCCTGGTCAATGACTTTCTTCACTCTTGCAGCATTTTCATCGCTGCACTCTGAAGATGGTCTTCCTGATCTTGGAAGATCATCAACAAGGGAACGGCCACACTTAAACTGCCTACACGTTTTTTACAGAAGCATACAAAGGACAGAATTCCTCAAATACTGGTTCCATCTCCCTGTGTATTTCTGTAGGTGTTTTCTCCTGCAACATCAAAAATTTTGTCATAGTTCTGGCCTCTGATTTCTCCTTTCTTTTGACAAACCGTTAGAGTAGCAGATCAGGTCAATAAGGTGTGTTGCGCCATGCACAATACCGGGTAAACCCGTCGAGGGATGGGGGTAATTCATACTCGTCCAGTACAATTGGAATGAGCTACATATGTGCCAAATCTCAACTTTCTCCTCCTTGTTCTTCATTGTCAGGGCAAAGACTTATGACAAGCCCCTTGTATTATATTATTGTTTATACACTTCTTCTTGTTCTTACCTCTTCTTCTTCTTCTTCTTCTTCTTCTTCTTCTTCTTCGGCTTCTTCTCCTTCTTCTTCTTCTTCTCCTTCTTCTTCTTCTTCTTCTTCTTCTTCCTCTACTTCTTCAATCAACTGATGCTATGCTTCTAGTCCTGTGAGGTTCACGAAGGAGATTGTCCTTTTCATGTTTTCTCAATACCCCCCCCCCCCCTCCCGCCCCTACCCTCTCCTTTAATCTGAATGTCCTATTCTGAGTCTGAAGATCTTTGTCTGTCCATTCTCTGACCTAAGCAAAATGCCACGATTCAAAAATACTCTGTCACTCTCTGACTAAATATGGCTGCCGTCTCACGCTCGTATCGGTTGTCATGTCCGTTGTCTTTGTTTACGTTGTGCTTTGATAGGAGTTTTCGTCTAGTCATGGTCCCTGTCAAAGGTTTTGTGGCTGTAAGGAAGGTTTTATTTTGTTTCCGTCCCGATGTGGCAGCTGAGCAATACCTGTATTTGATTTTAGTTACAGTTAATCAACAGGTCAAGTCATGTCATGTCAAGTCAAGTCGTGACAAGTTAAGTAACCCGCTCATGCAACTATGCCCGTGCATGACTACGGTTGACGGCAGAGCCCCAGTCAGCATGTAGAACAGATGCCTACGATTGACGGCAGAGCCCCAGTCAGCATGTAGAACAGATGCCTACGATTGACGGCAGAGCCCCAGTCGGCATGTAGGACAGATGCTTACGATTGACGGCAGAGCCCCAGCCAGCATGTAGGACAGATGCCTACGGTTGACGGCAGAGCCCCAGTCAGCATGTAGGACATATGCCTACGATTGACGGCAGAGCCCCAGTCAGCATGTAGGACAGATGCCAACTGATAACGGTAGAGCCCTAGTCAGCATGTAGGACATATGGATTGGGAACGATGTCCCAGTCACGTGTTGCGGGCGACCCTGGGAACCACTCCATAAGGGGTGGGGCGGTTTCCTTCCTCTGATTTCCAGGAACAGGTGTAGAAACGGTCGAGCCGGGACGTAATAAGAGGCGGGCTTCGTGGCTGAAGAAAGAGAGGCAGCGTCCATCCATCATTGAAGAAATGATATCGACGTGTGCCCGTCAATTACTTTTGTGTGGATCAAATATAATGGATATCGTTGTTTACAATAACCTGACGTAACTCGAGCAATGGATGATTGCGTCTCGCTGAAGGAATGCTTATTACATTAATAGAAAAAAATATCCAATTGCTTTGGCCCTGCTAATGTTAATCCATTGCGACAAAGCGACAAGATGTTATACCTTGTATGGACACGTTACATCTTGCCCAGCTGTAAACGGACATCTTATTTAAAGTTATGGAAGGCAAAGCAGTCAGAACATGAACTGACCACCACCACCTCAGGGAAAATTAATTCGAGTCCCTAACAGCTTTTACCTGACTAAAGTGTCTTGGGCTACATTCAGATTTTATCTTGAAAATAAAAGTGGAGTGATCATTCTGAATTAGACAACTAAATGATTCAGTTGAGAAGCAGTCGAGAGCTTACGTGATATGTTGGTAGGTATCTTTTCCTGTCTCAGCAATTGTAGACCATACAGGGAGCCAGGCCACGCTTTGCCGTCCCCGCCTACAAAATCTTCAAAATCCTGAAATAATAATTTTTTTTAAATCAAGAAAATATGGAAGCTGACTCAAGAGAATCAGTTTATTTGTTTTTTGGTTTTATAATCTTGAACTAGACTATCACCTCTTGGAGAGCCAGTGTGAATTCAAATTTGGTAGAGGAACTGTACACATATTAGCACCGCGTTAGCTTCAAGAGAAATGTTGTGAACAAAACGATGATCTGTAAACCACGTTCATTGACCTAATAAAGACATTTGATACTGTCAACAGAGTTGGGCTATGGTAAATCTTGTCTAAATTCGACTGCCTTTGCAAATTTGTCACTGGTGAAATAACTTCACGAGGACATCTGCTCACGAGTGCTGGACAACGGCGAGATCTATAGATCATTTTGTTTAAAAACGGCCTGAAACATAAATGCATACTTACCGCTGTTCAGCATGGTTATTTCAGATATGCTGAAAGACGCCTTCAAGGACATTGAGAATGACATATCCGTACCGTTTCGCATAGATAGGGGTCAATTAAATTCTAGCAGACTGAATACAAAAGCCAAGATAGTGCCCCATACTACACATGAAGTCTTATCTATGGATAACTGTCTTCTGAACTGTACCTCCAAAAAGAATATGCTGGAAGGCGTAGATCGGTTCTCTGCTGCTTGTGACAACTAAAACTTGTCATTTGCGTATAGAAAACGGAGGTTATGTACCAACAAGCCTCAGGTCAAGTACATAAGCAACCAGTTGTTACAGTGAGGGGACAGGAATCAGTAACGGTGGCGAACTTCTCCACATCGGAAGAACTCTGCCGAGATCAGTGATTATTGCTGATGAACTGACAAATATAATAACTAAGGCCAGCTTAGCAATTGCTCGAAGGTGCTCGACATTGTGAGAACATCGAGGAATCAGTATAAGGACTAAGCTGAAAGTCTACCTTGCCGTCATTCTTCCCGTTTTGGTCTACTCGTGTGAGGGGTGAGCTGTCTAAGCTACAAGCGCTAGGAGGTATAACCACTTCAAGTGATTTGTCCGAGGCACATACTACACATTCACCAATTGGGAAACAGAACATACTGGAAACACAAAAATCGATGCCTATTACCAGTTGAACAGAAGAGAGCAGGTCGTGGTCTTCAGACTTCGCACTGGCCACAATAGACTGAGGTACCACCTATTCAATAAACTGAAGATAGGTGGCACTGACGAATGCACGTGCGGTACTGGGAAAATGACCGCTGAACATTTGCTGCAAAACTGCCCGACATACGAGGATCAGAGAAAGCAGATGTGGCCATCACCAGTGGCAACACTAGACAAGCTCTATGGCAGTGTCGACAGCCTCGGGATGACCGCTGCTTGTTTCGAAAAAATACAGGTTGACGTCTGACAGCATACGATGAAGAAGAAGAAGAAGACACTACTCATTCGCTGACATGACCTCATCACAAATAATGAAGCCCTTACCAGAAACAGCATGCCTAGCATTTATGTATTTTTGAAGAAAGTTCAACTGATATTGACTAGCCACCTTGCTCGAATGTCTAGCGGAAGGCTACTAATGAAGCTTTTGTATAGCCAGGTAAGTGAAACGAAGGGAAAACAAGAGCACACAAACAATGCAAGTAGAGGGCAGGCTGAAGGAGTCCCTAAAGTGCCATCAAATAGACATTAACACGTGGACAAAAACAAAGCCACAACATCTCAACATGGACAGGTGTGGTCAAAACCGACCTTGCAATAATCGATAGCTTCGGTGTACCGACAGTTCATGATAGACACACAACTGGTAAATCAAGAACATAGACAATACCAGTAGTAGCTGCAGACAATGTTTGTCAGTCATGCCATAATCTTTTCGCGCTCGAATTGGCTTGATCAGTAACAAGGTCACCCACAGACTGAAGGATACAGTATGTCACATGATGCTGTTGGCGGTCCTCATCAACGACGACGGACAGTTATGTATATATATATGGCCTGACCATAAATGCAAAAAAAAACACAGAGGTCATGTACCAACCAGCACCAGGCATGCCGTACACAAAACCAGAGACTACAGTCAGCGGGCAGACGCTGAATGCCGTAGACAAATTCACATATCTTGGCAGCACGCTGTCGAGATCTGTCAGCCTAGACGATGAGGGGGCAAGCAGAATAGCAAAGGCCAGCACAGCCTTTTGTAGAATGCGCTCGATGGTCTGGGCACGTCATGGCATCAGCGTCAAGACCAAACTCAAAGTCTACCGTGCAACCATCATTCCAACCCTACTATACGCTTGTGAAAGCTGGACTGTATACTCTGGACATGCAAGGAGGTTAAACCACTTCCACACAGGTTGCCTGAGGCGAATATTCCACATCCGATGGCAAGATCGTGTCACTGACATCGATGTTCTCTCGAGGGCTAACATGCACTGCTAGAAAAAGCACGATTAGGATGGGCCGAACACCTCGTCCGCATGTCAGACGAGCGGCTCCCAAAGAAGCTTCTCTACGGCGAGCTGAGAGAGGGATGGCGCGAGAGAGGGCGCCCAAAGAAACGTTTTAAAGACGGTCTGAAGGACTCACTGAAAAGTTGTGAGATAGACATCGACACCTGGGAATGTCTTGCGCAAAACAGATCTGACTGGAGAAGCGCAGTCAAATCGGGTGTAGCTACCGGTGAAGACGACCGTGTTGTGAAAACCCAGAGCAGACGCGAGACCCAGAAATCACGAACAGCCTGAACTCCATCACCTTCTACAAACCTCGTGTGCCCGATATGTAGCAGATGTTTTCGTGCCCGCATTGGCCTGTTAAGCCATAGGCGCACCCACACCCAACAGGGAAATCTGTGACAAGGATGATGTCGGCGGTCCTCATCGACAACGATGGACAGCTATTATATATATATATATATATATATATATATATATATATATATATATATATATATATATATATATATATATATATATATTTATAAAAATCTATATATATCTATATATATATATGTATATATATATATATATATATATATATATATATATACACACACATATATACATATGTGTTTATACATGTATATATATTTACTTTTACAATAGTAATAACACTAGTAATGATAATAATAATTCGTCCATCATTGTCGATGAAGACCGTCATTATCATCATCACATAAACTACATCTTTGAGTTTTGGGTGAGCCAATGCGAGCGCGAAAAGCTTATGATATGACTGACAAACATAGTCTGCAGCTACTGCTGGTATTGTCTATGTTCTTGACTTTCCAGTTGTGTGTCCATCCTGAACTGTCTGAACACCGAAGCCCTCGCTGATTGCAATGCCCGTTTTGATCACACTTTTCCGGATTGAAAGATGTTAGGCCAGATTTTCGCACATGTAAATGTCTGTTTGGCAGCAATTATTTAACTCCATTTGACTTTCCTTGAAATGATTTTTTGAGCGTTTTCTTTGACTCATTTTTCTATACAGAAGCCTATTTGGATGCCTTTTCACTTGACATGGGAGAACGGTGGTCAGCCCAACTTAGTTAGGCTTTCTACAAAAGAACATGAATGCCAGACAAGCTGGCTATGGATATGACTTCATTATTTGTGATATGGTTCTACCAGCGAATAGGCAGTGTCTCAGACAAGTCAAGTGGAAGTGATTTAATCTCCTGGCGTATCCAGCGTGGACAGTCTAGCTCTCAGCCATGTAGAACAGTGTTTTGAGAATGTCGGAAGGGTAGACCTTCAGCTTAGTCGTTATGTTGATTCATCGACGTTCCTACGTTGTCGAGCGTTTTCGACTGAAAGCTGCGGTGGCCTTTACTATTTTATATATTAGCCAGCTCATCAGCAGTAATCCCTGATCCCGACGGTGTGCTTCCGAGGTAGACACATTTGTAAACTTATTATAATTTCTGTCCCATCACTGCTCACTGGTAAAGTCAAATTGCTGAGCAGACAAATAACAAGAAAAGCATGGGCTAAGACATGTCGAAAGTTGGACTTGCGGAAAAATGGAAAGAAAGCATGGTGCCTCATATCCAACCTTTCAGGAGTTAAAAGAAAGAAAAACCCCAAACTTATTAAGAACAGATACAGCGTTAATAACAGGATATTATCAGAAATCAGAAGTCATTAATAGGTACGTTGCTAATGTTAACATAAAGAAAAAACTAAAGAATCTGGACAAGGCTATCAAAAACACTTACCAAAATGATGGAAAAACAACCTACAGCTAACTGAGATTTTTGACAAGAATTTCACACTTACAGAACTTAAGATGGCCCTATAAAAAAATGTAAGAAAGTTAAAGCCGCTGGACCTGACCGGTTCACTAACGAGATGTTATTAAATTTATAAAATGATGAGCTCCATACCATCCTTGACCTCATTAACAAAACATGGAGAGAAGGCAAGCTACCAACAGACTGGAGAAAAGCCAACATCACCCCAGATCTAGTAAGAAGCTATCGTCCGATCTCCCTGAATTGAAACCTAGGCAAGGTCGCTGAAAGGATGATAAACGAAAGGTTATATTGGTGGCTAGAAATCTCCATGATTCTTAATACAAACCAATCAGGCTTCTGAAAAAAGAAACAGACAATGGGCCAGTTGATAAGATTTACCCAATAGGTAGGTGATGCTTTCCAGGAGAAAAACTATGTGCTGGCAACATTAATTGACCTCAGGCAAGCCTACGATCGAGTCTGTATCAACATCCAAATAAAGGACCCTGGAAGAAGGACCCAGGGATCTGCGCTAAGTTGTATGTTATCCCTTGTGTACATAAACGACTTACCAGATGTCATAACCTGCCAAAAGGCACTCTTCGCGGATGACCTGGTCATTTGGTCAAAAGGAAAACATTTGAAACCCATCACCAAAAATATGAACAATAATCTGACAACCATCTCTACACATTGCCAGTTTTGGAGACTTGAAATTAATGTAGAGAAAACTGTGTTCAGCTTGTTCAGCTTAAATAAATGGATCAAAGATAAAAAATACCGACGTCAAAATAAACAGTGAAATTAACCTATGACAAAACCCCGATATATCTCGTAGTCGAGGCTGCCTTTAGTCTCACTACGAAACCCCATATAGACAAGCTGATTGGAAGAGCCTCCACAAAGCTCAGGCTAATCAAGCACCTCTCTACTTGTGGATGGAAGGGGGCGGGGGGGGGGGGGGGGGGGGGGGAGGGGGGTCAGATCATGATTCACTGCGCCAGTTATACATTGGATATGTCTGCTCAGTGATTGACTATTCACTCCCCCCTCTAAGCCATTGCAAGCAAAAGCCTCTTACACAAGCTGAACAGAGTACAAAATCACGCTCTGCGGTTTTTAAGGGGTGCCAAGAAAACAACGCAGACAGATGCATGTAAATTTAACTCTAACATCGAAATTCTAAACCTAAGACGAGTTCAGGAGTGGCTAGATCAGCCACATCTCAGAGAGACCGAGTATATTAGAAAAACCAAGCAAAACCAGATCCCCAGAACCCAGCCAAGAAACTGAACCGAATAGACCAGAGTTTATCTTCAGACCATGCCCCTCGCAACACATATCTGAATAGATTAGACCCACTACGTGAACTAAACTGAAGATTCTGCCATGAGCACAAGGAGTCAGTAGAGCACCTCCTGACTGTGTGCCCAAGGCTGGCCGATCTGCGGAACCTGCTGCTACCACCACACCCCACCATACTCAACACACTCTACACATCACTACAACAATTGAGGAGGACGTGTGCTTTTGTTCGGGAGGCATTGGGCTGTCAAGAGCTGCCAGCTAACAGCTAAAGGGATTATATAATCATCATCATCATCATCATCATCCCTTCACTGTAAGCGTTGCTTGTTTTTACGCTGTTCCTGAGGCTGGTTGGTCCGTGATCATCTGCTGTTATTTAAAAGACCGTGATGGACGCGGAACTTTATTGGTATGCCATAGTCAGTGACCTTGAAGGCGTCCGCCAGCATAGCTGAAAACATCACACAGAACAGGGTCCGAGCAAGAACACCCCTGCACCACACGGTTGTTGAGGTAGAGGTCCCATTGTTGTCAAGTGCACGTGCGCTTCATGGAACTGTTTCACTAAAGTATTACATTTGCCAGGGCAGCCGAATTGTGACATGATCTGCCATTGTCCACCTCTGCTGACCGTTTCAAATTCTTTTGTGAGGTCAATGAACGTAGTGTATAGATCATTGTTTTGCTCTCGATATTTATCTTGAGGCTGACAGCCTACAAATATCGTGTCTACAGTTCCTCGACCAACTCTGATTGCACATTGACTTTTCTAGATGTGAAGATCTGACTCAACATGTTTGTTCAGCCGAATGAGCAGTAAACACGCTAATATCTTGCCAGCAATAGACAACAGCGAAATTCCGAGGTGATTGTCACTCTCCTGGCGATTACTTTTTCATTTGTAAATATGTACTATCGATGCATACTTCATATCTTGTGGGACTTGTCCTTCAACCCACATGGACTAGAAGAGCTCAGTGAGCTTTTTGGTGAGACATATTCCTGCTACTGTATATACCTCTGCTGATATTGCATGTAACAGAGATTATACATATAATTCAGGAGGCAAACAGTGTCCACTATAAAATTGAACCGATTTGGAAACACACTATAGCGCTTCTTTCAACTAAGAAGAGGCTGATAAATATATTATTTATTCCTACATTGTGTTCCCAATGTCAACCTTGTTCCCTACTAGAAACACATACTCGTAAGATCCAGAGCAGTGAGATGTGTTATGTGAGAAGTGCAGAAGGAAAGGTAATCCATGACCGAATCAACAACACCACATCAGGGCAGATAGTGGGGAAACCCCAGTTCGTGCATACATTGACTCCCAACAAATCAAGTGGTTTGGTTATTTAGTCAAAATTCATTATGATCAGCCTGCATCAAGAGCATATCAAATACAGGTCTTCGGTCTACGAGCAATGGGCAGACCTCGGCATCGAGGGTATCTCTGACGCTCTCAGGAAAATACACCTAACGACAGCACAAGCTTCCCACTTGTCGGTAACAAGAAATATCCATATCCCACCTCTCTGTGACGTCGTATGGCACGGGAAGTAGGACAAAAGAAGAAAGAAGAAGGAATTGCATCAGCACCAGGGAACCTTCCTGGAATAAAGAGCTTTGATGGTCTTGTTTACTTCATCTTCAGTGATGAGTTCTTCAATAACCATGTTCATTTCCACCTCGGACATACATTCGAATGCGTCTGTTTAAAAAAATTATAGTATATGGATTGTTAAGCACGTTGCAGAAATATTCTGCCCCCCCCTGTGGAGGATCTAAGCTTTCTATGATATTAGTAATCGATCAGCGATTAGAACTAGGGCTGCTACCAAGATGTTGTGTACCATAAAGTGTTTTACATATATAATATCTGCATAATTGATTTGCGAGTAAAGTTCAAGCAAAATTCGGATAATTATAATCCTCATTTCACGAATATAGATTGATATCTCAGATAATAATATGGTCTTTCTGAGGATGAAATCCATGAAATCCATGAAATCCATGTATTCAGATTAGGAACCTGATGTCACAAATGCTCGTCCACCTGCTTCTTTAAGCACTCATTAAAAAATAACCTGTAATTAATACCTGTCCATTTTTCCACTGGAAGGATTGTTAAAGCTGAAGAATAAAAACCTCTTGCACTTACAATCGAGACGCAGTGCACATGCTAGGATTTGTATTTTACCGCTGATAGAAAAATACTTATGTCTTACTAAGGTTTTGAAAATTCGTCCCATTGATAGAAGACGGGTGTCGAACCAATTGGGACACATGCATCTCGCGAGATCATTATATTATAATATAGTGTATTTGAAAGACATTTCCTGTCGCATCTACTTACCGGATAGGAAACAAACCAGTCAATTGAATGATGCAGCAAATGTAGATGGTTGGCCTGAAAGACAGTAAACAGGCAAAATAATAAATGTGAGGAAAGTACGAATCAAGTGCAAATGCAACAAGAGCAGAGCTAATACACATTTCACAAAATCAGAACTGCGTGAGAAACAAAATGAATGATTCGTTTAGTGACAGTTTATAACTGATTACTTCCAATTCACTTTACCAAATTGGACAACAGCCGTAGTCCTTCACAGATGTGTACTTAAACACGCTCCAGACAACACAACAGTAAATACGTACCGGCTTGCTGTTATGGAAATAAAGACAGCTAGGAAGGTAGCTTACCACACCATCTCATCTACCGATGAAGCTAATATCATGAAGCTTATAAAACACATCATCCTCCATACCAGCGGTTCTCAACCTTTTTTTTACTACATTCCCCTCTTCCACCTCTGTTCAATATATCATTCCCCCTTCCCAAGGTAGTCTTGATCGAAAGGTATATTTCAAATAATATGTAGGACATATTGTAAGACATAGGCAATTCCGTCGTCTCGAGGCAAAGTGTCCCCATGAGTGCTGGAGGTCGCAGGTTCGAATCACGGTTGAAACGGTGATTTATTCACGTGGATTTTCTGGTAAAAATTCCCCTGATCTCTGGGTAGTTAGATCGGGCCCTCATGTTCGGTGTCAAGCATGTTACAAATACCTTCGCTGGTTAGAAATCGAAAAGGATAGAACTAATGGCCGCTGCCCGTAGAAAATTATAGTTTAAAAATCTACCCAAATTATTAGTCTTCCCCCAAGCCTAGTAAGCCGCAGGTAAGATGTAAAAATACCTAACACGTATAGCCGAAGCATTCTGCTACCTGGCAACAAACTTTAACATGCCTGTTTGAATACAAGGATTCCAGGTATTCAAAAAATGCAGGACATCACACCTTGCTAGGTAGTGGTCCCATTACCTACCTGAAATCCTAAAATTCCCACTCGGGTGGGGTAATGACCCCTTTATTGAAAACCCTTGCTCTACAGCAACGCCTACTATTGGACTATCTTTTTAATACTAAAGATATGGAAAACTTAGAATCCTAGAGTAGACTTTCCCGCGGACACTGAGAAGGGAAATACCTCTGTGATTTTCACATTGTCGATTGTCACCCTTTTTAAATATTGGTAATGTTATGCAACCTAATTGGCAACCTCCCAATCTCTTGGTATCTTCTTGTAGCGCCAAGCTGCCTTGAGAATCTTCATGAATAGTATCTCTTCTGCCGTTTCCATGTATTTAACCATTTCTGGTGTTATACCATCATGTCCTGCTGCTTTACCAATCTTAATTTTCTCCAATGCTGCCTTTAGTTCTTCCATTGTGATATTATCGTTTCCCTCCATGGCTCCCTCTTCTTGAATTGGGACTGTTACTTCCAGAGCTTGATTTTCCTCCACTCCAAGAAGATCTGAGAAATATTCTTTCCATCTGTTCATTACCTCTTCTATGGCAGTCAACAGCGCACCTTGTTTATCTTTAACAAATTTCAGGGGGCATTCCTTTTCCTTCCTCATGTTCTTTAAGGTCCTGTAGAACAGTTTCTGGTTTTCTCCAGCATTATTTTCAGTTTCTCTCAAAATTCATTCTTCCCAGAATTTCAATTTGGCCTTGAGCAGTCTTCTTTGCTTCTAAAATTTACACATTCTTTATATTTCTTTATTTGTTCTTCTGTATTCCTAGCCCATAGGTATTGTTCCCATGGCTTTTTATTTTCTCGTATTATTCTTTTCACTTCTTCTGTCCACCACGGTGTACTCTTTCTCTTCCACCTTTCTTTGGTTTGACCGCATGCCTCTACTGCAGCCTCTTTGAGGATGTCTTTGAATTTTACCCAGAGCATTTCCATATCTTCTTCAGATTCCTCTATCCTTCCTATTGCTGTTGTTATGAGCCCTTGGTATCTCCTCTTAACATCTGGTTCTCGTAGTTTGTAAGCCTTAATTTTATTTTCACCTTGTGTGTTATGTTTCATGCTTGCATATGGGTGTTGTTTGGCTGGATAGCGTTTTTCGATTTCTCTCTTTATTTTAACTAGGTAGTGGTCACTTCCTATCTCTGGTCCTCTGAACACTCTTGTTTAATAAACAATGATTGAATACGTCTCTGCCGAAGACGGATGTGTCGGACCGAAAGGTGCAAATATCGCAGTCAAGCTGTAAACTAGCAACACAAGGCATTCTGTTCTCCGGACTACATTCTGCTACTTGCAAAGCCCTGTTCAGGGTTTGGTAGCAGGAGATTGAGAACAAACGTAGAAGGAGAAGAAGATTGAATACGTGAATTTCAATTCTCAGTTTCAGAATTGAGTTTGTATACACCATATCTTTCAAAGAAATGTTTTTGTCTTCTTATTTTTGAGTCGGTTACATGGAACACAACGTGAGTCATAATGTTATGTAAATCTGATCAATGGGTATGATATTATCTATTTGATACTGTTGCTATTCTTCTTCTTCTTCTTTTTCATCGTACGCTGTTTACAGCGATATTTACGTTTCACTGTTTTATTTTGTTAAGCCTGTGGCTCAGTGCATCCGATTTCAACAGGCGTTTCTGTAGGGTTGCCCTCCTTAGCCTTTGGCTGTCCCCAGCCTAACTGCAAGGCAGCAGTTGTTTTTGGTCAGAGTTGTCTCTCTTGGGAAGTTGTCTTGCAGGACTATCGAGTCTTCCCTACTCGTGTCTATAGGGTTTGGCAATGATATGATGGACTATGTACTAGTTTGTACTATCCCGGAAGAGAGGCAGTCCAGTGTGACTTTGTCCCAGGATCGTCACGTCCTGCCAGAATCGTAGCATATGCATGTGAGTGAGGTATCTCTTTGCTCCATTTATTTTCTCGGCTCATCTGCAGTGATGGTACGCCTAGCATTTCCCGCCACCCGGAAGGTTGTCACAATAGGGCAGGAGGTGCAATGTCCGCTGGACTTAATCTCTTCTGCGTCCATTGGGATGACTGATGGCAGACAGAGGCAAAGAGCGAGGCAGGAGTGCATTTTGCCAGGTCCATTTCTGCGGCTCGATCCGGCCGGGCTGAGACGCTAGCCCCAGCCATGTCGTAGCCTCCCATCACAGCGGTGCTGATATTTAGGGCGGGATTCTGGCTTAGAGGCTTTCGGCCGTAATCCCTCAGATGGTAGCTTATCAGCAAGCACGTGGACCAAATGTCAGCAACCTGTGATTCCTCTCGAAATAGTGCATTTGACCAGGGGACAAGCCTGGTCTTGCACGGAGATGTTGTTCGCCTGGAGAGCGGACATATCTCATGGTCAAGGGTTGAGTCTCAGCAGTTCGCAGTGAGGTAGCTGATCTACTGCTTAGGGCACCCCGACCGAGAACTAAGTCTTCTACAAATGGTTTCATACCTCATCGCCGTATGGGGTGAATATCGAGCAGCTTCCCGCCGGCTTTGATCAGCGGACAGCAGAGACCTCATTCTGCGGCTCGACCGGGCGGGGCTGGAGCGGAGGCCCCAGGTCCCCACCATGTCGAAGCCTCCCTTTGCATTCGTGCTGAGCTGCTTTTGGGCAGGATTTTGGCTTAGAGGCGTTCGGCCGTAATCCCTCACCTTGTAGCCTCGCGCCGTTGGCTTATCAGCCTAGTACGTGAACCAAATGTCTGCGGCTCCTCTCGAGTTAAGCAGTATTACAGTAGCCACGCCCTGTCATTAGTAGGGTAAAACTGACCTGTCTTCCGAGGGTCTATTTCCAGCACCCGTTCAATATTAGCCAGGACGTATCAATAGAGGCTGTTGCTATTCAAGAACAGCTTATTATTTTCTTTAAAAGTTGTTTGATGGAAAATGGTTTATTGAAGCAATTTATTTGTGCCTGGTCGCGTCCATATGTGCTAAGCATTTCACTGCTGTAAGCGCAGAGGAAAGTGCGCTAATGCTTAGCTTCAACGACGGCTCTTAAATGTTCCCCTGACTTCACCAGGTACCCATTTACAGCCATGGCAACTAGCAGAAACGTGTCTGAGCACGACCTGATTTGAACCTGGTCCGTTAAAATTGTAAGCCAACCTCACAACTTCTAGGCCATACATTTTTCTAGTTCATAAATGTTTTCGGGGATTGACATCTAAAATGTCCGCCATTACTAATAAATTCAATACTATAAAATGTTCTTCTTCTTCTGAAATTTCGTTTTCTTCGCCGTTCGCTTTGACAATGACGATGTGATGTTGTGTCTTAGTTTAAAGTAAGGCTGCGACATCTGTAACTTTCGATCCGAGACATCCGTTTTCAACACGACATTTCTGGAACCGGGTTTTTCTTCCCTGTTTGATCTCTATTGTCTCATACAGACTGCATATTTACATTCATGTTTCTATTGCCGTTATTTGGAAGTGAAATAGTGTCTTGGTCAGCTTATTTTATTGTTCTGATATCTCAATGAACAACTACAACCGTTTCGCGAAATTCTATGCCTCCGAGGAGGTATTTAGTTGATAAACTTGATCTAGACATACCGCTTTCAGGACATTCATGACCACGTTTCGGTTGTTTGAATGCAGGATACATTTCTCCTTCTCGGACTCCCTGAGCTCGATGAGGATTCTCTGGACCTCAGTGTCGAATGATGAGCTGATGACGTTAGGCAGTCGGAGGGGCCACACGCTTATGCTCTCGTGTCGCAGGCTCAGTACGGGCGAGAAATCGTCTGTTAGAGGAAATTAATGCAACCATCAGTGAATCACACGTGGGAAATTAATGCAACAATTAATGAATCACATGTTGGAAATGAATGCAACCATTAGTGAATCACACATGGGAAATTAATGCAACCATTAGTGAATCACACATGGGAAATTAATTCAGTCATTAGTGAATCACACATGTGAAATTGATGCAACCATTAGTGAATCATACATGGGAAATTAATGCAACCATTAGTGAATCACACATGGGAAATTAATTAAATGTCTCCAAGAAATATGTCTAGATGTTAAAGATATAAGACTGCTCAGTAACCTGTACTGGGAACAAACTACAGCAGCAAAATCAGGAGAGTTATACTCTGCAAGTAGAGATCTAAAAAGAGTGAGACAAGAATGTGTATTATCCCTTTGTCTTTGTAATATCTACACAGAAAAAATATTCAAGGAGATAGCGTACATGCCAGGGATTGTCATTGGAGTAGTGACGATGAATAACTAGATATGCGGATGATCAAGATTTGATGACAAAAAAGTGAGTAAGAATTACAGGAGCTTGTGACAACAATAAACACAATAAGTCAAGAGGTTGGACTAGACATAAACATAAAGCAACCAAAAATTACGTTACTTTGGAGAAGTGGCAAGAAATCGTATATGCAGGTAAAAATAAAAGATCAACCGTAACAGGTACAGAGTTTCTCCTATCTAGGTCATATAATAACGGAAGATGGCAGCTGTGAAAAAGAAATCAGAAAGAGAATAGATATGACCAAGATGGTGTTCGGCAACGTGCGACATAAACTGACATCCAAATTGATAAACCAAACATTGAAAACGAGAATTGTCAGGTGTTATGTTTACTCGTCACTACTTTTTGGCACATAAACATGGTCTCTGAATTGCAAGTTGGAGAAGAGTTTTGAAGCCTTCGAATTGTGGGTATATATAGAAAACTGAGTGGCATTTCTTGGAAGAAGAACAAGACAAATGTGGAGATATTAAAAAAGCTGGGGGTAAAAAGAGAATTAATAACCGAAATTAGAGTTAGGTTATTTGGGCCATATATCAAGCTATACCTTCTTGTTGAAAACCACCGTAGAGTGTAGGGTGGAAGACAGTCGTTCAAGAGGCAGACAACGTTATAAGTGGGCGGATAACATCAGGAGATGGACTGAAAAAAGCCTCTCAGATTGCACCATTGCAGCCGCCCGTTGATTGCACCTGTCATACACGTACATTTAACGACATGTTAAAACAGAAAATACAATCAGTGTTTCAGACAGATCCTTAGAATAGTTAGATATTAAGTATTCATAAGAGTTAGTGCATCGCGCTGACTACTTCATTTTTGTACAATTTTCAAGTCACAATAACGTCAAATATATAGAAAGGTCAACGTTTAATCACTTAGTATGTAATTGATGCAGGTAGAGGCTTCAGTGCGCTGTTAAAGTTCTCTGCATCAAAGGGAGCTGAACATACTTTGATTGACTGGGTGGAAAGGGGGGGGGGGGCGCTGTTGTGGTCCAGCTGTCAGTGACATAGGTCGCACCCCTATGGAAAGTAAGCACGCTAAAATAAGTGCTGAAGTTGGATGCACTAGGCCATTAGGAACAACCACCTCCCTCCTCTCCTCTCCAACATAAACTGCTTTAAGACAAAGACAAACATCAAACGAATAAAGAAGTGATGATAAATTGTAGAATTGTCATCCATTTTAATAATTGTTTCTATTACTCCAGAGTCTACGCCCAACACTGAATGAATCTGGTTTATAAAACTACCGGAAGGAACATCACGGAAAGATCCTGCTATGGCTAACCTTCAGCCTGGCACCAGAACTTGATTTGTGAAGAACGTCTATAAAATGCGTGAAAGAAGGTTATATAAATAATACGTCATAAGATACACAGGAAGAAAAAAGTGAGTTACTCATTTGTCAAAGTAGCAGAAGAATACGCAGACATAGATTAAGAGAATACAAATTATATATACATAGCAAAGGCAAAGGCCGCCGTCCATCGTAGACGATGATGGCATAATTAATTTTGCTAGGGCTGTTTTTAGCAAGGATTAACTGCGCTACTTTTTATCCTCACTCTCTCGTCTCGAGCGTCCCGATCCCAGTGGAAAGTCAAGGACAAGACCACTAGGGGGCGACTACGAGATGCAGGGGACTCTGCATCAAGCACCCGTGAAAAAGACGGCGGAGTCCTGAGTCAAACCCACACCACCTGATCACGAGGCGGACGGCTTAACCACTTCGCCACGGAATCCCCATATATATATATATATATACATGTGTGTGTGTGTGTGTGAAAGTATGTATGTATGTGTGTGTGTGTGTGTTTGTGTGTATGTATATATACGAAATGTACTAAAAAAGTATCGGACTTTTGGAACGACAATTCAATGGCTCACCTGGAGGTGTTTAACCTTTCAAAGTAATCTCCTTGGGTGTACACATACTTTTCCCAGCGGCCCCGCCATTGCTGGAAGTATTTCATAAAGTCCTCTTTGGGAATGGAGTACATCTGGGTCGTCAAATTCCCCATAATGTCTTCTAGTGACTCAAATCAGGTCCCTTTCAGCGGAATTTTCAGTTTGGGCAACAAAGAGCCATGTCAGGGGAATACAAGGAGCCATGTCAGGAGAACACAAGGAGCCATGTCAGGGGAATACAAGGACACATGTAAGGAGAATACAAGGAGCCATGTCAGGGGAATACAAGGAGCCAGGTCAGGGAAATACAAGGAGCCATCTCAGGGGAATACAAGAAGCCATATCAGGGGAATACAAGGATACATGTAAGGAGAATACAAGGAGCCATGTCAGGGGAATATAAGGACACATGTAAGGAGAATACAAGAAGCCTTGTCAGGGGAATACAAGGACACATGTAAGGAGAATACAAGGAGCCATCTCAGGGGAATACAAGGAGACATGTCAGGAGAATACAAGGAGACATGTAAGGAGAATACAAGGAGCCATGCCAGGGGAATACAAGGAGACATGTAAGGAGAATACAAAGAGCCATGTAAGGAGAATACAAGGAGACATGTAAGGAGAACACAAGGAGCCATGTCAGAAGAATACAAGGAGCTATGTCAGGAGAATACAAGGAGTCATGTCAGGAGGATACAAGAGCCATCTCAGAAGAATACAAGGAGCCATGTCAGGAGAAAAGGGAACCATGTCAGACGAATACAAAGAGTCATGTCAGGAGAATACAAGGAGCCATGTAAAGAGAATAGGGGACCTGACCAACCAGAGTAATTTTGTGTTTGGACACCGTGACGCTGTGCGACACAAATTACCGAAACTATAGACAATAGGAAATTGTCGGTTCCATCACGAAAACGCACAAGTCCATTCATCGCATCTGATTCAAACTTTCTTAGCCAAACTTAACATTCCTCTTCCTTTCTTTCTATTCTCCCGAGATGTCTCCTTGGTTGCGACTTTTGGCTGTTCCCTAAGCTGAAAATAATTCTGCTGAAAGGGAACTGAGTTGAGTCACGAAAAGACATTATGTCGAATGCGGCGACCCAGCTGTACTCCATTCCCACAGAGGTCGTCCTGAAATGCTTATAACAATGGCGAGATAGCTGGAAAAAGTTTGTGGAGTCTCAAGAAGAGTACTTAGAAATGGATTAAGGTTTCAAAACTCCATGTGAGAAATTGTATTTGCTTGACCCAAAGGTCGCACACATTTTGAAAACACCTGGTTTTTAAAGATGAGTCACGGACTTCACACAAACAAGATCATTCATGCTACTCACACGACAAGGTCAACACGGTCACCAATGCCCATCACAAGCAATATTAGTTACACCTTCACACAACCAAGACGAGTCACGCCCATCGCATAGATACAGTAAGTTACACCGGCACACAAACAACATATGTCGCACTCATTATACATACACAGATAATCCTACCTTGGGCGAGGAATGCTACGCTGGTCCAGCCTAGTGTCTTCACGGTTTCAGAAATGGCCTGAGACAATGAGCTACAACAGAAGTAACGAAAATACTTTATTAAAAAATGGGCAAAAATAAACCGTTTATCATCCCACGGGACTATAAAGCTAACGTCTGGTCAGGCAAAACACAGGGATCAAACAATGTTAGCCAGGGTCAGGAGAAATATACTGGCCAAGACCCTCACCTGCCCTCCTCGTTGGTCGTCCCTGAAACTGGCGACGTTGTCGAGGACAACAGTGTGGCTAACAAGGTGAGGTTCGACGTTATCCCCGTAGTAGTGAGTGACCCGCAAATTAAGCCAAGCATTGTACAACCGCCTGGAGGACCCCAGTCCATTTTATCAACACGCTCGGGATGTCAGGAAAGCTATTACATTCTGTCCCAAGTTCCGTCCTTTTCAGAGCGCACAATAGGGTTACCAACCCATTGTAGGTATTAGAACCAACCAACCATGATCACCCCACCGTTACCTCTCATTCTTTCTAGTTGAGTCTCAATTCACCAACATTTGTAATTGAATTGTCTTTGTGGGTTCTTTATTAAATCATTTTGTTTAATCTTTCAGGATCTCAATAGAAATGTTTACACATTTTCTCAAATAAGCTGCAATCTATAATCTACTTTTGGTTATTTTTTTCTGATTCTCCTTTTCCCTTCTCCCTTTTTTCTTCTACCTTCTTCCTTCTTCTTCTTCTTAATCTTCATCATCATCTTCTTCTCCTTTCTCTTCCTAAACAGCTTCCCATTCCAAATACTGCTGATCAGTTCGGTTTTTGATTCCCTTCAAACGACCACATGTTAGAGTCGCCCCGACGAACAAGGAACAAAGAATAGTAACACTGAAAACTGCCCAACCTAGGGTATTTATTGCAATATATGGTGAAGGTAGTCCACATAACAGACAGTGCTGTCGGGGATGAAGTATTAGAGACTTCACTGCAGGAGATCACATCGTGTTTTTCAAGTAGTGTGCTGCCTCCTCTACTTTCTGTTTAGGGGGTGGGTTAGTCGACAGTCAGCTAGCTTGCTGAGATTGGGATTACTGACGGACACAAACAAATCCGAGCGTGGTTCGTTACAGGTACGACCGCTCGTCCAGTTGACCCAGCTGTAAATGGGTACCTGACGTACGAGTTGGGATAGGTATAAACAGCAAGGAAGGAACTGGCCACCACACCTTATATAGGCAGGGACTAAGTACATGAAGAGCTATCTTCATCCCCGACAGCAGTTGTTGACATGGGACCGACTATTACCTTTTCCCACTCTAGCACTAAGATAGGTACCAATTTACAGATGCGTTGACTTGAGCGTAAAAATAACAGGGGGGTAAACCCCATCCATTTATCGTGAAAAAACGAGTGCTCTTCCACTATGCTAATCAGACGCATGTAAAATATAATATTCTATACAGAGGACTGTATTAGACCAGCGATGCAACAAATTGACGTGCCACTCACCTGGGCTCAGGTAAAATAGAGACGACCTTGACTGGGTCCATAATACCTGCGTTCTGACCCGCTGCTGAGGTTAGGATGTGAATCCGATCGGTAATAACATAATCTGTAGAAGCAAACACTTCCATGAATGGTCCTATAGCGACAGCAACCTTCTTGTCTTCAAAGTTTTGCCTGGCTGAGAATGATGAGTTTATAATAACAAGTTAAAATACTACTTGGAATTAATATCTTAATTAAAGAAATGAAAATACATGTATCTTTTTGCTCTTCTTACAAAAACTCTCAAACGTGAAATTTGCACAGCTCATTCTGTTTGGAATTTCTAGTTTGACGCAACTATTTTTAGCTCGCTGCCTCGTCTATTCCCCAGTTAATTAATATTAACGAACTTTAACTATTTACAACGAATGTATGTTGTTTTGTTATCAAACGCAATGCCATATTTTTAGTGTTTAGCTCAAGGCCAGAGACTCGAGTGAATTGTTGTACGGCGTTTTCTGTGTTAAGTGAATATTTCGTATAGCGTGATTATCATAATGCTACAGATCCAAATGCTTGTTACAGTAAACAAAAATTATCATACACGCGAAGTCATAATTATCAACGCCTTGAATTGAAAGTTGCTATGTTAACTTGAAGTCCCTACCGAATTGTATGTATTAAAACAATTATGTTATGTCCCGGATGAAGCTGGGGGCTAGATTTCTAGTAGACATAAAATGACCGTACTGATCAGAATTAAACAAATTCACTATGTTTAGGAAATCCCAAAGATCAAGACAATACTATTAGAGAACAGGATTACAATGGAAGAAAGAGGGAAACAGGGTGCACCATAATCAACAAGCTGTCAATAAATATGGTTGAACGAGTCGTGAAGGGAACAAAGAATAGTAATACTGCAACCTCCTAGACATTAAGAGGCGACTATGGATGGTTGGGATTGGGGTTTGCAAACGTTATCTTGTAAAAACTTTACGTCGCAATAGTTAAACACACATGGACATGTCAAAGTGTGATGACTTATCATGTATTTATTGAAGACCTTTGTGCTAAAACGGCATTTTAATGTCCTACCTTTTCTTATGAAGACATAATGTTTAGATCTGCAAAATATGGAGACATGTGGGTAAACATTTGGTATAAACTACACTTGTTATTAGAAGACACAATGTTTAGATCTGCAAAATAGGGGTACTTTGGGTCCAAATCTAGGATAAACTATTCTTTTTGTTCTTAGAAGACAGAATGTTCAGATCTGCGAAATCGGGTTCCCTGTGAAAATCTGCGGAAAAGATAATTATATGAAGACAATGATGTGTTATTGTTGTTCTGTGTGTGCTTCATACGCAATACACCATTTAGTTTACATTGGAATTGTAATGTGCAAACACGACACCAACGGAGTCATGTAAAGTGGATTTTAGTGACGAAGCGCACATGTATTTGTTGAACACAAACGACTAACATGATCCACTGCTGTAAGGTGTATTTCATTTGAGTAACTAGAGCTACAGTTATTTGAGATCGTTTTAGTATTTTACAATAAAAAACTGCCAGCCACTTTCCTGACACATGTGACCTCACATGACCTGTATGTAGCTTAGGAAGGTGTCGATAACACCCGCGTGATATCCTTTTATTAATATCACCACAGTGGGAAGTCAGTGCTCCGCAGCACTGTTCATCGATTTAAATATCAAGGTTTGACACTTTTATTTCAGAAGTGGGTTGATTTGATTTAACAGATGGCCTGTAGTAGTCTATAAGATATGTCATTATCAGATCAGTTGTCATTTCAGGTCTTCCTGCTAACTAGAGATCGCCTCAACATGAAGTTCGTGATTGCACTGTTTGCTGCTGCTCTCTTGGTGGGCATTGCTGGTAGCCGAGGTAAGTACTTATATTGGTTAACAATCAATGTTTTCCCCCGAGATAACGATCTCTTACTTACTTCTATGGACCTTTCATAGGGCATTTGATTTCCACCGAAAATGTGCGTTCCTTGGAACAGATCACTTTGGTTCCACGGAACATGTCGGTTCCATAGAATATTTGGGTTGCATGACACATTTTGGTACCAAGGAACATGTTAGTTCCACGGAACATTTGGATTCCATGGCACATTTTGGTTCCACGGAACATTTGGGTTATTTAGTTTTCTTTCCACTTGTGCGGTTAAACAGCGCGAGGAGCTTAAAGTCGTATATCCTGCACCAAGTGCGATGCGTCGGTCAATGTGAGTCCATGTCGCTGCGTAATCAGTCTAATGTCATCTGTCCACCTGCCTCGCGGGCGCCCCTTTGCCATGTAGCCAGATATACCAGTTTTGTAAGCCCCCAGTGGAAGTTGACAAGGGTGCATTCTCATGAAATGACCAAACCAGCTTATTTTCTGTCTGGAAATGTATTCTGCACAAGACGTAGTGTCGACCATACTTCGAATGTTGTCGTTCGGCATTCTGTCTCTCCTGGTAACACCGATGACCTTCCTCAAACACTTCATTTCCCACGTCGATGTTCTGCTCTCACGTGCCTTGGACAGAGGCCATGTTTGGCACTGGTAGCACAAAGTCGGCATAAATATAGTGTCTATCAGCTGTTGCTTTGTTGCCAAACTAATGCTCGCATGCCTAAGCAATGCGACAGCTGATAAGTCACAGCAGATGCTTTCTGAACCTAGTCTCGATCTCCCAGTCGATCCTACCGTCTGTTGCAAAAATACTGCCCAAATACTTGAACTCATGGGCCTGTTAAAGAGCAATATCATTTAGACTTATCTTGAGTGGCCAGATGTTCTACTGACCATCATAGTTTCTGTTTTGTTCTCGCCAATTAGCATATTGTATTTAGCACAAGTAGTCGCAAGCACATTCAAGTGGTTTGCAGTTAATTTTCATCTTCGTACATCAAAATTGATTATCTGAAAAGAGTAATTCGTGTACTGAGTTCTGTTCTGCTTTAGATGTTTCAATTTGACCAGTATCTCATACAATTTTGTCTATGTAGATATTAAGTAACAGGGAAGAAAGCCCACACCTTTGTCTCACGCCGTTAGTGAGACATTTGGGTTCACAGGTACATTTGGGTTGGGAAAACGTGTTCTATCACTTCATACATAATGTCTGTGTCCACCATGATTTGAATTGTTTTGTGCCAGGACTTAAAACATGACCTCTCTCTCACTCTCGCTCTTTCTCTCTCTAGTAGCTCCTCTTCCACCTCTCGGAGTGTAGATGTCTTTGTTTATACTGCTCGAAACAGAGTGCAGACAGAACGGGGATTGACTTTTTGTGTTTTTGCATCATGTCGAGGTCGACTCCTATTGAACTTTTGAGTAAGAAGTGCATTCCTTTCAGACGGTTTGATTGGATAGCGGTTAAGATCCTGATTGTTTCAATTTGTATCTGCCATAGATAATTTTATATATACAGCGTGTACATTGGACCTTCGAGTTTATTGTCATTGGTCAATAAGACTAGGCAGCTCAAAATCAATTACTTTGATTACTGTTTCGCGCGCTTCGTTTGTTTTTTGAGAGGCGAGCGCCTTTTCTCTCAGCGATATCAGCGCCATGAACCTGATATCTGATTTCATATTTTTCACAATGCATCCATCTCAGCTTATCGACTGTCTTCAAGTACGATGTCTGACTTCCAAACTACTACTACCGATGTTGCAGTATATCAAATCTATTGGCATTTAAAAAATATATTTTTTCAATTACTTTCTATGACGGAGTCTGGCCACCTTTTTTCACGTGCCAACTAATTTGTCATGATTGTACAATGTGCTCTAAACACTCTACACTGATGTCGGTAACTAATATGTTATATCCCCCAATTATACTAGGTCTCAGTTTATTAAAGAAAAGGTGGTCAAATATTATGTATGATTAGCTGTTGCTTTAATTGCTGCCTTTCTTTACTTAACAGTAAGCCAAGTACCCATTTACAGATTGGTCGACTTGAATTAGTCGATAACGGGGATTGAACTAGATCATATGATGTGAGAATCGAGCGCTCTATCATTTAATTATTCAGAGACTAAATCGTATATCCCCTTAACCATACCTCACCCTAACCATACCATACCCTAATCCCACTCAACGATAACCCAAACATATCGGAAAGAAATCACAACGTAACCCCAACATACCGTAAAGTAATCACACTCTAACCCAACCACACCCTAACATACGCTAACAATATCGCACCCTAACCATATAAACCCATAACCACATTACACCCTAACCCCCATCATACTAACCATACCAAACTCTAACTCAAGCTAGCCCTAAACAAAACATACACTAACCATATCGCACTCAAATCATATAATACCCTAACCACACCACGACTTCTCCCAATAAACCCAAACCACATCATATCCTAACTATTTTACACTCTAACCCGACCATATCCAAACCACATCACACATTAACCCCACTAATCCCCAACCACATCTTATCCTAACCATACCACTCCCTAACTCCACCACACAGTAACCCCACGACACCCTAATCCCACGATACACTAACCCCTCCCATCACTCAAACCACACCAAACTTTAAGCCCAATAAACACTAACCCCACCACATCCTAACCCCACCACACCCTAACCCTACAATGCCCTAACGATACAACACCCTAGCAACATCGTGTCTAACATCATCACACTCTAACACCCTAACCAGCCTAACCATACAACACATTAACCATTTAAAACTTTAATTCCACCACATCCTGACCACACCACATCCTGACAACACAACACACTTACAATACAACACCCTAACGTCACCGAAGACTAACCGTACCACACATTACCCCAGCTTACTCTAAACCAAACCACATCCAAACCACATAGTGCCCTAACCTCACCACACTCTAACCCCTACTACACCCTAGCCTCACAACACGCTAATTTTACCACACACTAACCCCACAACACCGTCCCTAACCCCACCACACCCTAACCTTACCACACCCTAACCCCACCACACCCTAACCCCAACACACCATAACCCCCGTCAAACCATAACCTCACCACACCCTAACCCCACCACACCACACCCTAACCCCCACAACACCATAACTTCACAACACCCTAACCTCTCCACACCACAACTCCACCACAACCTAACCCCCACCACACCATAACCTCACCACACCCTAACCTCACCACACCACACTCTGACCCCCACCACACCCTAAACCTCACCACACCACACCCTAACCACCATCACACCATAACCTCACAACGCCCAAACCTCATCACACCCTAACCTCACCACACCACACCCTAACCCCCACCACACCATAACCTCACCACACCACACCCTAATCCCACCACACCATAACCTCACAACGCCCAAACCTCACCACACCCTAGCCCCACCACACCATAACCTCACAATGCCCAAACCTCACAACGCCCAAACCTCACCACGCCCTAACCCCACCACACCATAACCTCACAATGCCCAAACCTCACAACGCCCAAACCTCATAACGCCCTAACCCCACCACACCATAACCTCAAAACGCCCAAACCTCACCACGCCCTAACCCCACCACACCATAACCTCACAACGCTCAAACCTCACCACACCCTAACCTTTACTAAACCCTAGCCTCACAACACCATAATTTAATCACACTAACCCCCCCACACCACACCCTAGCCCCACCACACCATAACCTCACAACAACTTGACCTAACCACACACTAACCTCACCACACCATAACCTCACAACAACATGACCTAACCACACACTAACCCCACCACACCACACCCTAACCCCACCCCACCACACCACGCCCTAACCCCACCACTCCATAACCTCACAACACCATGACCTCACCATACCCTAGCCCCACCACACCCCACCCTAGCCCCACCACACCATTACCTCACAACACCATGACCCCAGCACACCCTAGCCCCACCACACCACACCCTAGCCCCACCACACCATAACCTCACAACACCATGACCTCACCACACACTAACCCCACAACACCACACCCTAGCCCCACCACACCATAACCTCACAACACCATCACCTCACCACACACTAACGCCACCACACCACACCCTAGCCCCACCACACCATAACCTCACAACACCATGACCTCACCACACACTAACCCCACCCCATCACACACTAGCCCCACCACATCATAACCTCACAGCACCATGACCCAACCACACCCTAGCCCCACCACACCATAACCTCACAACACCATGACCCCACCTCACACTAGCCCCACCACACCATAACCTCACAACACCATGACCTCACTACACCCTAACCCCACCACACCATAACCTCACAACACCATGACCTCACCACACACTAACCCCACCATACCACACTCTAACCCCACCACACCATAACCTCACAACACCATGACCTTACCACACACTAACCCCACCACACCATAACCTCACAACACCATGACCTCACCACACACTAACCCCACTACACTAAAAGAGGCTGATAAGATGCACAACCGGGCGCTTGGGATCATTATACAACTAATGAAATCAACACGTTCAGTAGAGATGGAGAAAATGGAAAGGATACAAGCACTAAGAGAGCGCAGAGACATGAAAGTACTAACACAAGTTCTTCTGCATGATGCCGAGCCATGAAATAAAATACAGATTTCAAAATTTAGCAATGAGACGACTGAATCGAGGCAGTTTAAGCACCAGGACAAACGACTAAAAGACAAATCATAGATCTACTCGCAAACGACATCCCATTAAAGCAAGTGTAAGAACAAACTCATCGGAGAGAAGAGCACGGACTATCAGGCTATATCTAAACAAAAATGAATTAATTAATTCTAGACAAGGATGATCAGAATAGTGTACAACTTAAAACAGTGACTCTCAGTTTCCTAGATGAAGGATACCCACACGACCTCTGAGTCCGAGTAAACACAGATGGTCAGCAGATAATGCAGCAAAGAATTGAGTGTACATACAATACCAACATAATATTAGGGATGCAGCTGCAGTACCAACTGGGAAATTCTGCCATAATTATGATGCAGAAATTCATCCTGGCAATCAACTGACAAACTTCTTAACACCAATCTGCATTATTTCTGACATGCAAAATCAGCACTCCAAGCCAGAAAAGTGCCAGGTCTACAGGTTCTACTGTCTGAACTGAGCAACCAGCGCAATATTGTCATGCAGTGAATACCGTCTCATTGTGGAATAACCGGGAAACGAGAGAGCAGCTCGACTGGCAAAGGAGGGTCCTGCAGACTAGCATCATATGTATCATTCACATTCTATCAGAAGAAAAGAACGATGAAATCAATCAGAAAGCCATTAATGTTGGCATTATGGAAACTCGACAAAGTTAATAAAAATCTGTCTTCTGATAATCGTCTCGAGAAAGTTACTAAAAATCTTGTCTTCTGATAATCGTTTCGAGAAAGTTACTAAACATCTGTCTTCTGATAATCGTTTCGAGAAAGTTACTAAACATCTGTCTCCTGATAATCGTTTCTAGAAAGTTACTAAAAATCTGTCTTCTGATAATCGTTTCGAGAAAGTTACTAAAAATCTGTCTTCTGATAATCGTTTCGAGAAAGTTACTAAAAATCTATCTTCTGATAATCGTTTCGAGAAAGTTACTAACAATCTGTCTTCTGATAATCGTTTCGAGAAAGTTACTAAAAATCTGTCTTCTGACAATTGTTTCGAGAAAGTTACTAAAAATCTGTCTTCTGGTAATCGTTTCGAGAAAGTTACTAAAAATCTGTCTTCTGATAATCGTTTCGAGAAAGTTACTAAAAATCTGTCTTCTGATAATCGTTTCGAGAAAGTTACAAAAAATCTGTCTTCTGATAATCGTTTCGAGAAAGTTACTAAAAATCTGGTCTTCTGATGATCGTTTCGAGAAAGTTACTAAAAATCTGTCTTCTGATAATCGTTTCTAGAAAGTTACTAAAAATCTGTCTTCTTATCAACGTTTCGAGAAAGTTACTAAAAATCTGTCTTCTGATAATCGTTTCGAGAAAGTTACTAAAAATCTGTCTTCTGATAACCGTTTCGAGAAAGTTACTAAAAATCTGTCTTCTGATAATCGTTTCGAGAAAGTTACTAAAAATCTGTCTTCTGATAATCGTTTCGAGAAAGTTACTAAAAATCTGTCTTCTGATAATCGTTTCTAGAAAGTTACTAAAAATCTGTCTTCTGATAATCGTTTCGAGAAAGTTACTAAAAATCTGTCTTCTGATAATCGTTTCTAGAAAGTTACTAAAAATCTGTCTTCTGATAATCGTTTCGAGAAAGTTACTAAAAATCTGTCTTCTGATAATCGTTTCGAGAAAGTTACTAAAAATCTGTCTTCTGATAATCGTTACGAGAAAACTAAAAATAACAGTAGTTTAAGGACTCTTACTTGTATCCTGGTATTCGATCAGGCCATGTCTTAGTCGACCTGTGCATCTACAAGGGCATTAATTCTTGTGCAGGCCCCAACTCTTGTGCGAGTTGGTAGTAGTTGCTTAGCGGGCTGGGCTCGAGTAGTGAATGTTTTATGATTCTGTGTTGGTTTCATCTCGGTTTCCAGTCGATTATTTGTCGGGCATGGGTTGTTCAGTGGATGGTTAACTTGTTTGTTTTAGGACCGCGAGAGTTGTGCAGTTTAGGCTAATCTTGTCATCTAATAGGGGCTCTACCAGATAGTACAGTTTTGCCGCGCGGGTACCACAGATTGGTGGCTGTGCTCAAGCGTTCGTTTTTACATCTGACTACATGGCCAGCCCAGCGGTGTTTGGAATTGTTGACAGGATGGATGACATCCTTAACGTGAGGCAATGCCCGGATGTCACTGTTGTGAAGGACCATCTGGCGCTGTTGCCTAGGTGACAGATCCACAAGAGATGGCACTCAAGCGATTCACGGGTTGTTCTTAGCTGGTTTTCCACGGCTTTTGTCATAGACCAGGCTTCACTTCCATTGCATAGCGCTGGTAGTACCACTGAGACGAGTATGTCTGCTCGCAGTCTGGTGTCTCTTGTGACGTCTGTTGCCGCTTTTATCGAGTTGTTGGCGGCCCAGCCAACTCGACTGCGTCGGGCCAGCCTACTCGACTGCGCCGGCCATTCAATGGCTTCAGATTATTATACATGTTGAAGAGGCCGCTGAGGTAGATGGATTCGTCGACATCCTCCACTGTTGTATCGTTTAGAGTTACGTGGTTGGGTTCCGTAAAGCGGTTGCACATAGCTTGCGTTTTAAAAATTGTTATGGTGAAGCCCGCTTTCTGGCCCTCCTCTTCCAGCGATGCTAGCATCTGTGTCGCTTCTGCCGCTGTCTTTGTTATAAGTGTGATATCGTCAGGAAATCTAGGTGGTTGAGTAATTGTCCGTCTATGTCAATGCCGTACTCACTTCAGTCGCAATGTCTCATCGTCGACTCCAGACATGCAGAGAAAAGGTTGAACGAAATGGGGTCGCTCTGTCGTACATCTTTCCCGTGATAATAGTTATAGATCCTGTGAATGGACGTTTCAACATGTCTATGTAGCCAGCTTTGACTCCCTGCTCTTCCAGAGCTTCTCCAACACATATTATGATTTGATCGAATGTCAACACTAAAGGTGTGCGGTGCTCTCTTGTGGCCTCAAACTGCAACACGTGCTGTAGGTGCTCCTGAACCCAGCCAGCTCTATAGGCTTGACTTCCTCGAAGGTGTTGCATATCCTCGCCAGGAGGCATCTGGTAAATACTGTGTGCAGTAATGAGAGGAGGGTGATAGATCGGTAGTTAACCAGTTCTTCTTTGTCTCCTTTCTTGGTTCCTTAAGGCATTTACCACTGCTATCAAAGGCCTTTTCATAGCCTACAAACACAATGTATAGGGGTATACGAACTTCTTTTCGGGCTCTCTCCATCAACTTATTGATTGTGTGGCAGTACTAATTTGTTGGTAAACCTGCCTGTTTTCGTCATTAGTTCTCGTTCAGTTACCTTTCTAATCTACGCGTAATGACTTTAGTGAGCACGTGACCCATCATCTCAAGTTAGGCAAATCGCCTGGTCTGGACGAAATCACTGCAGAAATGCCACAGGCTGGCGGAAATATACTTGTCTGCCAACTGGCCCTACTTTTCAATATCTACCTTTAAACAAGACAAATTCCAGACCAGTGGAAGTGCTCCAAGACAATCCTGATTCACGAAAAGGGTGACACAGAAATTATGGCGAACTATCGCCCAATCTATTTTCTATCAACTATTTAAGGTTTTCAGGAATAAATCATATTATTTCTCTGATTATTGTTTAAAACATTACATTTTTGTTTAGAACTGTAATATATATGCATACACAAACATGTGAATTCACGTGCAGTGGATTGTATTGAAGACCTACTAATATAGTTGAGGGATATACAAGCATATACATTCTTTTGTCAGGATACGCCACTGCTGCAAAATGTTGGCGATAGAGTTACCCGAGATAGTTCCAGTATTATACAAAAGACAAAGTGCTTATATTTACCCGTCCAAGCTGACCCTAACGAACTAATATAGTGTCGTGTTGGTATTAACTAGAATTTATCATAAAAATGTGTCGGTAACACCGACGTTGCATGGGTTTAATAATATCACTTCACCTGGAGGCCTGTGTTCCGTACCAGTATTCATCGATTAAAATATCAATGTCAGACACTTATATTTCCGAAGTGGGTTGATGTGATTTAACAGATGGCCTGATGTAGCCTATAAGATAGGTCATTATCGGACCAGCAGTTGACATTTCAGGTCTTTCTGCTAGCTAGAGATCGTCTCAAAATGAAGTTTATGATCGCACTATTCGTTGTTGTCTTCTTGATAGGCATTGTTAGCAGCCGAGGTAAGTGCGAAGATGCTTTTAAAAGTTTTGCTTTTGAGGAGATTACTTTATTAATGTGTAAGAATTATACATCAGCTATACCCTTTCTTAAAGCTTGAAATGCCGTTTAGGTGATGTGTCATAATTTTCAACGTAGTCACCCTACCTTTTAAGCAGAAGAAGAAGAACAAAAAACTTTGGGTAACCATCTGTCGAGAGCATCGCACAAAGCATGAACTGCGTTGCTCCAGCGATGAACCCAGGGATCTCCGGAAAAAAAATTGACTTCATGGACCGACCATCGCAGCTCGACCGTCTGAACACGAGGCAAACGGCTTGACCACTTCGCCACAGAGATCCACAGTCACCCTCCCTGCTCCCACACAAACGACAACATCCGACAAGCTGTTATTTCCGATGTCGAGGAAAAAAATCGGACATCTTCTTCCAAGACTAGGTGCACACAGCTGGTCGAGCTTCCTTTTCAGAAGCCTTACAGTGTTCCTTGGTGTTCCTTCAGTTTGGGGAAGAGTAAGAAATGATTGGATGTCAAACGACAGATAGGGAGTGTACGATGGATGGGGTAAAATACCGTCAAACTTGAGACGCCCTAATGCAGCCACTGTTTGCCAACTCGTGTCCGGCGACCCCTGTAGTGCTGAAGAACTGCGTGCGTGGGCATACAAGGGACCCATCTTGCACAAACTCCTATACCCAAGCTGGGCATGGAGAATGTGATGGACTCTTTCAATCGAAATCGTACGCATTACGGTGGTATTGGCTTGACACTGCGGTTGTCACGAATCAGTTCGTCTACCTGAGTTCGGTACTATGCATCCACAGCTGTGATCGCTCGTTTACTGCGAGCCATGCATGCAGATTCGTTGTGGCAGAATGGTTGCCTTCTACAAGTCTTTGCCAACCTCCTGGTAGTGCTGATATCCACATAGGCGTCACATTCATTTTTTGATGCATTTCGACGAAGGGCACAGAACCTTCCGTCGTCAAAATTAAATCACATCACTTTGCTTCAACTTTGTTTTCATGTAGGCCGCCATTTTACTGTCTGCTGTGCGCATGCGTCACGTTCCGGAAGTCCTGTCGACACATGCCCTTATAGTAACTTCGTTAGAGATTATTTTCACGTAGGTACTCCATGACTGATCACTGTTGTCATGGTTATGGCGCTGGAGATAAACCTTTCAAATCGACCTCGTACATGTAAACATCAGGAATCAATGTTTCCTCCACAAGAAGCGTCCAGAGTGAAACGTGTTGGACCACTGCAACCTTTCTAGTCTGTTGTAAAATACGACCACAAAGAGTTGTGCATAGGACTAGTAACCATATGAAATCACTACTGCAATTTCCTTCATACATGTTCCACGTACAAGGGCAACTGTAGTCGTGTCGCCTTGCTTTATGTCACATTGAAACAGTAATTCAGATAATGTTATTTGAAGTCTAAACGAAACAGAACTTCTAAATTTAAAAAACGTCATACCAATGTTTGCTAAACTTTTTACACCTGCTGACCAGTGAAAATAAGAAACATATTTCGCGGACTAGTGAAGTTAAGAACAATTTTGCGTGGACAGCTTCGACAAAAATTTAAAAAAAAAAAAGAAATAAATTGTTATTTGAAACACTGCAACACAGTATTAGCAGACAAATTCACTTCTAAAACTTGTCCATCAATTTCCGATTTACCTAATTTACGTTTAGCCATATTTGGAGGCCGTCATCTCCTCCTCCCTTCAATTCAAATGGGAAGCCAGTTCTGCTGTATAGAGAGGAAACCTGGAGGACGACCAAAGGCATGAACAGGAGGCTGCAGGGTTTTATCAACAGATGCGTGAGAAAGATTCTTGGTATAAAATGGTTTGACAAATTTACAAACGACAGACTGGGCGATAGCGGGACAAGGTAAATTGGAACATGACATGTTATGAAGAAAGTGGAGATGGATGGGTCATACAATAAGAAAGCTGCAGGCCAGTATCATCAGGCAATCTCTGTCATGGAACCCCCAGGGAAGGAGAGGCATAGTCAGACCAAGGAACAAATGGAGACGAGATCTGGAAGTGGAAGTAAGAGCCCTTGTAATATTTGTCATGTCTTATAAGGCTCTTGAAATCATTGTCATGTCTCACGGAGTCCTTAAAATAATCATCATGTCTAATGTGGACCTTAAAATAATCATCATGTCTCATGGGGACCTTAAAATAATTTTAATGTCTTAAGGAGCCCTTGAAATAAATTTAAGGTCTCACGGAGCCATTGAAATAATTGTCTGATCTTATGGAATCGGTAGAATTGAAAACAGCTCGAACAGCAATTATAGCTATTAGTTACGTGATCTCTTGCCATCTTCTAGAGACCTTTCACTGATCCATTGTTGACAAACGTTACTTTACCACTTCATTCACTATTAGACTATAATTGGTTTATGTGTTGGATATTGGGGTGTCAAAGTCAGTGGTGTGGAAGTTAATGCCATCAATTTTCACATGGCCAGACCATAGTGGGAGGATCAGTGGCAGCGTTGGATATGTTGCTTAAAAAATATTTGCAGCACAGTCAAAGAGCTTGACATGCAAATAAATACATGGAATACAAAGTTTATGATAATAATATAACAAAATGGATAAAGGAAATAAAATTATCAATGGGGAAATAATCGAACACGTACAGAAGTTTACATAAACCACAACAGAAGATGGTCGCAGTTAGGTAGAAATTAAGACAACGATTGCATTGGTACAAAAAGCCTTCAGAGCAAAACATAAATTGTTAAAGAATATTAGGATAGAGCTAAGGAAAATAATAATTGCCCCTCATATCTAGCCAATTGCAATGTATTCGGACGAAGCATGGAATCTAGCATAGAAGGATGAACAAGTTTTGAAATGTTTGAAATGTAGTACTATCGGGAAATGTATCGAGTGATTTGGACAGAAAGAAGATCCAATGACACTGTTTTCACTTAAATAGACACACAAAAAGAAATATTGAGAATTATACAAAACGGAAAATTGAGTTGGTTGGTACACAATGTGGAACATGAAAATCTTCCAAGTCTTCCACGTCGCTAGAAGGAAAGACGAGCGCAGTTCTAGAACTGCTATATGACATCCTGGAGAAAAGAAGAGACCCCAGTGGTCGGTCACATAGCAGATGGTAAGACTAGAGAGAGAGGAACAACAACATTCGCGACCCTATATCGAATAAATTGCTCATCCACTGGTCAACTCGTGCCGTGGAAACAGAATTGGGATCTGCACAATGCCAACCACCTTGTTGAGGAACCGGTCGGTTAGAATCTGCACAATGACAACCACCTTGTTGAGGAACTGGTCGGTAAGGATCTGCACAATGCCAACCACCTTGTTGAGGAACTGGTCGGTAAGGATCTGCACAATGACAATCACCTTGTTGAGGAACCGGTCGGTTAGAATCTGCACAATGACAACCACCTTGTTGAGGAACCGGTCGATTAGGATCTGCACAATGCCAACCACCTTTGTTGAGAAACTGGTTGGTTAGGATCTGCACAATGACAACCCCCTTGTTGAGGAACCGGTCGATTAGGATCTGCACAATGCCAACCACCTTTGTTGAGAAACCGGTCGGTTAGGATCTGCACAATGCCAGCCACCTTTGTTGAGAAACCGGTCGGTTAGGATCTGCACAATGACAACCACCTTGTTGAGGAAGCGGTCGGTTAGGATCTACACAATGACAACCACCTTGTTGAGGAACCGGTCAGTTAGCATCTGCACAATGACAACCACCTTGTTGAGGAACCGGTCGATTAGGATCTGCACAATGCCAGCCACCTTTGTTGAGAAACCGGTCGGTTAGGATCTGCACAATGACAACCACCTTGTTGAGGAAGCGGTCGGTTAGGATCTACACAATGACAACCACCTTGTTGAGGAACCGGTCGGTTAGGATCTGCACAATGGCAACCACCTTTGTTGAGAAACCGGTCGGTTAGGATCTGCACAATGACAACCACCTTGTTGAGGAACCGGTCGGTTAAGATTAAGATTAATAAGTCTTCTAAAGAAGATACTAGAGAGTCAGTTTTAAGGATAAAAGACAAAAAGGGGGGGGGGGGACGAAGACTCACCTTTACATCTCAGGTATGCGGGTGTAAACGAACCTATGTTGGAATGAAGAGAGCTGCAGATAATACGCAAAGAGCATGCATCCCTTCTTATCGTTTGTCTTTTTTAAGTCTAATACCTTTCAAACGATTTCGACCAATGGTATTGCTGAGCGTATAGCCTAGTCGACAGTGATCTGGCTTGCTAAGACTGGGATTTCAACGCGCCAGCGTTCGAAATCACAGACGAACAGAAACAAATCTTGGCGTGGTTCGTTCCTGGTACAACCGTTCCTCCAGTCGACACAGCTGTAAATGAGTCCCTTACGGAATGCATACACAGAAAGAAAGAAAACTGGCTACTCCATCTCACATAGGCTGCGGCTTAGTACATGACAAGTTATCTTCATCCCCAACGGCAATTTTTGCCGTGGTGCTGACCTTTTACCACTAGTGTAGTGTGAAATATATGTCACTTGAAATACAAATGAATTCTATGTCATTTGAAATACAAATCTATTGTTGACTTATTTCAAAATATTAAGTTAACTTATCCATAGCATATCTGCATGTCGGAATCTGTGTTTTTCATTTCAACTAATTTTTCCTGCCTTTACGATGGGCTTTAACTACAGCATCCTTCAATTAAAAACGGGAAACATCGTTCTTGAAAAGTGTTTTAGAACTCATTATGCACTCTCAACTTTTTATCAGCCACTTCAGTCAATTTCTAGCAAAGATTACCCGCTGCTTTTAACATCGCCATTCCTTACCTAACAGCAAGCCAAGTACCCATTTACAGATAGATTGACTGGAGTTTGACAATAGCTAGAATCGAATCTGTCACCTTTTTGCCACGAGAAGAGAGCACTCCACCATTTAACTACACAGAAACGAAACCTAATCATACCATACCTAATTATAATTTTCCCTAAATCACAATAATCTCTTAGTAAGTGTGTTTCTAAGAACTTGCAACAGAACAAAACAACAAAACAACAGAATGATAAAACATATCTATCTTATAAATTTCCAACAATTATTAACATTATATATCTTCTTTGCATGACAGAGGTTGAATGCGAGGACAACAACCGTGTCTACTGTTTCGTTGAACCATGTCGTTTTGCTAAATGTCCAGGTGTTCCTGAAGCAGTATGCGTGTAAGTATATGTTTTCAACCCATTCAACCCATTCAATTAACGGCAAGTCTAATCAGGAAATGCTGTCTTCTACAGGTTATATTAGAAAAGATACTATTATATGTAAGTAAGTTGTAGAGGCGGCTTGGAGCACGTCGTGACAACGGGACAGACAGCAGAAAAGAGAGACAGAGTAAGGCCGCGACAGAAGATATAGGGCAGCCTAAGAGAATTGCATGGGAGACAATCAACAATAGAGTTTGTAAACGACACACGTGATAGAAAGGGATGGAGGACCATGATCGTCAACACCAACTAACAGATCACCTGATGATGATGAGGTAATAGTGAAAATATACTTCCATGTTTGTGCGGATCATAAAACCCTATACAAACGCGAACTATTAAGTAGAAGCTCGGTACATACAGTTTGATATATTTACATGGGATCAAGATGCTGAGCAGCGCATGAGCTGCAGTGATCAGCGACTCATAGCTCATTGCTAGCGTCAGGGCCAGCGAACCATAGCTGCCAAGACCCTTCTACACCTCCACGCGGTGATCCTGGATAACAGGCTACTGCAGGGCAGACCGGCTAAGGAAAAGGGATCGAAGAGGGAATGCTAACCCGGTACTCAAAAAATGATTGCTGAAGTCGGATGTGTTGGACCGAAAGGTGCAAATATCGCTGTCAAGGTGTAAACTACCATTCAACGGATTCCGTTCTTTGGACTACATTCTGCTACTTAAGCCCTTTCAGTGTTTGGTAGTGGGAGATTGAGAATGAACGAAGCCAAGCCAAGCCATATATTTAAAAGCTGTGCACAAGGACTCTGTAAGTTTTGTAAAAAATGTAAGTAGCATATCCTTTGCAGAACGTCGCTTCCTTCAACTGTCAACCTATTTGACTGTTATTAGTTTATAGCATCTGCAGTACCCTAGGTTGCCATTACTTTCCTTATGTTGAGAAGCGATGACAGCAATGCAAATGAAGATCGGGGCGGCCAAACTGGACACGGTGGGATTCGAACCAATTGCATTGCGATCGTCAAACGGCATTCACCTCTGCCACGGTGTCTCACAATGTACGCATTATCTTAAGATTTTTCCTGACACAGAGAAATGTAATTGATTCGACATATTATTATTTGAGAGTCTGTCAGGGGATATGATTGTCATCATCGTCATCGTCATCATCATCGTCATCGTCGTCATCATCGTCCATGGGGATCATCATCATCATCATCATCATCATCGTCATCATCATCGTCATCATCATCGTCATCATCATCATCATCATCATCGTCATCGTCATCATCACCATCATCACCATCAAAATCACCGTCACCGTCACCATCGTCATCATCATCACCATCATCATCACCATCACCATCATCATCACCATCATCATCACCATCACCATCATCATCATCATATCGACGTCGTCGTCATCGGCATCATCATTTATCCATCTGGTTCTCCTTGGAGCATAGGGCCACAATAGTTGCTCTCCATTTGCTTATATTATATGCTATCTTCTTGAATTTCGCGCACGAGAGCTCAAATGAACTTACTTCCGTTTCATTATTTCGCCGCTAGATGTTTCTTGATCTTCCAATTCCTCTCTTTTCCTGCTAATTCCAATCCAGCACATGTTTGGTTACATTGTCCTCTTCTTTCTAGACGTGTGTTCTATCCATCCCTACTTTCTCTCATCAATTTTCTGTTGAATTGTTTGTTTGCCGAGTTTTTCCCAAAAGATCTGCATTTGCCAGAACTAGAAACCATTTAACACTAAGAATGCGGAGAAGACATTTCTTAACGAAAGTCTGCAATCTGAATGATGTATCCTTAGTCACATGGCTTATCTCAGAACCATATAGCAGGACCGACTTCACACACGAGTCAAGCTATCTAATCGTACTCCATAGACAAAACCCCAAGTTTCATATTGGCGAAGAGAGTTGGAAGCAAATCTGTATTGTTAATATTGGCATTGACATCTTGGTTTGATTCTCCGTCTTTTTTAATGTTAATTTCCAAATAGGTAACATTGAGATTCTTCAATTATCGGGAAATTTATCTGTACAGGGTCTTTTTGTTGTTTACAATACCTTCCTTTGTTTTATTCACGCTAATCTACAAATCCACCTTTGATATGGCATATGTTATTCTATCTATCTTTCCTTGTATTTCCTGCTGCTTGTGGGACAGCATATCTTTACCATCTTCAAAATAGAGGTCTTTCAGCTGCTTATCAAACGTTTTTTGTAATCCTGTTTTTCTCTGCCCGCTGTTGTTTTCCGCATCATACAGTCCATGACCATGAACAAGTTTGAACTGTCAATGGGTCTGATAATTTGCCTTTGTAGATTATTCTAAATGTGACCTCTTCATAGAAATCATGTACCAGACTAATATATTAATCTGGCATCTTTTGTTGTTGTTTTTTGTTTGTTTTGCGTTTGGCTTATTTCTCTAATCCCCAAGGCGGTCTGCGTTGCACTGTGGTTTTTATTTTGCGCCTGTCGGCCCAGTGCATCCGACTTCAGCATTCATTTTATGTAAGGGTCTGCTTACTCCTGCATTTTCTAAGGGTTTGCTTCCCCGGGGTAACGGCCGGTGCTGTGATGGGGATCGAAACCAGCACCTTCTGCTTGTGAGCCGTGCCACTTAACCACTAGTCCATGCCGTCCCCTAATCTGGTATTTGATAATGGCTTGGCTTCGTTTGTTCTCAATTTTCCGCCACCAAACCCTGAAAATGGTTTAAGTCACAGAATGTAGTCCAGAGAATAGAATGCGTTGTGTCGTAGTTTACAGCCTGATTGCGATATTTACACCTTTCGGTCTAACACATCCGACTTCAGCAATCATTTTTTGAGTATCGGGTTAGCATTCCCTCTTCGATCCCGTCTCCATAGCCAGTCTGGTCTGTTGCAGCCTGTTATCATGGATCACCACGTAGAGGTGTAGAAGGGTCTTGGCAACTCTAGTTTGTCCTGACGCTGGCAGTCAGCTATGGGTCGCTGACCACTGCAGCTCATGCGCTGCTCATTACCTTGATCGCGTATTCGATAATCATTCAATATTTTTAAAAATTGCTGTTCGGTCTGTAAATCGGGCCGTCGAAGTGAGAATCGGCACTGCGGCGTGTTTACTGATGAGCACTACATTGCACTACAGTCTGGAGGACACCTGTCCACATTCATAAGTACTCCTTAAGATATAAGAAGAGTCCTCGTGACCTGCGATCAAAGAAACGTAATTAAGATTTAACTCAAATCAACGCGGGTATTTTAAAACCACAATATGTGATTAATCAGCATACATACTCATACAATTTGGTATATTACGAGCAGACTATGTCGTTCCTTATATAGTATAGAGTCACCATTAAGAGTTGCTGCTAGTTTTATCGAAATACTGTGTCAAATAATGTTGTTGTTGCCATGGTTTCTCTATCATCTCGTTTGACAGAATGTAGGCTCAAAATTGGCTTGGCTTGGCTTCGTACATTCTCAATCTCCCCCTACCAAACACTGAAAGAAGGCTCAAAGTCTTAAACGCAACCCTCTTTATACCTTTTTTTGTTTTCTCTAAGTCATTTTAATTTATATCAACTAACTTGCTACTCCTAAATTTCTCAGGAATGATTACTGCGGTGGCTGTAATTCAAAATGGTTCTCTGGGACTAATGAAGTGACAACACAATGTGCTGCCCCCGCCACCGAGTAGGCTGACGATTTCAGTGGCAAGAAAACATAAATTCATTGTACATGACGAGATCACGCTGAATTGTGAGATGTGCAGCCGCATTAGTGAAACCAACAAATCAGATTGTTTTGTTGAAAAATAAACGATTATTTTGGCTTTCACAATAAAATGGCAATTGCAAACCATGAAAAGTTCGTTATTTAGTCATTGTGTTTACGTGTCTCACAGAAAATTATCAAATGAATCAGATAATCAATCGATAAATTAATCACAAAATTCACAAAGGTAACAAGCTTTCCACACGTGCCCGTTCACCTGTGATATTTATTTCTCCTTCTAACTAATCCACCGCAGGCAATCCATTCATTTTAGCCACTCTGCTAATATATTTCTTCCTTTAATTCATTGATCCATTCATTTATCCAATTTATTCACCATTCTATCTCTTATCTTCCATTCATTACTCCACTTACCAATTCACCAATATAATACATATCCATTTCCCACATCCACCCTTTCAAAAATATATCCATTTATCCATTCATTCTGCTATTCATCCAGCAATTCATCCATCCATTCATCCCATTTTCCAAAAACTGAAACTTGTACACGATATCTCGTATGCGGTTGTCTCTAAAACACAACTTGCTCGCATTATTGTATTATGGACCAAGACGCACGGTCACATCTCACCTTGAAATAATCAGCATTTAGAAAAGAATGTGGGACATTCAGTGATATAATGGATTCACGTTGTGAGTTTTTTTATTCCATGACCGCCGCTCCATGATGACCCAGCTGTAAATAGACACCTGACGAAGTAATGGGCAAATTCAGATGGTCCGTGAAGCGACGGAGTTCGTGCTCTGAGGTTGGCACAATCAGAGATCATTAGAACGGAGCACATATGTTTTCGTCTTGGTACAATGAAGACGGTTACGTGAGACATTTTTCATTTCCATTTTTATTTCAAAATATTTCCCAAACAGAAACAATAAAGAAAACAATGGAGACAACACCAATATATTATTGGAGCGGGACAGTATGATATATACAATAACGACTAAAAACCATTGCCAACAAAAACTGCATTTGAAGAATTGATGCATGATTTTTTATAAGATGAGAAAGGTACATTACAATGTAGTGGCGGAATCTACTCACCCAAATGAAGTCCCCGGTTACATTAGAAAAATAATGACATATCTCAGATGGCTTGCCCCTTTATAATTGGCAACCAACGGATGAAAAAAACAAACATGCAGGATATAATCGCAAAATAAAGTTCTTTATGTAATGCAACCCAGAGGCCATCAATATTGGCATAATGTAGTTTGTAGGTCAGGGAGCTTGTACTATTATGGTCCATTCAGTCAAGAAGATTGCATTGACGTGGTCCTTGGATGAACAAGCAATGTTCATAATTACAGGAGGTATGCCCCAGCTAGTACCCCATACCAACAAGATGGCGTAGCCTTTTGCCACCCGATCTCTTACTATGTGTGTTTAATCTGTATCATTAAAAGGAAACGGAATTCCTGGTGGTGTAACGGTGTGGCGTGAACTTATTTCCGTGTTTTAATCCCGCTGTAGGCGGATAATTTTTGAAATATTCACCACGGATTGAGATTACGACATATTTGAGTACGTTCCTTGGAGTGACCCTTGATCGTCTTTTCTAAGTTGAAGGAAACAAGATTAGCGCGGGGGCTTTCCAACATCTAAAGTTTAGTCCCCTACGTAACCTTCGCACTACTGATGACGGGGCGGGCCGATAATCAATAATTTTGGCAGCAACCGCTGGAGATAAATATGTTTCGTGTATACCCGAGAACGCATTAATAAAATAATTGTTAGCGGCCGGAAACATCCAGAAAGCATTGACAGACTACCGGATGCAGAATACTAAGAAATATACAACAGCAGATCTGTATCTGTCCTGTTGAGGAAGAGACGGCCAGCAGCATATGGGCATAACAGAGTATAGATGGTTGAGACAAGGACGTTTTTGAGGAAGAGACGGCCAGCAGCATATGGGCATAACAGAGTATAGATGGTCGAGACAAGGACGTTTTTGAGGAAGAGACGGCCAGCAGCATGTGGGCATAACAGAGTATAGATGGTCGAGACAAGGACGTTTTTGAGGAAGAGACGGCCAGCAGCATATGGGCATAACAGAGTATAGATGGTTGAGACAAGGACGTTTTTGAGGAAGAGACGGCCAGCAGCATGTGGGCATAACAGAGTATAGATGGTCGAGACAAGGACGTTTTTGAGGAAGAGACGGCCAGCAGCATATGGGCATAACAGAGTATAGATGGTTGAGACAAGGACGTTTTTCAAGCCACTCACGAGGTACTGTATTTATTCGGGTAAAGAGAAAAGGGGACATATGGGTGTGAGATTCATCTGTTAAAAACAACAACTATGTTATCATCATTGACGTCTCAGTCGATGCAGACTACGCGCGTGACCCCCATTGAGTTTTTCCACCTCTGTCTTTTGTATTTCTACAGTCTACTATGACTGTAACGGTCGATCTGCGAATGCCAGTACCTACCACAGATTGTACAACCATGCTGACAAGACTGTTTTAATGGGGTGCCCTCCGATCTCTGCAGTCCTTTTCTTTTATTCTGCAGCCAGAAGGCCTCTTTGAGCGTCAGCAACTTCTATGCTCCTCACAACTGACTGTCTTCAAACAGTTGATCCTACGGGTAAAATTACTATTGATCGTCTCACGGACCTTCCTGACTCTCATCAACAACACACATCGGCATTACGACGATGAAACAATTAATATTTCCAGAATAGTCTTCTCACTAGTATTGGCGCTTTGATTCTCAATTTTTTGACATCCATACCTTGAAGCATTGAGCTCATGTGTCTGGCCAACTCGTTCATTCTTAAATTGTGTCCAGTCTAACTTGTCCATCCATCATTGTTACTTGACTACATATATCTGCTGTGCCTAGAAATCTCAGGTAATGTTTGCAAGACATCCAAGGAGTTGGAGATCATGTTCGCCTAATGTGCCAAAAAATGTATATGCGTTGCAATGCCTTGTTTTAATTAGACAGTTAAAATTATATGCTGGTCGTCACTAATTAGATAAAAAGAATGATTTACAGAATGATAATTCTTTCACTAAACTGATAACCTAACAGTGTTACAGTGAGTATATATGCCTATCTCTTTAGTTGTATCGAAGTAAACTGCAGTAGTTATTGCAACATTTATTACACTGAACATAACTTGGTGTTTATTTTTTATTTTTTAAGAAAGTTTATGATTATTTCGCCTTCAGCAAGTGTGAAATATATATATATATACCTGCCTATGTTTTGAAACATTTCAGTTAGTGCTTTTCTTGATTTTTTTTTCTTTTTCTTCTCGATCGCCATGCTTTTTCTTTTTACGTCTCCACGTGAAGTTCCGTTCTCCGGATAGAAGTTGTTGTAGTGGAAAGTTCTTCGGGGCTTTCAAACAGTGTGGATATCCATCTCCGTGAGCCGGTGCTTAGTAGGAAATTGGCTAACCATATAACAGTCATGCAGGATATGTTCGGATGTCTGTTCTGCATGCCCGCACATAGGCAATGGCGATGGAGCCAATTTTAGCCGGTGTAAATGGCTATTGAATCTGTTATGTCCTATTCTCAAGCGAAACAAGATCTTTTATTCTGCTCGATCAAGACAGTGATAGCAGTCTTTCGTTTGGTCAACTTTCCCTATTGCTTGAATAAGTGTAATCTTTTCTTGGAAGTTTTTCCCTTTTTTTCTTGATGATATCTCGTATCGATCATCGATGATTGTGGAATGTTCAAATCTCTTGAATTTTCCTTTTCTGTACGAGGTTGATCTTCCCACCAATTGTTGTACATTAATAATGCTATAGACAGCGTGCACGTATCTCGGTTTTCCACACCCAAGAAGTAGTTTGAGCGAATTAGTTTAATTCAACCTTGTGCAAAAGTATGTCTAAAGCGCAACGCAACCAACAAATATACGGATATTAACAAATTATCTCGATCTGTAATTTTTAGTTTTTGGAAAAAATTAATTACTGGTATATCTTCTGTGGTACACGTTATTTTCGATCACACGGATTTTATCATAACGCCATCCACCGATCCCGTGATGTAGGTATTTCCAAAAGAAAAGGAACAACTACTACTGTATACATTTTTATTAATTTAGTAAAATAATAACCACTATAAAGATTGTGCAGCAACATGGGCACACATTTACCAACGCAACGCACTCGGCGCACCATAGACGACTCAACGGCACAAGTGGAAAGAAAACCAATTAACTAACTAATAACCATTTTATGATGAGTTTGTGTTGGCTCTGTTTTCAATACTCATCCAGTATATCTATGTTTATTTAGCTGACACAGAACTGGGGTCCAAAATGAACCCTGACTACTTGTTTTTCATAACAATTTAGAATTCTCATAGCAGAATGTTAAAATTATTAAATCTTCTTTTGTATTTTATTCTATACCTTTTTTTTTTCTTTGAAATCTTTACCTTCAACATACTTTCCTTTTGTAATCCTCTGCTTTATCTTCCTCTTGTTCTTCTCTTTTATCGAAATATCTTTCTCCCTTGTTTGTTCTTTTCCATCATCTTCATCCTCATCCTTATCTACTCCGTAATATTCTTTTTTCTCCTTCCTCGTCCCTTTCCTCCTCTTTATTTTTGCGGCTGCTGCATCGTCTTTTTCTCCTTCTTCTTTTTCTTCATCGTCTTCTTATTCTTCAACATTCTCTTCCTCCTCATCGCAACTCTGTACCCCTTCAACTTTTTCATTATCCCGTCTCTTCTTCGTTTGAAAGTGTTCACCCCTTCTTCATTATCATCATTACCGCCTCTCTCTCCTCTTGATCTTCTACATTCTCTATGTGCATATGTATTTTCGTTTAGCAGTATGTAGCACAGTGTCAAACGGGCCATTATTTAGAGAAATTTACAGCTTCCGCTAAAAAAAAGCTAACATTCTAGTTTGAACATCTAAAAAAACAAAACAAACATGCAACCTAAAACAACGAGAAAAGAACAAAACAAACGCCGACCAGAACATGCAAGCAGTAAGTACAAGGCTTGTTCAAATGAAACCAGACCAAACTGCTACAAGTGAACATACGTACGATGAGCAAGATGACGTCACTTCTAGTGTGGACAGCACATATCAGCCGTCAAGTTTGCAAAATTTCGTTATCCTCCGACTAATAGTTTCCTAAAAAGAGTGTCGAAGACAACAGTGAAGAGCTGGAGAATGTTTAAAGAAGGAAGCGAGTCAACGCAACAATATGAGCCTGATCTGGTCTCGGAAGATCATTCATTAACTCACGTTCTTCTTTAGATATCGTTGTCCTGTACTTCACTGTTGCCTTGGACACACTTTTGTCACCATACACTGCCTGCATTCTGGTCGACATCCTTCAGCTGTTAGAAACCGAATCACCGCTCGCTGATCAACTTTGGGCGAATTCCGTATCATACCCGCCATGTTTGAACGGTCTGCTGAGGAAGGATAATGACATCTTGCAAACCTGACGGTTGGTATGTGCTGTTTACACCAGAAGTGACGCCATCATGCGCATCGTACGTATGTTTACTTGTTATAGTTTGACCCGGTTTAATTTGAACACGCCTATTATAACTATCATTATGATATGCAAACTGATGACGTGATAATCAAATTTATCACATTAATGACATATTTACTGAGATATCAGTCTATGGTCGTGTCTCATAATGATACTATAAACTTATAATAAATATTATCATGCTAATGAATGGATCGGTTAAGATGTTTCCATATCGTTGCCCCAGTCTGGAATCCTATTTCTGTCTTAGAATCATGCCTTTTGTGTATCAGTTTCCCCCCTGATTAGAATCCAGATGATTTCTGTCAAAATTTGTATGTGGTCATTTTGTGTGATTTGATAGATGAAAGGATAATTGAAGGGTTCATGTTTTAAATCTGTCTCTAGGGGACGGCGTGGCCTAGTGGTTAAGTGGCACGGCTCACAATCAGAAGGTGATGGGTTCGATCCCCATCACAGCACCGGCCGTTACCCCGGGGAAGCAAACCCTTAGAAAATGCAGGAGGAAGCAGGCCCTTACATAAAATGCATGCTGAAGTCTGATGCACTGGGCCGACAGGCGCAAAATAAAAACACAGAGCAAAGCACACCGCCTTGGGGATTAGAAAAATAAGGTGAACGCAAAAAAACAAAAAAAAAACAACAAAAAAAACAACATCTGTCTCTGTCTCTCTCTGTGTGTTTCTCTCTCCTATTTATTTCTCTATCGCTGTTGATTTCCAGTTCTGCCTTCTTATTCTTTTGTATGCCACTGCCAGTACCATAAAATTTTTTTAAATTTTCTTGTTCTTGTTTTTCTAATTATGCTTCTTCTTCTTCTTCCTCTTCTTCATCATCATCATCCCCTTCTTCTTCTTTATCTTCTTCTCTTCTCTCTCTCTTTCTTTTATCCGATCAAGCCATTGAGTGATAATGAGATATTGTAACCAATAATGATAACAGCACTAATGAAGTTATAACCACTTCGCATGTCCGAACAGTTTCCATTCTGCTCGATTAGTCTCCCATGCAGACATCGACACCAACCTCAGGTAACGCCTAGATTTTGTGTATGTCTGGGATGGGATTTTTTGTTGTTGTTGCGTTGGCCCAATTTTATCTATTCCCCAAGGCGTGTGTGCGTTACACTGTGGATTTTATTTTGCGCCTGTCGGCCCAGTGCATTCGACATCAGCATACATTTTATGTAAGGGTCTGCTTCCTCCTGCATTTTCTAAGGGTTTGCTTCCCCGGGGTAACGGCCGGTGCTGTGGTGGGGATCGAACCCAGCACCTTCTGGTTGTGAGCCGTGCCACTTAACCACTAGTCCACGCCGTGGGATGGGATATAACCTTAGTCTGCATACTCCACAATGACCCTCTGATCTCAGTAAGGACGACAACTGTCAAATACAGTTTTATTTCCCATTTACTTGTGCGTGAAGAGCTTAAGTCCCCTTTCTTGGGCCACATGTGTTGGGTAAGTTGTTTTAAGTCCATGTTGTTGCTGGATTGATTGTATGTCGTCTATTCGTCTATACGCGGCCATCCTCGTGCATTGATGTTAGATACTCTTGCATTGTAAGCGCGCAGTGATAATTGATTAGGTCGCTTTCTCAAGAGATAACCGAACCATATTATTTGTCTTACATGTAGTCAGCATCCGCGGTCAGATCTCACCCTGGGGGCAACTCTTCCCCTTCTCTCTCTTCTCTTACCTCACCCTGTTTCATTTGACTCTGTCCTACATTCACACTCTTGCACAACTTTCACACGCGCCCTCATGGTGAGGCCCTTCCATTGCGCTTTGGTTGGGCTAGCTTCTGAGGGCGCACAAACCTAGCATAGGTACATACAGACGCACACATTCATCCAAGCACTGGTTTATGCGTCCTGATATCGCACAATGGACTACGGTCTGGGGTGGAAAATGGCGCGCCTCCGCCAGTAGAAACTAGTGAGGCAAACATCTAAGCAAAAAAAATAAAAAAAAGCATCCGCGGTAATTCTGTTGTCTTTATTTAGCTAGTCATCGCTCTTAGTAATTCACATGACTTTTCTTAAAGATTTCATTTCACATGTTGTACTCTTTCACCCAAGTGCCTTGTATAAACCATGTTTGACATTGGTAGAACAAAGTTGATATAAATATACTGTTTATCTTTGTTGCTAAGCTGATGTTCGGGTGTTTCGTCAGTGATATTCTAGGTTTCAAAAATATACTTTCAATTTCTCTGTTAAATCTTCCATCTCTCGAAAAATAACTTCGGTAAATTTGTACTCTTGGGCTTGTTTAAGTTGGATATTCATTTTAGGAATCTTGCGATTCCGCTAATCTTCATAGCTCATGTTTTTATTGCGTTAAATCGACATAGTATACTTCCACATGCTGTTCCAAGCGCATGTATATCATTTTACAGTCTGCTTCTTCCTTATACATTAGCCTTTAGCCGTCTACACAAATAATTCTATATATTGAGATATGTTCCATTTCTGCCGTTATAATTTGCCTGGCTTCTGTTATTTTGAAATTTGCCTGGCTTCTGTTATTTTGAAATTTGCCTGGCCTCTGTTATTTTGTAATTTGCCGGCCTTCTGCTTTTTGTTCACGTTTTTGTTTCTGCTTCCAAGAATCAACATCACTGCATTTTGGGCATACCCATAGGTGCTCAGCCTCTATCAAAAATTGGCGCACGGTCCGGTTGCTGATGGTCCCAGTAGCACGCTGGTTGTAAACTTGTAATGAAGGAGAAAGAATGGTCCAACTTTGGTGATAGAATGACAGAGTACCAGAGTGTTATGCACACATTAGGCAAGGAATGTAATGAACTGGGTACCGGAGAGCTGAGCTCGAGGTGAACCCGCTGATAAAAAAGAACAAACATGATTGTTATGCTATCACACAACTACGTACATATTGAAAAGTTTTACTGTAAGCACACATCCTTGATGCACTCCTGTGATTATTTCAAAAGTATATGCGCTTCCATGCACTATTCTGATTAAATTTGTATTCATATGGTACATCGCTTTCCCATTATCTAATAGTTAAGCGTGTATTCCGTAGTTCTCTAATGTTTGTCCAGAGTATATTGATATCTGAACTATCAAAATCATTCCCCAAATCAATACATTTGATGTCTATACTTGTCATTTTCTTTTTATTTTCAGCTTAATTGTCTTCATATGAATTAGACATAAATGCAGCTCACTGTTACTAGCACTAACCATTTGTATCAAATCAAAGAAAAACAAAGTGTAAGGGCATCCATATCCATGTACACATCCACAGAGTAGCCCACTTTTGCGAGGGCGAGATAGACTGACCAAAGACCTAGGCCCGAATTTGGTACAGCGTTGCAAGATCAGGGAAGCACATAGAACATTGTTGGTTTCGAGAATGATGCGATAATACGAAGAACAGGCTAAAGCATCTGTGTTAACGTGACGGGCAAGGGCAGCAACGAATAGATGTGCTGTAACCTAGTTTTCAGTTATGTTATTACACAAATATGATAGATGACGAGTCGGTAGGCAAGTACGAGAAAATATATCATTGTCAGATGAAAGGATTACTGAGGACAATTAAGACAATACAATAAACGGGTTGATAATATGCAAGAAAACAAAGGGTACCAAGAAAACATGCAATAGCGCATGCTGACATAACAATGAAGTTGGTTCGGAAAAAAGAAATGTTAGATTCTCAGCAAAATGAGGCTCACAGTGTAGGTAAGTACACTGTACACGCGAGTGAATTAGTTACATCAGGCTAAAAGGGATTGCATATAATGAAGAGCTTAGCAATACATACATTCACAAATACACACATACACATCTACATATACGCACGAACATACGCACTACGCACGCACACATGCACACTTACATACAAATACACACACACACATCTATACTAACACACACACACCCATAATACACATCCATAAACATACGCACCCATAGTACATACACACACACATCCACACTAAACTCACTACGCACGTACACACACACACACACACACACACACACATATACATACACATATATATATATACACACATATGTACATAATTCATATATGCATACATTCATGTAACTGTGTGTGCATTTTTGTCAATCGCCTTTTTCTTAAGCTGGTGTGCGATATACTGTGATTTGCGCATAATACTCCATTACATCCAAATCAGCACACATGTTTAAACATGTTTACTTGTCAGCTCACCCCCTACCACACTCACCCTCAATTAAATGATGTTTCATCCGCTGTTTCCACCGTTTGTGTTGATGGGTAGCCTATGGCCGTTGAGAGCATGAAGTGTAAGCGAACATGTACAAGTACAGATATATACTGTGCTACGACGAAAACAGAACTGAAACCTACGTTACGACCTAAAGGCCTTCATCTGTTAGCACAAACTACACACAAATGAACTAACAAATCATAGAGGAAGGGGTGAATATATAAAATAAAGATATTAATACACACATGAGTACGTAAAGGTACGCAGTTTAATAACATATGAGAACTCGTAAGATTATGACCATAAACTTACTTTTAAATTATATGTGAGCATGATTTTACAACCACAATTGGTTTTGCGGAAAGCTTGCGTCTCAGAGTATTAAAAATCTTTTATGGAAGTGACATCTGCAGCATGATGTTTTACATAATGAGGCTGCCAGCCATATGTACAGTCCTTCTTAGTTACCTTTACCAACATACATAGAAAGTTGTAGTGGTGCTATTCTTTCCTCTCAATTACGAGTCCCAGAAGAACCCACTCACAGAAGTATCTTTAAGAAGAGATACGAGATCAGCGCTGCCCTGACAAAATTCAAAGCTTTAGTTAAAAATCGACACAAATTATTTGTACTTTTCCACAGTCCTAGTAATCCGTATGAACTTAAAAATACCTACTACGGATAGCCTTCGGCTACCTGGCAACAGACATTAACAACATGTCTGTTTGAATACCAGGATTGAAAGTATTCCAAGTTAATTTTTAAACGAATAGTATTGAGCATGTAAAACTTTTAAAGTAAATTAACATATCGTGATCTTGATAAAGTTAGCGAAATGGGGAAAAAATATATTTGCTTCGTAAAAAGGTTAATAAAAATATTTTTGGGTACAAATTGTAAAATAAAAAGGTACTAATTATATTAACAAAAAGTGAAAACAATAGTGTTTTACGAATACAAATAAGAATCGTAAAATAATCCCTCTGACTTCCATCGCAAAAATCTCTCCATCCTGCACTTAATACTCAACTATGTATATACTTCTATTTTCGTTGCTTTCAACCACGTCATGGCCATCCGAGCATGAAATTTGATCACGTTTTTAAATTTCTTGATAAAAAAACAACAACAACAACAAACACACAAGTATCATGATCAGGACAAGAAAATATATTTACCTTGCTGGAGACTATTGTACATGGCATCTCCGGAGCTGGTGTCAAAGTTTAAGGCCGTGAACAACAGTTTGCAGTAGCTAGGCGCTTGAGGTGTATTAATCTTGTCTGCACTATCTTCCCTCAACATGATTTCTGCTATGGACGAGTACAGAGCTGCATCGTTGGACTCTGGTGTACCTAGAACACCTGTCGATGTGAAAACAATGTCATTTGGTGTTTTCAATTTTAACTTGTCCACAACTGATGGTTTTTAATACAACTATTCGACCAGCTTTTGAGCTTTAAAATGGAATTACTTTGTCCGATTCTCGTGAATACTATCGATGAATTCATAAAGTCACACTTTATGAGCTTGAACTTAAAAACCCCGTCTTCCTATATGTGGTTCAAATAAAATTGGCGCTATCACTTCTATGTGTTCTCCATCCCTCTGATCTGACCAGAGCAAAGTAGTAAGCTTAAGGTGTAAAGGCCACTCTGTGTTCGGCACTAATCAAGTTTTAATTTTTCACCGTGATAATAAGTCAAAACCCTCCACAAAACGTAGGAGTTTTCATCGTTTTAACATGCGGACTAAGACACGTGTTCTGGTTTGTTGCCAGTTATTTTCCTTCAGTTACGTTATTCTAACACTAGAGTTAATACATATGACGTCCGTAGTCATAACGATACAAGAGCTAGAAATGCAATTGCAAAACAAGCGGTTCAGTGAGAAACTGAGAATAATTAGTACAAAAAGTACGAACACGTTCCTCCACAAAAGAATTCTCACTCAGTGCATATATGGTCTGCATCGCTTGTAGACTTGGACACAGTGCATATATCTGGTCAGTTACACTGCATGGTTTGGAGATTTGGACAATATACAGGAGAGAAAAGAGGCATTTGGAGGCTTTTGAGGTGTAGTTCTGTCGAAGGTTGGAGAAAATCAGCTAGTGGACGAGAATGTCGAATAAAATGAGGCTGCGTAGCATAGGGGTGAAATTCGCTCTGTTTTCACAAAATCCCAGTGCCGCGGGTTCTTCTTCTTCTTCTTCTTCTTCTTCTTCTTCTTCTTCTTCTTCTTCTTCGTACGCAGTCAGACAGTAACCATAATTTTTTCGAAAAAAGCAGCGGTCATCCTGAGGCTGTCGACACTGCCCTAGAGCTTGTCTAGTGCTGCCACTGGTGATGGCCACATCTGCTCTCTCTGATCCTCGTATGTCGGGCAGTTTTGCAGCAAATGATCAGCGGTCATTTTCCCGGTACCACACGGGCATTCGTCGGTGCCACCTATCTTCAATTTATTGAATAGGTGGTTTCTCAGTCTATTGTGGCCAGTGCGAAGTCTGAAGACCACGACCTGCTCTCTTCTGCTCAACTGGTAATAGGCATCGTTTTTGGTGTAGCCAGTATGTTCGTTTTCCCATTTGGTCATGTATCTAGCTCTAATAAGCCGTTTTGACTCTTCGTATGTCATACTAGTATCTGATTGTGGTAGTTTTGCACCTTATTTTGCCAGTCTGTCTGCCTCCTAGTTGCCTTTGATGTTGCAGTGAGATGGAACCCACTGCACCACTACCCTTTTTTTGGTGCGGCCTGCTGGCATAGTTGACAGAGTACTGCTCTTAAATCATTAAGTTCAGTACTTTTCTGGCTTTTAAGTGCTGTGACTACGGCCAGAGCATCTATAAGCAGGACTATGTGGCTTTCATTTCTTTTACCTGTCACCATTTCTTCCACTGCCGCCCTCAGTGCCTCCGCTCTGAAATTGCTTGTGTATTTTCCAGTAGCGAATGAAAGTTTTATTTTTCTGCCATTTGGTAGGCTCAGGAATGCTCCTGCTCCTCCGTTCTGTGTTGTTTTTGTTACGGGACCGTCAGTGTATGCATGGGTCCAGTCCATGCTTGGGTAGTTTTCCGTTATGTAACTCAGGGTAGTATCTCTTCTTTCTTTTTCAGACTGGCAGTTTTTGTTTCCAATACCTAGTATATTTTCTACCACTTCTGGAAATATATGCTGCCTCCAGGTAGGTTTTCGTACAGTAGGGATGGGCTTTGGTGTTAGTGCGTTCATGGGGTTTTCGTGCATCTTTGCTGTGGCTATTTCTGCAAAGTTTCTTCGCTTTAGTTTCCCATTTCCGAAATTGTTTAGTCTCTGGTGCATTGGATGGTCAGTCAGTCCTCTGAGTTTCTCTGATTGCAGCTGGGCTCTGCAGTCTCTTCTGTCGGTCATGGATTGTAGTTTTGTAATCTTTTCAAGTTCTACAATTGGCGTTGACTTCATGCCTCCTGTTATATCTCTCATGGCTTGGTTTTGAAGTTTGCTAACTTTATCGAAGTTCGCCTTTGCTGCTGTTGTCCATGCCGCAATGCCATACTCGAGAACTGGTCTCACTCTTCCAGTGTACAGTTTCTTTAGTATACTTTCGTCTGCTCCCCAGCTTGTGCCAGGAAGTTTCCTCATGATTGCCATTCTCTCTCTGGCTCTCATTCGGTTTCTCTCGATCTGACTTTTCCATGTCATGCGCCGATCAAATGTGACTTTCATATAGTTTGGGTTGTCGTTTGGCTGCAGGTATTTGCCGTTTAGACTTAATTTGGTATTTTGGAGTTTGATTGATAGCGAAAATATTGTACATGTGGTTTTTTTCTCGTTTATTTTGACCAGCCATGAGTCCGCCCACTCTTCCAGCGATGTTAGGGCCTGCTGCATCCGATTTCTTGCTATGGTGAGATTCTTTTCAGAGGTCCACATAGGCAGATCGTCTGCAAACATTGAGCTATGAACTCTTCTTGGTATATTCTCTGTAATGTCATTATATACACCAGGAAGAGTGTGGGTGACAGTACTTCCCCTTTCTGGTACTTCCTGCTCTAGTGTCACCTTTTTGCTCATCTGCTCTTGCACTTGAACTCTGGCCGTTCTGTTTTTGAGGTAGTGGTTGATCCACTTGTACATTTTCCCACAAACTTCACTTCTTCTTAGCTTGACTCTAAGTCCATCTTTCCAGACTTTGTCAAATGCCTTTTCCAGGTCCACCCAAACCGCTACTGTGTGTTTCTGTTCCTGGTAGGTATCTTCTATTTCCTGTGCTATGAGGATGACCTGGTCCTCAGTGGATCTGTGCCGTCTAAAGCCTGCTTGCTGTGGAATTAGTATGCGTTTTTCTTCCAGATGCCACATCAGTCTGGTGTTTATCATACGTTACATCAGTTTGCCGACACAGCTCAGTAGGCTGATAGGCCTGTATCCATTTGGATCTGTTTGGTTCAGGACTGATAGTAGTTTCCTCTTTGCTGTTTGGCCCAGGCCCATCAGCATTTCGTTTGTTATCCCGTCTTTTCCGGGAGATTTCCTTTTCTTTAATGTTCTCATGGTCTCTTCCATTTCGTTCATTGTTAATTTTGCCATCATATGCTCTTCTGGTGCCATATTTATGTTGTCGTGCCTCTTTTGCTCTTCATTAATGTCTGTATGCCTATCTGCAGGGACATCTATGGGGTTCGCTCTGGCATAGTGTTCAACAAAAGGCTTGATGGTAATTTGTTTGTTTGACGGAGTTTCGTCATTCATGGCTATGACTAGCTTCCATAGTTTGTTCCCTTCTTTGTCTAAGTTGAGACTTTCTGTTTTGTTTTTCCAGCTTTCTCTTGCTGTTTGGTTTAGGGTGTATTTGTATTTTGCCGTGGCGGCTTTGAGGGCGATATTTGCCTCCATAGATTGTTCTCGTTCTGCCATGTTCCTAGCATTTGTGACTGCGTCTTCCGCTTTCTGCAACTCATCATTCCAATAGGGCTTATAATTTTTCCTTGCCCCTTTTGGGATGGTTTCAGTGGCAGCTTGCATTATTGCTTTGCTTAGGCTTTCCACCATGGGCTTCATTTTGTTGTTCCGTGTGTTGATGGTTTCACACAGTCCATCTGTCAGGCTTGCAAATCTGTCCCAGTCGGCTCCTTTGTAATTCCAACGTGGGAGCGGTTTTGTTTCCTGTGGGTCTACTTCCATAGCCGCGGGTTCGATTCTCACCGTGTCCAGTTTGGCAAATGCTGTTGTTTGTTGATCTCGGGTGATTGCTTCTCCACGCACGGTAAGTAATGGCAACCTTTCTGTACCGCACACTTGTCAATAAACTTATAACAGCCTAAATAGGTGGCGGTTGTAAGGAGCGACGTTATGTAAATGTCATGCTACTTACGTTTTACTTGCAATGGACGAAAAAATGGAAAACAGTGAGAAAAAAAAAGAAAATTGAAGACGAAAAAAATAAACTGCACGAAAAAACAGTGGGTGAAAGAAAACAGTAGACGAAAAGCGCAACTTATGACAATAAGAAAGTGAAGATTGAATTGTCTCGACATAAACCAGAGACGTTGGTCTAGTTTAAGCTATCACTGCTGATAAACACAAACGACAAAACAGACAAAGGATAAGACTACCTTCATTACATAGGTTTACAGGCTTGTGGCAATAAATGCTACGCCGAGCTCAGAAAGATAGTAGAGGACAGACGGATATGGAGTGAGACACTTCTAGATCTTCAAAACCCATATGCGGACTAACAAAACCGACGATTATGATGACATTATTCACGAAGATTTCCATCAATCTTTTATAATGGCACTGGAATCCTTGTATTAAATCAAGCTGATTAGTACTTGAGGCCAGGTAGCGAGAAGATCCCCCTCTGTGTTCTGTAAGTCTTTTCGGTGGGTCTATAAGGGCATCGTAACCATAACCTATATCGCTCTTATTCTCGTGTTTCAATAATGAAGTTATTACTAAGTGTACACCAATGGTAACACCTGGCAGACCAACCCTTTTCTCAAATCGTAAACGAGTGCAAGAGTAAGCAATAGAACAAAAAACTCCACACCGGAGTAAAGCCGAAAGGGTTAGAAAATAAAAAAAAAAAACATTGCAGGTAAATCAAATAAACACAAATAACTGAGTTTTGCACGTGTTGTTTCTTCATCTTGTTGAGTGTTTTCTCTCTGTAAACTTAATACTTTAGCTACGCGTCTTGCTTTCCAATCCTCTGAAAAAAATGGAAAGTTAATTATTGTCATTCCTATATTTTACGTACGCAATTGTTTGTAGAAATATATTTCACGAATATGACCATATCACATACTCACGTTAGAGGAACACCAACGTGATAATCAAGTTCGTATTCAATTTAGTGTAAACAATTTTATTTTGTAAGGATTGTGGTTACTAGATGTTGTTTAAATAAAAAAATACGTAAATAGTATTCCAGCAAGGGCATACACATATTCATTGAGTAGCAGACTATGTGATAGTGATCTCAAACAAGATGATACAGAAATTAGTTCTATAGATGTTAGCAGCAGGAGAGAAATAGTGGGTTAATAGGAGCAAACGTATCAAGATTGTTTGAAGTAGGTCACGACACGTTGAGGTACATTTTAGTAGAATAGACAGAGACAGACGCACACGCACACACACACACACACACACACTCACATAGTCAGACACATAAACACACACACACACACTCACTCACATAGTCAGACACATAAACACACACTCACGCACACTCACTCACATTCGCACTTAAACTCTGTAGTTCCCTCTCTTCACACCTCACATCCATTCAGTCACATACTTCCACACTCAGCAACCTTCATTTCACACACATCCTCTCTCTCTCTCACACACATACACACACTCTCTGTCTCTCACATACACTCTCCCTCACATACACATACACACACACACGCATACGCACTTTATCTCACGCACACTCTTTCTCTCACACACTCACACATACACACTCAGACTCACACATACACACACACACACTCACTCCCGCACACACACCCACACATACTGGTCGACCTCTTATTGTACGGAAACCACAAATAGGCTTTGGCATGGTTGGCGGTGGTGGAACAATTTGTATATCAGTTGAAAAGACCTTTGTTGTAGCCAGGATCAACACCTTGGTCAAGTAGTCAATGCCATACAAACTGTTGTCAAACCGAACCGTATGTTCGTTTTTAAAATAGTCAATGAAGGTGAAGATCAAGGTATAGTGCGTCTTTTAATTCATCAACAAGGTCCGAAGCAATTTTCTACTTAACTGCCTGCCAGATTCACATGATTTTTTTGCATGCAGCCTTAGAATATCAATGACCCTAAAACATTAATATTATTTAGTCCATAGATGTTAAAAATTGTGCACATCGGCGAATTCCTTTGATCTTTTAGGACCATTGCAAAGAAATTTCATTACATTTTAAGATTTTACAGTAGGCAGCTTAATTTCTAGTCGTATTTTGTTCTTAGGCGAATATCCTTACTGTCTTGAGAGATCAATTCATTGTTTGTGTTCGCTTTATGTACAATCGTAAAAATGGCACCAATATGCAACAGTCAGTACAGCCCTTCGGTCAGCATTAGACCCCGAGGTTGTATCAAATGCGCAGCTAATTTTATGTTGCTTAAAGCATTTGGATTTTGTAATGTATTTGTTGTCATTGTATGTACATCTAATTGTTTTGATAAACATACGCTAAATCATCCAAGTCTGCTAATCAGTGTGTCCATAAAAGATTTTATCAATCATTCCGGATCTATCGATTCAAAGAGGCTGATAATTGTTACTGGCTGGATAAATTGTAATCCATCTCTTTGCCAGTACTCTTCTTCTTCCCTGAGCACATGTTCAACACACTTCTTCCAGAACTGAATGTCTATTTTTGAAAGGTAGTCGCGTGTCAGCACTTCAACATTACAAATTGTAATGTTCTGTTCTGTTCGGCAACTTGTCCTTTTACTTTGACCCATACAAGCTCTATAAGGTTTAGAAGCGCATGACATGCAGGTAGTCGCAGAGAGGTGTGACCGTACTCTTCAATGGTTTTGTCAATATGATGCAAAATTGTCTCATTTGTCTTCTTGACAAGTTGCAAAAACTCGGACTTGAAATACATTTCATCGAAATTCACTTTTTCCTTAGCTAGCCGAGTCCTAATTTGAGTTTTTGTATTTGATGCAGTTGGTATTCAAGTGATTCGACCAATAACAACTAGTAGGAGGTAGATCCAAACTAGGGTGATGGCTAAGTCAGACAACCAACAGAAGAACTTTGGACAGCCATGAAGTTGCTTGAGACTATATAATACTCGACAAAGATAACTACATCAGACTGGTCGGGAGATAGATAGAATGAGAGACTAGCTAGTAGGCTGACTAGGAGAACCTTTGATAGACTGCTAGTAGCAAGCAGGCTGATTAGGAGTTTGTGTGAGAGAGAATGAGTTGCAGGGTGACTGAACCAGCATACACCTTCGAGTTTCGGCCAGTCGCTCTATAAGTGTGTGTGTGTTGGACACCCTGGGGCTAGAATAGATCTGAATATGTGGTGCGTTCAGGACACCGAGTGAATGAATTGTGTTCTGAAGTATGTGTATTGACAGATCGACTGAGTGTGTGACCATAAGTGAATACGTAATTCCGACTAGAAGGACGTGATCGAAGTATTTGTAAATGCACAGCCCGCCTGATGGTAATTGATCTGATAGTAATTGTGAAAAAAAAAATCTGGCAAAGATGGCGCCGTAACTGGCTGCGAGTCTACATTTCTCTACTGTTTTGGATCATTATGGATGCCGCCAGACCACGGATTTGCCTGGAATTCACACTAGTCGACGACTTACACTTGTGTTCACGGATACGTGGAGTTGTTTTCCGCCTGGACTTGTTATTTCGTTCTTTTTTTGTGATTTCTTCAATCCGTTTATCCTGGTCTGGACGCCGGCTGAATGGCGCTACGCTTAAACTAGTTATACCTGTGTCGTATCTCACGGGTTAGTTCTGCCGGTTCACCTTCACGAATATGGCGTGTGGGAATTTTAGATGCTACTATGATGAACTGAATACAGCTGGGGAGAGATGCCAGACTCACTCACACGCTGAGTGTTGTCCATACGACCTCTTGTGGTTATCGAAAAGGCACGACAAACTGCGTTAGATGCAATCCAACCTTTCTACCCTGCGGGTTACATGTTTACGGAAAGGCTTCGGTGGTAACCCTGAGGCAAAATCTGCATCCTATGCTATCTCCAGTCGTCTCGATGAATGTCTTGCCTTTTGCAAAAGGTAGCTTAGGCTCTGTGAGTGAGGTTGACAAAAGGCACAGTTTCTTCCTCACTTTAATCCAAATCTCCGCGCAAGTCACCCATTTCAGCGGACACAGCAAGAGATACGACTGTCCACACGGCTGAACAAAGAGAGTGGTCTTCATCACTTGTGATGGACAAACTATCAATTGTGAATGGGAAGTATTTGTGAATGTCCAGATCACCCGACTGAAGGGATCTGAGTGTGTGAGTGCACAGAACTACAGAGGACTTAATACGATCGTGAAGACGAGTTTGTGAGAGTATGTTGAGTGTGCAGATAAGGGGGGCGTAGCGGCACGAATACTGGATATATTAGCTGGGGAAATATTCAAAAGCTATTGCTTACAACATCTGAGATAAGTAGTAGTGCAAAAATACATAATATTAGGATTATTTACTTCGAATGTATTTTGTTCTTTATGCTAATATTGTTTCCGTTGACTGTCAAAAATATTGTTTTTTATTGTAAGTGTTTTCATTAAATATGACTAATTGCTGGGAGAGTGTTTACTGTGTTAATTATTGTGTGTACTCGTGTCGTGGTGTGGATACATGTTGTTGGAGAGTGTTTACTGTGTTATTTACTGTGTGTAGTCGTGTCGTGGTGTGGATACCTGTTGTTGGAGAGTGTTTACTGTGTGCAGTCGTGTCGTGGTATGGATACATGTTGTTGGAGAGTGTTTACTGTGTTAATTACTGTGTGTAGTCGTGTCGTGGTACGGATACATGTTGTTGGAGAGTGTTTACTGTGTTAATTACTGTGTGTAGTCGTGTCGTGGTGTGGATACCTGTTGTTGGAGAGTGTTTACTGTGTGCAGTCGTGTCGTGGTGTGGATACCTGTTGTTGGAGAGTGTTTACTGTGTGCAGTCGTGTCGTGGTGTGGATACCTGTTGTTGGAGAGTGTTTACTGTGTGCAGTCGTGTCGTGGTACGGATACATGTTGTTGGAGAGTGTTTACTGTGTTAATTACTGTGTGCAGTCATGTCGTAGTATGGATACATGTTGTTGGAGAGTGTTTACTGTGTTAATTACTGTGTGTAGTCGTGTCGTGGTATGGATACATGTTGTTGGAGAGTGTTTACTGTGTTAATTACTGTGTTTAGTCGTGTCGTGGTGTGGATACATGTTGTTGGAGAGTGTTTACTGTGTTATTTGCTGTGTGTAGTCGTGTCGTGGTGTGGATACATGTTGTTGGAGAGTGTTTACTGTGTTAATTACTGTGTGTAGTCGTGTCGTGGTGTGGATACATGTTGTTGGAGAGTGTTTACTGTGTTAATTACTGTGTGTACTCGTGTCGTGGTGTGGATACATGTTGTTGGAGAGTGTTTACTGTGTTAATTACTGTGTGTAGTCGTGTCGTGGTATGGATACATGTTGTTGGAGAGTGTTTACTGTGTTAATTACTGTGTGTACTCGTGTCGTGGTGTGGATACATGTTGTTGGAGAGTGTTTACTGTGTTAATTACTGTGTGTAGTCGTGTCGTGGTATGGATACATGTTGTTGGAGAGTGTTTACTGTGTTAATTACTGTGTGTAGTCGTGTCTTGGTATGGATAAATGTTGTTGGAGAGTGTTTACTGTGTTAATTACTGTGTGTAGTCGTGTCGTGGTATAGATACATGTTGTTGGAGAGTGTTTACTGTGTTATTTACTGTGTGTAGTCGTGTTGTGGTATGGATACATGTTGTTGGAGAGTGTTTACTGTGTTATTTACTGTGTGTAGTCGTGTCGTGGTGTGGATACATGTTACAACACTTTAGATAAGCTAACTACTCAATGAAACCACGACCCCGCCACAATTGTGGCCAGTGAGGTCTGGAGATGCAGATTGTATCCTGCCTCGTGATTCCGAAGCTGCTAGGAGACGCTTGCGTGAAAACCGTTCTTGATCTTCTGTAAATTTGTGACGGTAATTTTAAATATGATGTTGAAAGCTATATTAGTGACCATCGAATGAGTCATCTTGCGCATTCTTTTACAAAAAGTGTGTGGAGTGTGATATAGGTTTAGCGATGTGGGTGGATGCTTGGAGTCTGGTCGACTTTGAATGGATGTAACCGTCAAAATCAGGTTAGCAAAGTAAACATCAAAGTCGTTTCGCTGAATACCTCGAGTTGTTGGATAACAGAGAAAGTGGCAGAAATTACAGGATCTACAAGGATCACTTGGCCTTAATTGGAGCGTAGGCGCCAGAGCTTGGCAAGTTTGAGGTCGAAGTTGAAACGGGCACGGAGAAGGCGATAGTCGCTGTCTGTGCAGTACGAACCAATTACTGAAACATCCGTTGCTGACGTACGATTTGACAAAACATTTTACATTTCATTACAAAATTGTCAATTGGGCGCTACGTCTGTGTAACTTTTGTGGAGGGGCTTCTTAAAAAAAGCTGTTGCAGTGGAATAACCGATTAATCACGCAAAAAGTAGCAAGTCCATCACCTGCGCGGATTCTGGCCTCCTCGGATTGCGATTCCACATATGTTTCACTCAGTCGAGGGCCCATTCTTGCATTGAAGTCCCTGATGACGATCTTATAGTAGTTGCGATCTTATCAAAGAGCTTTATGAAGGTTGGTAGAAATCACCATGTATTTGCACATCTTTATCTGATATTTATGCTTATTCATACAGTCGTCGCACACTGTACAGTCTATGTCTTTATTTCACCGCCAAAAGATAAAAAAGAACCTATGCCATACACATATTTTTAACGCATGTCCTAGTGGTCAGAAGACCGACATCCTAACTATTTGACTAGCCGCCCAGCCACCATATTGGCCACTCACTCAGTCAGTCACCGGATCACACACCCATCTAGCCACCAGCCCGAACATCCACCCGGTCACCCACTCGGTCAGCCACCGAGCCACACACTCACCTGGCTACCAGTCCGGCTATCCACTCAACCATCCACCTGGGTCACCAATCCGAGAAACTTATTCGGTCACCCACCTGGCATCATACTCGGCCACACACCTAGCCACCCGCCTCGAAACTTGCCATGGCCACTCCTCCCCTCCCACCCCCGTACCACTCACTCGGCCACCGAGCTACCTGGCCACTAACCTAACCACACACTCACCCAACCCAATTCCCCAACTCCACCACCTACTCAGACCACTCATTCGGATACCAACCTGATCACCCACCCGCCTAGCCAACCACCTCGCCATCCACCTGGCCACCCACTCTGTCAGTTCCAACCACTCACCCGGTCCACCGACCCAGCACCCACCTGCCAGCCAATCCTTACAACACATGCAGAATCCTATCTAAGATTCTATTTGTGTTACCACTGACCGTTAAATGTCTATTACTTCCCATTTTTTCTTTCCTTGTTATGAATATCTATCTTCCGTTCTTTATGATACGTATAGAAGTTACTAGTATAGGAGGCGTGTTCAAATTAAACCTGACCTAACTGCACTGGAGCCGCGTAGCGCAGTGGTTAGCGCTCTGGCTTCGTATCTGAGTGGTCCTGGGTTCATTCCCCAGTTGAGGCGGTAATGTTTTTTTCAGACCGCAATGGCTCCCGGGTCGACCCAGCCTTAATGGGTACCGGTTCAGTCCGGGAAGTAAAAGCGGCGAGGGAGAGGAGATGGCTACCGCCCTCATATAGCCGAGCCTTTGAAATGTGAGGTCGCTAACACCTCACACCCATACGGCAGTAATGCTATGGGATACTTTACTTTACTTTTTAACTGCACCTAGTGAACATACGTACGATGCGCATGATGACGTCAGTTCAGATGTAAACAGCACATACCAACCGTGAAGTTTGCAAAATGTCATTATCCTCCGACTCGTAGTTTCCCCAGCCGACCTTTGAAAACATGGCAGGTGTGAAGTATCGGTACCCATTGTGAACACCTTTCAATACTTCAGTTTCTTGCTAACCATCATTTGAACTGTCCCTAGCGACACAGGAAATTTCTCTGCTAGCGAACGTACACTCCGGCGACGGTCCACATAATTTCCGCATAAATTTTGGCGATGGCATCTTCTGACACAACAATATGCTCCTGACCTGGTATCAGAAGATCTTCCGGTAACTAACATCCTTCTTTAACCATCGTTATCCAGTTCTTCACTATTGTCTTCGACACTCTTATGTCACCATACACTACCTGTATTCTGCGATGAATGTCAACTGGTCGACATCCTTTAGCTATTAGAAACCGAATCACCGCTCGCTGATCAATTCTGGACGGACTTGGAATCACACCCGCCATGTTTTCAACAGTCTGCTGGAGAAACTATTAGTCGGAAGATAATGAAATGTTGCAAATTTGACGGTTGTCAAGTGCTGTTTACACCTGAAGTTACGTCATCATGCGCACCGAACGTATGTTCACTTGGTGCAGTTAGATCCGGTTTCATTTGAACACGCCTCGTAGAACTCTACCTTCGCGTCTCAGCTGTCATGTTCACTTATCCTATTTTTGACTCTGCTTACACATCTGTCATTCTACATATTTCAGCTTCTAACAGATGTTTCGTTTCTGCTGTCCTGTGTTATTGTGTTTATAACTACTTTTTTTCCTTCTCTCAGTCTGACCAATATGTTTATTTTGCTTATGTTTCATACCTTCAATGCTCTGTTATTATGATTCCACGTGTACATAAAAGCATTATTTCGCCATGTTATCTCTTCATGTATAACTTTCTTCGCAATAAACATGCGAAAGGGTTGCGAGATTGATTTACAAACCGAAAGTAAAACCACATTGTGCTAGGTTTCACATGTCAGCTATATCGTGGGGATTTTCATGGTATGACCGCTCCCCCTAGTCGACCCAGTAGTAAAAGGTCCCCGAGAAAGTCAGTGGACAATTCCTTTCGGCGCTTTCAAGAATGAAAGGGACTGAGCACATTTGGGAGCGCCGATTCCCAACAAAGTGGGTTCTATGAGTATATTATTTATATTTGACAATTTTCTTCACATCAGATTATCCTCGGCGTCAGTCCGGCAGATGTGCTGTATGCGAGCAAGCCAACAATATTGTGTATGTGTCCCAATATATCTTGCAGTGTTGTACCAATCCGGTCCTCGGTTTTTGGTCAGTCCATCTCGCCATCCCATAGGTGAGCGATCCCGTGGACGTGTACAGGCATATGGTCACCAAGACATTGTCCTACGTGTACATATGTTGTCAGGCATGTTTACCACATGTCCAGTCCAACGATGTTTGCGTGATATCGTTGCCTTCACAACGTCAACAAGAAACTATTCATGGACTTATGTACCTCAAAAAGGGAGCGATTTTAAATATTTTGAACTTTTGTCTGTTAACCCATAATGTACAAGACATTTACTAGAATTAGTGCCAAAAGAATCGATATGCAACTTAAGGCACAACAACCTCGTGAATTAGCAGGATTAAAAAACGGGCTCTTCACCATTGACCCCCACCACGCGATCAATCAGCTGATGGAGAGGGCACCCTTATGTCTTGTATTTATCGATTACGAGAAATCCTTTGACAGTATCTAGACCAATGTTGTCGTAAATGCCCTCATAAACCAGGGCACCTTTGAAAACTATATGATACTGACTGAGCTGATTGAGGAACCTAACAAAGACTGCAATGCGGCCATACCACTTTACCACCGTCCAGTAAATTTTCTGATAGCAGGAGGAATCCGACAGTGCGGCATCATCTCTCCAAAATTGTATGTAAACTAATTTTTTTATATTAGTCAAATTTGTAAATTTCCTGTCTTCTCATTAAAATATATAATTTCTGTGTTCATTAAAGAGTTGAAATAAGAAGCTACATAAATTATAAAGGCACTAGAACACACAGAACACAAATATATTTTTATGGAAAAACTGAAAACTAACTAAGAATAGAGAAACTAAAGTATTAATACTCAGTGGTCAAACTAAAGAACCAACCTACTAATCATACGCGTTACGAGATTTGAATAAAGAACACAGAACTAAAATAAATGTTAACGGAAAAACAGAACTAACTAAGAATAGAGAAACTAAAGTAAAATACGACGTGGTGGTCAAACTAAAGAACCTACCTACTAATCGTAAGAGTTGAGATTCGAATAAAAAACAGAGAATTAAAATAAAAGTAGGACGAGATGAAATAGAAGTATGACGAGATGAAATTTTTAAAAAACCTGACCTACCAATCTTAAGAAATATGAGTGGACTAAAGTATTATCAAACCAGATTAAAGGTACTATGGAACTGAACAACCGACATATCAATCAAAGGGTGTGTTAAGAGACTAAAGAACACTGACAACTAAAGAAGAAAAATTGAGAGAAACAACACAACAGTTTACATTTTTAAAGTGCAGGGCTAATTAACTACCACAATGGTTATTGTTGTTGTTTAATGCCCACATTGAGTAAGTTCACTCTTTTGTGAGCTCTGGAAAGGGGCGCTAAGTGGCGGGTTGTTGTGAAACCGTTTCTAGATCAGCCTAGGTGTTTCGTCGCCATTGGCGAGAACTGAAAAATGCCGCCCCCTCCCTTTTACTACCATCACTCTCTCCCCCTGTCGTTCAGGCTAGAAGTATTAGTGTATTAGATATAAAACAACTTGTATTAAACTTGTATAATTTAACATTAATAGTAGCTTATATCTTTTACATGAAACATGAATTACACTTACCTTTTAGATGTGTTGAAAGAGAAGTACAAAAGCGTACTCGCGATCGATTATACAAAATCAATCATTAATAGTAACACCAAAAACATAAAGAGAACCACCATTTCTTCTCTATTTAAATTTTTACTCAAAATTTTCTCTATTTTTTCGCTGTTTGATTTCGAATAAAAATTTATTCTGCCCTTTTGCTGCCCTAGGCGGACGCTTAGTCTTGCCTAATGGTAGAAACGGCCTTGGCTGTTGTTGCTTTTCTCACATTCCGAGCGTAATTATGACGGTGGGAAAACTGGCGACAGGAATTTTTAATATGGATCGGCGGCCGAACACGGATGAAGAAGAAGCTAAAGAAGATTGAGAAAAATAGGAACAAAGAAATGGAAAAGCATCTGGAGATAGACGAAGAATGTACATAACAAATAGAAGAGAAACAGGCAGAAAAAAGTGAAGTAAAAAAAAAAAACAACTAAAAAGTTACGAAAATTAAAAACAAACAAAAACAAATGAAAACCAGAATCTAAATAAAAAAGTAAATGATTTTAGCTGACTATAGTCAGCCTATAATGTTTCTCTGACTGTTTCAGCTTCATTCTTAATGTTTCTCTGACTGTCTGAACCTCATTCTAAACGTTTCTCTGATTGCCTAAGCCTCATTCTTAAGATTCTTGCAAGATGCAACCAGCTGTTGGTGGCAAATACGTTTGGGTTAGACAAGCCGTCGAGACGCTGGACATGGCATGACCCAAGCAATGAAGTGCATAGCCAGATCGACTATATACTGGTCCAGAAGAGGTTCCGATCGAGCATCAACACAGACAAAACAAGAAGTTTCCCCGGAGCTGATATAGGAAGCGACCACGATCTGGTTATGATGACCATGCGTCTGCGATTGAAGGGAGTCGCAAAGAAGGATGTGACCAGGCTAAAGTTTGACCTGGACAAACTAATGGACCCAAAAATCACCGAAGTGTTCCAAGCAAGGGTAGGAGGGAGATTTGCGCCACTGTTGGCTCTCAGAGAGGAACTGGATACAGATACAGTTACAGAGTCTCTAAACGCAGCTCTCATAGATACTGCAACAGATATCCTGGGATGCCACCAAACAAAAAAGAAGCCATGGGTGACCAAAGACATTCTAGACTTGTGTGATAAAAGAAGGTCACTGAAAAAACACAATCACCCACCGGAGGAGGTCGGCAGTTATAAAGAGGTCATGAAAGCCATACAACAAAAGATGAGAGAGGCGAAAGAAGCGTGGATATGTGAGGAATGCGCAAACATCGAAGAGAGACTAAATAGAAATGATGCTAAAGAAGCATACAAGGTGGTCAAAGAACTGGTAACACCAAGACAAAGCAGGAACCTTATGATTCATGATAAAAACGACAAGTGTCTCATTGAGGGAAATGATGTACTGGCAAGATGGACACAGTACTGTTCCGAGCTATACAACTATGAAGGGCGAAACAAAACTGAGAAAACATTCCCCCCAACTCCAACAAATATATAGGATATCCAACTGATAACGAAGGAAGAGGTAATTGCAGCGGTAAAGACATTGATAAGAGGAAAGGCGGCCGGCGTGGACAATATACCAGCAGAGCTCTTACAAGCAGGTCGAGAGATAGTGGTGGAAGGCCTGACACACATCTGTAACAAAATGTGGGCGACAGGAAACTGGCCGGACTTATGGACGAAATCAATAGTTATACCGCTTCATAAGCCTGAAAACCTAAAGCTGTGCCAAAATTACAGAACAATAAGCCTCATTAGCCACCCTAGCAAGGTCATGCTTAAATTAATCCTCGACCGATTGAAACCCCAAGCAGAGAACATTATTGCCGAGGAGCAAGCAGGGTTCAGACAGGGAAGAAGCACTACAGAACAGATATTTAATTTACGAATGCTAAGCGAGAAATATCTAGAACAGCAGCAAACACTGTATCATGTGTTTGTGGATTTTAAGAAGGCGTTTGATAGGGTATGGCATAAAGCGCTTTGGGCAACCATGAGGATGTATAATATCAACGGAAATATTATAACGGTCCTTGAACACCTGTATAACAAGGCGTCTAGTGCAGTTCTTGTGAATGGGAGACGAGGAGACTGGTTTCGCACATCAGTTGGTGTGAGACAGGGGTGTACACTCTCTCCAACTCTTTTCAATATATTCCTTGAAGGAATTATGAGTGAGGCACTTGGAGGTCACGTTGGTATTGTCAAGATAGGGGGCCGAACGATTACCAACCTTCGTTTTGCAGATGATATTGACGGATTGGCGGGTTCAGAAGCAGAACTCGAGGAATGGGTCAGAAGGCTTGATGAAACAGCTCTTGACTATGGTATGGAGATAAAGGCTGGAAAGACAAAACTAATGACAAACAACGCTACGGGCTTCAACAGCAAGATAAAAGCTAACGGTCAAGAACTCGAAGTAATTTACCGTTTTAAATATCTTGGGTCGATTGTCAGTGATGAAGGATCAAAATGTGAAGTATTGGCCAGAATAGCACAGACAATAACGGCGCTTGCACGGTTTAACAAAATCTGGCAAGATAAACGGTTAGCACTAAGCACGAAAATCAGATTAATGCGTACACTGGTCCAGTCAATATTTCTCTATGCGTGTGAGACATGGACAGTTACAGCTGACCTTCAACGCAGGATACAGGCCTTGGAGATGAGATGTTTCCGAAAACTTTTAAACGTCACGTACAAAGATCGAGTTACAAACGAGGAAATCCGAAATAGTATTACAACGGCAATAGGGCCTTTCGTAGATCTCTTGGCAACTGTCAAAATAAGGAAACTCACTTGGTACGGTCACATATCGAGATCAAATGGTCTTGCAAACACAATCTTCCACGGGAAGGTGCATGGCAGACGACGAAGAGGCCGGCCCAAAAAGAGATGGGAGGACAACATAAAAGAATGGACCAGTCTCCGACCAGAAGAGTCACAGGCAGCGGCATCTGACAGAGAGGGATGGCGTGGAGTTGTGGGGATGTCTTCATGTATGCCCCAACGACCTCACCGGTTACGGGATGACCTGACCTGACCTGACCCATTCTTAACGTTTCTCTGATTGCCTGAGCTCCATTCTTAACGTTTCTCTGATTGCCTGAGCCCCATTCTTAACGTTTCTCTGATTGCCTGAGCCCCATTCTTAACGTTTCTCTGATTGCATAGGCCCCATTCTTAACGTTTCTCTGATTGTCTGAGCCCCATTCTTAACGTTTCTCTGATTGCCTGAGCCTCATTCTTAACGTTTCTCTGATTGCCTGAGCCCCATTCTTAACGTTTCTCTGTCTGAGCCTCTTTCTTAACGTTTCTTTTGACTGCGTGAGCCTCTTTCATAATGTTTCTTTTGACTGTGTGAGCCTCTTTCATAATGTTTCTTTTGACTGTGTGAGCCTCTTTCATAATGTTTTTTTTGACTGTGTGAGCCTCTTTGATAATGTTTCTTTTGACTGTGTGAGCCTCTTTCATAATGTTTCTTTTGACTGTGTGAGCCTCTTTCATAATGTGTCTCTGTTTTAGCATTTTTCTCAATGTTTTTCTGGTTGTTTCAACCTCTTTCTTAGTGTTTTTCTGTATGAGTCTTTTTCTTAATGTTTCTCTGACTGTTTGAACCTCTTTCTTAATGTTTCTTTTGACCTTGTGAGCCTCTTTCATAATGTGTCTCTGTTTTAGCCTTTCTCTCAATGTTTTTCTGGTTGTTTCAACCTCTTTCTTAATGTTTTTCTGTACGAGTTTTTCTTAATGTTTCTCTGACTGTTTGAGCCTCCTTCTTTATGTTTCTCTGACTGTTTGTCAAAAGTCAAAGTAACCTATATCATTAACTGCAGTAGGAATGTGAAGTGTTAACGACCTCACATTTCAAGGCTCGGTTATATGAGGGCGGTTGTCCCTCCTCTAACTCCCCACTTTTAACTTCCCGGAATGAACCGTTGCCCATTAAGGCTGGATCGACCAGGAACCCATTTCGGTCTTGAAAAAACATTTCCGTCTCAACTGAGAAATGAACACAGAACCACCCAGATGCGAAGCCAACTCTGTAACAATTGCGCTACACGGCTATGCCCGTTTGAGCCTGTTTCTTAATATTTCTGACTGTTTGAACATTTTTCTTATTGTTTTTCTGCTTGTTTGAACCTTTCATTGTAAATATACGAACAACAAATTAACATGAAACAATGCATGAACAAATAGAAACCAGAATGTACCTGAGTAGTTGATAAAGCAAAACAAAAATAAACATTTTGTGGAATTCAATAGATTAAACCGCACGGGACAAATGAATTAGAGAGAAAGAGAGAAGCCATATGCGAAAGACCAAAAGCAAACATGTAACAATGCGTTAATCGGGAATAACTGAGAGATACATTATACTTGACAAGTTAATAGTAGAACTAAACAACATGTGAAAAGTGAATAGTAGAAATAAAACACCATGTGAAATATGAATAAATGAGATATAAACAAAACACTGAAGGTGATTAACATATATCTCAATCAATTCGTGCATGCTAAATAATAGGGATAAATCATGAAGTGGAAGAAGATCCAAGAAATTATTCTATTTCGTGGATAGTGGGCAACAGAAAACAGCACTCATATTAGGTCAGTACTAAAAATGAAACCATACATATAGTCAATAACAGAAATGAAACCATACACATAAGGGCAATAACAGAAATGAAACTATACAGATCAGGCCAATAACAGAAATGAAATCATATATAAGACCAATAATAGAAATGAAACCATACATATAAGGCCAATATCATAAATGAAACCAAACATATAAGGTCAATAGCATAAATGAAACTATTTAGGGATGATCAATAGCAGAACGGAAATCAAGCATTATATGTGAATATCAGAAATGGAGGCTCACGTGACAGGTAAATTGCATAAATAAAAACATACATGGAGGAAAATAACACAAGTGAAAACATACATAACTGATGAACAACATAAATTAATTCACATTGAAAGTGAATAGCAGAAATGAAAGCATATATTGAATGTGAATATAAGAAATTAATTCACACATAGAATGTTAACATCAGAAATAAATTCATGATTACAGTTTCAAATCATAAATTCAACGATAAGTGGAAGGGAATAACACAGATAAACAAAAGCATTGACAGGAAATAATATTAGCTGAACCACACAGGTAAGTTCAATAAGACCTACTAAGTCGTGTATTATGTAAATAATGCAGGTGTAAACCACACATGGATGTTATTTGAAATAATTGGAATCATAGTAGTCAAACAGGTTAAGCCTGCTGTCAGGCAGGAGATAGCTATCTTTAATACGATCCAAATTTACCATTTTTTACTTCCTGCGGTTGACTAGGCATAAGGGACGGTTGCGTATTCGGTCCGAATCACATTACTTGTTATAATTTTGTCTTGACAGCAATTAACAGCATACTCTTATGGATTTTCAGCTGCAATGGGTTCTTTTATATGTACAGAGTGTACACGTGATCTCCGAGGTTTTCGTCAATCTCCAATATGACTAGAGGCTGGTTTCATCTCATTTGAGATGAGGGAACGATTGACATTTAAGGGATTCGTAACTGTACTGTTTCCCACTTTCGTTTCTTTAGAAGCAAGCTCTCAGCTTGGACGACCCTCGTGGATAGTAACAAATTAGTCATACATTATTAGTACATACAATTGCACCACAGGCAGTAGATAAATTGGCTCTGTTCTTATTTCAGCTTTAGGGAAGGTCTTATACATCAAAGGCTCTTAATCAGAACAGATTGTATTATACTATTCTGGAATTCATAAACACTAACATGTAGTTAAGTACCACAGATATGCAACGACCAGAGAAGTGCACACAGTTCAAGGAAGCTAAACGCTATTTCTCTATTAGATCGATTCGAAAAAGTTCCTTGTTAAAATAAATATTTGAATAATAACAGCAAATATAAAAATGTTAGTCTCAGATGTCGTGCGGGGATAGATTACCCGTGTCGACTTTTTGTTATTTTTCGCTCAATTTGGCAGAGCAGATAAATAAATAACAAAAAATTATCTCGACAGTTATGCCATGCATCAACAACTGCAAAGATGGCTTTGATATTCTATCTGAGATAATAATTGGAAACGCTATCTGCTCAAATCTGTGGAGATTCAAACTGCTACGCTAGGATGTGGCACTGGCACGATCAAATTATTATTGATAAGATGATGATAAGTTTCGATAGATATGGTTAGATTTAAATGTTAAAACGAATAACATGTTATACCTGTTCTGAGCATGTTCGCTCAGTTTTAATCAAATGTCATCTGTTTTTCTTAACACTGTTATTTCTTGTCACACCTTTCACTCTGTTTTATTAACACATTTTCGAAACAATTTAATTCCTCTTTCAATATCCACTTAACATTTTGTTCTGTTTTCTGGCGTTCCCTCTTTCAATCTTATATGCTAATTTTAATTATGAACGATGGGATTGATTTGATTGAAGTAACGGGCAGATGTTTTGCATGTGTCAGCCAGTTGTAATTATTTATTTTACATATCATACTCTCTTTATCTTACTGTAATATTTCAATTTGCCCATCTGTATCGGTAACTCACACTCTCTCACTCTCAATTTAATATTTTTTCAATTTATTATTTTATCTCACACCTGATCAAGATGCTGAGCAGCGCATGAGCTGTAGTGGTCAGCGATCAATAGCTGACTGCTAGCGTCAGGGCCAGCGAACTAAAGCTGCCAAAACGCTTCTACACCTCCACGTGGTGATCCTGGTTAACAGGCTGCAACAGGGCAGACTGGCTTAGGAGAAGGGATCGAAGAGGGAATGCTAACCCGGTACTCAAAAAATGATTGCTAAAGTCGGATGTGTTGGACCGAAAGGTGCAAATATCGCAGTCAAGCTGTAAACTACGACACAACGCATTCCGTTCTCTGAACTACATTCTGCTACTTAAACCATTTCAGGGTTTGGTAGCGGGAGATTGAGAAAGAACGAAGCCAAGCCAAGCCAAGCCATATTTCACACGGATTTTACTTTAAACCTCTGGCGTCTCCTATTCTTTGGCGATACAAGTCTACCATTGAGACCGGTGCATCACACTGACCAAGCACTCACTTCACTTTCAAGCAGAGCTCTACGAAGTAAACTGTGTTTCAGCAATCTGTCCAACGAGGTGGGGATTAAGACGGTGATCAGCACGGCACCAAGCCTACTGAAAAGCGTCGCTTGGCACTTCAGCCATGATGACCGAAGCTTACCTTCTTCAGTACGTGCAATAAGACTAGCAAATTTAATCTACGAGTGTTTACCTACCAGAACAAACTGTTTTTTTCCTGAAAGCAGTAAGAGGCGGTAAGCCAAATGCAGTACTGGACCTATGATTCAACAAATGTTTCAGCAAACAGATTATATATTAGAAAATATTTTTTGAGTCAGAGTGGTGAATGCTTGGAATGCATTGCTACGGGAGGTAGTGGAGGCAGGGACAGTTAATGCATTTAAGAATACATTGGAAGCGCATAGCTTTTAGAGCAAGGTGATGTAAATGAAACTGATTGTATACAGACTCTGCAGGGTCTTCTAATCCAGTATAAAGACGTTAAGTTAAGGTAAATGAAGCGACTGCATTTTGATTGGTTGAAAGTAATCCATAACCTAAAGAACATCCTCAAGAATAAGAACTCAGCAAGGATACATCGAACAACAACAACAACAACAGCAACTAGAACAGCAACAACAACCAGAACAACATCAATAGCAACATCAACAACTCTTCCTAATCCATGATCTCCTGATTTCTCAGTATCCAGGTCGTTAATGGTATCTGTCCTCACTATATTCTACAACGTAGTGTCTCTACCCTTCCTTCACTCTTAAATCAAAAGTAAAAATTGTCTCCTCATCATTCTCCATACAAAATGAGGTACTTACTTGCATTGATGATTGTACTGAAACTGTAGGCAATGGTGTTTGTCGGCAGCAGCAGCGCGATTGTGGCGCAGATAGACAAACACCGACAATATCCGCAAGGCATCTTCGGCGGTTTTGTCATACCTTATCACAATGGGGCACGGAAACTGATAGCTGAGGAAGATATAGAGAAACACGTTACTCATATGCAGGTTGGTGTTCACATTTATCTGGCTCAGGGATTGATCGTATGTTTTTGCACAAAGGATGAGTTGTTGTATTGTTTGACGGAGGCATGGTCTCGTTGCTTGTTGGAGAGATAATCTCGTTGTTTGATTAATGGAGAGATAATTGTGTTGTTTGATTGATGGAGAGATAATTTCGTTGTTTGATTAATGGAGAAATAATTATGTTGCTTGATAGATTAAGAGATTATATTGTTGTTTAATTGATGGAAAGATAATTATGTTGTTTGATTAATGGGGAAATAATTATGTTGCTTGATAGATTAAGAGATTATATTGTTGTTTAATTGATGGAGAGATAATTATGTTGTTTGATTGATTAAGAGATTATCTTGTTGTTTAATTAATGGAGAAATAATTATGTTGTTTGATCGATGAAGAGATTATCTTGTTGTTTAATTGATGATCTGGGGTAGTTGTCTCGCCGCGGCGACTCAATTTCAACCAGTGTTCGTAAAGCGATCTCAGTCCCGCCAGGCGGAGCGATAGCGCGGGCTTGCGGAAAACGCTCGCCTGCCTTTCCCCGTAGTGCGAATTGGGTGCGGTTTGTGGTAGTGGCTCCTCCACCGAGGTGCGCTAGTCTGGTCCGTATCAGGAAACGTGGTCCGTCCGTGGTGATTTATCTAAGGCTTATAGCAGAGCTCGACAGTACGTCTCGCTGGTGGTCCGACTCTCGCAAAGAGCTTGTGACCGGCAAATGGAAAGCAGGAATCGTTGCCTCGAGGCCCTGCGTTCTCCCTACGGAGAAGAAGGGCAGGCCAAATTGTGTCTCTAGTCCCAGTGAAATTCGTCGCCGAGGTCGTTGGGATCCGTTCTGCACAGAGCGCTGCCATCCCTCCTCGAGCGAGCCCGGTCGGTCGGTCGTCTGGTGCGTGTGGGAGGCCCCTGTCAGGCGGTCCTAGGTCGACGGAGTGAGGGACGGGTGGAACAAACCGTCCGTCCCGTCAGTCGGTCCCTGCGGCCGTCGTCCCAGCGAGGCTTTTTACACACCCTTCCTCCGCCGACCGGTGTGTGCTGTACGTACGTCTCCGACAGATATCTGGTTGATCCTGCCAGTAGTCATATGCTTGTCTCAAAGATTAAGCCATGCATGTCTAAGTTCACACTGTCTCACGGTGAAACCGCGAATGGCTCATTAAATCAGTCGAGGTTCCTTAGATGACACGATCCTACTTGGATAACTGTGGCAATTCTAGAGCTAATACATGCTTACCAAGCTCCGACCCTCGCGGAAAGAGCGCTTTTATTAGTTCAAAACCAATCGTCGTTTCCCCTCGCGGGGTTGCGGCGTCCCCACTGGTGACTCTGGATAACTTTGTGCTGATCGCATGGCCTCATGTGCCGGCGACGCATCTTTCAAATGTCTGCCCTATCAAATGTCGATGGTACGTGACATGCCTACCATGTTTGTAACGGGTAACGGGGAATCAGGGTTCGATTCCGGAGAGGGAGCATGAGAAACGGCTACCACATCCAAGGAAGGCAGCAGGCGCGCAACTTACCCACTCCCGGCACGGGGAGGTAGTGACGAAAAATAACAATACGGGACTCTTTCGAGGCCCCGTAATTGGAATGAGTACACTTTAAACCCTTTAACGAGGATCTATTGGAGGGCAAGTCTGGTGCCAGCAGCCGTGGTAATTCCAGCTCCAATAGCGTATATTAAAGTTGTTGCAGTTAAAAAGCTCGTAGTTGGATCTCAGGCGCAGGCGGGCGGTCCGGCTCGCGCCGGTTCACTGCCCGTTGTCTCCTGCCCTACCGTCTGCCGGCTCTCTCCCACGGGTGCTCTTCGCTGAGCGTCCTGGGTGGCCGGCGCGTTTACTTTGAAAAATTAGAGTGTTCAAAGCAGGCCTCGGCTGCCTGAATAATGGTGCATGGAATAATGGAATAGGACCTCGGTTCTATTTTGTTGGTTTTCGGAACTGGAGGTAATGATTAACAGGGACAAACGGGGGCATTCGTATTGCGGCGTTAGAGGTGAAATTCTTGGATCGCCGCAAGACGAGCTACTGCGAAAGCATTTGTCAAGAATGTTTTCATTAATCAAGAACGAAAGTCAGAGGCGCGAAGACGATCAGATACCGTCGTAGTTCTGACCATAAACGATGCCGACTAGCGATCCGCAGGAGTTGCTTCGATGACTCTGCGGGCAGCTTCCGGGAAACCAAAGTGTTTGGGTTCCGGGGGAAGTATGGTTGCAAAGCTGAAACTTAAAGGAATTGACGGAAGGGCACCACCAGGAGTGGAGCCTGCGGCTTAATTTGACTCAACACGGCCAACACTGAAATGACTGACATGCCGAGACCACTTTTTTGGGGTCTAATATGAAACTGGTGCTGGATTTAGACCCTCAGAAATCTGGGGTTATGCCCTCTGTGGCTCGGTTGGTCTGCATCCAGTGTTTGATAAAGGAATTGACGGAAGAGCACTATCGGGAGTGGAGCCTGAGGCTAAAATTGACTAAACACGCCAATAGTGTAGAATGGCTGTCAAAAGAGAGCACCTTCGTGGGGTCTAATAGTGAACATGTGCTGGTATTAGACCCACGGAAAACAGGTCAGTCTCAAAACCCCCAAATGAAAGAGCGCCTGCTACGGTAATCTGGTCTTCACCCTGCAGAAATCGCAGGCTCCAGAAACTGGGCCATTGACAAACTAATAGCCCTCTATTGATACGGTCTGGCTAATATTGAACGGGTGCTGGAAATAAACCCTCCGAAGACAGGTCAGCTTTACCCTACAAATGACAATGCTCTGCTACGGTAATCCTGCTAAGCCCGAGAGGAGCCGCAGACATTTTGGTTCACGTACTAGGCGGATAAGCCAACGGTTCGAGGTGAGGGATTACGGCCGAACGCGTCTAAGCCAAAAATCCCGCCTAAAAGCAGCCCAGCACAAATGCAAAGGGAGGCTTCGACATGGTGGGGACCTCGGGGTCACGCTCCAGCCCCGCCCGGTCAAGCCGCAGAATGAGGTCTCTGCCGTCCGCTGATAAAAGCGGGCGGGAAGCTGCTCGATATTCACCCCATACGGCGATGAGGAATGAAATCATTTGTAGAAGACTTAGTTCTCGGTCGGGTACCCTAAGCAGTAGATCAGCTACCTCACTGCGAACTGCTGAGACTCAATCCTTGACCATGTCCGCTCCCTAGGCGGACAACATCTCCGTGCAAGACTAGGCTTGTCACCTGGTCAAATGCACTATTTCGAGAGGAATCACAGGTTGCTGACATTTGGTTCACGTGCTTGGCTGATAAGCTACCATCTGAGGGAGTACGGCCGAACGCCTCTAAGCCAGAATCCCGCCCAAAATCTCAGCACCGCTGAGATGGTAGGCTACGACATGGCTGAGGCTTGTGTCCCGGCCCGATCGAGCCGCAGGAATGCACCTGGAAAAATGCACTCCTTCCTCGCTCTTTGCATCTGTCTGCTATCAGTCATTCCAATGGACGCAGAAGAGATGCAGTCCAGCGGACACTGCACCTCCTGTCCTATTGTGGCAAGCTCCCGGGTGGCGGGGAATGCTAGGCGTACCATCACTGCAGATGAGCCGAGAAAATAGAGCGAGCAAAAAGATACCTCACTCATATGCATATGCTACGTTTCTGGCAGGACGTGACGATCCTGGGAAAAAGTCACACTGGACTGCCTCTCTTCCGGGATAGTACAAACTAGTACATAGTCCATCATATCATTTCCAAAAGCTATAGACACGAGTAGGGAAGACTCGATAGTCCTGCAAGACAACTTCCCAAGAGAGACAACTCTGACCAAAAACAACTGCTGCCTTGCAGTTAGGCTGGGGACAGCCAAAGGCTAAGGAGGGCAACCCTACAGAAACGCCTGTTGAAATCGGATGCACTGAGCCACTGGCTAACAAATTAAATCAGTGCAACGTAAATATCGCTGTAAACAGCGTACGAAGAAGAAGAAGAAGTTTAATTGATGGAGAGATAATTATGTTGTTTGATTAATGGAGAGATAATTATGTTGTTTGATAGATTAAGAGATTATGTTGTTGTTTAATTGATGGAGAGATAATTATGTTGTTTGATTAATGGAGAAATAATTATGTTGCTTGATTGATAAAGATATTATATTGTTGTTTAATTGATGGAAAGATAATTATGTTGTTTGATTGATTAAGAGATTATCTTGTTGTTTAAATGATGGAGAGATAATTATGTTGTTTGATTGTTGAAGATATAATTATGTAATTTGATTGTTGAAGAGATTATCTTGTTGTTTAATTGATGGAGAGATAATTATGTTGCTTGATCGATGAAGAGATTATCTTGTTGTTTAAATGATGGAGAGATAATTATGTTGTTTGAGTGTTGAAGATATAATTATGTAATTTGATTGTTGAAGAGATTATCTTGTTGTTTAATTGATGGAGAGATAATTATGTTGCTTGATCGATGAAGAGATTATCTTGTTGTTTAATTGATGGAGAGATAATTATGTTGTTTGAGTGTTGAAGATATAATTATGTAATTTGATTGTTGAAGAGATAATTATGTTTTTTGATTGATGAAGAGATATCTTGTTGTTTGATTGATGGAGAAATAATTATGTTGTTTGTTTGACGAAGAGATTATCTTGTTGTTTGATTGATGGAGAAATAATTATGTTGTTTGATTGATGAAGAGATTATCTTGTTGTTTGATTGATGGAGAGATAATTATGTTGTTTGATTGATGAAGAGATTATCTTGTTTTCTGATTGTTGAACAGATACTCTTGTTGTTTGATTGATGAACATAAAATCTTGTTGCTTGATTGATTGATAGATAATCTTGTTTATTGAAGGAGAGATAATCTTATTGTTTGATTGATGAAGAGATACTCTTATTATTTTATTGATGGAGAGATAGTCTTATCTTTGATTGATGGAGAGATAATCTTGTTGTTTAATTGGTGGATAGATAATAGTGTTGCCTGATTTGATGGAACTAATGTTGTTTGATTGATGGAACTAATAATGTTGCCTGATTGATGGAACTAATGTTGTTGTCTGATTGATGGAACTAATACAGTGATGTCTGATTAATGGAACTAATAGTGTTGTCTGATTGATGAAACTGATGGTGTCTTTGTCCTGATGATGGTGTTATGGTCTTGCTGTTTCTTTCAAGAAGTCTGGCTTTACTGTTTTATTGATTAAAACATGCTGTTATTGTTTGATTGAGGTACAGTGTATTTTTGATAATTTAGTAAATGTGTTTTTTCTGTTGTCGTTAATGATAATAGAGCAATGATATTCTTCTCTTAACGATGAAACTATAATACTGCTATTTCATGAACTAATTATAGAATTGTCTAATGGCGTCATTGTGCTAATGTTTGATGGAGTAATCGAACTGTTGTTGGGCACTACGTTATATTTTTCATCCTCTTGTTCTTTCTTAATATTGTAACCCCAGACGGGACATGTAAGTCGTACGAATGTCTGTCGATAAATTTACACGAGAACAGTAATCTGGTGGCACCAAGCCAATAAAACAATAACAATATATGTCTCAGTAACCAACTTTACTGGGACAGAAAAAAAGATGAAGCCTACGCTACGGACACAAATGGAAATAGCTAGCAAAGTACAGCAAACAGAATAGACTTCAAGCAGATTGAAATGCGATGTTTGCGGCAGCAATTAACCAGAAAGTTAAAAGTGAACCATTCCTCTACAACGCAGTTAATCTTGTGCGGATCACAGCCCTGTATCCCGTCTGCCACTCAAACGTATAGAAAGCGTGTCACTTCAACATATTGTGATCTTTGCCTTGGAAACTGCCTTCCAAGTTATCCCTTTTTTCCCCATTAATGTTAATGATATTTACGTAACACTCGACGTATTCTAAAGTTACACACGATTTGAGCTTACAATTTTGAAGCGAGACACAGAGATTCCTCTATTTCTGTTTCCATCTAAAAAAAAAACAACAACCCATGTGCCTGCTTTAAAATGATCACCAGAAAAATAAACGAAAAATAAAATATATACTGGTAGTTTACATGAAAGGAAGTCTAGAACACATTGGTCTTGGATAAAATAAAACAAAAAACTATTATATGTATGTGATCAAACGCTGAAGAACATATGTCTTTGTATAGGATAAACAGTTTGTCTACCACTTTCTGAATTTACCTTTTTGTGGCATAAATACCTACTCGTTGATTTTAGAACTGTGAATATCATTAGCTGGTAATTAGGCATTCAGCAATGCGAGTTTGACTGATATCGTTAATTCACAATTTCGCCACTAAAGTAGATAACATTTAGCATGAAGTTTATACTGTTTATCATCCATTCATTTGTACAAAAGGGCTGGTAATAAGTCTTTGCTTTGACTATGAAGGGAATGCCATAGCGAGTTTTGCATGGCGTTTTAACCTTTTCAATAACGCCACCACCAGAAGTGACACACTTCTGTCATGTCTGCGGGCTCTTGAAAGAACATTGGGAATGGGGCATTGTATTTTTCGAATTAAACCATTGACCTCTTCATCACTGTCAACATTATCTGTTTGCGTCGTTTCCGTCTTGTAGATAATTAGGCATGAGAGAGGTGCAGCTCTGGGGTGTCCAGCATCCAATATGGGACGTCCAGCATCCAATATGGTGTGTCCAACATCGAATATGGGTTGTCCAGCATCCAATATGGGTTGTCCAACATCGAATGTGGTGTGTCCAACATCGAATATTGGATGTCCCGCATCCAATATGGTGTGTCCAACATCGAATATGGTGTGTCCAGCATCCAATATGGTGTGTCCAACATCGAATATGGGTTGTCCCGCATCCAATATGGTGTGTCCAACATCGAATATGGGATGTCCCGCATCCAATATGGTGTGTCCAACATCGAATATGGTGTGTCCAGCATCCAATATGGTGTGTCCAACATCGAATATGGGTTGTCCAGCATCCAATATCTTCCCTGTTCACGTTTATCCTACTCAGGAGAACAGGGTGTGCGACGTATCTATGGGTGGGAAGGTGTGTGTGTGTGTGTGTGGATATATATATGCAATAGAATCAGAAATATTAAATGATGTCATGTCGTAAAAATATCGAAAAGGAAGTTATTTATAAAAGATAATGACTTTTCAAAATGGTGGGGGTTCAACAGATTCACGTTATGACTGCATAGCCTTCCATAACCTAACAGTGAAGAACAATTATGGTGTTGAGATAACCCTGCGATAGACTCAGTTTTTTTAAGTGAGGAAACAAATTAAGTCATTTGAGAACGAGCAGCAGAGAAGAAGATATTTATTATACAACATTCACTACATTTTCACAACACGTAATTAGCATATTTAAGAAAAAGTGCAGAACATTAAAAACGCATAAAAATAGCGGGGATTTCAGAGAAACCATTTTAAAAGAATTGTAAAGTAGAACATCTATACCGACTAAAGATCTCACACACCGATAAAGGCCCACGTGGTACAGGGGAGGGAGTGGGGGGGGGGGGGCCCAAATCCTAAACACAGTCTACATGAATGCCCACTCTGTAGGGAAATGAGATACCAGACCTGACCAGAAGGTGCAGAGCTGAGACAAAAGCTGTGGTGACTGGCCTGCAGATATAGCATGACTAATTATCCTTAATACAAAGAACGATTAGAGGTATAAGAAAGAAGATGGTAAAGATAATAACTGCACCAACTAGAAAAACGTTCATTTAGGCAGTAACACTACCAAGGAATGCCAAAAGCCTTGCGTCCAGTTTGATAGGTAAAATAAAAACATAGCATTAACATTGCAAGGCGAATGTATGGATACGTGTCCTTTCCTCCTGGGAATCACCCCCTTTTCCGCGTAATGGAAAGAAGCCCTACAATACCAGTCTAAAAACAACTTAATACAAAATGGATGGAAATAGATAAACCAAATGGCAATGTTAAAGACAATTCATAGTTGTATTGCTGGTAGAGATTATATAGTAATTTACAATCACACCAAGTTGCAAATGGGTACTTGACTTACTGAAAGATAAGGTAAAGTAGTTGATTTGTTGTCAAGCTAATGTTCGGATACTTAAGCAGAGGTGTAATCTAGTATCTCGCAGTCGAAATTTCTGACATCTTGTTACATTTTCTATATTCGGTATATATGCAACATGTTTCAGTTACTTGACATTTTGAATTTGCTTACGTTTAATGTTGTTCACTTGCCTTTGAAGTGGTCTGATGTGCCGCTAAATTTCAAAGTTTCCCATCTTTGATGTGCTGATCATCATATTATATAAGGTACGCAAATCGTCACTCCAGTTCACAGAAAGCAGAGACACAGTATGACGATGTTCATAACACTTCAGCCCGACGGCAGTAAGCATTTTTGACAAGCCTACCACGGGTTGTCTTGATACACGTTTAGAAAAACTGACAGGTAGAAGAGAAGGAAACTGTGGCCCAGGATAAAATCGATGCCACACCTTGTTAATGAGGTGGGGGTGGATAGTCCCCTTTCTCGCAGATTCTCCTGCCATAACATTAATCCAGGTACCCATTTACAACTGTGTTTAATGTATCGTGCTGGTAACGGAAGTTGGACTTCGTACATTTGCCATGAAAAGCGAGTGCTCTATCATTTCACTGTTTAGAAGCGTGATGCACAGTTCTCCTTCTAAAAGTCAGTCTCACACGTAAAATGAAAATATTAAATCAAAACAATACATTTTTTAATTATTCAAACACACATCCAAATAAAAGAAACAAAATAAAACAAAACATCCAAAAGCAAAAGAATGTGTGCAAATCGTGAGTGAAATGGAAATCCCCCGCAGAGAAAATACAAATTTTCAATAATAACCGTTCAATTAATCCTAACATATAGATTTCTACTGTAATGGATCAATGAGGATATGAATTATTATTCGACATAATTCTCATTCAATTGGTAGTTTAGCGGAGGAAATAAATACACAAGTCTTATACGTACTTACTTTTACTTTTTGATCTACTTTTTTCTGGAAATAGTTGTTGCGAACTTTGAAATATTTTCTTGGTCAGATCTTGCATGATGCACAAAGTTGCATGTAACAAATAATTGTAACTGCTTACAAAACAATTTACGTTAGTGCTTTCTCCTGTTTTGCAAATTATTTATCTCTGGTAAAGTAGGGACTGTTTCCAAATTTGCTCCCAGTTACCTGCAACATTTACCTGTAACTGGACTTTTTTTGGGATTTAGTTGAAGGTTTACACAAACTGAACATAAGGTTTGTTCATCATCATCAGTAAAAATCTTCAGCTCCCTACAGATCACATGTCTTTCTGAAATACAAGCCCAGTCTGTTTGTTCTGCGCCATTCGTTTCATCTCTCGCCACGACTTAGTTTTCTTGTTCACGTCTGGTTCAATCTCTCTTCTCAATTTGGGCCAAAGGGCAGGAGCTGACTTAAACTCTCTTCTCAATTTGGGCTAAAGAGCAAGAGCCAATAGGTCGCTGGATCAATAACGAACCAATTAACCTTCTCAATGTCTGTTTTAGTTTCGATCTTTTTCGAATCCCTGAGAGTTCCAGAAAAGAGATTGGCGTATAATGATATCAGCAGTAACAGTTCCTTTCTGATGTGTCTCATCCATGCGATTAGTTTTTGTAGCGGTTTGACTGTTTTATGTCTTTGATAGTTGATAAAATGTTTGCTTCTAATTGACCTATATATATATTCGCTAACACAGAGTAGATAGTTCCATATACAACCCGCCTTAGCCACATCTTAAGACACGTACAAATGGTACAATTTTGTTGTTCTTCGCTCCGTTATTAGGCTCCGGTAACACACGGTTACATAGACTATTTACTGAAAGAGAATATGTTATTTTAACATTGACTATCATGTATGCCCCGTGTTTTATTTTGGTTCACCTCTATTTTTGTGATTATTGAAAGTCCAGAATAGAAACAATGATTGCGAATGATATCATCTGGTTTCACTAATCCGTGTCTTATCTAAGCCAGCACGTTATTCTAGCCTCTCGCTCTACTGTTGTGGGTCAGGTCCCTCCCAAATGTTCCACAATAATGCTCTTATCGTACAATTTCATTCGTTATATTCATCGCACGAAATTATTTACACAAATATGGCTTGGCTTGTCTTCATTCGTTCTCAATCTCCCACTACCAAACCCTGAAATGGTTTAAGTAGCAGAATGTAGTCCAGAGAACGGAATGCGTTGTGTCGTAGTTTCCAGCTGGACTGTGATATTTGCACCTATCGATCCAACACATCCGACTTCAGCAAGCATTTTTTGAGTATCGGGTTAGCATTCCCTCTTCGATCCCTTGTCCTTAGCCAGTCTGCCCTGCTGCAGCCTGTTATTCAGGATCACCGCGTGGAGGTGTAGAAGGGTCTTGGTAGCTCTGGTTCGCTGGCCCTGACGCTAGCAGTCAGCTATGGGTCGCTGACCGCTGCAAATATGAATCATTAAAAGATTAGGTTCGACACACAAACACATAATTGCGTTCGTATTGTTCTTCTTCTTCTTCATCGATCAACTGATGCTGTGCTTCTAGTCCGGTGAGGTTCACGATCAACTGATGCTGTGCTTCTAGTCCGGTGAGGTTCACGATCAACTGATGCTGTGCTTCTAGTCCGGTGAGGTTCACGATCAACTGATGCTGTGCTTCTAGTCCGGTGAGGTTCACGATCAACTGATGCTGTGCTTCTAGTCCGGTGAGGTTCATCGATCAACTGATGCTGTGCTTCTAGTCCGGCGAGGTTCATAAAGGAGACTGTGCGTTTCAGGTCTTCGTCGGTATCCACAGCTTTTCGAGCATGGTCGCTGCCCCAGGCCAGACTGCCGGTGTTTGGTCTGCATAGGTCGGGCAGTTGTGCAGAATATGTTCTGGTGTTTGCTTGGGTGCTTCACAATTCCACGTGGCAGTGTCTCTAAGACCCATTCTGTTGAGGTGAGATTCGAGTCTACAATGTCCCGTTCTGAGTCTAAATATCTTTGTCTGCCTATCTCTGCCAAGTTGTCTATGCTGTCATTTTCTGGCTTGTATTCTTTGTGCTGTTCTCTCCATTCTGTCCTCATGGATCGTTTGATGAGTGTCTTTGCTTCGTTATAGTTCTGGGGATGGGGAATCTGCTTGCTGCCACTTCCGGCTTTTGCGAGTTCATCTGCTTTCTCGTTGCCAGGGATCCCACAGTGAGACGGAATCCATTGTAGGACTAAATCTGTTTTTTGAGACAGCAATCCTAAGTTACAGTTTATTTCATGTGAGAATCTATCTTGTTTGGGGCTTGAGATGGCTTGGAGTACACATCTAGAGTCTGGTAGAATGACCGTTTTCCTTGTGTTTATGTTTTGGCTGATAAGAATCTGAGTTGCTGCATGAACAGCTCTTGCTTCAGCTTTGAAATTGGTACAAGTCTCTCCTGCTGGTATGGAGTGATTTTCTATGTCGCCATTGGAGTGTTCAATGTAGATTCCACTACCTCCCCTTTTATCGCTCGCCGAGGCAGATCCATCTGTGTACACATGTGTGTCTAGGAGTTGCTAGGGATCTGTCTCTTGGGCTTCTGTAGAACTTGGATTTTTTGCTCTGTTGCCGACTGCTCACTTTTCTATGTTAACCCTGGAACCTCTAAGTTTATTTTGGTCAGGTCCTGGCTGCGTGTCCAGGGTTCTGGAATGAGTGCTTCCCACTTTTTGGTTTCTGCTTCAAGGATGTCTGCGTCAATCTGTTACATTTATGTAGTGTGAAAATTGTTCTTTTTTTATTTTCCTCTGGAATAGTAATATACTCCGATTTTAGTAATCATCTGTGCTCAATTACAACGCCAGACATCTAGAAAAGTACATGAATTATTGACAACCTAAACCTCGATATGTGTATCATCATCACACAAGACTAAAATTGTGTGGTACGCTCGTGGGATGATGCGATCATGGTATGGTACGGTCGTAAGATAGTACGGTCGTGGGATGGTACGCTCGTGTGATGGTACGCTCATGTGATGGTTTTGTTGTAAATTATAAACAAAATTCTTCTTCCGTGACATGATCATACTTTTCATCTGAACGTTGCTAATAGTACTAAGCATTAAATGCCGTTTAACAACGGATGCATGAGAAATAATTATATAATAAGCTCATGGGAACATTTAAAAGATAACAACTATATAAAAGATACAGACCGTAATTGACATTTTAGATGCAAATGTCGAAATAGACATAATTAATTATTGATTTATTATTGGATAGAGCGTCAATTGAAACGGAATGGAAAATGACGAATAATATGTATAAAATGATGCGATTTCAGTGATCTGTGTAATGCTAGTAATTAGGAATTCAGCAATGAGAGTTTGATATTGTTAATTTACAATTTCGCCACTAAAGTAGATACTATTCAGTAAGAAGTTTATACTGCTTATTATCCGTTCATTTGTACAAAGGGGCTGGTAAAAAGTCTTTGTCTTGACCATGAAGGGAATGCCGTAGCGAGATTTGCATGGCGTTTTAACCTTTTCAATAAAGCCACCACCAGAAGTGACACACTTCTGCCATCTCTGCGTGCTCTTGAAAGAACATTGGGAATGGGACATTGTATTTTTCGAATTAAACCGGTTATCCTATATCAGTGTGACCTCTTCATCACTGTCAACATTACATGTTTGAGCCGTTTCCGTCTTGTAGATAGTTAAGCATGAGAGAGGTGCAGCTCTGGGGTGTCTATCATTCAATAGGGGGCTTAATTTCAATAACTACTATCATAGAATACCAAAATATACAACAGTCTATGTAGTGCTCATATGACAGAAGATGGTGGTGTCTATCATCCAATAGGGGGCTTAATTTCAATAGCTACTATCATAGAATACCAAAATATACAACAGTCTATGTAGTGCTCATATGACAGAAGATGGTGGTGTCTATCATCCAATAGGGGGCTTAATTTCAATAGCTACTATCATAGAATACCAAAATATACAACAGTCTATGTAGTGCTCATATGACAGAAGATGGTGGTGTCTATCATCCAATAGGGGGCTTAATTTCAATAGCTACTATCATAGAATACCAAAATATACAACAGTCTATGAAGTGCTCATATGACAGAAGATGGTGGTGTCTATCATCCAATAGGGGGCTTAATTTCAATAGCTACTATCATAGAATACCAAAATATACAACAGTCTATGTAGTGCTCATATGACAGAAGATGGTGGTGTCTATCATCCAATAGGGGGCTTAATTTCAATAGCTACTATCATAGAATACCAAAATATACAACAGTCTATGTAGTGCTCATATGACAGAAGATGGTGGTGTCTATCATCCAATAGGGGGCTTAATTTCAATAGCTACTATCATAGAATACAAAAATATACAACAGTCTATGTAGTGCTCATATGACAGAAGATGGTGGTCGATCAGTTGGGATTCTGATCTCTTAATCATCTCTAAAATGCAACGGTTATTTTCTATCAGGAATCAAATAAAACCCTGTCCGACACACTCCCAGGAAATTTCAGAGACAAGCAACTTGTATTTATGAAGTCTAACTCCCTTGCAGCGAATAACAACAATATGAATTAATGCAGTAATTAAAGTTTATTTCAATACTTTTTTTAATTTTTAACATTGGACATACAGTTTACCACAAACAAACTATTTTGTTAAGTTTGAAGAAGACATATAGGAATGGATTCTTGTGCTTGTGTGAGGGTATAGAAATTAAATAGGTAAGTTGAACCAAGGCAAGTGCGCGGAAAATTTTCTGAGAAATATGATAAAATTGTCACCAGAAAAGATAGAACGAGAAACGACGAAATCAGAAATAGTGTAATCACTGTTTGTGTTGAAGATATAACAAATCAGCAAAATATCATTTTGTTAGTTTTCTCACGGTAATGAGTCTACCCAGTCTATCATCACCGCGCGCCTATAACATTAGGTTGCAAGGCACAAGACTACCGCATAGCAGATGGATAGACTAGATCAAGATGTTGAGCAGTACATGAGCTGCAGCGGTCAGTAAACTAAAGCTGACTGCTAGCATTAGGGTCAGAGAACCAGAGCTGACTGCTAGCGTCATCGCTAGGGAACTAAAAGCTGACTACTAGCGTCAGGGCCAGCGAACCAGAGCTGCCAAGACCCTTCTACACCTTCACGTGGTCATCTGGATAACAGGCAGCAACAGATCAGACTGGCTAAAGAGAATGAATCGAAGTGGAAAGACTAACCCGTTACTCACAAATGTCTGCGGAAGTTGGATGTATCGGACTATAAGTTGAAAATATCGCAGTCAAACTGTAAACTGCGACACAACGCATTTCGTTGACCGGACACCATCCTAGAACTTGTAAAGTCTTTTTCAGGGCTTGGTAGCGGGAAGTTACAAACGAACTAAGAAGAAGAAGAAAATGGATAGATAACATTTTTGAAATTCTACAAGAATTCAGGTTTTTATACAAACCACCGAAATACATTAGGTCTAGGAGGAAAAAAAGCATCGACACATTGGCATAAGTGGACTGGAAATAAACAAAACTAAAATAAATAAAGAAGCTGATAAATACTAAAACTATTCACCCTCCAAAAGGATATGCAAATAAATGTGTCAGGAACCAAGCAGCAAAACAACTTAGTAACAATGTAAAATCCCACAAATAAATATACAGAGGATTTGTTATTCATTGGAAGAACAAATAGGAGATCTTTAGAAGCACCGTAGGGGATGTCACTGACAACACCTGATACAAGACGGTGGAATCATTTCCAAACATGTGCAAACAGATTATTGGGAGCTTGAGTACAGAACAACTCACAGCAAGCAAGGATTTCTAACTTGCCAGAAAAAAGCAAGAAATATTAAATATAGAATAAGCTTAATTGAAAATGAAACAACGGAAATAATCACAGGAATCAAAATAGAGCAAATTATGCTAGTAGATCAACTCAAATGTAAAACATTAAAGCCAAAAAAAAAAAAAAAGAAGACATTTCCATACAATTACTGAAAAACGGAGGTCTGAGTTAAAGACGTTTTTTTTTTAAAACATTCAACACGTCACAAACCCACCACCACACCCGGCCCACTCCCCTCCCCCGAAAACACATACAGAATGAAATCATTTATACACCTTGACGAAAAGAAGTTAGTTATTTACCACTGATCAGACCATGTTTGTCAGGGTCAGGTAAAATATACTGATCAAGATCTCCCTGAAAACTGACTTGTATCATGACAGGCTGGCTAACGAAATGAGGATCGACGTGATCCCTAAAGTAGTGAGCAGAACAATCCAATGTAGCACAACATCATGGAGGACCCCGGTCAACCTTCATCAGCACGCTCGGGAAGGGAGGAAATCAAATGCAACCCATCACCTTCAGGGTTTGGTAGTGGGAGATTGAGAACGAACGAAGAAGAAGAAGATTCCCACTTGTGTTCAGTTTGGCAGACACTGGGTTTTTTTCTCCTCCGCGTACGGAAAGTAAACCTACCGTATTGGACACTTGCCAAAAAAACATAAAACCTCCAAATAGGTGGCGCTTGTAAGAAGCTACGTTCTGTAAAAGGACATGCGACTTACTTACTTACTCTGAGGCTAGGAAGCTTTCTAACAGATAACAGGTCAACACTAGCATTAAGAGCCTACAAATATGAACTTGGAATGTTGGAACGTTTAACTCGGAAGGACAAATAGATAATTAAGTTTCAGAGGCCTGTGCCACTTGATATATCTGGTGTGGCGGTGGCAAGGCTTGTAGACGCCGGATACGCGCAAACATACGGATATGATTTATTTTATCCAGGAAATGGGGGAGACGTAAACGAGGCTTATGAATTTGTTCAAAAAGAATATAGGACAATATGTGGGTGGATATTGGACACAGCATGATCGAGTGATGCTGACACAATGTTGAGGGCTTAATCATTCAATTTTGTCATTTTACGAACGTCTTCACTGACATGGACACGGGACTGACGGTTAGAGAAGAAACAAGGCAGAGAGGAAGAGAACTGGCCACCCCACCTCACACAGCTGTGACTCAGTACAATGAAGACTCTAACACTTCATCCCCGACGGCAGAGTCTTCTATGGGATTATCTTTATCTTTATGCACTCAAGAACACAGTAATAAATAAATATAATAATGTTACGAAGATTTACAACAGACCAGCATCCCCAATAAAATTTACCAATCTTCAGATAGTAGTGGCATCAACTCAAAAATCGGAAACGAAAAATAGAAGATTATGTTATGAATTTGGATTAGGACAAGAAACAACATTTTTGCGAAAAAAACCAATTCCTTAATGTAACATATTTTGTACACACGCTCAACGAAACGTTATTTACGTGGAAGAACTCCTGAACATAGTACGAAATCAGATCGATTCTAATATGAAGAACACAATTACCAAAAAGTATAACAATGGCAAAACCGTATTGAGGTGATGATTTATGTTCCGATCACAATTCAATAGTGATTACCATAACAACCAAACTGAAAAAAATATACTCGTAGAAAAAGATGTTAAAAGGATCCGGAAATAAATGTATCAGCATTAATGCAAAATATAGTAAACATAGATATCTTGTGGAAGTAACAATTAAATATAGTAGCCTAATGCCAGAAAGCACGAAACTTCTTCTTCTTCTTCTTCGTACGCAGTCAGACAGTAACCATTATTTTTTCGAAAAAAGCGGCGGTCATCCTGAGGCTGTCGCAACTGCCATAGAGCTTGTCTTGCAGTTCCACTGGTGATGGCCACATCTGCTCTCTTTGATCCTCGTATGTCGGGCAGTTCTGTAGCAGATGTTCAGCGGTCATTTTACCAGTACCGCACGGGCATTCGTCGGTACCACCTATCTTCAATTTGTTGAATAGGTGGTACCTCAGTCTATTGTGGCCAGTGCGAAGTCTGAAGACAACGACCTGCTCTCTTCGGTTCAACTGGTAATAGGCATCGTTTTTGGTGTAACCAGTATGTTCGGTTTCCCATTTGGTCATGTATCTGGCTTTGATAAGCCGTTTTGACTCTTCGTACGCCATACTAGTATCTATTTGTGGTAGTCTTGCACCTTCTTTTGCCAGTCTGTCTGTACCACTACCCTTTTTGGTGCGGACTGCTGGCACAGTTTGCAGAGTGCTGCTCTTAAGTCATTAAGCTCAGTGTGTTTCTGGCTTTTTAGCGCTGTGACTACGGCGAGAGCATCTGTAAGCAGGACTATATGGCTTTCATTTTCACTGTGTCTCACCATTTCTTCCACTGCCGCCCTCAGTGCCTCTGCATCCGCTCTAAAATTGCTTGTGTACTTACCAGTAGCGAATGACAGTGTTTTTTGTTTTCCATTTGGTAGGTTCAAGAATGCTCCTGCCCCTCCGTTCTGTGTAGTGTTTGTTACAGAACCGTCGGTGAATGCATGGGTCCAGTCCATGCTTGGGTAGCTTTTCGATATGAAGCTTAGGGTAGTATCTCTCCTTTCTTTTTCAGTCTGGCAGTTTTTGTTTCCAATACCTGGTATATTTTTTACCACCTCTGGAAATAAATCCTGCCTCCAGGTAGGTTTTCGTACAGTAGTGATGGGTTTTGGTGTTGTTAGTGCGTTTATGGGATCTTCGTGCATCGTTGCTTTGGCTATTTCTGCAAAGTTTCTCCGCTTTAGTTTCCCATTTCCCAAATTGTTTAGTCTCTGGTGCATTGGATGGTCAGTCAGTCTTCGGAGTTTCTCTGACTGCAGCTGGGCTCTGCAGTCTCTTCTATCGGTCATGGGTTGCAGTTTTGTAAGTGTTTCAAGTTCTACAATTGGCGTTGACTTCATGCCTCCTGTTATAATTCTGATGGCTTGGTTTTGAAGTTTGCTAACTTTATCGAAGTTCGCCTTTGCTGCTGTTGTCCATGCCGCAATGCCATACTCGAGAACTGGTCTCACTCTTCCAGTGTACAGTTTCTTTAGTATGCCTTCGTCTGCTCCCCAGCTTGTGCCAGGACGTTTCCTCATGATTGCCATTCTTTCTCTGGCTCTCATTCGGTTTCTCTCAATCTGACTTTTCCATGTCATGCGCCGATCAAATGTGACTCCCAGATAGGTTGGGTTGTCGTTTGGCTGCAGGAATTTGCCATTTAGACTTAATTTGGTATGTTGGGGTTTTAATGAAAGCGAGAATATTGTGCATGTGGTTTTCTCCTCGTTTATTTTAACCAGCCATGAGTTTGCCCACTATTCCAGCGATGTTAGGGCCGTCTGCATCCGATTTCTTGCTATGGTGAGATTCTTTTCAGAGGTCCACATAGCCAGATCGTCTGCAAACATTGAGCTATGGACTCTCCTTGGTATATTCTCTGTGATGTCGTTTATATATACCAGGAAGAGTGTGGGTGACAGTACTCCCCCTTGGGGTACTCCCTGCTCGAGTGTCACCTTTTCGCTCATCTGCCCTTGTACTTGGACTCTGGCCGTTCTTTGTTTGAGGTAGTGGTTGATCCACTTGAACATTTTCCCACAAACATCACTTCTTCTTAGCTTGACTCTAAGTCCGTCTTTCCAGACTTTGTCAAATGCCTTTTCCAGATCCACCCAAACAGCTACTGTGTGTTTCTGTGCCTGGTAGGCATCTTCTATTTCCTGGGCTATGAGGATGACCTGGTCCTCAGTGGATCTGTGCTGTCTAAAGCCGGCTTGCTGTGGAATTAGTATTCGTTTTTCTTCCAGATGCCACATCAGTCTGGTGTTTATCATACGTTCCATCATCTTGCCGACACAGCTCAGTCGGCTGATGGGCCTGTATCCATTTGGATCTGTTTTGTCCTTTCCTGTTGTTGGTACTGGTACCAGTATTGCGTCTTTCCATGCCTGGGGTACAATTCCCCTTTTCCAGCTTTGGTTCAGGACCGATAGCAGTTTCCTCTTCGCTGTTTGGCCCAGCCCCATCAGCATTTCGTTTGTTATCCCGTCTTTTCCGGGAGATTTCCTTTTCTTTAATGTTCTCATAGCCTCTTCCAATTCGCGCATTGTTAATTTGGCCATCATGTGCTCTTCAGATGCCGTATTCATGTTGTCGTGCCCCTTTAGCTTTTCGCTAATGTCTGTATGCTTATCTGCAGGGACCTCGATGTGGTTTGCTCTGGCATAGTGATCGACAAAAGCGTTTGCGGCTTTCTTACCTGTGATCAAGTTCTCGCCCTGCTTGATGGTAATATGTTTGTTTGACGGGGTTTCGTCGTTCATGGCTCTGACTAGCTTCCATAGCTTGTTCCCGTCTTTGTCCAGGTTTAGGCTTTCCGTTTTATTTTTCCAGCTTTCTCTTGCTGTTTGCTTTAGAGTGTGTTTGTATTTCGCCGTGGCGGCTTTGAGGGCGATGTTTGCCTCTATGGATTGTTCTCGCTGAAAGCACGAAACAATGCATAAGAGATATCCATGAAGAACATGTAAATACAAAGTATGTTCTCCCAATGTCTCTGTTAGTCGTCTAAAGACGTGGCATTCACTTGGAGCTAGGTCGGGTGAGTACGGCGGATTTGGTAGGCACTGAAAGTAGAGGTCGTTGATGGTTGAAGTCGTTATATGGGCAGTATAGGGTCGAGCAGTGTCATGTTGTACGAGCAGTATGGGGTCCAGCAGTGTCATGTTGTACGGGCAGTATGGAGTCCAGCAGTGTCATGTTGTACGAGCAGTATGAGGTCCAGCAGTGTCATATTGTACGGGCAGTATGGGGTCCAGCAGTGTCATGTTGTACGGGCAGTATGGGGTCCAGCAGTGTCATGTTGTACGGGCGGTATGGGGTCGAGCATTGTGATGTTGTACGGGCAGTATGGAGTCGAGTATTGTCACGTTGTACGGGCTGTATGGAAACGAGTATTGTCATGTTGTACGGGCTGTATGGGGTCGAGCGTTGTCATGTTGTACGGGCTGTATGGGGGTCGAGCATTGTCATGTTGTACGGGCTGTATGGAGTCGAGCATTGCCATGTTGTAAATAGACACCTTTACATAGAAGTCTACGTCGTTTGGATTTAATTACACGTCGAAGATGATTATTGAGAAAATCTCTTTACGTCGCATTGCGTCATATTGTGACAGTGTGCCCCCCTCCCTCCCACCCCACCCTCCGAGCATGTAGTGCTTTAAAATAACGGCACGTTCTACACAAAAGAGAGTGAGCATAACCTTTCCTACAGATTGCTGTGTGAGAAACTTCTTCGGTTTCGTTGAGGAGGGAGGGCGCCATTTCTGGCTCGCTTTCTTCGTTTCGGGCTCATGGTAGTGAACCCAGGTTCCATCTCCAGTAACAATTCTTGCCAGGAAAACCAACACTTTCTGCTGCAAAGCGCGGCAAAAGGTCATAACAGGCATCAACGCGTCGCTTATATTCCGGCCTAAGTTGCTGACAGGTATCAACGCGTCGCTTACATTAAGGCCTAAGTTGCTGACAGGCATCAACGCGTCGCTTACATTCCGGCGTAAGTTGCTGACAGGCATCAACGCGTCCCTTACATTCCGGCGTAAGTTGCTGACAGGCATCAACGCGTCGCTTACATTCCGGCGTAAGTTGCTGACAGGCATCAACGCGTCGCTTACATTCCGGCCTAAGTTGCTGACAGGCATCAACGCGTCGCTTACATTCCGGCCTAAGTTGCTGACAGGCATCAACGCGTCGCTTACATTCCGGCCTAAGTTGGTGACAGGCATCAACGCGTCGCTTATATTCTGGCGTACGTTGCCGTGGCACCCACCTTGTAGACATATTTTGGAACTGTATCACATTATGTATGGTGTGGTGTGCTGAACCTTGACTGATGTCCATATGTATTATAAGATGATCAGAGGAATGGATGAATTAGACTATAACAATTAAAAAAAAAAATACAGCCACTCACAAGAACAAGAGGGCATAGCTACAAAATAACTAAAGAGAGGTCCAGATTAGATATTAGAAAATGTATTTTTAGTCAGAGAGTGGTGAATGCTTGGAATGCATTGCCACGGGAGGTAGTGGAGGCAGAGACAGTTAATACATTTAAGAATAAATTAGATTCGCATAGCTTTTAGAGGAAGGTGATGTAAGTGAAACTGGTTGTATACCGACTCTGCAGGGTCTTCAGACACACAATAATGACGAGACCGTCGCGCCAGGATCACGGTCAGGTACAATATACTGACTAAGGCCACTATCTCTTTTCCATGTAGCGTTTCCTTCAAACCGACTGTTTTCAAGGAAATCGGGCTAACGAGATTTGAATCGACATGATACCCGTAGTAGTGAACATCGCGCAGATGAAGTGAAGCATAGCACAAACGTATGCAGTATCCCAGTCCATCTTCATCAACACACTCGGGATGTGAGGGAAGCTACTTCAACGCGCCCCTTGAAGAACTTTTCAATGCGTAGCAAAGTGTAAGCAATCTTATCGTGGGCATTAAACAACAACAACAAAAACAAAAAAACCAACACAAAAATTGTATAAGGTGCGAAGAGCTGTTTCTTTCCTCGAATTCATCACTTCCTGTCAGCACGTCTGGTATCGGGAAGCGATGGCCCAAATGATTGTGAGCTTTACTTACAACTTCATTGTACCAAGTTCAGACCACGTCAAGTCATATCAATCCAGAAAACATCGTATTCCTGACTGATGCCGCGTCAGTATTAGCAGCGTTAAAACAACACAAAGATGAAGATCTCGAGCAATGTATGTTCTCCATGACACAGCTCTCAGCAGAACACCCAAGGTTGGTCATACAGTGGATCCCACCCCACTGCAATATTGAAGGCAATGAAGCTGAAGACAAACTAGCAAAGTGTGGAGGAGCATTCCCACATACAGACATGAGTATCACATATAATGAGGCCAAGACCATAATTAAAACCAACTTCAGGGGAAAATGGGCTTTCCCGACTTCCGAAAAGAAGACAGCTACTATAACTGAAGTAGAGAACAGGAAGTCATCATCTGCAGACTGAGAACTGGACATAACAGACTCGAGGGTCATGTTTATAACAAAATGAGGATTGGGACAGATGACAAGTATCCATTTGGGGAGCATATCATGACCGTGGAGCACATCCTGCAAAGCTGCACGCTCACGCAGGAATTGAGAGAACAATACTGGCCTCGCAAGACAGATATGAGACAATAGCTATATGAAAATAAAACAGCTTTACAAACAACGGTGTCCTTTGTAAGAGAAACTGGGACCTTGATATAAGGATGTAAGAGAAACCGAGAACTTGATATGAGGATGAACGAAGAAGTAGAAGAAGAAATCACGTCGTGCTCAGACTAGACACATCGCAGTTTTGTAATGGCAATGCCGCATTCTTCTAATCTACCCAACTATGGAACTGTGCCTGACGGAACCACATGAAAATTGCAGAGCCTGCGTTAGAGCTGCAGAATTCGTGCTCTATCGACACCGTCAGGAACGAAAGGGCCTGAGACCCTATTAAGCCGATTCTATGAGTATTTCATTCTTTTCTGGATTGTTCTATTTGTCGTGATTTCCCACCCTATATAACCATTTAGACACTTACAAGTTACACAAAACAAGTTACAAAAAAATACTCTAAAGTCAGACACTGTCGCCGGGGACGATGTGTTAGTGACTTCATTTGCGAGGATTCTGCTCTTGTAATTCCTTTCCAAACCCTCGTTTATGTCCTTTCAGTAATTTTAAAATTTATTTACAGGTTACTTACTTTGCTTGTCCGGCAACCTCACATGGTCTTCGCCCCTCTACAAATACAGCCACCGTCAGTGCCACTGTACAGGATTCCTGCATACTGGGCCACATAATCAGGTGTTCCAGGTCCTGGTCGGCCCCACATTCCTGCATACTGGGCCACATAATCGGGTGTTCCAGGTTCTAGACAGCCCCACATTCCTGCATACTGGGCCACATAATCGGGTGTTCCAGGTTCTAGACAGCCCCACATTCCTGCATACTGGGCCACATAATCAGGTCTTCCAGGTCCTGGACGGCCCCACATTCCTGCATACTGGGCCACATAATCAGGTCTTCCAGGTCCTGGACGGCCCCACATTCCTGCATACTGGGCCACATAATCGGGTGTTCCAGGTTCTAGACAGCCCCACATTCCTGCATACTGGGCCACATAATCGGGTGTTCCAGGTTCTAGACAGCCCCACATTCCTGCATACTGGGCCACATAATCAGGTCTTCCAGGTCCTGGACGGCCCCACATTCCTGCATACTGGGCCACATAATCAGGTCTTCCAGGTCCTGGACGGCCCCACATTCCTGCATACTGGGCCACATAATCAGGTGTTCCAGGTCCTGGTCGGCCCCACAATCCTGCATACCCATAGCGACCCATAGCTGACGGCTAGCGTCAGGTCCAGCGACCCATAGCTGACTGCTAGCATCAGGGCCAGCGACCCATAGCTGACTGCTAGCGTCAGGGCCAGCGACCCATAGCTGACTGGTAGCATCAGGGCCAGCGACCGATAGCTGACTGCTAGTGTCAGGGCCAGCGACCCATAGCTGACTGCTAGCATCAGGGCCAGCGACCCATAGCTGACTGCTAGCGTCAGGGCCAGCGAACCAGAGCTGCCAAAACCCTTCTACACCTCCACGCGGTGATCATGGATAACAGGCTGCAGCAGGGCAGACTGGCTAAGGACAAGGGATCGAAGAGGGAATGCTAACCGGGTACTCAAAAAATGCTTGCTGAAGTCGGATGTGTTGGAACGAAAGGTGCAAATATCGCAGTCAAGCTGTAAACTACGACACAACGCATTCCGTTTTCTAGACTACATTCTCTTACTTAAGCCCTTTCAGGGTTTGGTAGTGGGAGATTGAAAACGAACGAAGCCAAGCCAAGTACCTGTCCGTGCCATTTAATATTTACAGCTGTATAGATTGAACAGCCCGTGACCAGGTAGCTACCCTCGCTCGTTTTTTACGAGAGTCATGTGATCTCACATCTACGACACTGATGTTCTTATTATTCTTTGATGTCCACAATGTGGATGCTTACTATTTTGTGTGCCCTGAACAAATGCGTTAATTAGTGGGCTGTCGTAGCTTTCCTCACATCACGAGGTTTGCTGGTGAAGGTGGACCATGGTCGTTCAGTCGGTTGTGCTACGCCTGACTTCATCTATGTGACAGTCACTACTATGGAGATCTACATCTCGTCAGCCAGACTGCCTTGAATATAGTCTGTTTCCAGGGAATGCAAAATGGAAGAAAGATAATGGTCGTTGTCATTAGTCAGTATGTTGTGCCTGACCGGAATATTGTCTCTGTTCCCGATCAGACGTTGATAAATAAAAGGGAAAATACTTGCAAATGCGGTGCCAAAATCCTAATTGATAACATAATCTATAGAGCACATATAACATAAAAAAATCTCGTTTTATGCGATATCGGAGTCAAGGTAATCACACATATTTTAAACACTATATTATGAATTATACAGATAATCTGTGCGTCATCCCATAATTCTGTTATATTATATATATTTATTAGTGTGGGTCTCAGGTCCAGTATTTGCGAGGGAAGTGTAGAGCCAAGTGGCCCTCTATGTCGTAAGAGGCGACTAAAGAGAGTTGTGCATGTGTCTATAAATCTTAACATGACAAAATAAACTGCACCAGAATTCGCCACTGTAGAAGTTCACACATTTATTTAGTGCATGTTTTCTGTACTGACCGATCTACTGGGTGGATCGACTTGATCCCCGTAGTAATGAACGTCACGTGCATGAAGCAAAGCATAGCACAATCGACTAAAGGGCCGGGGTCCACCTTCATCAGCAAGCTCGGGATCCCGGAAAAGCTACTACAATACGCCACTTATCGCGCACAAAAGAGTAAAATTACTCATTGTGGGCATTAAAAGACGACGACAACAACAAAAGCATAAGCAACAACAACAACGACAACGACGAAGATGACGACAACAACAACAATATCATTAATAATAACAACATCAACATCAACATCATCAACAACAAACAACAACAACAACAAACATCAACCACAACAACATCATCAACAACAACAACATCAACAACAACAACACCATCAACAATAACGACGACAACAACAACAACATCAACAACAACAACATCATTAATAATAACAACATCAACCACAACAACATCATCAACAACAACAACATCAACAACAACAACAACATCAACAACAACAACGACATCAACCACAACAACATCATCAACAACAACAACATCAACAACAACAACATCATCAACCACAACAACAAACATCAACCACAACAACATCATCAACAACAACAACAACATCAACAACAACAACATCAACAACAACAACACCATCAACAATAACGACGACAACAACAAAACCAATAACAACAACAACAACAACATCAATAACAACGACAACAAAATCAACAACAACTGCCTATATTTATATCGAACGACATGAAGGAGATTAGTTACATTCCGTTTCGTCTAATTTATGCACCCATGTTTTAAGATGATATCTTACTATCGTTGAAATGACAGTTAACGTATACGTACATCAGACGTATGTTACAGTGGCGAGACAGAGGAGAAAATAATTGCAAATCTTTAACACGCAGAGTAGGTCGTAAATGTCGACCAAAGACTTAAGACTGGAGCCTTTTCTCAAATTATGTAGAAACTATTTTCCTTAGAAAGCTTAAACAAACATGGACAAGTCAGCTACTCCTTACCTTTAGGACACTACGGTCGGTAGATTCTTGACCGACACGGCCTACAAAACAGAATTCGAAATTGTTTTTTGTTGTTGAACGGAGACACTCCCGACAGCCATTTTTAAAATGCTGGATACGTCATCAATCTACACACGATATTTTGCCGCTAAAAGTATCGTATGTTAGATTACAATTGGCTTTTGAACAATTTGTATACGCCGTTTGGAGCAACCCGACATTTTGCGAAAGGTGAAGTAGGTTGTTGGGAACGATCTTTATCGAGTTGATCTGTTTATTTTGTTTGTTTAGATGAAAGAACTACGTTTAAATTGGAAACTAACAGTTGTGTCGATATTGTAAACACAGTATCGATACATTGTTGTGGTTTCCATGGTTTTCTATCAGAGCGACTAGACTTAGCGGTCGAGTCAACATTTTTTTGTAACTCAGAAACTAACAAACACACAACAAGAACAATAACACCCACAAGTTCTTTATTCAATTGTGTCTCTGCACAAAAGAACATCATATTTATTGATAAACAAACAGAAAAGTTCCAAATTTTGAAAGTCGACGACCATAGCGATAAATTAAGTTAATTAATTATGTCAAATTTTTCTCATATAGGTCGTAGCGTGCTAAAGGTTTCTTACACATGAAAACTGTATTTTTGAGGCCTATACTCCACAAGGAGCTGACAAGCTTAGATGATAATTAGACTCGTATGCAATTTATTGGTGATTGCGCATTTCGTTTTGTCAACCATGATCCATGATTGGACAGCCTTCATTTATTCCCTCATGGTTGTAGGTGTGTGTTTTGTGTGCTGTTCTTTGTTTCGGTCCTTGTGTGGCTGTTTTGTTTCTAATTGTTGCATTGTTATTGTGTCTCTATCGCCTCCTGCTGCGTTATTTGCTCACTTTGTACGCGTTCGCTGCTCGCCTATTATGCATTGACGGGTTTGCCCGCAATCTGTTCTGAAATGACATTATGTTAAACCGACTCGTGTGCCTGATAGAAAAAGAACACGCAAGCCATGATAATAGAGAGTGTGTGGAAGATCAATGAAGCTAATGCATTATTTTTACAGGCACCGATCCTTATACAAATATGGAAACCAAGTGTAGGGGATTATTGTGAGTGCAGCCACGTTCACAAATATGTTGTTTATGTGCGTAATAGATATCTGGGCAGTTGTCATTTATATTCGACATCGGTTCACACCAAAAGATGCCTATTCCCTTTGAGCAGATAACGAAAGTTGTAGACAATGATGGTTTATGTAGATCAGTACATGCACACACTTCTAATCCATCTTCGGAGGTGCTCTTCATTGCCGGACTTACTCTCCCGATGTTGGTGTATGACTCATTTATTGAGGGCATTGTTAATGTCATCTAACGGCATGATGTTAATGTCATCTTATATTAGGTTAATGTCATCTAACGACGATATGTTAATTAAAAAAAAAAAAGATCCCGTCACGCATGAGGCGGAAATGGTTTTTGACCGCAATGGCTCCTGGGTAGACCCAGCCTTAAATGGGTACCGGGTCAGTCCGAGAAGTAAAGTCGACCGACGATATACTGACCACATCATCCACTGAGAGTCGTGGGTTACACAATTAAATGGGCCTAACAGCATATTTCCTATGCTATATCATGTAAATGCCATCTTATAATAGGTTAATGTCATCTAACTACATGATGTTAATGTCATCTTATGAACAGTTTAGGTCATCTAATGACATGGTATTAATGCCATCTTATAATAGGTTAATGTCATCTAATGACATGATGTAAATGTCATCTTATAATAGGTTACTGTCATCTAACGACACGATGTTAAGGCCAGCTTGTAATATGTTAATGCAATCTAATATGTTAATGTGATCTCATCTTATAACAGGCTGCTAATGTCATCTAATAAGATGTTAATGTCATTTAATAATATGAAAATGTAATCTCCTCTCCCAACGTGCTTCTAATGTTTTCTGATACTATGTTGCCATCTATGATATGTTAGCATTATCTAATCTCAATACATTATGTTAGTGTAATCTAATAATAAATTAATCTCATCTAGTAATATGTTAGTGACATCTAATAATTTGCTATTGTCGTATATTATATATGTTAGTGCCAAATTAGCTGATACAGGCTGCTAATGTCATATAAAATATGTTAGTGTCATGTAATAATATGTCATCTCATAGCATGCTGTTAATGTCATCTAATAATGTGTTAAGGCATCTGGTAATATGTTAATATCATGTGATAATATGTTCATTTCATCAAATAATATGTTAAAATCATCCAATAATATGGTAACGTCAGATGAAAATATGGGAATATAATCTAATAATGTGTTATTAATACCGAGTGGTCTGCCGGGGTCTTTGTGTTTGACAAAAGCAAGAATAACATCACTGCCTCACAGACAGCATGTCGAAAGAGGCGACTAACTGTGAGACATGGCACAGCACCGGCCATGGTTAGGTGGTTTGTTTAGAGCAGCTTAGATGGCGCCTAATAGGCTGCGGGTCTACCTTGCTCGTTGAAGCTTTTAAGATGAACTCGCACATCTGTTAACCCTCCTCCGTAAGCGCTTGTCGCAACGCAGCGGAGTATTAAGCTGGTCGAGCCTAGCCTGATAAGCAAGAAACCCATCTCCCGACTACATCCAGCTTATACAAGAAATGGAACCCACGCAGGGACATTTGCCCATGTAGAAGTACAGATCGACTAAGAACTAAGAATGATAATATGTTATTGGCATAACATAATATGATAATATCATCCAATTTTATGGTAATGTCAACGAAGGCTATGTTAAAGTCATATGATATGTTTATGTAATCTAATAATATATTAATTTGATCCAATAATATGTCAATATCAACTATTATATGTTAATGTCATCTAATAATATGGTAAAATCACATAATAATATGTTAATGTCATCTAATCGCATAACAAGCGGTTACTGAGTAATCTCAGTGTGCACTCCGAATCTATATTGTATATCTCTCCGCCACTTATGGGTACGTTCGAAAGAAGCAATGTAAACAAGTAAAAGTCAAACGACAACATCGCAAATACAAATAAAATCAACAACTCAGTAGAGAGTTCAAACTAATGTCAAATAAAATCAACAGCTCAGAAGAGAGTTCACACTTTAATGTCAAAGAGAAACCAACAGCTCAGTAGAGAGTTCACACTCTAATGTCAAATAAAACCAACAACTCAGTAGAGAGTTCACACTCTAATGTCAAATAAAACCAACAACTCAGTAGAGAGTTCACACACTAATGTCGCATTATTCTAATCAGTCTTGACTGATTATTGCAGCTTTATCAGTTATTTCTTTGGCTCACACCCAAGAATGGCAGGACAGTCAATCCATAGAAATCCCCGAGTGCTTGAGATCTATGTGGTTTGCTGGCCACTCATGCGTGCAGCCATATGGACTTTCAGAAGCATGGAATAAGAATATGACATATCAGCACTGATGAATTATGAAACAGATGACGTTCTAGGATCCTCGGTCAACGACTGAAACAACAAGTAGGGGCCATGCCGCCAGGTGGCGTCTTTAAGGGCAGCATCCGTCCACTTCCCGTCAGTCCGGGGATATCCTTTTTTCCTGTGCCCCAGATCAGGTTAATCGTTTCTCGTTTCCACTCGTATGGTTATACGCCAAGTTGTCTTTGTTGACGTCTCCATGACCTTCATCCTGGGGTTCTGGAGATGGCATTCCATTTTCTTCTTCGGGCACCGTCAATCCAATATCAGTGTCGATCGGTCATGATAGTAGGCATATGGTCGGTCTAGATAGAAACATTTTTAGTTGGTGATGGCGTCTAACTAAAAAATTCGACAAATCACTCTTAGAAATGTTGTATAGAAAGATGATAAATTAGGCACTTCTATCACTCTTCGGAGCTCAGCACTATACAGATAGAAAACCCAGAGCTGACTCAATGAACTGCCCCAGATTATATGATTAAATTCGAGTATGTTGTCTTATATGCCTAGCTCTTTTCGGCTACGACTTTGTCACTCGATCTAGCAGAACGACGCAACCCGATTTATCCCCTAGCATATAATAGTTGTCCATCACAAGTGATGAAGACCACTCTCTTTGTTCAGCCGTGTGGACAGTCGTATCTCTTGCTGTGGCCGCTGAAATGGGTGACTTGCGTGGTGACATTCATCGAGACGACTAGAGATAGCATAGGATGCAGATTTTGCCTCAGGGTTACCACCGAAGCCTTTCCGTAAACATTTAACCCACAGGGTAGAAAGGTTGGAAGGCATCTAACGCAGTTTGTCGTGCCTTTTCGATAACCACAAGAGGTCGTATGGACAACACTCAGCGTGTGAGTGAGTCTGGCATCTCTCCCCAGCTGTATTCAGCTCATCATAGTAGCATCTAAAATTCCCACACGCCAAATTCGTGAAGGTGAACCGGCAGAACTAACCCGTGAAATACGACACAGGTATAAGCGTAGTTCTATTCAGCTGGCGTCCAGACCAGGATAAACGGGTGGAAGAAATCACAAAAAAGAACGAAATAACAAGTCCAGACGGAAAACAACACCACGTTTCCGTGAACACAAGTGTAAGTCGTCGACTAGTGTGAATTCCAGGCAAATCCGTGGTCTGGCGGCATCCATAATAATCCAAAACAGTAGAGAAATGTAGACTCGCAGCCAGTTACGGCGCCATCTTTGCCTAGCATAGCCATGATGCATATCATCAGTTTAACTTCACATTTGACTTTCCCATTACACTAGTCTCTGCATTATCTGCTCAGTATTATTATGCCTCAAGGGCTATGTACTAGATAGAATGGCTAGTGTAGCAGTTCCATCCCCACCATGAGCGTTTAGGGCAGGGGTGATGTGTTTGCTGAGAACAAAGGTACCTGAATGCGTGCCAATGTCACTCTCTGTCTGGTCACTACGCCAAGGTCACTAACCGTCTCAACAAAGGAAATCGGAATTGGGGAAAGAATGTACAGGTAGGAACTGACCACTGGCGTTCCGATTTGGGTAGTGGGGGGTGAGTGACAGACGAGAGGGCAGCGGAGCTTGCTGCGATAGATGAGTGACAGGTGTTCGGAGTAATTCGTTCCTATAACGACTGAATAGAGCCATCCCCACGAAATCCATTGGTCAGCTCTGATACTGCTTTAGAGTATATAACACTAGACAAAGTTTAGCTCATGCGGGCTGGCCATGGAGAGGGGACGAGTAAATGTAGATAGGAGTCCGTTTAGCTCATCGATTTGATAGAGGAGCGATTGATAGACTGTTGTAAGACTGTTGGAGAGAGAACAGGATCGCTCAAACAGCTTACGCCATTGAGTCGGTGCCAGCCGCTCAAATAGGTGTGTGTGGGCGTTTTGTAATTTATGTAATGTGAACGTGTGTTGTACGCAGGACACCTTGTGAACGAGGTATGTCTTGACGAGTTAAGCGAGTGTGTAGATCGACTAGGTGAGATCGAGATGGGTGTGTGATGTGTGTACGGCAATAGAACTGGGTTTTGAAAGTTTAGAATTCCATCAATAGCTACTGCTTAAAATTTCCGCTTTAGTTAATATTTATATTAACATATATATAATATAGAAATATTTAGTTAAGAGGATATGTATTGTATTGTGTTTGTAATTTCACTACTCATTTTTCTGGTATGAGTATGAGTTATAATAAATATGCCACCTGCTGTGTGCTATATTATTTGCTGTTTGTGGTCATGAATGATGTAGATGAGTGTGGTAACATTCTAAGTTAGAATAACCCTAAGGCAAACAGTGGGATCTGCTACAATAGTTTCATACTTTTTGGTAGAGCTCTAAGGCTGATAATTTAATTACTGTAACCCTGCATTTTCAGTTGTGGTTTAAATAGCAATGAGTCTACAAAATATTGTTACTAACATTATGTACAAACCGGTTTAACCTGACATTATCTCACGCTTTGACGGTTACGGGGGTCGTACTCTTTTCAACCCCGGTACTACGACGACATGAGTATGAAAGACCGAGCATGTCAGCAAAAAATGACCAGACAGGTGATGATACTTGAGGTAATGCAGTCGCTAATTCATGTAGCAATAATTGGCAAAACAGGTGATGGTACTTGAGGTAATGCAGTCGCTTATTCATGTAGCAATAACTGACCAGATAGCTGAAGGTACTTATGGTAATGCAGTCTTTGTTTCATGTAGCACTAAATGACCAAACAGGTGATGGTACTTAAGGTAATGCAGTCGCTAATTCATGTAAGCAATAATTGGCAAGACAGGTGATGTACTTATGGTAATTCAGTCTATATTTCATGTAGCAATAAATGACCAGACAGGTGATGACACTTAAGATAATTCAGTCGCGAAATTATGTGGTAGTAAATGACGAGATATATAAGGGTACTTAATGTAATGCAGAATCTGTTTAACGTAGCAATAAATAACACAGCAGCTGATGGTACAAGTAATGTAGTCTCTATTTCATGTAACAATAAATGACAATACAGCTGATGGAATATAAGGCATTGTAGTCGCTGTTTCAAGTATACTGTTGGCATTATCTTGAGTGCAGCATGACCTTGACTCAGTTTCTGTGTGATTTGTTCTATGTGATACTTGTATGATCGGCTGAGATCAAGTGTGACTGCTAGACATTGCAACATGTCATGACTCTCAAACAAATTGGTGATACGATCTGGTACATCATACTTCACCATGATATATTAAATATCGAGCAAAGCTTGGTTCGGATTGATGTAAACCTAGAGCTATCCCACCACCTCGAAGTTGCTTTTCGTGTTTCTTGTTTTTCTTTGACCATTTTAAGAGTATAATAACCAACTCTGTAATTAAGAATGTCATTTGCAAACATTACGTTCGCCTTAACCATATGATTTGAATGTTGCCTACTTTTATTTTGTAAATTTGTAATTGTACAGATGCAAATCTACGGGAAGTCACATATGTACGCCATGATATTCTGATGGTTATTTGGCTAATTACAGTTAAAGTGTTCACTCCATCAAGACAATTGTAATCCTGCTCACCTACAATGGGTTGATGGCACATTTCACCAAACCCCCGATTGCAATATTAAAGTTTACACTACTGCATATCTTATTTAGGCTGCGAGCCACATCAACTGTTTTACATTTGTAAATGAAAGCCTTCGTTAATATAATATATAAATGTTTAAGAATAACCACAGGCTCCCTCATTGCAGTGCAATACAACTATCCAGAGTAGGACGTGATAAGTCTGGAGAAGGTACATTACTGTTGTAGACGCTATTTTCTGTTTTAGAATCCCGAAGAAGCAGCAGTGAATGAACTGACAACAGCCACCAGAGACTCACAGCTTTGCATCAGGGCCAGCGACGCATAACTGGCGAAGATCGTATATACCCTCTAAATGGTGGCCCTAGAAACAGACTGCACCCATGCAATCTGGATACGAGATTGGAATCGATAAGAGAGGGCAAACCGGGTTCCAATAATGACATGCTGAAATTGAATGCGTCGGACAGTATGAGACGAATATAACAACTTCGCTGTAAACTAAACCACAACGTCACAAGGTACTTTTAGGGTGAGCGTCAAATAACAAGAAGGAGACACCTCAACACATGAAAAATAGAGTCAGGCCTAAACACTAACGGAGAAGAGAGATTGTAACTAACATAAAAGCACAAAGGAAGACGTAGACATAGCTATAGTGCGTTTCAAAATTCAGGCCTCTCTCTTAAAATCTATAACTCAGCAACAGTTGTACAGAAATGGATGGAATTCATAATGGCAAATGTTAGTCATCCTGCCGTTAAGGCAAAATAATTTATGTGAAACAGGCCGATTGTCTCTATTTTTGCTTTATTGCGGTAAACAAAAACCAACACACGTGAACATGACTGACATCAACATTTATTTTACAGATCTTAGAATTATTTGGTGAGCAATCCTGGAAACATGAATTTGTTTTGTGGATTTTTGCACTTCTAACAGTAAATAGTATTTATTTTCAAAAGATTGATGTTAACCTCCGCTGTTTTGTGTACGCCACTACAATAAATTGCATTTATTACATAGAAGTTGCACATGAAATTTGATCTGGGTTTTGATTTTATAGATAGTATTGACGCATAAGTTATTATGAGATACATATGTAGAATGTTTGATTTGATAGATAGTTTTGACGCATACATTATTATGAGATACATATGTAGAATGTTTGATTTGATAGATAGTTTTGACGCATAAGTTATTATGAGATACATATGTAGAATGTTTGATCTGATAGATAGTTTTGACGCATAAGTTATTATGAGATACATATGTAGAATATTTGATTTGATAGATAGTTTTGACGCATAAGTTATTATGAGATACATATGTAGAATGTTTCATTTGATAGATAGTTTTGACGCATAAGTTATTATGAGATACATATGTAGAATGTTTGATTTGATAGATAGTTTTGACGCATAAGTTATTATGAGATACATATGTAGAATGTTTGATTTGATAGATAGTTTTGACGCATAAGTTATTATGAGATACATATGTAGAATGTTTGATTTGATAGATAGTTTTGACGCATAAGTTATTATGAGATACATATGTAGAATGTTTGATTTGATAGATAGTTTTGACGCATAAGTTATTATGAGATACATATGTAGAATGTTTGATTTGATAGATAGTTTTGACGCATAAGTTATTATGAGATACATATGTAGAATGTTTGATTTGATAGATAGTTTTGACGCATAAGTTATTATGAGATACATATGTAGAATGTTTGATTTGATAGATAGTTTTGACGCATAAGTTATTATGAGATACATATGTAGAATGTTTGATTTGATAGATAGTTTTGACGCATAAGTTATTATGAGATACATATGTAGAATGTTTGATTTGATAGATAGTTTTGACACATAAGTTATTATGAGATACATATGTAGAATGTTTGATTTGATAGATAATTTTGACGCATAAGTTATTATGAGATACATATGTAGAATGTTTGATTTGATAGATAGTTTTGACGCATAAGTTATTATGAGATACATATGTAGAATGTTTGATTTGATAGATAGTTTTGACGCATAAGTTATTATGAGATACATATGTAGAATGTTTGATTTGATAGATAGTTTTGACGCATAAGTTATTATGAGATACATATGTAGAATGTTTGATTTGATGGATAGTTTTGACGCATAAGTTATTATGAGATACATATGTAGAATGTTTGATTTGATAGATAGTTTTGACGCATAAGTTATTATGAGATACATATGTAGAATGTTTGATTTGATAGATATTGTTGACGCATAAGTTATTATGAGATACATATGTAGAATGTTTGGCTTGGCTTCGTGCATTCTCAATCTCCCACTACCAAACACTGAAAGTGCTTAAGTAGCAGAATGTAGTCCAAAGAACGGAATGCGTAGTGTCGTAGTTTACAGCTTGACTGCGATATTTGCACCTTTCGATCCAACACATCCGACTTCAGCAAGCATTTTTTGAGTACCGGGCTAGCATTCTTTGATCTCTTCTCCTTAGCCTTCTGCCCTGCTGCAGCCGGTTATCCAGGATCACCGCGTGGAGGTGTAGAAGGGTCTTGGCATCATTGGTTTGCTGGCCCTGACACTAGCAGTCAGCTATGGGACGCTGCACACTGCAGCTCATGCATACTCAGTATCTTGATCTCGAATGTTTGATGTGATAGAAATAGTTTCACTGAACAATTTGGCTAAAAAGCAACAACTAAATTCGAAAAGCATGTTCTTGAGAAGTGTATGGATTGCACGCTTTACCGGTAGAAATTATGCTGTCAGAAAAGACATCATTTACGAAAAGCCACATCTAGTTGTTATGGGACGGAAGTATTTACGTGAAATAAGCGAAATGCGTCAAGAATACTGTGATATGGTTGTTTGAATGAAACATGGATCAATGATCACCACACAAATGAAAATGAATGGCTGTCAGCAGACGGAAAGATTAAGAGATTTGTATAAGTTGCAAACGATAACAATTGATAATAGCACATGCTGGTAGAAGACAAAATGGGCTGGTAAATAACGCTGATATTTTTAATGCAAAGTTGAAAGACAGTCGGTACCACCCAACAGAGATGAATGGCCCTATATTCAGAAAGTTGATTGACAAAACTATTATTTCTTCATTAGATGCCCAACTTGTTTTATAATGGGCAATGCATCATACCACAAGGCAGTGTCACATGAGGATAAAGGCCATATATCATCGAGTACAAAAGATACTATAATGTCACGGCTCAAGAATGAACACATACCATTTAGCTAAATGTTTTTTAAAAGCTGAATTTCTTTTCCTTGTAAAACAGGAACAAAAGATATTTCATATAGACAAAATAATAACGGAGCAAAGACACAGATCTTTGAGACGGCCACCTTACCATTTCCACCTATACACAATAGAGCTAGAGTGAGCAAACGTTAAAGGATATGGGGCAGCTGAAAATACAACATTCAAACAGCGATGTCAAAGAACTAACATGTGCCGCCGTCTCAAAGATAGACAAGTATTATTGGGATATATGTGAGGACTTTGTCTTACAAGAGGAAGATAGCTATAGGAAAGAATATGGTCCGAGTTTCGTGCAACCACGAGCAGCCATCAATATGTTAGTCTCGTCTGACTCTGAATGAGTTGAAATATACATTTTCTGTACCTTTACCAGGAAACATCCGACCAAGAAATTTACGAGCAAAAGCATGTGAAATGCTGAATACATTTTCGTTTACCATGATCCTATAAAAAACAAGTCCGTTTCAGGATCACCCATGAAGAAGATTGATCTCAGAACTGAATATAACCTACTCGTTTCCAATCCATAAGCTGTTATAGACTTGAATCTAGTCTTTTACTTCTTGTTAATTTCAGATGTTGGGCGTTTGCGATGTGATTCATTTTCGCCGTAATAAATACTATAACAAAATACACGAACGAAAGGTAATTGAAGAGTATTATTCGGTACTCACATTTATGAATTGTTGTAATTAAAATTGAAGATGCGCCTAAGACTCGTCAAAAGTCAGCAATTTGTTTAATTACAGTACATTATATATTTTAAAGAAAAAATTATTATTATCCCGTCGAAGATAAAAGAAACTTGTCAGTTTAAGAAAATGGCAGCGTCTGCACTATTTTGAATTATACAATCTTAATGTCATGGCAAATGTAAGACCAAATTCAAACATACATGGTGATACGTACAAGGGTTCTTGAGATATTTGATAACATCTGAGGGCATGAGTTTTGAGCCGCTCTATAGAAAGGAGGACATTTGACTGGAGGGCTTGGCGATTATTTGTTGAGGGCCTATGTCCTGAAGGCAGCTGACCTATTTTGATTTATTGTTTGGCAGATTGCTTGCTTTTGTTGCTCGAAGCTACTCGTACTGAGTTCTTCCATCACGACGATGCTCCTTAGATTGCAGGAAACGATGGCTCGTCTTGTTTCGCGGTGCATGCAGAAGGTGTGAATGTGCTACACTAGTTGTAGTGTAATGCAAAGTTCGTTAGTAGGCTCACAACTATTGGGATCCCAGTGCCGAGCCCAATTACGTTGACCAGGCTTCTGTAATAGAGCCGGTTTCCAGAAATACGGGAATATGCGAGAAGAGGTCCTGGGCAGTATATTCCATATAACAATGACGTAACTGTAAGTTTCTAAGTATCTGCTATACTTGTCTTAGACATTCTAAGCAGAGTAGAGGTTTCGCAGGAATTAGTGAGCGGTAAGTTTTGTTTCTTGTCAGACTATACACGTTACAGGCGGCCTGATAACAGATACTGAAGCAGGGGATAAGGTGATCAAGATTTAATAGGCTAGATCTACATCTGTATGATGCTAGGGTTGGTTGTGAGGGTGGGGGTAGGGAGAGCGGGGAACACTGCTTACTCGAACTGAAAACCTTAACCAGATTGCCATTCTATAGCCGTGTGTGTTAAAATCTGCCGTGACCAGGTCATAAACCTAGTCAGTTTTCTTTAAGAGACAATTGCTCTAACAGATTCGCCATTCGTTTATCTCTACCTGGAGACTTCCAGCGAATATTTCGTTTACACCTGCCACAATCTATTTGATGCAGTTGCGCAATGCAGAAGGTTTCAGGTTTTTTTATCTCGAAAATCTTGCGCATTTCATTTTTCCCTCCCTCAAAATGTCTATATATTTTTGTTTTGAAAATGGTAAACTAAACTAAATGTAACAGCGTGCTCCCGTTTTAGAATTCAGCCACTTTTACCAATAACATGTGTTATATATGCGCTGTAAACATGTAAATCGTGTCTAATAGCGTTATCAATTTGTGGGTTTGGTGCGGAAACAAGAATCTTATGGAACCGGAAACTTTTTTGGAGACAATTGATTCTAGAGGTGGGACATTTAGAAATGAGACAGTTGATGTTAGAGGTGGGAGGTTGAGACAAATGATGTTAGAGGTGGGAGCTTAAAACAATCGATGTTAGAGTGAGAACTTGAGACAATTGATTTTAGAGGTGGGAGGTTGAGACAAATGATGTTAGAGGTGGGAGCTTAAAACAATCGATGTTAGAGTGAGAACTTGAGACAATTGATTTTAGAGGTGGGAGCTTGAGAGAATTGATGTTAGAGTGAGAGCTTGAGACAATTGATGTTAGAGGTGGGAGGTTGAGACAATTAATGTTACAGGAGGGAACTTTAGAAGTTAGACAATTAATGTTAGAGGAAGGCACTTTATAAGTGAGGCAATTAGTGCTAGAGGAGGGAACTTCCGAATGGAGACAATTAATGTTAGCGGAGGGAACTTTAGAAGTGAGACAATTAATGTTAGCGGAGGGAACATTAGAAGTGAGACAACTAATGTTAGAGGTGGGTAGTATGAAGTGAGACAATCAATTTTAGAAGAGGGAACTATACAAGTGAGACAATTAATCTTAGATGTGAGAACTTTGAAGTGAAGCAATTAATGTTAGAGGCGGGAACATTAGAGGTGAGAGAACTAATGTTAGAAGTGGTTAGTATAAAGTGAGACAATCAATATGAGAGGTGGGAACTATGAAATGAGGCCATCAATAATAGAGTTCAGAACTTTTGAAGTTGGGAACTGTAGACTGAACTGAAACCATCAATGATAGAGTTGGGAATTGTAGAGTGAAGTCAGGTCAGTATTGATAGAGTTGAGAACTGTAGAGTGAAGTCAGGTCAGTATTGATAGAGTTGGGAATTGTAGAGTGAAGTCAGGTCAGTATTGGTATAGTTGAGAACTGTAGAGTGAAGTCAGGTCAGTATTGATAGAGTTGGGAATTGTAGAGTGAAGTCAGGTCAGTATTGGTAGAGTTGGGAATTGTAGAGTGAAGTCAGGTCAGTATTGGTAGAGTTGGGAATTGTAGAGTGAAGTCAGGTCAGTATTGATAGAGTTAGGAATTGTAGAGTGAAGTCAGGTCAGTATTGATAGAGTTGGGAATTGTAGAGTGAAGTCAGGTCAGTATTGATAGAGTTGGGAATTGTAGAGTGAAGTGAGGTCAGTATTGATAGAGTTGGGAATTGTAGAGTGAAGTCAGGTCAGTATTGATAGAGTTGGGAATTGTAGAGTGAAGTCAGGTCAGTATTGGTAGAGTTGAGAATTGTAGAGTGAAGTGAGGTCAGTATTGGTAGAGTTGAGAATTGTAGAGTGAAGTGAGGTCAGTATTGGTAGAGTTGGGAATTGTAGAGTGAAGTGAGGTCAGTATTGGTAGAGTTGAGAATTGTAGAGTGAAGTGAGGTCAGTATTGGTAGAGTTGAGAATTGTAGAGTGAAGTGAGGTCAGTATTGGTAGAGTTGGGAACTGTAGAGTGAAGTGAGGTCAGTATTGATAGAGTTGAGAATTGTAGAGTGAAGTGAGGTCAGTATTGATAGAGTTAGGAATTGTAGAGTGACGTCAGGTCAGTATTGATAGAGTTGAGAATTGTAGAGTGACGTCAGGTCAGTATTGATAGAGTTGAGAACTGTAGAGTGACGTCAGGTCAGTTTTGATAGAGTTGAGAACTGTAGATTGAAATAAAACATTAATTATAGAGATCGTGAAGTTAAAGAACTATAAATTTGAGTTTAAAAATAAATATTGCGTATAGTTATGCTCTTTGTTTCACATTATTATAACAAACATTATCATAATCCGATTGTTTCATAAGGACTAGTTTAGGCAATCATTGATTCCCTTGACATCGTATATCTATTACTGGGCGTGATTCATCTTGATGAAGCGGTAAGATTATTAATTATTTTCTCTCTGTGCTGTTCTTTGCTCCTTTTTTCACCAGTGTTTACTGTTATCAATAACTCACCTCAATATGACAGGATAGGATCAGTAAAAAGCGAAAACAATCCATGGAGGCAAACATCGCCCTCAAAGCCGCCACGGCGAAATACAAACACACTCTTAAGCAAACAGCAAGAGAAAGCTGGAAAAATAAAACGGAAAGCCTAAACCTGGACAAAGACGGGAACAAGCTATGGAAGCTAGTCAGAGCCATGAACGACGAAACCCCGTCAAACAAACATATTACCATCAAGCAGGGCGAGAACTTGATCACAGGTAAGAAAGCCGCAAACGCTTTTGTCGATCACTATGCCAGAGCAAACCACATCGAGGTCCCTGCAGACAAGCATACAGACATTAGCGAAGAGCTAAAGGGGCACGACAACATGAATACGGCACCTGAAGAGCACATGATGGCCAAATTAACAATGCGCGAAATGAAAGAGGCTATGAGAACATTAAAGAAAAGGAAATCTCCCGGAAAAGACGGGATAACAAACGAAATGCTGATGGGGCTGGGCCAAACAGCGAAGAAGAAACTGCTATCGGTCCTGAACCAAAGCTGGAAAAGGGGAATTGTACCCCAGGCATGGAAAGACGCAATACTGGTACCAGTACTAAAAACAGGAAAGGATAAAACAGATCCAAATGGATACAGGCCCATCAGCCTACTGAGCTGTGTCGGCAAGCTGATGGAACGGATGATAAAAACCAGACTGATGTGGCATCTGGAAGAAAAACGAATACTAATTCCCCAGCAAGCCGGCTTTAGACAGCACAGATCCACTGAGGACCAGGTCATCCTCATAGCCCAGGAGATAGAAGATGCCTACCAGGCACAGAAACACACAGTAGCCGTTTGGGTGGATCTGGAAAAGGCATTTGACAAAGTCTGGAAAGACGGACTTAGAGTCAAGCTAGGAAGAAGTGATGTTTGTGGGAAAATGTACAAGTGGATCAACCACTACCTCAAACAAAGAACGGCCAAAGTCCAAGTACAAGGGCAGATGAGCAAAAAGGTGACACTCGAGCAGGGAGTACCCCAAGGGGGAGTACTGTCACCCACACTCTTCCTGGTATATATAAACGATATTACAAAGAATATACCAAGAAGAGTCCATAGCTCAATGTTTGCAGACGATCTGGCTATGTGGACCTCTGAAAAGAATCTCACCATAGCAAGAAATCGGATGCAGACGGCCCTAACATCGCTGGAAGAGTGGGCGAACTCATGGCTGGTTAAAATAAACGAGGAGAAAACCACATGCACAATATTCTCGCTTTCATTAAAACCCCAAAATACCAAATTAAGTCTAAATGGCAAATTCCTGCAGCCAAACGACAACCCAACCTATCTGGGAGTCACATTTGATCGGCGCATGACATGGAAAAGTCAGATTGAGAGAAACCGAATGAGAGCCAGAGAAAGAATGGCAATCATGAGGAAACTTGCTGGCACAAGCTGGGGAGCAGACGAAGGCATACTAAAGAAACTGTACACTGGAAGAGTGAGACCAGTTCTCGAGTATGGCATTGCGGCATGGACAACAGCAGATAAGGCGAACTTCGATAAAGTTAGCAAACTTGAAAACCAAGCCATGAGATTTATAACAGGAGGCTTGAAGTCAACGCCAATTGTAGAACTTGAAAAGATTACAAAACTGCAATCCATGACCGATAGAAGAGACTGCAGAGCCCAGCTGCAGTCAGAGAAACTCCGAAGACCGACCGACCATCCGATGCACCAGATACTAAACAATTTGGGAAATGGGAAACTAAAGCGGAGAAACCTTGCAGAAATAGCCAAAGCAAAGATGCACGAAGATCCCATAAACGCACTAACAACACCAAAACCCATCACTACTGTACGAAAACCTACCTGGAGGCAGGATATATTTCCAGAGGTGGTAGAAAATATACCAGGTATTGGAAACAAAAACTGCCAGACTGAAAAAGAAAGGAGAGACACTACCCTAAGCTTCATATCGAAAAGCTACCCAAGCATGGACTGGACCCATGCATACACCGACGGTTCTGTAACAAACACTACACAGAACGGAGGGGCAGGAGCATTCCTGAACCTACCAAATGGCAGAAAAATAACACTATCATTCGCTACTGGTAAGTACACAAGCAATTTCAGAGCGGAGGCAGAGGCACTGAGGGTGGCAGTGGAAGAAATGGTGACACACAATGAAAATGAAAGCCATATAGTCCTGCTTACAGATGCTCTCGCCGTAGTCACAGCGCAAAAAAGCCAGAAAAACACCGAGCTTAATGACTTAAGAGCAGCACTCTGCAAACTGTGCCAGCAGTCTGCACCAAAAAGGGTAGTGGTACAGTGGGTTCCATCACACTGCAACATCCAAGGCAACGAGGAGGCAGACAGACTGGCAAAAGAAGGTGCAAGACTACCACAAACAGATACCAGTATGACGTACGAAGAGTCAAAACGGCTTATCAAAGCCAGATACATGACCAAATGGGAAACCGAACATACTGGTTACACCAAAAACGATGCCTATTACCAGTTGAACCGAAGAGAGCAGGTCGTTGTCTTCAGACTTCGCACTGGCCAAAATAGACCGAGGTACCACCTATTCAACAAATTGAAGATAGGGTGTACCGACGAATGCCCGTGCGGTACTGGTAAAATGACCGCTGAACATCTGCTGCAGAACTGCCCGACATACGAGGATCAGAGAGAGCAGATGTGGCCATCACCAGTGGAACTGCAAGACAAGCTCTATGGCAATGGCGACATCCTCAGGATGACCGCCGCTTTATTCTAAAAAATAATGGTTACTGTCTGACTGCGTACGAAGAAGAAGAAGGATCAGTAAAACACTTAAAAGTTGTCGTTTATACATACTTGTTGCAAGCATTGAACTACATTTCACAATTTGTAAGCAGGAGTGGCTGACTAAACCTATACATGTCGGTTTTTGAGCATGTGGACATGTGTTTAAATGCTCTGTAAAGCATGTTTTTTCTTTCGAATGTTGAAAAAAACACAACGATTCTGAACAGTTAGCGTCGACTGCAGGCCATGCGGCCTTTTTACCTCAAACCTATAAGTCTGAATCTCAGCAATGGGAGTAATACGGTAGTGAAAGCTTCACGTTTTTACGACAAGTGAGAATGAAAGAAATAAGTTCTGGGCTCATGAAGTCAAAGTGAATGTTCGTCATTACTGGTATGTTGGCAAACGAATAACCGTCATCTATTATTATTTTTATCAAATCCTCTTTTTGGTTGACGAAAACATTGTGTTCTTTCTGAGTGTGATGTGCTTATTTTCATTTAATTTTCTTACACTATTTTAAAGACGTTTTATGCTGTTGTACTTTCTCCTTTTCTGTGAACATTATTTTAAGTAAGCTAAAACATCTCACTTTCCTTGCTTGTAAATGAATCTACTCTTGTTTCCCTTCCTTAGGTTGCATCCTCATATGTCGATACTCGACTTTCTCAGCTGTCAACTGTGTCTGTTTGTTTATATTAAGACATTAAGAGATTTAATAGACATTCGGTGACGAGACCATGTCAATCACACGATACTTTAGGAGGATTTCAATCTCGTTAAAGATGGCCCTACATCGATGAAAAGTGGATCATGTTCCGGTAGGTCCTAAACAAGATAAAATTATAGAGTAATTGGTCAAGTGTGGACTTAAGTTATGCAGAACTGTCGTAACTGTCCGAGAAATTGAGGTCGAGGTGCGGATAAGCATTGGTTATGTACACTCCATTTTGCTTCAACAGATGAAGAAACGGGATTTTGATTCATCTATTGTATACGATGATTGTTATGCCCACAGCCTTACATAACCAGCTTTGTCAAATAGCATTGGTGACTTTTAAATTATTGGCCAAGAAGGTGGATTCCGTGTTAGAGAAGTCACAGTACTATGGTTCATCATGTTTATGACGGACTTCACTATTCTATGACTCAGTTTTTAATGGCAGAATTAACTTTACTACGATTCAGCTTTTTATGCCGGACTGCATTGTTTTATGACTTATCTTTTAAAGTTGGACTTCCCTTTGCTGTGCCTCAACTTTTTATGGCGAACGTCACTGTACCTCTACTCAACTTTTTATGGCGGACGTCACTGTACCTCTACTCAACTTTTTATGGCGGACGTCATTGTACCTCTACTCAACTTTTTATGGCGGACGTCACTGTACCTCTACTCAACTTTTTATGGCGGACGTCACTGTACCTCTACTCAACTTTTTATGGCGGACGACACTGTACCTCTACTCAACTTTTTATGGCGGACGTCACTGTAATTCTACTCAACTTTTTATGGCGGACGTCGCTGAGCTGTGACCCAACTTTTTATATGAACTTCATTGTACTGTGACCAAGCCTTTTATTTGTTGGGTTTGCTAGTTTCATTTTTCCTCGCATTGTCTTCCCTTAAATTAAATAAGGTACCAATTTATTGCTGGGTCGACTTGCTCATTTTGATACCTTGGATTAAAACAGCCAGTGCCTTAGTCATGAGGCACGAGCGCTCTGCCACTCTGCTTCTGGATGTATGATACTCTCTAGTATTTGAGTCAATTAAGATGAACTGGCACATCGGTAAAAACCATCCTTTGAGAAACTGGCTCTAAACAGACTCTGTAAATTCTTCTAAACCAGCATAAAGACGTTAAGTTAAGGTAAGTCCGTCATAAGCATGGTTAATCATAGTACTGTGCCGTCTCTAACATTGTTTAGCTTTCCTGTGGACTGTGAGCAAGTCCAGGTAGCAGTGAATAAGGCAAATATAATGTTAGGTATGATGAATAGAAATATTAGACCTAGGAGTAAGGAAGTTATTTTCAAACTGTATAAAGCATTGGTTAGACCTAGATTTGACTATTGTGTACAGGTGTGGAGTCGTTATCGTATAGGAGATATAAACATGCTGGAAAGGATACAAAGAAGAGCGGCAAAACTGATAGTGGTATTCCAGAATTACAGTTATGAGGAAAGACTCAGAAATACCGGCCTACAGTGAGAAGAATTGGAGGTGACGTAATACAAGTTTATAAGATAATCACAGAAAAGGTTAAATCAGACTATAACAAGTCTTTCAAAATACAACCAACCACCAACGAGAACAAGAGGTCATAGATACAAATTAAGTAAAGAAAGATCCAGATTGGATATTAGAAAATATGTTTTTTAGTCAGAGAATGCTAAATGCTTGGAATGCATTGTCACAGGAGGTAGCGAAGGCAGGGACAGTTAATGCATTTAAGAATAGATTGGATGCGCATAGCTTTTAGAGCAGAGTAATGTAAATGAAACTGGTTGTATACAGACTCTGATGGGTTTTCCAAACTAGTATAAATGCGTTAAATAATGTTGATACCATCTTCTTCGGACTAGATGATTCTCTTTCAGTCAAACATTAATGTGCTCTACGATCTGTCGCCGATTCCTTAGAGGCATGGAAATCCTGATGTGTAGATGGACCCTAGTTTAGAGACACTGTTGTCTATACAGACTGGTTCGAATTTTTTAGGAGAGGAGTATGAGGCAACAGAGGAAAGTTGTACATGAGGCTGGCGACCTTTGTTGCACGAAATTTAGTGCTGCACCTATGGTGTACGCAATGTAGTGTTTGACCTATGCTTCACGAAATGTAGTGTTTGACCTATGCTTCACGAAATGTAGTGTTTGACCTATGCTTCACGAAATGTAGTGTTTGACCTATGCTTCACGAAATGTAGTGTTTGACCTATGCTTCACGAAATGTAGTGTTTGACCTATGCTGCACGAAATGTAGTGTTTGACCTATTCTTCACGAAATGTAGTGTTTGACCTATTCTTCACGAAATGTAGTGTTTGACCTATTCTTCACGAAATGTAGTGTTTGACCTATTCTTCACGAAATGTAGTGTTTGACCTATGCTGCACGAAATGTAGTTTTGGTCTTATGCTTCAACAAATATAGTGTTGAACCTATGCTTCAACAAATGGGTCGACGTAGAAAGAAGAAGAAAACAATTTAGTTTGGAAACTTGTTTTTTAGCTGCACTTTCAAATGAGTGTCTAAATAGTGGATTAAAGAACTTTGAGCATGCGGTTAGCAATCTCATTATGTGAAACCATTGTTTTACGAATATGCGTACGTCTGCTAATTAAGCATGCCTTCTAAAATGATATACTCATGCTTTAAATGAACTGAAGAATAGTACACAATGATTGAAAAAACAGGATGCAAGTAGAAATATACTTGTTTTAGTTCTTCAGATGTTGTCCGACAAGAGAAAAAAATGAAGCTATTACAGGAAACAATATATATATTTCTGATAGAAGAGGAGAAAGGTCACTATTGGAATTGACTCCCGAGAGTGGATCTCTTGGTGGGTTTCGTTATACAATGTCATTAACTCTGGCCTTTGTTACAAGATCGTGACATGGTTGCGGGAAAGCGTTCTGTATATATCAGATTATCATACATAAATATGCCATGTTTCGTGGACATGAAGGGTAAGCCCATCATCCCCTCCTGGGGACTCTTAAAATGAAACAGGGAATGTTAGACTGGGCGGTAAAGGTGAATGCAATCCCACAGTAGACACTGATACATCGTTAATGTGCGCGAGACGTCAAAGTCCGAGGTCTCAGTTTTTTATTTGATTGGGCTGATTAGTTCACGTCCTCGCAGACCTGACACTTCCATTTCTGAAGATATGGTACCAGTTTGCAGTTGGTAAGAATGAAGATTACGTATGATTGTACGCATGTCCATTAAATGTAGTGTTGGACATATGCTCGACGAAATTTAGTGCTGGACTTGAAGGCTGAACATGCACGTCCTACATGAAATACGTCTCCAGGGTAAGAAACCAGCGAGAGGTATAAACGTAGTAAAGCTGAAGTGCGATTCCACGCGAATAGCATTCCAGAATGATTTATACTAGAATTTCGCCGGCTCCATTTTGGGGAAAGCGACGTAAGACAGGACCGGACATCACTCAGAAACACCATTCACTCCACAACGCCGAAGCACCTCAATACGCCTAAATGTAAACACAGAGTATGATGGAGAAATACACATCCGCATAGATGAAAAGCACTCGGGTTCATCAAAGGGACACAACATCTCAATCCAAGAAAACTGTATGATGGAGAAATACACATCCTCATAGATGAAAAGCACTCGGGTTCATCAAAGGGACACAACATCTCAATCCAAGAAAACTGTATGATGGAGAAATACACATCCTCATAGATGAAAAGCACACGGGTTCATCAAAGGGACACAGCATCTCAATCCAAGAAAACTGTATGATGGAGAAATACACATCCTCATAGATGAAAAGCACACGGGTTCATCAAAGGGACACAACATCTCAATCCAAGAAAACTGTATGATGGAGAAATACACATCCTCATAGATGAAAAGCACTCGGGTTCATCAAAGGGACACAACATCTCAATCCAAGAAAACTGTATGATGGAGAAATACACATCCTCATAGATGAAAAGCACACGGGTTCATCAAAGGGACACAGCATCTCAATCCAAGAAAACTGTATGATGGAGAAATACACATCCTCATAGATGAAAAGCACACGGGTTCATCAAAGGGACACAACATCTCAATCCAAGAAAACTGTATGATGGAGAAATACACATCCTCATAGATGAAAAGCACACGGGTTCATCAAAGGGACACAACATCTCAATCCAAGAAAACTGCATTCTCAAATGTTCGTAAAACCCAGCAATTAAGACAGACAAATTTAGGAATTCTGGCCCAGAACAAAGTAAAGAAATAGAAGAGTTTGCAAACCGCCATGATGCCAATGCGCTTGATTAGCTGCGTTCGCGATAACTCCGGTGTTTGTGTCTGTTTCGGAAGTTCCCAAGTTTTTGAATGGATTAATATTTGCACTGATCGTTGCCCTGGAGCGCCGCTTTACCGTAAGATTGTCTTCGTTCATCTGAGTGGTGTATTTCGCAAGCTGCAATGCATTTTGTTCACGGTCTTTGCATCGTCTAGTATAGATAGCCATTTTCGGTTGATTATCGTTCAGCTCCCACACGAGGAAATCGTGGTCTACATGAAAATACTTGTTCCGCTTGGCTGCTCTCCAGCGTCAGGCCAAGGAAAGATGCGATATACAAGAGCTCTTCTTCACAGCTTGATGTCAATTTTCACCACCAGCCCTCCCTCCTTCCACCCAACCCCCACCTTCGGCATCCTCTCATTTCTCGGTATTCTAAACGGAGAAAAAGTTTGATCTCCTTGCAAGAGGAAAAAATTAAGAGAATGCAGAGGTGGAGCTCGAAAACGGAAGACAGCCTCTAACACCAGTTCGAAAATTAAGAGAAGGAGAACTCAAGCACTCCCTCCTCACGGCCCCCATCCCAAAGCAGAGGAGTACCCGGCTCCCATCCCAGAAATCCATAGGGATCGGCATCTCCACTGCAGCGCTCCCACTGTCCTCGTCACTGGGAATTGCCCACGTCTACGGAGACACACCACCAGCTCTCCTTCCCATAGTAGTTCTTCACGTGACATCAGCCAGCTCTCCTTCCCATAGTAGTTCTTCACCTGACATCAGCCAGCTCTCATTCCCATAGTAGTTCTTCAACTGACATCAACCAGCTCTCCTTCCTATAGTAGTTCTTCACGTGGCATCAGCCAGCTCTCCTTCCCATAGTAGTTCTTCTCCTGACATCAGCCAGCTCTCATTCCCATAGTAGTTCTTCGCCTGACATCAGCCAGCTCTCCTTCCCATAGTAGTTCTTCGCCTGACATCAGCCAGCTCTCCTTCCCATAGTAGTTCTTCGCCTGACATCAGCCAACTCTCCTTCCCATTGTAGTTCTTCACCCGACATCAGCCAGCTCTCATTCCCATAGTAGTTCTTCACCTGACATCAGCCAGCTCTCCTTCCCATAGTAGTTCTTCACCTGACATCAGCCAGCTCTCATTCCCATAGTAGTTCTTCACCTGACATCAGCCAGCTCTCCTTCCCATAGTAGTTCTTCACATGACATCAACCAGCTCTCCTTCCCACAGCTGCTCTCCCCTCCACGGCAGCACCCATCTGCATAGCTCGTGTTTTGTGATGGCGTCTAGTGACATGAGAGGCCCGATGAGAGTAGCTACTTGGAATGTTTAGACATTAAACGGGACAGGCTACGTCACAGCACTGGCCAGAACCTTAGGCCTACTCAAGATTGTAATAGCCGGCGTCATTGGAAGCAAGACTTTAGAGCCAAGGTCAATGTGACGCCGAGGAAGAGTGCCTGCTACACTCAGGTGGACAACAGTACAGAAACGGTGTGGCCTTATTTATAATACACCCCCCCCCCCCCCCCCACTACGATTTTGCATGACATCTTGGCAAGCTTTCTCCGATATGCTTCTCCTGGCGCCTTTAATGCATAAACACGGCTGCTTATCCATAATGGTCGCATATACCCCCACTGACCTTTCTTTACCCCAAATAAAGGACGACTTTTATCAAGACATTACCAATGCTACTGCCACAGTTCCTGGTCATGATAAACTAATCCTGGTGGGCGATTTAAACGCTGTCTCAGGATCCAGTCGCGGTGGCTTCGAGTATGTTCTGGGCTTATTTAGTAGCTGATTCGTGAATGACAACTCATAAAGATTCCTGTCAGTCTGCGCTACTGTCAACCTGTAGATCCCCGGGTCGTGGTACCGTCGTTTAAATATCCACCAATACACTTGGATTTTCAACGACCGAAAAGCCAGGAAGGAAATCGACCATATCCTGGTGAGACGTCTCGATCGGGTGACATCCGTCCTTGTCCTTCGATGCGCGCAGGCCCCAGGTAACACTGATCACCGCCTGCTGACAGCGATGTTCTCCGTCAGTCCATATGCCTCTTTCAAACGGGTGAAGCTCCACAATATTAATGTTCAGGTTCTCAAACTCGACCCGAGTACTGCGGAGAAATACCTTAATGCTGTCAGGTGTCACCTCGATGCTATCAGGTGTCATCTCGCTGCTGCAGACCCCCTCCCAGATTACCCGGAGGCAGCATTGTCTACCATAAAAGACACCATATGCGATGCGGCCATGTTTATCAAGAGATCACCACAACCAAAACGTCAACCATGGCTCTTTGACACAACCTACGACAGAATACTTCAAAGAAAGCTGTCAGACTCCGCAATGACCTTGTCGAAAGCCGGCGGCAAGATTCGGTAGAAGTTGGTCTCAGATCTAACGACCTCAGGCCCACCTTCCAGGCCATAAAGGTTCTCCGCACTGGAGGTAAGAAGAAGGCCCACGCGAGTGTCAAGTCTGTGAACAAGTCAGATGGCTCACCTTTCAAAACACATGAAGAAGTGGTGGCTAGGTGGAGTGAGAGCTACACACTTGCCTTGATCCACCTCCCAGCGATGGCCTGCTTGGACCTGGATGATAAATCTGCAGCAACTCCTCTCGATAAACTGTTGTAATCACCGTGGAATATCCCTGCAATCCGTCGCTGGAAAAATCCCAGCACACCTATTATTAAATCGGATAATCAAGTACCTTGAGCTACAAAAACAGCCAGACTGAAAATGAAAGAAGAGAGATAACCCTGAGGTACATATAGAAAAGCTACCCAAACATGGACTGGACGGTTATGCAACAAACACAACATAGAAAAGAGGGGGAGGGGTATTCCTGAGCCTAACAAATGGTAGAAAGATAATACTGTCAGTGGCAACTGGAAAATCCTCAAGCAATTTCAGAGTGGAGGCAGATGCATTGAAGGCTGCAGTAGCAGCAATGCTGACAGGTGAAAGCAATGAAAGCTAGATAGTCTTGTTTACAGATTCCCTGTCCGTGGTTACAGCATCAAAACGCAATAAAATACAGAACTTAATGACTTAAGAGCAGTACTCTGTCTACTATGCCCTCAGTCCACACCCAAAAGAGTAGTGGTACAGTGGGTTCCACTGGCAAAAGAAGGTGCAAGGTTATCACAACCAGATTCTAGTGTGACCTACCAAGAGTCCAAAAGGTTTATTAGGGCCAGATACATGGTCAAAAGAGAAACAGAGCATACTGGCTACACAAAAAAATGATGCTTATTACCAGTTGAACAGAAGAGAGCGTGTCGTGGTCTTCAGACTCCGCACAGGCCACAACAGACTGATGCACCATCTATTCAATAAACTGAAGATAGGCGCTACTGACGAATGCACCTGTTGTACAGGGAAAATGATCCCTTAACATCTGTTGCACACTTGTCTAACATACTTCTTCTTCTTCTTCGTACGCAGTCAGACAGTAACCATTATTTTTTCGAAAAAAGCGGCGGTCATCCTGAGGCTGTCGCCACTGCCATAGAGCTTTTCTTGCAGTTCCACTGGCGATGGCCACATCTGCTCTCTCTGATCTTCGTATGTCGGCAGTTCTGCAGCAGATGTTCAGCGGTCATTTTACCAGTACCGCACAGGCATTCGTCGGTACCACCTATCTTCAATTTGTTGAATAGGTGGTACCTCAGTCTATTGTGGCCAGTGCGAAGTCTGAAGAAGTCTAACATACGAGGACCAGAGAAAGCACATGTGGCCATCACCAGTGCCAACACTATGGTAGTGTCGACAGCCTCATGACGACTGCTGCTTTCTTCGAACAAATTCAAGTTGACGTCTGACAGCATACGAAGAAGAAGAAGAAGAAGAAGAAGAAGAAGAAGAAGAAGAAGAAGACGAAGAAGAAGAAGAAGAAGAAGAAGAAGCACCTTGAGCAAGACTTTTGTCCCAGAAAATCACCGTGGCTTCAGAACACTGTGGACTCGATCTGTGCTGCGAACGAAGTGCCAGGAGCATTGCAAAGATCTTTACACTGCATATATTGACCTCACCAAGACACTCGATACGGTAAGCAGAGGTGGGTTGTAGATGTTCATGTCCAAGTTAGCTGCCCCACCACGTTTATCTTCTTTTCCTTCCTTCTGCTTGTTCTTTCATCCTTGTTTTATTCTTCTCGCTTACCCTGTTCTGCCTTTCAGCGTAAAGTTATGAAGAGATCTATAGAGATAGTCCGACTGTGTGCACCAGGAACAGTGGCATTCACCACCTCAGATATTTCCGCAAGCCACCATATGCCACGAAGATGCCATCTGAGGAATTTAGTTGAAACCAGACGAAACGTATACCTAGTATCTTTCTCGTAACTCTACCTGAGCTTTTCTAACATCCCGTTTCTGGAGAGTTCGGGGATCTGAGATCCGAAAGATATTCCATCTCTAATTTTCAATTCGCGAAGTCTAGAAAATTTTTCAGCCAAGCGCCTGAAAGATAATTTAGTACAGTCATGGCTTTATGAAAGTGTTTCATTACACCGTGTAGCAGATAGTAGCATTCTGTGCGTTGCTGCCAAAACTGAGTGTAACACATTCGGTCTCCGAACTTCACTGACTTTCATTGAGGCCAATATCTATTTAGGAAGTGCAGTCTTTGCTCAGATGTCCCATTTTCATGATAAACAGCAGTACTTCTTATATCACAGCTACAGAACATCAACAGAGCCACAAACGTCAAGTACCAATAGATATGTCAGGCATACTTGCTGTATTCAAGATAGATCAAGAGTTGTTTAAGGTTATCGTAGATTTTGTACAAGTACACAGCGTGTCCAACTGGAATGAATGGAAGTCAGTTTCCAGTATGCAGCAACACCACTGTGAGACTCGATTTATAAATCTAAGAATAGTCTCTGTTATTGTGGATCATGTTTGATTCCTGAAGCATTCAGCAAGCCATCTATATTGGAGCAAAATACAAGGCCAGCTTCTTTTCTGAAGTAAGAAACAAATTGCTGATGGAAAATGCGAAACGGAGTGTCATTTTCCTTGAAAATATTCCATTGTTTATCAATTCAAGAAACACGACTTTGACCTTGAAATGCTCGGATCTAGAACACGATTGTTCGGTTCTTCTTGGGTGAGAATATGTGACGCAGATGATGCACAGTGCAAGGCGAGACGTATTGATCATCAATAGACGCGGATAACTCGGTTATATATGTTCCTTATCGTTATAACCGATGAACAATTTATTTGGAGGTTCGTTTATCGGAAGTCCTTTACCGTGTGTAGCTGGTCGGAGAGCAGATTGTAGTCGGGTAGGCTATTGTCCCCTTCATCTTCTGCTGATACCCACAGAAACAGGCGAAAATAATGAAGGCGTAATGGTTCATTCCCCAGTTGAGGCGGTAATGTTTTTTTCAGACCGCAATGGCTCCCGGGTCGACCCAGTCTTAAATGGGTACCGGTTCAGTCCGGGAAGTAAAAGCGGCGAGGGAGAGGAGATGGCTACCGCCCTCATATAGCCGAGCCTTTGAAATGTGAGATAGCTAACACCTCACACCCCTACGGCAGTAATGCTATGGGATACTTTAGTCGCCTTTTCTTGATTGCTGGCACTAAATGCCATAGGAACACCAGTTGGCATTGTCACTTTTTTTTGCATTTCAGTCATGTATCCGAAATAAAAGTCACTTTGACATGATGGATCTTTTACGGCTTGCAAACATAACATTTATGTCGATGTAGCACAAGTTATCTGTACCCAGTTGCCAGACATCAATACTGCTGGCTTTATACTGCAGGGGGCATTTGAATTATAGATATGACAAAGGGGTAAACTGAAGTCGTTCAAATGACTTGCTGACTCTGTGAGACTTCTTGAAAACTAACGACTGCATCAATGTTCTCTGCAATGTCGCGATGTCATGGCTCAACTTTAACATAAAAGAAAATGATGCAATAGTGTCGAGGATGTTGTATGTATGGCGCCCTGATGCTAAACAACACACACTATAGATAGAGGTACAGCATCGCGAAATCGTTGCCTATGTACTCAAGGCGGACTGAACTGTTTGTATTGATGGTAATGTAGTCTTTGAAAACGAGAAGTGAGAATACAGTAATGAGATACTTAAAGCCTTTTCTGGTAACATATGTTGAACAAGGCTATGCGCACACTTACCATCGTCGTTAACAACACATCGTCAAAGAAAAGGATGAACCGAGCGATGAAAATATTGTTAAGACGTTACATTAATTAACGTTAGTCTGACAAAGCCGGTACGAGAAAACCAAAACATTTCTAACCGTCGAAGAACAAATTTGTCCGGGAAGGAAGGGAAAAGGGGGAGGGGGGGGGGCAGAGGGTTGGCTTGCAAATCACACGGCCTGTGTCATTGTCATCGAATCTAGATTACATGAGATGAGCTTTATTTAAAATGACCAAACACAGTGCGCCGGTTCGAAAGTGAAGGCAAGTAATGTTTACAAGCAAAGTCCAAGCTGTACATGTGGGAACAAGCTGTTTAGTGGTAGCATCTGTATTAGACCTGCTCAAGCAATTATACCTGGACGGACAGTTAAGAACAAGTGCAATGAAAGAGCTTGTTGAAGAAGCTGAAAAAGCATCAAGCTGGCTGTACAATAAACCACAACTGACAATTACATTGAGGGAGGAGGGAATTGTGAAGGCGGGGACATTTACAACACACGTGCACGTTTGTTCGCTGACAAATAGATTTATACCGGATATTCGTGTTTTGCATTCGAACCACGTAGGAATGAAATTTTCTTAATTGTTTATTATGCTGCGCACGCAAAGTCAAAATTCCGTCCTTCTATGTCTGCTTCCTATCGTTCCATTCTGCTATTTCTTTTTATGAATTAACAAAACGTGTATGTGTATATGCATGTCTTTCTAAATGGATATATATATATATTTCATTCAGTGGCCGAGAAGTTTCTGTATGTTGCAATTACGAGACTAAGACCAATTACGCACAACTTGAAGCATGGCTCTTGACACGCCTTATAATGCAGAATAACTGCTCTATGACATTAGACCTTTTAAAATTGGCGCTGCATGCTTAACAATATATTCTAGGACGTAGGGTTTCCGGAACAAAGTTGTTGTTTGCGAATGCCCACAATGAGTAGGTTACTTTTTTGTGCGTCCTGAAAAGGACGTTAAGTTGCGGATTGTTGTAATTTCCCTCAAAATTTTGAGCGTGCTGATGACGTTGGACTAGGGTCCTCCAGACGGTTGTGCTATGCTTGGCTTCGTCTGCGCGTCACTCACTACTGCGGGGATCACGTCGATCCCTCACCTCGTTAGCCAGGCAGCTATGAAAACAAACCCGTTTCCATGGAAGGGTACTAAGAAACCGTGGTAAGGCCAGTATGTTTTGCCTGACCTTGACTAAAATGTCTGATCAGTATGTTTTGCCTGAGCCGGACTAACATGTCTGATCCGTATGTTTTGCCTGACCCTCACTAACATGTCTGATCAGCATGTTGTGCCTGACCCTGACTAGCATGTCTGATCAGTATGTCTTACCTGACCCTGACTAACATGTCTGATCAGTATGTTTTGTATGACCAGATGTTATTCTTCCTCTCCGCTGAAAAGAGTATAGTTTTATTTGTCTGCTGGAAAAGTCTAGGAATATCATCCAATTGTGTATATAGGAAAAACAGATACATTATCTCGTTTTCCCAGACATCTGTCGAAGAAGATATATTGTTTCGTATAATTTTAGTATAATATGTGATTACGTGTCGAAGTTTTTGTCTGTTAGTATACATATAATGTATATGCTAAGGTACGCAAACGATAATATGGTACTATCGAACAGTGCAGAGTTGTTGTAGTAGCTAATTGCGGTTTTAAGCAAATGCAGCAAAGATAAAAAAAAACCAGCTTTGTAAACATAAACAATACATAGATAATGACCACCGACAAAACAAAAAAGTCAATATGAAATCAAATATCGGAGGTGTGAAATTGAACAGGACACAAACATTCGGTATGTAGGCTACAGAATTCACAAACATGGCGACTGCTTTAACCAAATCAGAATGAGATTGGCAAAGGCAATGCAGAGGCTACACAACCTGACAAAACTATCTCAGAATACTAGCAAACCAACAGAAGTCACACATTTCAGAAACTGCGTTTTTCCCGTGCCAGCATACGGCTACAAAATATGGAATGTTACCCAAAAAACCTCAAGAAAGAGAACAGAGTTCTTTGAGTTGAAATGTTATAGAAAGGTCCTCAGAATACCATTGACTGAAAAAATTAGAATGCAAACATTCGCCAAGAGTTGGGAAACTGGTTCATAAATTCCACCATGAACAAAAACTGAAATTCTTTGGCCACATCAACAGACACAAGTGTCTTGAGGGAACGGTAATGGAAGTTATTGTGCCCGGTAAGAGAGGCAGAGGGCGACCATGAAGGTGATGGCACCAAAACAGAAGGAATGCTTGGGCTTGACTTTGGAGCAGGTTGGAGTTTATTTCCAACGGGCCATGATGAGAGCGACGTTGTGCAAAGCAAAAACAATTGTACAACCGTACCGAGGAAGCTGGCATGCTCTTGTATGTAGCAGGGTACGCTTGCAGATTCGAAAAATATGTCGCTCCAAACAAAAGGGGCATCCACGCATCAACAGGGCGCAGAGGATGATTCCTCTCAAGGTTTAGAGGTTTGTGTCTGACCTGAATCTTGCTCTTTAGGGATGATCTGATTGTGGCACTACAGCCAAGTGGAACGTTATGAAAGGTGCGATCTATAATACAGCGTTAGCTACGTTTGATATGCGGGAAGGTGCCAAATATGACTGATTCAATGTGTACATCTAGCAAGAATTGAACCAGTAATTGAGGCCAAGCAAGGAGCTTTCATTAGTTATTTAAAAAAAGTCCAAATGAGAGGACGCTTACTGCTCTCAGGACGGACCGATGCATCGATCAACAAACCACTAGACAATGAGTACTCGCAGAAACTGTGAAGAGTACTGTAAAAATATCCAGGCCATGTACAGAGGCATAACGATGGCACTGGGCCCTACTGCTAGAGGTGCTGCTCCCCTGAAATCTCTGACAGGTGCGAGAATCATGGACCGTGACCAGCAGATGGCCAGATGGGTGGGACACTACTCTGAGCTCTACTCTCGGGAAACGGTGGTCACTGATGAGGCATTGTGCAGTCCTGCCCTTTATGGAGGAACTTGACAGACCACCTACTCTGGATGAGCTTGATAAGGCTTTCAACTATCTCTCAAATGGCAAAGCACCAGGTGGAGATGGTATCCCACCCGAAGCTATCAAACGCCGGAAATCAGCACTAGCTCCGCATATGTTTGATCTTCTATGCCACTGCTGGGAGGAAGGTGCAGTCCCCCCAAGATATGCGTGACGTCACCATTGTGACTATTTACACAAACATGGTGACCTCGGGGACTTCAATAATTATAGAAGGATCTCGCCCCTGGGCTTTGTACGCACAGTTTATGCCAGAATGCTATTAAACAGGTTGAGACTACTCGTGGACAGGATATACCCAGAATCCCAGTGTGACTTTAGAGTAAGCAGATCAACACAGGATATGATTTTCTCGCTTCACCAAATCCAGGAGAAGTGCAGAGAACAAGACCAGTCGTTCTTTATGATGTTTCTAGACCTCACAAAAGCCTTCGACTTGTTTAGTAGAAAGGGTCTATTCAAACTCAGCGAGAAGATCGGCTGCCCCCCAAAACTGCTTAACCTGATAATTTCTTTTCACACTGATATGAGGTGCTCAGTTCTATACGATGGATCATCTTCAAACGCTTTTCACACTGATATGAAGGGCTCAGTTCTATACGATGGATCATCTTCAAACACTTTTCACACTGACATGAAGGGCTCAGTTCTATACGATGGATCATCTTCAAACACTTTTTCCATCAAAAGGGGGAGTAAAGCAGGGATGTGTCCTCCCGCCGACCCTATGTGGGATCTTCTTCTCCATGCTCCTATCCTACACTTATGGCACATCTGTGGATGGTGTTTAAATATACACCAGGTCAGATGGGAGGCTGTTTACCTGTCCCGACTGCCTGCAAGAACCAAGGTGAGGACGGTGCTCATTAGAGAGATGCTATATGCCGATGATGCAGTTCTGGTGACAAGTAGTGAGGAGACCTTGCAGAGACTGGGAGACAGATTCGCAGAGGGGTGCAAGCAGTTTGGTCCCACAAACTGGACAAGACACAGGCCTGCGCATAGGGCATTACCACTACGCCCTCCATAAAGATTGATGGCGTCACTCTGGAGGTCGTCAACAGTTTCACTTATCTGGGGTTTTCCAACAGCAACACTCTCTCCCTCGAGAAGGAGATAAACAGTAGGCTTGGCAGGGCAAGTACCGTCATGGCCGCCTGACGAAGCGAGTTTGGAAAAACACTTCGCTGTCTCACTACACCATGTCCGGGTCTATCAGACCTGCGTTCTTGGCACTCTCATGTATGGAAGCGAGACTTGGCCCCCTTACACTAAACAGGAACGGCGGCTGAATACCTTTCATATGATGTGTCTACGGCGTACATTGCGGATTGAGTGGCAAGAGAGAGTATCACATAATACGGTTTTACAGAGAGCAAACATTCACAGCATATACTCGATGTTGAGCCAGTGACGTCTTCGGTGGTTGGGACATGTTTATCGAATGGAAGACGAGAGGCTACCAAATGATATCCTTTATGGACGGCTAGCCTTTGGAGTTAGAAGAATCGGCCATTCCCCACTCCGATTGAAGGACGTATGCAAGAGGGACATGAAGTCCCGCGACAGCCCATCCGAGGGCTAGGAAGAAATTGCTCAAAATAGAGCTATCTGGAGACAGTCAGTTAGCGGTGGTATACCAGCTGCTGACGCTTGTAGAGGTCTTTTGGCTGCAGAGAATAGAGACAGAGAAGAGATTAAGAAACAGCCAGACAAGCCAGCTTCCTCAGTATGGTGGTGCGATCTGTGGCAGGGACTGTCACTTGCGGATCGGCCTTTACAGCAATAGCAGATAAGTGTCGAAATACAGGAAACAGAGCTGGACAAAACTTACAGGGCGTCATGCACATGGTCTATAGCGACTGAGACGCCTATGATGATGGGAGTGACGTTCTGCAAAGGAAACTCTACATGATATATATATATATATATAAACGAGGCGTGTTCAAACGAAACCGGACCTAACTATACCACGTGAACATACGTACAATGTGAATGATGACGTCACTTCAGGTGTAAACAGCATATATCAACTGTCAAGTTTGCAAAATTTCATTATCCTCCGACCCATAGTTTCCTCAGCAGACCGTTGAAAACATGTCGGGTGTGATATAGAATTCGTCCACCTACCAAAGACGGATGTGTCGGACCGAAAGGTGCAGATATCGCAGTCAAGCTGTAAACTAGCGACACAACGCATTCCGTTCTCCGGACTACATCCTGCTACTTGCAAAGCCCTGTTCAGGACTTGGTAGCGGGAGATTGAGAACGAGCGCAGAAGAAGAAAAAGAAGAATCCGCTCAGAGTTGATCAGCGCGCGGTGATTTGGTTTCTAATAGCTGAGGAATGTCGACCAGTTCACATTCATCGTAGAATGCAGGCAGTGTATGGTGACAAAAGTGTGTCGAAGACAACAGTGAAGAACCGGACAACGATGTTTAAAGAAGGACGTGAGTTAACGAAAGATTTTCCGAGACCAGGTCAAAGACATATTGTTGCGTCAGAAGTTACCATCGCCAAAATTGATGTAGCAATTCGGGTGGACCGTCGCCGGAGCTTACATTCGTAAGCGTGCGTGCTTACATATGTATATACGTATGTATGTATGTATGTATGTATGTGTGCATATGTGTATGTGTGTATGTGGATGTGTGTGTATGTATGTATATTTGCATGTATAAATGTCGTAGGGTACTGGCAAATAAGCCCATTGAAAAGCCAAGGACATAACAGCCAGAACATTGTCAATGAATGTCGCGGAGGAGATCGGCGGGTTGGCTCAGCTTCAACGGTATTAAACTAGTTCTTCAGCAGATGACTGAAATCAAGGCCAGGGCTCACATGTGCAATAGAATAGTCATCCCAGCATTAGTATATTGGTCTAAGGATTAGAGTCTATGCAAATCAGATACAAAGAAGCTCCATGCTGCTGAAATAGCATTGGAGTGAAATCTTAAATTTCTTCTTAACGGACAACAACTGAAATGCCGCAATCTGGCAGCAAACAGATGCTGTAATCGACTCTGTTTGAATATGAAAATACAGAGAAGCCGGCTATTTCACTCGCAGGACTGACGAAAGATGGATCAGAAGTGTGTCTTTCCGATGGGCGTACAACTACAACCGCCCGGGCGACCGCCCGTCCACGAGATGGAGAGTTGATCTGTATCACGGCCTTCGACCATCATGATTCTGCATGGCGAAGGACAGACACTGACTGATTTAAGCATCTTTTGGCTATCCGGCATCAGGCAACTTTGCCTGATTGAACACTAGGATTCAAGTGTTCAAGTAGGTAGCATATATATAACAAAGGTAGACCCTTCCTCCTCTACAAAGATGTTTGCAAACGTAACCTGAAAGCGTTGGAAATGAACACCTGCAACTGGGAGGAACTTGCCAAAGACAGACCCGGCTGGAGGCTTTGCTTTGTGTTTTGGTCTGCAGGCAGGGTAAAACAAGATGCATCAAGAGACAGACTTCAAAACGTGTGCACCGAAAGCAAAAGCAATGTAGCGTGAAGTCCATTGTCTTTCGAGACCGACATGATGTTAATCAATCAATTTTATATATATATAACCACACATAACCACCTGAAACTCTAAATTGATCAGAATACCTACCAAGCTAGCTATCTTCTACTCCAATAGGGAATTAATTCTTTTAAACGCAGTGGATTCATGACTGATTACCAATCTCATTAATTAGAGATTGCAGAGCTGTGTCAACAAATCCTTAAGATAGATTTTGGGTATGTAGTGATTTGACGAATTTGGAGAAATATGTTTAATGTTAGAGAACTGGCCCTACACAGGTGTAACATGACTTTTTTGGAAGAATGGGGCGCTAAATATGCGACATGTTTCGAAAGTTCCGAGATGTTATCACCCCATAATCTCATAGAATCCATAAGGGAAAAGAGGTAAAGGAAAGGAACTAGAGGTTTATACAAGAAGCATACGGAATTGGAAACAGGTAGAGAAAATGGCCAGGACATGTCCATCGCTATAAGATGGTTGGAAGCTGTTTATTGATGTCATTGACACCCCACTGCGATAAGGGTGAAGAGGAAGACTCCTTCCCCCTTCCCGCCATCCCGTAAAACTGAGATCTTATTTATATAAAGACTGAAATAAAATCAATCGCTGACACTGTGCAGTGACTGCCTGAACACGATACCCACATTTCTCAGTTTATCACGGATTCTCGTCTGACAAAGATACGATTACAATTATAGTAATAAGTAGGTAAAAACAGTTTCAGATGATATGGTTGTAGCGTTGTACATGGATAACCCTATTTAAGCGATATTGTAAGACATAGATAGACGGTTACAGCGGTTCTATTCTTGTCATTTCTGGCACAACCCGAATGTCACTTCTGGCACAATCTGAGTGCCACTTCAGACTTAACCCGAGTGCCACTTCTGACACAACCCGAGTGCCACTTCTGGCACAACCTGAGTGCCACTTCTGACATAACCCGAGTGCCACTTCTGACATAACCCGAGTGTCACTTCTGACACAACCCGAGTGTCACGTCTGACACAAATCGAGTGTCACTTCTGGCACAACCCGAGTGTTACTTCTGACACAACCTGTGTGTTTAATTGATAACAATTTAGAATTTTGTCAAGCTGATTTAAGAGAAATTAGCATTTACTTCGCCGGGAAAATACATTGTCTATCTGTCTGTCTGTCTGTTTGTCTGTCTGCCTGCCTGTCTGTTTATCTTTCGATCTATCTCAGTCCACTTTTGTCGTTAGACGTCGTGGGGCGGTGTGACCTCCTCTATTTCGTATTTTTTGGCAGGTAAAAATCTACTGGTGACTTGCCAGGTCAATGCTAGCATCTGTTAGCTTCTGGAAAATACGATCGCCTATTTATACATTGTTTCTTACCGTAAAACTGACATGAGACATTTCTCAGTGACGGCACGCTGCGATCAGCATGTTGCAATCTGGTGTCTAGCCCTTTTCCAATTAGGAAAGGAAGGAGCGACAGGTACTCAGGCTCAGGTGAAACATTCTGATCAAGTCCACACCTGGCATCCTTACTTGAGCTCGTGGAAACAGTGTCACACCAGTCTGACCAACAAGGCGGGTATGATACTGTTATACCTATAGCGAAGCGCTTGCTAAAAGGTCTCTCACTGCGATACAGCTAGCAGGACTACGGACCGCTTTCTTAAGGCGACCTCAAGATATAAGGAGAGCAATTGCAATACATTCTATCACAGAAATGTCGAAGGTTCACTCAACTCAGTGTGACTAGCTTCGAGCAGCAACAACAAAACGGTCCTTATCTCAGAATCAGGAGCGTTATGGTGGCGAGTAAGGGTGATAAACCTCTCCTGGCTATCATAATGTGGCATGTCCTTTGCAGAACGTCTGTCCCACAACAGCCAGTCTTTAAAACTCTCGATCTCTGGCCAGAACTACCGCCTCCGTTGCTGTCATCTTCAGGACCTCCGTGATGTTTTGTGTCTATCTTCTCCTCGGTCTTTGTCCCGCTTTGCAGACACTTTACCCTCCAGTATAGTTCTCTCCAAGTCGTCATGGCGTTTGATGTCGCCAAAATATTTTGGTTTTCTGAACAAGATGTTGTTTACAAGGTAATTTTCTTCGATATCCATTTTTTTAAAGGATATCTACATTTTTTATTTTTCGCTATCTATGGTATTTTTTTTCAATTTTCTGTAGCATTTTAGCTCAAAAGATTCAATTAACTGGTTATCTATTGAGAATAATCAATCTGGAAAAGACTAGATTACAATCTTGAAACAGACTTACAGATCTTTTATGAACACTGAACGCAGAATAATAATAATAATATTAATAATAATTAGAAGAATAAATAAGAAAGAAAGCATTATTGCAATCCGGGAAGACTCGAAGTTATCTACTTTCTATTAGCGAATGATGAATTGAATTGATACTAAATGACCCTATCTCTGACTGGCTGTACCCCAATGCCTTGATCCGTGCTCCTGCCTCTTCTCAACTTACGCTCGATAGACAAATTCAACAACCTGTTAATTGGTGGTTCATTGATTTTCGACGTGATTATTCCACAAGTAGTCATTGCCTCATCATCCAACTTAACCGACTCTGACGCCCAGTACAATAAAGACTAAAACCTCAACACCAACGGTTGAAACTGCCCGTGGGACCAACTTTACCTTCTAATTGCCGAATCCAAATTCTCTTTTGTTAAAGCATGACAGCGTACTCAGCGTTCTCTTTACCCATAGCCTGATTCGGTTCGCGCTAAATAGTATCTGATTTGAAAGGAAAGCAGATGCGTTCTTAATTATTGACAAGTGTCCTTTTTTCATAAACCAAATAGGAATGACGTTCGGAAATATGAACAGGCTGCAGCTAAGTGCTAAATGGAAGCGTCATGTAGGCAAATACCGTTGCATATTTCTAAATATCACTGGGGTGTTAGATAATATGAGATTTTCCAAATCAGTGAACACAAGACAAAAGATTCACATTGATGACCAAAGGGGGCACAGCACTGGCTAATATCTGATGGTCTGTATAAAATATGGGCGCCATTTTTATAATGGAGATTAGGAATAATGGCAGAAAATCAGATAGTCACAGAAGAGAGTCTGATAAAAAAAAAAATCAGACAGCGCCAAAAGGAAATTATGTAAGAGCACATACATATTACGGTCCCTGGTGACCACGGATACATTTTTATCCTGAATAGCCGCAACGGGAATGGGGAATATCCTGAGTGCATAACTGGAACGATGAACAAAGGCTGTTTGAACAGGATGGTTACGATACTGTCTTGGGAATGAGTCATCAATTAATTTTCGGTCCCCTGTGTGGCGGTGGAGTCAACAAAGACTTATTACTGAGTGGGCCAGTTCCACAGGAGTAATTTATCCGGGGGATATAACGTGGTGAATATTTTATTATACACCGTCATTTTATGACATGGCTTGGCTCTTATTCGGGTGATCGATTTCTCGATTTGTGGAAGATATATTTACTATGCTGTTGTATAACTGAGTGGCATGTATATTAGTAAAGAATATTCTTTTGGGATATTGTTATAGTATACCACTCTTCCTGTTCAATCCCATACTAAGTGGTAGATGATCAAAATTTGACTTCTCCATTTTCATATGATATTGCCGAAATAGTACACCACATCAGTACTGCGAGGAAACGCGTTTTTCTGGTGTGCGTGTTTGTTTGTGTGTGTGTGTGTTTGTGTGTGTGTTTATGTGTGTGCTTGTGTGCGTCTGAGACTTCACATCACATCCTGGTAACGCTTCTGGAAACAGTGTGTGTTACAGCAGTCTGGTCAGCAAGGTGGAAATCGACGATGTGATTGACTTAGTGGTGAACCTATTGAGAAGCCTCATATTGCACTACATTAAGGAGAATCCAGACCGATCATCTTCAGTACACCTTGGGATGTAAGAAGAACCACTGTCAACTGCTACCAAAGAAGCATTGTCGGGTCTGAAGAACACAGATCGAGTAGAATCAGCGAACAACAAAGCAGATTCACGTCCATGCACGTCGACAGAGACGCTTAAATAGAAGTGTGCAGATTTGATGCAGAAACTACAACTGCAAGAGAACGTAATGTGATTTGGTGCAGAATTTGATGCAGAAACTACTACTGCAAGAGAACGTAATGTGATTTGGTGCAGAATTTGATGCAGAAACTACTACTGCAAGAGAACGTAAAGTGATTTGGTCAAAGCGGCTTAGTGAAGGAGACCAACTGTAGTGGTGTCCCGCTGCTCCGGTTGGAGTGGAAAAAGGACAATAAGCACACTAAAAAAACTAAGAAAGTAAAGATCACGTTACAACACCAGTGTCACATATATATAGTGTTAGACCCATATTTGTCTGGACGAACGGTCAAAATCACGTCGGCCGCCATTACTTTCCCGGATTATTCTGGTATCCATTTTTTTAAGCTGGGTTGACGACAGGATATTTTTAACGTTAAAAAACATCCCGCATCAATTGGGGACTGAACCCAGATCGCTCCACTGGGGAGTCAGTGCAATAACCACTGCGCTATCTTGGCATTATCATTTGCCTTACTGCGCTATCTTGGCATTATCATTTGCCTTTTTGCTTCATTGAATGTGTATACAAGAACATCAGCACGCTGGTTCATTTTATCGGAACGCTGTCGCTGAGTACTCACAGTCATTCACCATTTTATCGGAAGCCTGTCTCTGAGTAATCACAGTCATTCACCATTTTACAGGAAGCCTGTCTCTGAGTATTTACAGTCATTCACAATTTTATAAGAAGCCTATCGCTGAGTACTTACAGTCATTCACAATTTTATCGGAAGCCTGTGGCTGAGTACTTTTTAATTAAAAAAATTTTGTGTTTGCCTCACTAGTTTCTATTGGCGGGGGCGCGCCTATTCCACCCCAGACCGTAGTCAATTGGGCGATATTAAGACGCATACACCAGTGCTTGGATGTATGTGTGCATGTGTGTGTTTGTATGTAGTTATGCTAGGTTTGTGCACTCTCAGAAGCCAGCCCAACCAAAATGCAATGGAAGGGCGTCACCTTGAGAGAGCGTGTGAAAGTTGTGCAAGAGTGTCATTGTTTGACAGAGTCAAATGAAGAGTGAGGTAAAAAGAGAGAGCAAGGAGAGAGTCTTGCTTCGTTTACCAGTCGATAAGTACTTACAGTCATTCACCATTTTATAGGAAGCCTGTCTCTGAGTACTTACGGTCATTCACTATTTTATAGGAAGCCTGTCTCTGAGTACTTACGGTCATTCACCATTTTATAGGAAGCCTGTCTCTGAGTACTTTCGGTCATTCACCATTTTTTCATTATTCCAGTTAGTACCTTTCAGAGGAAATCATTCACCGAGCACTTTCTGTGCGTGATTACAATTTAGGTAAAGGTAAAGAATATTCGACGACAGCTCTACGCTGCATCGCTCTCTGGAAATGATAGACAGCGAAACGCCATCCCTAGATCTGTCTATATCCTGGGCCAAGACCAAAGTTCAGAACCTCATTTCCGACGCAGCACCCCAGAGTTTTGAAACCCTAGGTTACGCTGCGGAGGGCACCAACGAATTCAACTATCGCTGTAGCCACGATATTATCCTATGGGCGTAGCGGTCCCGATATGTCAAGGCGAATCGCACTAGCTGCGACTATGCCTAAGCAAACATTATTTTTAAACAGTATCCTTCAGTAGACTTAAGCGCTGGTCGGAAATAAAGTGTTAGAGACTTTAACATATTAAGCCACAGCTTGTGTTTAGGTGGGAGTGGGGGACAGTTTTCTTCCTCGCTGCCTTTTTTCTTTCCTAACAGTATATCAGATTCTGATTTTCAGCTGGGTCGACTAGAGCGGGACAGATGTGGGAGTTGAATCCTCGTCCCTTGTCCACGAAAAGCGAGTGCTTCACTACTACCAATTGATGGTGTTGTTAGCCCCATGCATAACCCTATTTAGCTGCCTTCTATAACGTTTATTGTCTTCAATGTTGCGTAGGGCAGGAGATGTCCAGGCGCAGGTTTCTCCCGTAACTCGATCAAGGGGATGTGTCAGATGTTTCCATCTTTCGATGCGCCGATTTCCTGGACTAGTCTAGGAGCTGGGTTGATTGAAAGAAAGGTCGTCTTGACTTGGGCACCTTGGGCGTCTTGGGTGCTGCACCTGATGTCCGATCACAGAGTGTCTTGGTTCATTTACCTATTTTTTTTCTTTCTATCTCTGACGCGACAGTTCTTCGTATCTCTGGTAGCGCTTTGCGATTATGGGGTATATTTTTTCAATTGGTGCAGGTTTCAGACACCCAGTTATTAAATGGTCTGTCTCATTTATATAAATGAAGTCACAAGAAAGGATTAGAGAACCATTTTTCGACTGAGAGCCCAACACATCCAACTTAACAATCACCTGAACAGAATCCAACCACAACGCACTCCAAAGCGCCAGCTGTGAATCCAGCTATACAAAATCGTTGATCATAATCTCTTTAAGTTCTCCGCGCTTAACGATGTTAGGAAAATACTTCTTCCTTCGAAGACAGAAAAATGGAACACTTTGTATGGCATTAAACAGCGACTAACAAACACGTGCATACACCATTACATGTCATTGAGCCGAAAGGCGAGAGCCTGGATGCTGCTGGATCCGTAACTGCAGATATTGAAGCACAGTTACTTACTCAAAACCAGGGAAGGAAGACTAACATCTAGACAGGCAAAACATACTGATCAGAAAGGTAACTCAGGGTCAGACAAAATATATTGTCCAAGACCCTCACAACAGAAGAGCAACAACATCATCAACAACAACCAAAAACCAGGTTCTATGGAAGTCCAGTAGTATGCTTTACGGTTTCATAGAAAATAATGTTTACATAATGAAATTTCCAGGCCCATGTACAACCTTATTAAACCGCTTCTTATGACATACAAAGAGGCAAACAGTGGTTCTTTTCTGTTTAGCCCTGTAACCACCCGGATGTCCCAAGGCATGGCTAACATATAATCATTTACAACGAAACCTCACTTCCTATTTATCAAATATATAAACCTGTCTTACTAACTGGATAGGCAATTAAGGTACGTGGCACTCCTGCGGATGTCTTCACTCCAGAAGGTGCCGCATAGATGAAGTGCGTATGTCGTTGGGTTAGGGGTAATTATTTTACTAGAACATTTGCTTCATCTTAATCCCAGTTTGTAGAATAAAAATATATTTACGGTACACCTAATTACTGTGAACTTAATCAATAAATTATTTTAAAATCAAACCATAACAGTGTTTTTGTCTTCTCCTTCTTCTCGTTCGTCATGCTTTTTCTTGTTACGTGTACACGTGCAGTGCAGTTCTCTTGATACAGATTGTTGTTGTGGAGAGTGCTTCAAGGCTTCCAAACAGCTTTGCCTGGATATTTTTCTCTGTGGGCCAGTGCTCAGTACTCAATTGCTAAGCATATAACAGTCTTAAAGAATATGTTCGGTTGTCTATGGTGCCTGGCCGCACATATACATTGGCGATAGAGTCAATTTTAGTCGGTGTAAGTAGCTATTCAATCTGTTAAGTCAAATTCTCAAGAGGAACAGGATCACTTGTACTGCTCGATCAAGACAGTGATAGTTGTCTTTCGTTTGGTCAACTTTCCTTATTGCTTGAATAAGTGTCTTCTTATCGTAGAAGGTGATTGTTCTTTAGTTTTGTTCTTGTGTTGCTCCCTCCTTTGCCAACATGTCCGCTGTCTCATTTGCTGGTGTGCCACATTGTGATGGTGTCGACTGTATCACTACCCTTCTCTTGACTTTTAGTTTGCCAAATCATTTCTTAAACTCAAGCAGTTTATCGCACTTGAGAGCTTGCAGAACTAACATTCTGTATGGAATTCAACCTGCTAACATTGCCAATTTGTGCTGCTAATCATAATAACTGGTGCCTGTACTTCAGTCTAGTAGTTTGAACAGAATTTTCTAGTTGATGAACTAGTGGTTTCGTTTTCTTTTAGTAGACAACATAGATTCCTGCTCCTCCATTCTGCATTCTCCACCCTTTTTGGTGATCCATCAGTTTATACCTGGATCAATGCTTCTCTAAGGTACAGTTTATCAATCATGTTGCACGCTGCTGCTTTCTTTTGAAGATAATTTTGCTCTTCATTGGGCAGTTGGCAGTTACGAATGTTTTTAATGCTGAGGTTTTGATATTGTTCCAATGAATTTGGAAAGGGTATTGTATTTACTTCCTTTGTTGTTTCTAGTAATTCATACTTATATGTTCTCATTTATTTGTTGGGCCGATGTACAACGCTACTTCTCTTCAATCTTTCACTGACAGGATCTCCGAATCTGGTGTTCATTGGGTGTGCTGTCATGTTTTTGTACTTGTCTGCTTGTATCATGGTCTTTGCGTCCGATCTATAGAATAGCGGTGTGATGTATGTAGTTTGTTCCATTTATTTTATTGGAATTGTCTTCATGGTGATCACCATAAACGCTTGTTTTTTTTTACCTTATCTGAGATCTGTAGGTGTGATTTGACTGCTGTGAACCATGCTGCTGATCTATAGTCTACTATTGGTCTTATAACCTCATTATAGACCTTCTTAAGCGTTGTTTCAATCGTTCACCAATTTGACTTAGCTATTTTACTTAGTATTGCGAGTTTTCCTCTTGCATTTGCCTCTGTTTTTTAATCGTGAGACCTCAAGGTTATTCTCGTATCAAATGTGATGCCCCATAAACCGGCTCATCATCTATTTGGAAATGTATATTTGTTCTGGCTTTTATTATTTTTTTGGAGTGTGAAGATGTTGCAGATTTCACGACGTTGATCTGTACCATCGATTTCTCAGCCTATGCGGTTTTATTGTCTGCTGCTCCTTGTATTCGCTTATTAGGTGTTCTACACACCTCAATACAAAGTCCTCTGCATTTAGCGCAGCTCTCACACTTTGTGACAAATGTGGGTGAGATCATTAATAAACACAAGGAACAATGTGGGAGACACTACTGAGCGCTGAGGAATTCCGTGTTTCAAGAGGATTTGTTTGCTGTTATAACCATTTATGGTGACCAGGACGACTAACGTATGCTCAGGCGTAACATACAGATCGGACATGTTACTCAGAGTCAGTTCATGGTCAGGCACAGTATACTCGGCAACTCTCACCTCGGCTTCCTAGCAGCTCTCCCTGGAAACAGGTTTTTTTCATTGCAGCCTGGCTAACGCGATGACGGATCGACGTGATCCCGTAGTAGTGAGCGACACGCAGATGAAGACACGCACAGCACAGCCGTCTGGAGGACCTCGGTCCATCTTCATTAACACGCTTGGGATGTGAGAAAAGCTACTGCAACCCGTCACTTAAATTCCTTTTCAGGGCGTACAAAAGAGTAGACCTACTCATTGTGAGCATTCGAAACAACAACAAAAACTATTTATGGTAACTCTTATTTTCGGGTTGAATGCCATTTTGTTACATTGCCCCTGATGACATTCCTTTGTAGTTTTGTCATTAGACAATCTTTCTATGCCTTATAAAGGCTTTCTGGAAATCTATCCATAGCGTAAGGACCTTTTATTTTTCTTTGCAAGGCGTCTTCAACAATCTTGTACTGCTACACTCTATAAATACTGCTTGTCTGGTATTAGTATTTTCTTTGTTTCTAGGTACAATTTCAGTCTTCTGTTGACCTTTCTCTTCATTGTCTAACAGACACAGCTGGTTAAGCTTATTGGTATTTAACTGACGACCTGTTTCTTATACTTTCCTTTCTTTATGATGGAACACATATGCGTCTCCCTCTATGTATGCGGCACATTGTCTGTCATCCAACTATAATTGTATATTTGCAGCAATTTGTTCATTGCTGCTTGTCCAAGTTGTTTGATCATTTCGTTGTTATACCATCTGGACCTGGTTATTTCTTGCCTTTTGATTTTAATTAGACTGTTTTTAGCTCTTCCACAGTAAGAAAATTAGGACATTATATTCGGACTGTTTTAGCTGTTTTTTGTGTCAGTTATTCCTTACTGCATGTCTTTTTGTCTGCTTGGGTTTACGGTGATGCTGTTGTAATTCCGGTAGAATTCCGCAAATATTTGGCTGCTTGTTTGCCGGCATATAGTTTACCCACCTCTTCTAGTAATTGTGTGTCACTGAGAATTATTATCGTCACTTAGTTGTTTAGTTAGTTTCAACACATTTCTGCCTTCCTTCTCAAAGTTTAATTCATGTGTTTTCTCTTTCCAGCTTGTCCTCTGGGCTTCTAGTTTGCCATTGATGAATTTTGCTTTGGTCTTTTGCAGCGTGATGTGATTCTGTTGCGATGGTTGTAATTCTGCAATGTATTTCACCTCATTCATCTCTTCATGAATTTTTGTAGAGTTTTAGTTCAATCTGGTACATAATTCTTTCTCGCTTCTCTTGGTATTGTCTCTTTTGCTTCTTGAAGTTTTACATGATTAAACTCCCTGCTGACACTGTTAATGTCTCTGTCTAGTACCCTGTTGTCCTTTGTCAGTAGGTTTGCTCTATGTTGGTATGTGCACCATTTTGCTTTTTTAATAATTCCATCTAGGCTGCCCTATATTAAAATTGATTGTTCTGCCAATTTTTATGAATACAGAACGATGATCACATCCACCAAGTTTTTTTCCTTTTTCTTTTACCGCTATTCCTGCCAGGTCGGGCCTGCAGAATGCCAAGTCTGGTGTAGAGATACAATGCCATCTTCTGGAGTAGAATGTAGAAGTGGAAGAAGGGGGGGGGGGGTTGTTAAGTTTATTTAATAGGATTAGATTGTTGTCATCTTGCCAGCTTTCTATCTCTTCTCCCCTTCTGTCTAGTTGGCCATATCCACAGCTTTGAGAATAGTGGCTTTTTGAAGTACAGCCCTGCTAGGAAGTTTCCAGCAGGGACATCTATACATGCTATATTTATTGGTATGTCGCTAATGAGTAGCAGTTAAGGAGGTTCAGCTACAGAGTTTTCTGTTTCAGATGGATTATTTGGTATTCTGTACCTTCTTTGTGCACCTTGGTTTCTATAACGTGTATGCTATTCCGTATCTAGGTTAGAATACCTCCCTTTTTCCTATCTTTTCTGCCCATTCTGAAGCATTGATACCCCCGTATCTTAAACTGTTTTTCTTCCTGTAAGTGGATTTCTTGTATGTAACATTAACTGATTGTTTTATGGAGTAATGTATTCTTCAATTCATTTTTTGTTGTTGCTGACTCTCTCTGCATTCCAATACAAAACATTTAGAGTGGTTGTTTTGTCTGGTTGGCTAGTATTTTCTCCCTTGCACCTACTGGCTCTACAAGACATGCTGTAGCTGAAAATTGGTTCTGTCGTGGCTCACAACCCGGCACTGCTCCTGCCTGGAGAGACTTTACAGTGCGAGCAACATATCTATTATCGTTTGGCTTATGTGTCCACGTAGAAGAAAAACGAGGTCGGTCGGGTTGCATGGTACCATAAAAGCCAGTGCGCCTTCTGGCACGGTACATTTGTCTTCAGCATCTGTTCTGTGGTAAAATGTGTTCCACCGCCCCCATCTGGATCGGGGCTCCGACTTCGTCTTAACCTCGTTTACCGTTTGTCGTCTCATCTTATATCCAGGTGGGGTTAACACCCAACCTTTGGCAAGATTACTGAGTATGACAGGATTCACCAACGTGTAGGTGAGGTAGACTTGGGTAGGAGCAGCTATGAGGCATATGAGTCTTGTATTCCGCGATCACTGTCCTATTTGGATCCAATAATTTTAGTAATATAGTATTTGGAATGAAGAAATAAAACTACTTTATAATAATTTTATTAGGTATTCTGAAAGCTTGAAACAAAATAGCTACATAAAAGTTCGATTAAGCCATAATATGTATATATTTTTGTGTATGTATATGTAAATATATATGTATACATTTACATACACGAGGGCAAGTCAGAAAAAAAAATGTTACAGATGACTATTTAAAAAAACAAAACACGAAACTAAATGAGATACAAACTTGAAAATATTTTATTATTGTATTCACATAGTCCCATATTTCTTAACAAAATGTACACTAACATTGACATACTTATTCCATCGCTTTGTCAGGGCAAGGACTCGTCTGGTCTGACTCCATCAAAAATTTTAGAGTGTCCTTGAAAAAATGCATCAGCAAAATACACAATTTATATATACAAAGTTAAGTTAAGAGTGACGACTGAACATCTGTGTAAATTAATTTTCAGAGGTTATATCAATATCTTATTCTTAACATCCCCTGTGTTAGGTAGAGTTGTCATATTTATATTAGTTAATCTTGTTTTGATATTGTTATAACGAACACTTGTGTAATAAATGAATTCCTTTTCGTTTTATATTGAATCAAATTTTAGAGTCTTACATGTTTGAGTTTTAATGTCAAAATATTAAATGTTGTGATATTGAATATTAGGATTAGAAGAAGTGTGGCCATGGCGATGCAGAAGCTAAACAACATGCACAATCTATGGGATAATACCAACAAGCAACTAAAACTGAAGGTCCTGAGAACGTGCATATTCCCTGTGGCAATGTATGGGTGTGAGACATGGACTATGACACAAGTAGCAATTAAGAAAATTGGAGCGTTCTAAAGAAAATGTTACAGAAGAATCCTACAAATTGCTTAGATACAGAAAGTGACAAATAAAACCACCCTTGAAGACCTGAATGTTGGAAAAAACTGGCTCATAAACAATGTTAAGTTTTGGAATTGAATTTTTTTCGGCCACGTCAAACGTCATGGTTGACTGGAAAGAACGGTTATGGAGGGCATTGTACCTGGAAGGCATCGCAGTGGTCGACCAAGGTGACGGTGGGTACAGGATATCAAGGATACTCTAACAATGAACATGGAGCAGGCGGGAAGATTGACTGCAGACCAAGATTCATATCGGCCTACTGTGATGAGAGCGACGTTCTACGAAGGACATGCTATATGATGATGTTGAACATACATTTAAGAAGGTATGTTACAGAAGAATGAAGGCTCAGTATGAAGGCAATTGTTTGAGTCACAGGTGTGTGTATGAATGTGTAGACATTTTTCAAAAATGGAGGCAGAACGTCATCGATGAACGTTGCGTCGGAGACCAGCAGACGTGGCAACTGACACAGAGAAACAGCAGATCAACCAGCTAGTCCGTGGCAACATGAGAGTCACTATTGATGAAATTGCAGTTATTTAAAACGAGTCTCGACGCTGCTCACACAATTGTTCATGACGACTTCGGTTATATGAAAGTGTGGAGCAGATGTGCCCCAAGGCAGTTGACAGAGAGGTAATAAAAGCAGCGCAAAATTGGTTAAAGTTCACACGAAAGGATGTTTTTTTTCGAAAGGGCATCCACAAGCTAGTAACAAAGTGGACAAAGTCTGTTTCCAGGCTTGGGGACTAACTAGAAAATAAAACAAACACAAACGATTTCTGGTTCACAGTCTTGTAAAAATGTTGTTACTAAAATGGCTCTTCCTTAATGACTGTCCTTTGTGTGTGTGCGTGTCTGTGCGCGTGTGTGTGTGTGTGTTGTGGGTATGAAGAGGGGGGGGGGGCGAGAAGGTAGGTTAGTATATATATATATATATATATATATATATATATATATATATATATATATAATTGATTATATTATGTCCTTTATATTATATAACATTATAGTGTGTCTTTTTATATTTCTTTACATTTCTTTACATACAATATATTACGGTACGGTACGGTATAGTATAGTATAGTATAGTATAGTATAGTATAGTATAGTATAGTATAGTATAGTATAGTACAGTATTGTGTAGTATTAAATAGTATAGTATTGTATAGTATTATATAGTATAGTATCTTATTTTGTTGTATTTATTTGTGTGTTGTGTTATTTGTGTGTTGTGTTATTTGTGTTGTTATTTTACGTTATGTTATGTTATGTTATATTACATTACGTTGTATTCTATTGTATTTCATTGTATTGTATTACATTGTGTATATTTATTATGTTATATATTATTACATTGCATATGATTATTATATTATATTATATTATATTATATTATATTATATTATATTATATTATATTATATTATATTATATTATATTATATTATATTATATTATATTATATTATATTATATTTTATTATATTTTATTATATTATATTATATTATATTATATTATATTATATTATATTATATTATATTGTAGTCTCATGTAAATTAACTCCTGTTTTTATGGAATTACAGAAGAGTAACACTGTAATCTGCCTGGCTTGTTTTATGGGTAAACTAAGTAAGCTTATACATCTGTGCCCATTCTTCTTTCAGATATAAGCAGCCAGAAAATGAAAAGAAAACGTTTATATCACAACGTAGAAGAGAGTATTATTTGATAGAAACAATAAATGATTTCTTTATCATTACAATTAAGCATTACTCCTTTTTGGTTTTTTATATTTGTTAGAATTGGACATTTCTGTATGAAAACAAATATTCTGGAGAAATGTAGAAGAATTGGTAACGTGCTTAAATTTTTGTGAGAGAATATTGTTATTAGTTTCACGGTTTGTACGTTGTCTATATATTTATAATCTACATTATTTTACAATTTTGTTATCGATATTAAAAGCTGATTTATATAAACAAATTAATTATATTGTTTAAAATCTTTTATTTTTATTCTTGTTTATACACGCAGAGACATAAACGCAGACACACACACCCACACCCACGCACGTACATACGTTCATCTTTATGACGTGATCAGATCAGCTCAGATATGTTGTTATATTTTTTATATGCTCAGGTCCCTTATTATATTTCAGATCACCTCAGATCCGTTATTATATTTCAGATCACCTCAGATCCGTTATTATATTTCAGATCACCTCAGATCCGTTATTATATTTCAGATCACCTGAAATCCGTTATTATATTTCAGATCACCTCAGATCCGTTATTATATTTCAGATCACCTCAGATCCGTTTTTATATTTCGTATCACCTCAGATTCGATGTTATATTTTTAATTTTCTCAGATTTGTTGTTATATTTCCGTATTGCTCAAATTTGTTGTTATATTTCAGATCTGTAAAGATCCGTTGTTATATTTCAGATCTGACTAGATTCGTTGATATATTTCAGATCTGCTCAGATTCGTGGTTATATTTTAGATCTACCCAGTGTATCCGACTTCAGCATCCATTTTATCTAAGGGTCTTCTTCCTCCTGTATTGTCTAAGGGTTTGCTTCCCCGGGGTAACGGCCGCTGCTGTTGTGAGGATCGAACCCAGCACTTTCGGTTGTGAGCCTTGTCACTTAACCACTAGCCCACGCCGTTCCTACGCTTTAAATGCAGCTGGATGCTAGCAAAATAACAGCTCATCGATCACAGTTGAAGTTCAAATCACTTGCCGTAAGTCTGACATTTTTGGAAGACAAAGCTACACACCGATTCACGTAGAATTGCACTAAAGAGTTACATCAGACTGTGCGAACGGAAGCTGTTCCAACAGTCAAATCAAAATGCAACGAAGTAAAGACAAAGAAAAACCGAAAAAAACCCGGAGAGTTACTATTTTATGGGCACATGATTGAAAGGGGCTACTTAAGGTTAAAGGTTAAAGTTGAGTGCTTGACTTCATCGTCGTGGGTTTCCCCAAATAGCTCAGTCTCTCTCAGCAGAAAGGTATCCTCGCCTTGCAGAGAGCATCGCACAAAGCACGGACTCCGTATCTCCAGCGATGAACCAAGGGATCTCCTGAAAAATTGACATCATGAACCGACGATCGCAGCTCGAATTCGAACCCCGACCGTCTAAACACGAGGCAAATAGCTTGACCATTTCGCCACAGAGGGGCTACGTAAGTACTTATAGCGGCGTTTTCCTCATACACATTTTACATATATGTTTTTTCATCCAGTACAAGTTGATGTCTCTTGAAAAAGCCAAAATATTTAAACTCTTTGATTCCGATTTCACACAAATAATGTAATCGGTGTTAGACAAATATTTTCTCCTCGAGCAAAATCAACACAGTCAGCGCTTACCACACCCCAAAATTGTTTTTGCATCTGCCTATTAAGAAACGAGTGAAGTTACATGAAAGAAAATGCTCAGGGGTTTAAAACCGCAACAACAACAACAAAAAAAACACGAAAATCTCCGGTGGAGAAAATAAGTTGGGAATGAAAGATTGACGAACTTTCCTGGAAACGAAATATTGTAAAAGTAGAATTGGAAGAATAGCGGAAGAAGCCCAATACATTATAAATTTGTTTAATAAAAACTACTATCATTATGGTGTTATTCTCATTTCTCGGGTCAGCAAAATGGTTTTATTGATAGAATAAAGAATAAAGCCCACATGCACACGTAGTTGCCGCTCATCGTGTGGGATAGTTTTATATTTTACCCTCCATTAAAATAAGCAAGCCGTACTTCAGAAAGTACAGAAGGGATGGCTTAGGTACGAGTGGAAAGCTGCTGTTGAGGCCTCAAACCTCCAGGCGTTGGCCTGGATCTACTGTCTTGCTCATGCCGGGGTTCAGGGCAATGAAAGAACTGACATCTTGGTTTCACGAGCTCCCATCATGGGCACATTAGTGATGGATAGAAGTGACATTTTGAGATCAATAAATGACCGCTTCTGGATGAGGACTCCGCAATAGATGAAGTAGAAATCCACAAACTGCAAAGTTTCGACATTAAACGAGGTTTGAGCGGAGTGGGGTGCATGAGAGGACGATGCAGGAGAGTGTACAAGCAGCGAGCTACAGGAACCATCAGCATCCATACCTTACGTCATTTGATGAGAGAGACTGACCACCTATGGGTATGCCCGGAGTGCAGTGACGTCGATTCTTAGAAACAGAAATACTTCACTAATTATTATTTAAAGGTTCGGCGGACCAGCTCTTAAATGTTCATTTAAGTAAATATAAACAATCAAATACGGTAATCAAAAGAAACTACATCTTAAACGAAAACATAAATCTTCAGCTGCAATTAAAAAGTCGTTTCTATCGTATGTCTAGTGAGTGTGGAGGGACAACAAAATATAACATTGCAGACTTTCATAAATGAGTGGCTGTGTAGAATAGAAGAAGTGAAATGGTATGATAAGATCACTAATGTAGATCTGTTGGAGGGAACTGGAACGATAGAAGTAGGACCGAGTTTAAAGTGGAGGCTTTGTAGTTGGTTAGATCATGGATTTATGATTCCAGCTAAGAGCATTACAATGCAGTCTTTGTTCTGGAACCCAAGTGGGAAGAGAAGTAGAGGAAGGCCTATTCATTCTTGTCAGAGAGAGATTGATGCAAATTTTAAAGACTCTTAAAAAATGGATTGAGCTGGCACATATAAAACACGATAGAAAGACTTAGCGTTTTTTTTTTTTTGAAGCCTCATATCTCACGGCGGGCAGTAACGTTTCATTGATTGTATAATTTAAATAATCAGAGGCTTTACAGTCAAATGTACAACATTATGTCGATAATATCATAGATAAGAGCCAGTCTATTATCACATAAGTAGATGCCACGTCAACTCTTACAATCGATATTGATAGACTGGCAGAGGTGTATCAATTCACATATCTTGGGTCCTTCATCAAGGAAAAGCTCTCTCTAGAGATATAAATAGACAGTCGCATCGTCAAAGCTGCTGCATCATTTGCGTGTCTGGGAAAACTAAAACCTCCATTTTAAACCCAAGGCCATAGTGTACAATGCACGTGTCATCAGGATGTTCCAATATTTAGACGAAACGTGAGCAGCATACGTCAAGTAAGAGCAGGGTTCAATACCTTCCATCTACCTCAGCTACGATCTATTCTTGGAATTACATTAAGGGACAGAGTGGAAAATGCAGAGGTGCACTCTCGCACTGGTGTCCCATGCATGTGCACTCTCCCTAGGCAGGGAAGACAACTATCCTTGGTCATGTTCGTCGCATGGAAAGCATTCCCAAAGATATCCTTTACGGACAGTTAGCGGATGGCAAAAGAACAGCTGGTCATCCACATTTGAGGTTCAAAGATGTGTGTAAGCGTAATATGAAGAACATGTCTGACATTCCGAGAAGACGAATCTGCAGACCAATCAACGTGCAGATGTACACAGAGGGCCAACTCACGCTTTGTGAAAAAAAGCTCTTGCAACACGGAGAAGTAAAAAGACAACGTTGCAAATATCAAGAAAACAAAACAGATAAGTATCAAATTCTTTAGAATTCCAAGGTCTTATCATCCTATAGTCAGCCATGACTGAAAGGGGCGACTAATACTGTTATCACAAGGTCACAGAAACAGAAATGGTGTACGCCAAATTTGTGTTTGTCGTCGAAGGATATTTGGCGAGTACTTAAATTTGTTTTTTATTCTGCATCGGTATTAGCTTTATCGTTCAGAATTATTTTCCTTTGTGTTCTGCTCAGTCCACGAATAAGGCTTTTTTCCTTCTTCTTTTGTACCAATGCTCTTGTATTGTGGCGTCGTAGACTTCTGGTTTGCGATAGATTAAAGGCCTGTTCTGCCGCAATTTTGAACTTTTGGAGTGTATCTTTGAGCCCCTGTATCCTTCGTCGCCGGGTCTACCTCTTGCAGGTGACCTTGAAAACTCCATGTAGTATGATTTTCCTGCTGGTTGATCATACCGTATCCTTGTCAAATAATCACAGCACTTAATCTTATGTGCGACAGTATAGTAGTTAAAGGACTTAGCCTCAACTATAGTACTCAGCGTGCTGTTGCAAATGCTGTTGCTAATTGTCTTTCCCACTGCACTTCGTACATAGCGCATCTCCCAGGTCTCCATCCTACCTTTGTGCCTATCTAATTTGACCCAAGTTTGACAGTGATAGCATTACACAGGACGGATCCATGTGTGTATCAGCGTTTGTTTAGTGGACATGGTGACACGGATGTTTCAGAATGGTGTCACTTGGTAGCACGCATTGTTCGCTATTTGAATTATTTGTTCTATCTCTCTGTCCAGGGGATAGAGAGGGGACTAACGTCTGGTCAGGCAAAATATACTGATCAGACATGTTAGTCAGGGTCAGGTAAAATATACTGATCAGACATGTTAGTCAGGGTCAGGTAAAATATACTGATCAGACATGTTAGTCAGGGTCAGGTAAAATATACTGATCAGACATGTTAGTCAGGGTCAGGTAAAATATACTGATCAGACATGTTAGTCAGGGTCCGGCAAAATATATTTATCAGACATGTTAGTCAGGGTTAGGCAAAATATACTTATCAGACATGTTAGTCAGGATCAGGCAAAATATACTGATCAGACATGTTAGTCAGGGTCAGGTAAAACATACTGGCCAAGACTGGCACCTAGGCTTCCTCGTATCCCTCCCTGGAAACGGGCTGTTTTTATGGCAGCCTGGTTAACGCGGTGAAGGATCGACGTGATACTCATAGTAGTGAGCGACACGCAGAGGACCTCGTCCACCTTCATCAGAACGCTCAGGATGTGAGCAAAGCTACTGCAACCCGCCACTTAACGTCCTATTCAGGGCGCACAAAAAGAGTAAACCTACTCATTGTGGGCATTCGAAACAACATCTCTCTATCGAGTCTAACGTCGTCAGTGAAGTCTTCCACAGTACGTAAATTCCCGTACCTGCTTTTGGGTTTTTCCGCCAATGTGGGAACTGCGCTAAGTCGGTTGACGTTGGATTGTACTAGTTTCTGTCTTATCCCAGCTAATCTACATGTCATACTCTAGGCATGCCGAGTCAAGACAAATGAGGTGTTGTTTTAAATGCTATTGGTTTTTGTATTTACAGGCTCTGGTCGCCTGCAAAAATCAATTCATTGAATGATTCCTCACGGTGGTTTCTCTTTTCATGGGATCTTGTCCACATAATTGACGAATAAAAAGAGAGGATAGCACACATCCTTGACTCACACGACTCCTCACTGGGATAAGACATTTTAATTATAGTGTACGTTGACTTTCCCTTGGGCTCATGTAATGACGTGCTCGTAGTTATTTGTTATTATGGAAATGGAAAGACGAAAAATGTGGCGCACGGGTGGTTATCAAAACTTTCAATCTAAACGTAACAGGTTCAAATCCCGTCGTTTTCAAACTGGGAATGGCAGTTTTTTTTCAAAGTATGACGACTTCTCCAAGTCAACCCAGCTGTAAATTAATACCTGGCATAGTCATGGACAAATTTCGAAGCCGTCGGGGGAAACTGAGTTTGTGGTCAGAAGTCGGTAATTCCAGCAGTGAAAGTGACTGCGCACGTATCGAGGTGCCCAGGTGCAATGAAATGAACTGAACAGAAATGGAGGTGCCCAGGTGCAATGAAAGGGACTGAACAGAAATGGAGGTGCCCAGGTGCAATGAAAGGGACTGAACAGAAATGGAGGTGCCCAGGTGCAATGAAAGGGACTGAACAGAAATGGAGGTGCCCAGGTGCAATGAAAGGGACTGAACAGAAATGGAAGCGACAATGTAAAATGAAGCCGGTTCTATGCAGATAATATATTGAATTTAACGAATTCATCAAACAAAAAGCTCTGGAATATAAAACAAATTATTCACAAATAATACAAAAATTACGAGAGCAAATGTGTGTTAAAACACTGCAACACAAATCATTTGGGTTAGCGCAAAAAACCGCAAACCGGGTGTAAAAAAGCCATATATTGAAACTCGAACGTTAAACGTGCCCATATGTTACCAGGACTCAACTTAAAAGCAAAGAGCTTGAACACTGAATGCTAGAATTGTTGCAAAATGCGACTACTCATGATTGATAAGCAATCCGTCTACCCCCTGCTCCACCCTCAACGACCCCACCCCACCCCGAGAAACAGAAAGCCAGAAGAAGAAAAAGAATGAACAAAAAAGACCTATTAACTCCGTGGTAGAATATGAGTGTCTAGTTAAAATCCCGTCCAAAACTTTTCTACATAACATTTTCTTACCTTGCAGGCTATTATCCTATCCATACATTGCGTTTACTGGGACCTATTTCATATTTTCTTGTCATTCTCTCCTCACTCCTTCACACAGTTTACCAAACACAACATCTGACATGATAATATTCTTAGAAAATCCCACTAACTTTCTTCAACGATCTAAAGCAAGGTTGCAACGTTGGGCGCGCGTACATGCACGCGAACGTGAAAGCGGATGTCGTAACCACATTTTAGGTGTATGTGTGTGGTTTTAACAAATTCCCACCGCACCACCGGCCACATTCAACATAAACATTACAGTCAGCAATAGCAGTTGTTTTATTGTGAGTAAAATAACTATTGTAAAGGTCTATATTAAATAAATTCTCTAAAGTGGTTCCAAATGAGGAAGTAATAAAACCACAGTAATCCTATCCGAGTAGATTTCGAGATGTCTTACTGGAGAAGGAAGAATAAGTAAACTGACGCTACATGCATTTAGTAAAACAAGACTGAAGAGAGTTGTGCATGAGGCTAGTAGCGTCATCATGTAAAACAAATTGCTACAGAAACTGTTACTGCAAGAGACTAGTAGCGTCATCATGTAAAACAAATTGCTACAGAAACTGTTACTGCAAGAGACTAGTAGCGTCATCATGTAAAACAAATTGCTACAGAAACTGTTACTGCAAGAGACTAGTAGCGTCATCATGTAAAACAAATTGCTACAGAAACTGTTACTGCAAGAGACTAGTAGCGTCATCATGTAAAACAAATTGCTACAGAAACTGTTACTGCAAGAGACTAGTAGCGTCATCATGTAAAACAAATTGCTACAGAAACTGTTACTGCAAGAAACTAGTAGCGTCATCATGTAAAACAAATTGCTACAGAAACTGTTACTGCAAGAGACTAGTAGCGTCATCATGTAAAACAAATTGCTACAGAAACTGTTACTGCAAGAGACTAGTAGCGTCATCATGTAAAACAAATTGCTACAGAAACTGTTACTGCAAGAGACTATAACAAGTTTTTTTTCCTTCAAAATACTACCACCTACAAGAACAGGAGCGCACAGCTTCAAATTAATGAAATAAATGTTCAGATAAGATATCATAAAATATTTTTGGAGTAGAGATAGTGGTGAATGCTTGGAATGGATTGTCACATGAAATAGTGAAGGTTGAGTCAATTAATGCAAAAAAAAAAATTAAAAATAAATTGGATGCATATAGTTGTCTTTAGATGAATTGAATCTAAGAGAAACTGGTTGAATCCAGACTCTGCAGACTTCTAACCCAGTATAAAGGTATACAGACGTTAAGTTAAGTTGAGAGCACGCAAAGTACTTTGCTGCAGTTTTCCTAACAGAGGCCAATTGTAGTGGTGGCCCTATACCAGCATGTCCCAATGGGCGAATGTGGAGGCTTGTGCATGCGGATAGCAAAGTATAATGTAAAAAGAAATTGTACAGTAATTGCTGCTGTAAGAACGCAAGCAGTTCTTTCGTGAAGGCTACTATCAGATGCCAGCTAATGAGATTGTCCTATGTTCAGTAAGAATCGAAACTAAGATTATGAGAAGAAGACATACACAAACAAAAGAGAGGTTCACATACACCACAACAAAGCAGCTTCATGCTCTGTTCAGCCTGGTAAATGTTTGGAAGTCTCATAGCAGACACTGCTGTCGGAGATGACGTATTAGATACTTCATTGTACAAACACCAGTGTGTTTATGAGGTATGGTGATCGGTTCATTCCCTTATTGCCTTCGCTTCAATAACAGTAAGCCAAGTACCCGTTTGCAACTTGGTCTGCTGGATCATGCGGTAACGGGAGTTAAACGCGTAAATTGACAGTAAAAAGCTAATACTCTACAACTGGTACATATTTTTATACGGCAGGTGGATTATTTACTCTAGGGTAGAATGCTGTCCAAGTCATTGATTCGCACACCCAGATATTCACACATGCATGGCATTGTACAGACTAACTTAATGGGTTTCAAATAAAATACAGTAACAAAACATCATACACTGTACACGGATCACAGCGTGAATAACTCAGCCTGTCGATCGGAGGAAAACGATGAGACGGGATGTACATTGACTACATACATTGCATGAACACTTCTCAATTTAAAAACAAATAACGTTAATGCTTACCTACAGAAGCAGCTTTCAGAGTTATTCCTAACATATCTTTTGAAATCAGGCAGTTCTGTGGTAGGGTTCTCAAATCACAGAGATACAGCCAGTCTTACTCTCAGCACGTGCATGCTTGGTTCTGTCCACAAATATTATGATAATGTGTCACCAATCGCTAGCGCTAACACGACATCCCTGAATGACCCCGCAATTATTAGAGTTCTGCTGGAGCGGATGTCCAGAAAAGTTCTACTGCTCAAATATAGCGGTGCGTGTGTGAATACTTATTCTTTCACCAGTTTTGTTTTGAGTGATTTTTTGGCTATGTAGTATGCTTCTTCAAAACAAGTCAAAGTAAGAGAGAACAATTTTCACAGAAAAAAAACATACATAAGTGTTGCTCGAAGAAAAACGCGTTGTTATTGCGAGAATAACCTACTTACAAAGTGAATGACAACACCGCAGAAACACGTAGACGTGCGTTGTTCTATAAGCTTGTTGTTCTCAGTTATCCTGAAGTGAGATCTACTAAGTTTATTCTCAGTTATCCTGAAGGGGGATATACTAAGTTTTTTCTCAGTTATCCTGAAGGGACATATAGTAAGTTTATTTTCAGTTATCCTGAAGGGAGGTATATTCTAAGTTTATTCTCGGTTACTTAGTGATAACTGGCAATGTATAGACAAGTCTAATTTCTTTCCTTGATTACCGCTAACAGAAAAGTAGTTATTCTGTTTTTACAGCGAGCGATGGAGCAAATAGTGCTGGTAATACGTCACAATAAATTGTCTAACTTATCTTAGAACATCTTTAAAAAAAACTGCACAAAAAATTATAAATAAAATAAAGAAATAAAGCTATTTAAGAAAGGCAGGAGTAATAAATTACAAAGGTGTTTCTGTTTATCAGAGGACTTTGGTTAGAAATGTTGTCCTTTTCATGTTTCATATCAATTGGTGTAGGTGGTTTTTCTCGCTCTGCTTCTTCAGGTATGTTTATCAGTTCTTTTGTTGTATTTTTGCTTCGATAAGATATTTAACATTTTTGGTATCATCTCTATTTGTCATGACGTTTTCTAATCTGTCTTTTGAAAGACACCTAAAATAAAAGTCGATCTATTTTGCTAGATATGTCTTATGTTTAGTCTCTTTCGTATGGAACTTCCTTAGTTCATAGACAATATTAGTACATTGGTTTCCAAATCGCCGTCTGTAATGCCACATTTCCGCGTGACCTACAGTGGTGTTATTCTTTGTTTATTTGTTTTACATTCTTCACCTGCGTGGAAATTTTGGATTACTTAGAATCCTGATATTGAAACAGGAATGTGTATGCCTGATGCCAGGTAGCCAAAGCCAACAGTAGTACTTTCTCTTTTGTTGTTGCGATTTTGTTTTCTGCAGCTTGCTAGACCAATGGGAAGATAGATGGCGTAATGGGTAGGTATTTCAATATTGTTCTAAATGTTTGCCTGGAGAACGACTAACAACTTACGGTTCTTGTGCGTTAATTCACCCATTCTGAAATTTTATACCATTCAATGACCACACTGGTTTTTTTCAGTTTTTTTTTCAGTTTTGTGCTGCCTAGAGTTCTTTGATGTCATAGCATATACGCGGGACCTTCCAGTTTTTCGGCCATCTTCCATATTACTAGACACTGCTCCCAATTACCTTTAGACCATTAGGCGATTGAAGCTTGTAGGATTTGACAATTTCACCGGTTCGCGCTTTCATTCTCTAGGACACACGCTGCTGGTATCTCAGCGAAAGCGACATCACGTGTAACTTTAATCGCATAAATTAACACTTATCTGACGCCGAAAGGCACACGCAAGACAAACGGAAAAAGAAGAAGATTCTGACCAAAAATAGGGAATATATACTGCATGGAACACTTTAAATGCTTTTAATATTCATTGTAATATTCCAGTCTGATCTGCAGTGTTTTGTAGCACTTCTGTCAGTCAACTGAAATTTTGATTGTATTTATCTATGATTTTAACATGAAGAATTTGTGTTAATGGTACCGGCTTATTTGACATTAAACACTGCAAAATGAATATTTCTTAGAGTTGACAGCTAAATCTCTTCTATTTATATTTATATAAATATCTTACTATTTCTGTTCTTATCATATTAACCATTTCCTGCATCCCGTTGTCACTTTAAAAAAAATATTTAGCCAAAATCATAAACATATCGCAAATTGTATATGCATCTTACACAGACTCATTTTCCTGGCATATCCTGTATGGTTCTGATAAGGTGCTTACCATACACACAGAGAGAGAGAGAGAGAGAGAGAGAGAGAGAGAGAGAAAGACAGAGAGACAGCGAGCATACCAGGTGATTGTACATATACTTGCCTCATTTCCTGTTCAATCTGCGTTATTTTTGCTATTTTTAAAACAATTCCTTCAGCTGATCTTAGTTGGCAATACATGTTTTGTTTTTTATGGACGTATACACTGCTATCCGTTCAAACTGCATGTAATCATGGTAACATTCTTTATTGCCAACTTGTCATGCGCCATATGATCTTTTACATTTAACAAGTAAAGATCTGTTTTTACATACACCACTAACACTGCTATTATGTTCCTCTCTCTCTCTCTCTCTCTCTCTCTCTCTCTCTCTCTCCATGTTTATCTTTCTCTCTCTATATCATTCTATCCTTCTTTCTCTCGCTCATGTACATATACTCCTTAAAACCGATACGATCACATACTATGTCTCTCTCACATACACAGACACACACATACACACACATGCAAACACCATGCATTCATAGATGTATTCTGCGTATAATTATTCTATGATAATCCTGAACAGTATATTTGTCGATTAGTTTACACAAAGCTAGTATCAGTCTATCTTTACGTAAATGACTGAAGTATACATATAAACCCCTGTCAGTCATGACTGATTCGAGTGGTAAAAAAACAGTATATATACTTTGTGTGGCTCTCCTTTTCTCTGTCGCTAATTCTCTCTCTCTCTCTCTCTCTCTCCGTACAGTCTCTCTCATACACTACGTATTTCTAGATAAATCCTGCGTCTAATTAATCCTGTGATAACTTTCAACAAAACATTTGCCATATAGTTCAAATGACATCTTGTACTTCCATCGTTACATTCAACATAAATTTAGAAAATAACTGTCGTAGCTGCCATTTAAAATTGTCATGAATATTAGACAGTTCGAATTCCTCTGTTCTTTTCTAAGACGACCCCTATCTACTTATTATAAACACATTAGAGAGTAATTTATTTACATTTGTTTTGCTCGTTTTCTATAATATTTGTAGACATGTTTCCGGTAGAGTTGTACCGAACACTTGAAATGAACATTCGACCGAGTTTGAATATAGAAATATAACTATTCAACTACATATGAATAGAGACAAATAATTATTTAACAGAATACGAATACAGGTAAATAACTATTCGACCAAACTTGAATATAGATACATAACTATTCGACCAAACTTGAATATAGACGCATAACTATTCTACCGAATATGAGTACAAGCACTGAGTTAACACTTGGGGTAATGAGCCGTGTTCATTAAGTCTACTGGCACTACAATTAATTAGCTTGTATTCAGTAAAGAACACAAGGCGGTTACCGGCGCTACAGTATTATAAAAATACAACACATATTTTAGTACCATTTAATGGCACGAACTTCTTAACCCCCACAGTACATAGTAGCACATGGGTTGAAGAGCCTAGGGTCACTATAACGCTCCAATGATGTCGTTAAAAAAGATTAAAGAAGGTTGTGAATACATTTAGCAAACTCATCATTTAAAACCATGGCTGTTAAAACCGCTACTAAAAATACACGTATACAGGGTTCCTGTGAAAGAACCAGTTGAAGCGAGGGCCAGTTGCCTTGCTTGAAGCAGCATAAGGAAAATAAATCAAGTGATAAATTGCTTTTAAATGCAATTCATGGATCATTTTCTGAACACCCCTAACCGGATATGCTCAGTAATTTTTAGTAGTGGTTTCAATATAATGTAATCAGGCTCAACACGCATTGTTGCATGAACACGCACATTCGTTGTAAAAAATTTTCTGATTCCCGGCATCTTCTGTCAAATAACAACACCTGTTGCTTGAAAATGTGTTGCCATCATTACAGAACAGACTGTGCACTATTGGTTGTTGTTGTTGTTTACATGTAATGCCCACAATGAGTAAGTGTACCCTTTTGTGCACCCTGACAAGGGCGTTAAGTGGCGGGTTGTAGTAGATTTCCTAAAGTTCTCCAGGCTGTTGTGCTATGCTTGGCTTCATCTGCGTGACTCTCACTACTGCGGCGATCATGTAGATCCTATCTCAAAAACAGCAGGTTTCCATGGAAAGCTACAAAGCAGAGAGATAGTGGTCTTGGTCAGTATGTTGTGCCTGACCATGCCGATACATCCTTGTCAGTATGTTGTGCTTGACCCTGACGTGACGTCCTGGTCAGTATGTTGTTCCTGGCCCTAAGGCGGTACCTTGGTCAGTATGTTGGGCCTGTCCCTGAGGCTGTACCTTGGTCAGTATGTTGGGCCTCTCCCTGAGACGACGTCTTGGTCAGTATGTTGCACCTGTCCCTGAGACGACGTCTTGGTCAGTATGTTGGGCCTGTCCCTGAGACGACGTCTTGGTCAGTATGTTGGGCCTGACCTTGAGACGACGACCTGGTCAGTATGTTGGGCCTGTCCCTGAGACGACGTCCTGGTCAGTATGTTGGGTCTGTCCCTGAGGCGGTACCTTAGTCAGTATGTTGGGCCTGTCCCTGAGACGACGTCTTTCTCAGTATGTTGGGCCTGTCCCTGAGGCGGTACCTTGGTCAGTATGTCGGGCCTGTCCTTGACGCGACGTCTTGGTTAGTATGTCGCGCGTGTCCCTGAGGCGAAGTCCTGGTCAGTATATTGTGCCTCTGACGCGAAGTCCTGGTCAGTATATGGTGCCTGACTCTGACGCGACGTCCTGGTCAGTATGTTGTGCCTGACTCTGACGCGATGTCCTGGTCAGTATGTTGTGCCTGACTCTGACGCGACGTCTTGGTCAGTATGTTGTGCCTGACTCTGACGCGACGACCTGATAAGTATGTTGTGCCTGACTTTGAAGCGACATCCTGATCAGTATGTTGTGCCTGACTTTGAAGCGACATCCTGGTCAGTATGGTGTGCCTGACAAGACTAACGTCTCAGTTCCCCTTACACTATTGGTATTCTATTGTAGCGTACTGTTCAGTCATTAGCGTAGTTGTAGAGCACTAGCTTTTCAAGACTAACGCACGGGGGTTCGACACTGGTGACTGGTACACTCATTTAGACCCAGCTGGAAATTGGTACCTGGCTTACTAAGAAGAAGGGGCGTGCAATGCACCTCATAAACAAGTTGTGGTCTCGCACAATAAGTCTAAAATCTCGAACACTTCGTCCTCGACAGCAGGGTCTACTGTTGTAGTACCTTAACCTTTCTTTTACTATCTGGTCGAGAACAACCAGAATGCATATGCCTTATTCAACACTAAAGGGAATGCGGAGCGAATATTCAGTAATCGCCAATTTAGAACTTAATTTAAAATAGAGTAGGCTTTTCAAGCTCATCGGAGTAAGCGCCACTGCAATTCATGCGTGTTTCAAGTAATGGTTTATTTAGCAGTTTGATGTATATGTATATATGTATATGATGTATATTGCAGCTTAAGTGTATATTAATAGCACCAACATTTATTTTAAATTTTTTTAAATTAAATGGCTACTTGACTTGACATGTGCTTACACTTGTGTCGTTAGACGACTTGAGGATGGTTGTTTTCTTAGGCCAGATTGTTGGCCAGAAAGCTTACTCGTGTTGTGTTACTTATTCTTCACAACCTTTCTTTGAATGCTGGTTACAGTGATTATTTGTTCACACTGAGACGCACCTGTGAACGTGAACCGGGGTTATCTTGGCTGTAGTGCGATAGGAGACTCCTCAGTAAGCTCACCACTGTTGGAATTACATTGTCAATCCCCACCTCGTTGGATAGACAGCTGGGACACAGAGTCTTTGCAAGAGCTTGAACTGGAACGTGAGATCCAGGTGCAACATACTGGTAAATACTTAAACTTCTGTCCACGTTGCATACCTGGACACGTACTTTGTTACAGTAGTCTGGCCAGCGAGGTGGGGGAGAGCACTTAGAACATTGCAGTTGTGAGACTACTGAGAATCCTCGCACTTCATTACAGAAAAGTAGACCAATGTTGACCTTCACTAGGTACAAGAATATAAGACAAGCCATTATCCCAGCTTACAGAGACAATTTATCAACAAATAAAAAAGACCCGAGCCACGAGGGACGCCTGGTCAAGCAGCTTGGACGTCTGACTGACTACGATGGTCGGCGTTTAAATCTTCAGTAAGGCATGCTTCTTTCCACCAGAGATAAAATAACATCCTAGTTTGCACAGTGATTGGCGACTGCAGGGACAGTGACATCAGCAATGGAAACAAACACTGATGAGATAAATAAAAAAGAAAATTCTCAACACGACTGGCTTTGAAAAGAACAACAAACGAACTGAATGTCGAGTGTATCTGTCGTCTTCTGTATAACCTAGTACTGGTCTCTTGTATTTCCCACAAGTGTCAAGCAATTATGAGAGACCCTGCATACAACTCCATGATTAACGCGGTTGTCATGTTTCTGGAAATCACGAATTTAAATGAAACAATGTTAATTATAACCGATGTTTACCATATATATTTAAGCCTTATGAGCCACACAACGAGTCGTCATGGGAAGAGCGAGCAATAGAATTAAACCAGAAATCGGCTATAAGCATTACCAGTTTATTGAAGGCACAAGTCATAAATAACGCACCGTATATAAGAACATTAATCAGGAGAATTACATATAGGAAAACATATTTATATATGTGCTTCATTGACCGTTCTGAGTATTTGACAGGGAGAAGCACAGGGGAGTGATCATTATCCTGTTAAAGCGTTATGTCGATGTCAAGGACTTGAGAACTATTCCAAACATGTACTAGGGGGACATACTGCATCTATACGAACATACAACACAGTCGAAAACTTTAGGCAGATTAAAAAAGGGAGTTAGAATGGAATGTGTGCTGCCCTCTGGTCTGTTCTCTCGGTACAGTTAAATTATATTGTGATTCACATAGGCAATGCCGGGAATTTGAATTGGTACGTAGAACCAGAACGGCAAAGAATCATGGACATTCAGCAGTCATGCACAGAGATCATCAAGGCAAGGGAATTGTGGTTTTACAGAAAAATGTTCAGAATGCCATGGACTGGAAAGAAACCTTGTAGCGTGTTACTTAAAGAGGAATTTACACAAAAACAGCTCATGACAATAATTAGAACAAGACAGTCATTCTTTTTTGTGCGTGTGATAAGAAGAGCTGGGTTGAAATACACGGCGACACATGGCAGAGTAGCTAGGAAGCGGGACTGAGGCAGGCAAAAAGAAAACATATTGGACAGCTGGAGGGAATGTCATGGGAGCCGATAAACGGCGCGACCGATAAACACACATATGGTAAGATAAAGTGGAGATCCATGATGACCAACTCCAGCCGACGGATAATTTGATGATATATAGAATGGTCTCGATGGTCTGGGCACGTCGTGGCATCAGCGTCAAAACCAAACTCAAAGTCTACCGTGCAACCATTATTACATCCCTACTATACGCTTGCGAAAGCTGGACTGTATACTCTGGACATGCAAGGAGGTTAAACCACTTCCACACAGGTTGTCTGAGGCGAATATTCCACATCCGATGGCAAGATCGTGTCACTGACATCGAGGTTCTCTCGAGGGCTAACATGCCCAGCATCCATGCACTGCTAGAGAAAGCACGATTAGGATGGGCCGGACACCTCATCCGTATGTCAGACGAGCGGCTCCCAAAAAAGCTTCTCTACGGCGAGCTGAGAGAGGGATGGCGCGAGAGAGGGCGCCCAAAGAAACGTTTTAAAGACGGTCTGAAGCACTCACTGAAAAATTGACAGATAGACATCGACACCTGGGAATGTCTTGCGCAAAACAGATCTGACTGGAGAAGCACATTCAAATCGGGTGTAGCTGCCGGTGAAGACGACCGTGTTGTGAAAGCCCAGAGCAGACGCGAAACGCGGAAATCCCGAGCAGTGGGAACACCGTCCCCTTCTACAAACCTCGTGTGCCCGATATGTAGCAGATGTTTTCGGGCCCGCATTGGCCTGTTCAGCCACATGCGCACCCACACCCAACAGGGAAATCTGTGACAAGGATGATGTCGGCGGTCCTCATCGACAACGATGGACAGCTAGTATTAAATATATATATATATATATATATATATATATATATATATATATATATATATCAGTTTTTCCCCCAACGACGTCATAACAACACCGCATTGAATGAAAGCAGTATACAGACGTTAAATTAATCGAGGAGTTTGTTTATTTTGCAAACTACTTCCTGAGCTGCAATAAATAGATTTTGGAGCATCTTTTGTAGGTGCAAATCACTGATTTCCTGTTACTTAAAAAAACTTATAAATGGGAGGAAACGTATTTCAAATACTTCCGATGTAAACGTCACTTCCTATGTACGTAAATGTTACGTTATCGTAAATGGTTCATGCTTTGTCCTAGAACGAAAATAAAATAACTAGAATTGTTCAAGCGGGTGGTCTAGACGTTTCGGTGTGGTTTTTTTTACCTCTAGGTAAATGTCAAGGCAGTTCCTATGGCATACACTGTTGTCGGGGATTATGTGTTAACGGCTTTATTGTACTTTGCCACGGCTTATTTATGACGTTGGGTGGCTAGTTCTGCTCCTCGCTGTCAGCCCTTTACTAAAAGCAAGCTAGGCATCTATTTACAGCTGCGTAGACGAAACGGTAACGAGTGCTGAACCCGCACCTTTGCCGTGAAAACTGAGTGCTTTATTACTACTGTAATCTGATCACAAGGATATTCGTTTAATAACTTCGGTAAGGTATACGTTTTACTGGTGTGTGGGGGAGAGGAGGGGGGAAGGAGATGAGGAAGAGGGGGAGGAGGTGAGAGAGAGGGCCGGTGGGGTGTGAAATTAAATCTGACCTACACATCGTGTTACTTCAGCATTGGCAAGCGGCCTATATTCATTATTCCTGCAAATCCCTCCCGCAGACTTCAGCTATGAAAATACGTAAAGCAGACTGTTCAACAATATTCATAAATTCATAAAAAAGTATTAGATACTCTGATCATCATCATCATCCTCATCATCATCACCCTCATCGTCTTCATCATCATCATCACCTTCATCTGGCTGAACATTTCCTTGACTGGTTGTCAGGTTATCTAAAAAAGGTCTCTCCATTGGACCCTATCATCTGTATTTCTTTTCATTTCAGCATACATTCCTACTTTAATATCTCTGCATGCCTGAGATGTAAGGTTAAGCCTCGGTCGCCACCTTCATCTTTTCCTGTGAATCATGCCTTCTAGTATCTTCTGTGGAAGACTGTCATGTCTCATATTATGGACCAGATAACTCAATCTTCGTAACTGTATCATTTTCAATACTTACTTCAGTGAGGACATTACCATTGACTTTTTTTCTGTCCAACTCACTATTCACATTCTACGATTGCACAAATAGGAATTGTCATTTTTACTTCCTAGTACTCAGCCCGTTCTTTCCAACTATGCCCCCTTATAACCAATGCCAACAATCGGATCCCATTTTCCCGTTATCAAAACATTATCTACGGGCTTTATATTCTGATAACAGTGGATATATCCTTCTATACAGCTTTTAATGACGTAGGAAAAGATTAAAATAATTACGTTTTGATAGGTCACCAAACTTACTTACTTACGTTCCGTGGCGCCAAACAAATTATAACAGAAGGAACATATGTTTTCTAGGACTGACACACTTGTCTAACATTTTATATCATAGATTCCTCAACTTCTGCTTCACTTTACATATATCTGTAATACTCATTTCATACAACCTTTTTACTTAGCAGCGTCATGTCGTCTGGTTTAACCAAATTAAAGACGTTACTGTCTGTTGCTGGTGAACATGTGGAAATGTATAAGGCTGAGACATAAAAGCTGCGTTTCCCTGAAGGATTTACGCAGTGTGCAAGCTAGATTTGTCTTTCATCACGATAGAAAAAAAACCTGTACCTTATCGATCTTTTGAACCAACGCTCCTTTTGAAAACAGACACGTATTCAAATCACTGCCCCACCCACTCACTCTTAAACTAAATTTTATGCATCTTCAATTCCAAAACCATGCTGTTCTTTGCTGGTTTATCTGACTACAAACTGATGTCTACTTATGTCAACTAATGTCTAGTATATGTTCTCAGCACGTCAGCTTCAGCACACCCTGTTGATATTTGGGTTTCTCCATAGAGTATAATGGTTAATGTAGGGGTTACTCGGTACTTGAGTCTAATAGTTACTGTAGGCGTCACACTTGGGTCTTATGATTACTGAAGGAGTCACTCAGTACTTGAGTCTGATGGTTACTGAAGGAGTCACTGAGTGCTCGAGTCTGATGGTTACTGAAAGAGTCAGTGTTTGAGTCTGATGGTTACTGAAGGGGTCACTCAGGGATTGAGTCTGATAGTGAAGTAGTCACTCAGCGCTTGTGTCTTGTGGTTACTAAAAGAGTCACTCAGTGTTCGAAATTGATGGCTACTGAAGGAGTCACTCAGTGCTCGAGTCTGATGTTACTGAAGGAGTCACTCAGTGCTTGAGTCTGATAGATACGAGACTGACCACTTAATATTTGAGTCTGGCGGATGCGAGGTAAGCCACTCAGATCTAGGATCTGACGGATGCGAGGTGAGCAACTCAGAGCTAGGGTCTGACGGATGCGAGGTGAGCAACTCAGAGCTAGAGTCTAACGGATGCGAGGTGAGCAACTCAGAGCTAGAGTCTGGCGGATGCGAGGTGGGCAACTCAGAGCTAGAGTCTGGCGGAAGCGAGGTGAGTCACTCAGAGCTAGAGTCTAACGGATGCGAGGCGAGCCACTCAGAGCTAGAGTCTGACGGATGCGAGGTGAGCAACTCAGAGCTAAAGTCTTTTGTCAAGGATGAAGTGTTAGAGACTTCATTGTATTAGGTTCCACTTTTTATGAGACCGATGCGGTCAGTTCCCTTCCTTACTGTTATTTCTACCGTAACAGTAAGCCATGTACCCATTTTCAGCTATGTCACTGGAGAGTACCGATAAGTAGAATCAAGCCAGATACCAATAGAGATTGTATACCGAAGTATCAATTTCATGTCCTGAGCGGTTTTTGAAGATCTAGAACTGCTATGTTTAACCGTTGCGATATCACAACCTGTGCCACTCTGAGAGTGTTTCGTTGCAAGGGGCAATCATATTGTTCTAAAGTTTATGTGACAGAAGAATATCAAACTAATGTTTTGCAATCCTTATCAGCCGAAACACAACTACAAGAAAATCCGCATTTTAACATAATCCAGGAGCGTTCTCTAAGCTATCGTAGACCCCAAACAAGACAGAATCTCACAAAAAATAAAATATCGGTTTGGTAACAAAAAAAAAAAAACAAAAAAAAATATGTTTAATCATACAAAGGATTTCAGCCCTTTGGAAACGAGAAGGCAGATGAGCTCGCATAGATCGGAAGTGCTGGCATACAGACTCACCTTACACAGAGATATAAAGTAGCAAAAACACTCATCAAACATGCCACGAGGACGGAATGGAAAGACCAACACAAACACTATGTCTGAAAATGTTCACATATGCAGACTGGGCAGAGATGGGCAGACAAAGATCTTTAGACTCAGAACGGAACATTGGAGACTCAATGTCCACCTCCACTGAATGAGTCTTAGAGGCACCGCCACATGTGATTGCGGAGAACCCAAGCAAGCACCAGAACATATCATGTAGAACTGCCCCACATATGCAGACCAAAGAGAGGCAGTCTGGCCAGGGGCAGCGATCATACTCAAAATGATGTAGGGGACAGACGAAAACTTGAAACGCAGTCTCCTGATGAACCTCACCTGGTTAGAAGCATAGCATCAGTTGATCTAAGACGGAAAGAATGCGCTCTACTCCCAGCATTTCCACAGGCCTGGCACTTGTCCAGTGAAGAGGAAGTTTTTATGTTATAAACATATAATCCTGGTCTTAAATAAAGACATTGACGTGTCTAATGCGAGGTAGCCAAATGCTGTTTGAACTCATTTCGGTCTCCTGCCTCGAAGTACCAAGTTGGACCAAAGCCTTTAGGCCGGTCATCTCTCAATCTAACTGATGGACGTCTGAGTAGACGCTTACAATTGTAGGGCCAAGACGTCACTTTTCACGACCTCTTGAAGTCATTAGATAATGGATAGAGATTAAACTCTAAATATATTCCAAATATAGAATAGAAAAATAGAAAATAAATAGAAAAGCAAATAAGTAATTTTCCCGTCGACTAGATGAAGACAACAATAAGAAAATGGATTCAACGTTATTATTTAAGAGAATTTGTGATATTTTCCTCCTCTTGAAGAATATAAACATACATTCAAACCTGAGAAGGATAACTTGGGGAGGTTTCTTTTTAAAGGAAACATCTAACTTCAAGGATGAACCCACTTCCCATTCGCCATAAGAGGTAAGAACGGACAGAGAAGAAGAAACTATATTCAGTGTTCACGTTTATCACTAACTGTACGGCGTTGATGTTCTTGACTGCTCCATTGGGATAAGTGTAAAACAAATGGATACCCCGAAACAAGTAAATACAAATATTTGTAGCACTAACATTCGTAAAGTCAAGTAGAATGCTTGTATATCAATTAGTAGTTGATTGAAAAATAATCAACATCATCAGTCCTGTAACCTAGAAGGTCACTGAGGCACCGTTATTGCAGTGTGTCGAACAAGTTCACAGCATTCGTCTCGATTTTTCGCTACGGTATTAGTTTCGGTTATAGACCTTCCCGTCCACTCTTTTATTTTGTCCTCCCATCTCTTTTTTGGTCGTCCTCTCCCACGCTTCCCAGGCACAGGGCCTTGTAGGACGGTCTTGGTCAGCCCCACCGATCGTGAGATGTGTCCATATCATGTCATTTATACTGGTATAACCTCTTCCTAACAATTTCAAGAATACTCTAATTTCTAAAGCAATCCAGATATGAAATGCTAAGAATTATTCGCAAGCATCTCATTTCCTTTCCGAAAATTTAACGTTCTAGTTCAGCAGTCCAAGTCTCGCACGCGAAGAGGTATACCGAGGTGACCATTGTATACATTAAAGCCAGCTTCCATTTAAGGTTAATGTTCTCGTCTTTCTAGTTCTTGTCAGGGCGACCATGGCTATCGCTGATCTTGACTGGATCTCCGCTCTTGACCACTCCGCATTCATTTCTGTTCCAAGTTAATCATTAAGTAATCAGGGTCAGGTAAAACATAATTATCAATCACAAACGTCACGTCTTCGTTCCTGCATCTAGAAACAGGTTGTCTCACAGCTGCCTGATCAAAGAGGTGGGGGTCGATACTAATCTCCCTAATGTTGAGCTTACTGAGGATTCGGTATTGCAATTCAGCCAGAAGAGCTTCTGTCCCTCTTCTCAAGTACGCCTCGGAATGTGAAAAGTGCCCACATAGTTTGCTACCAAAGAAATGTCAAGAGTCAATTCACCTGAGCACGAGTAGCTTCCAACAACAAGAATCACTGAGACAACACATGCACCAGGAAACATATAAGAGAGTGTAGATTTAGGTAATTCCATCTTGTTAGGCGAAAACTCATGTCTTTCATGCAGTTAGACGCATTTTCCTTCTGGAGGTCCATGGTTTGAATCCATATGGTCTGTTACTTTACTTTCTTCTCTGTTTGGTATGTTTTACCAGTGCTAATCTTAAATTTGTCTTCGTGATAGTTAGCGAAAAGATGTTCCCATTATGACGTTATTACAGACCTATCATCTTTACATCTTTCATACATTTTATTGGCCTCTGTTGGGACATGTGAATTATCGAGAAACATCAAATTAAATGCTAAAATTTAGTTTCTCGTATGAGAGGCGACAAGCGGGTTCGAACGGTTCCAACGATGAAAGTCTTTTTCAAGAATTGGACAAAAGAAAACGTCACGGCGAACTAATTTTTTTTAGTCGCTTCTCTCCTAACCTGGTTTGTAAAGGCACTGATATTATTTCTTTGTTGTTCAATGTTTCTATAGTAGCCGGCCCCATGCCCAATCTCCCTTTGTCACCTCTACCGACAAGAGATAGCAGGTTACAGTTACATTATTATTTGCTCCCCTTTCGTACACACAAGGTACACACAGGCTCACAGCGATCTACACTAAGCGAATAATATATTGAACGAAAGTATCAATGGGAATATAACATCCTTTCTGTTGGTGACCAGCTCTGCTGTTTTTTTGTTGTTGTATTGCTAAATCTCACGAACGTGTTTAACGTAAGCATTGAAGTCTGCTTTTGAATATATGTGTCCGCTTTTTTTTTCTCTATTTCACTCTTTCTTTCTCTCCTCTCGCTCTCTCTCTCTTTCTCATACACACACACACACACACACTCTCTCTCTCTCTTTATATCTATATATCTCTGTAATTCTCTCACAACCACAAACATATACATACCGATATAAATATATATATATATATATATATATATATATATATATATATATATATATATATATATATATATATATATACATACACATAAACACGAGGCGTGTTCTTCTTCTTCTTCTTTGTACGCAGTCCGACAGTAACCATTATTTTTTCGAAAAAAGCGGCGGTCATCCTGAGGCTGTCGCCGCTGCCATAGAGCTTGTCTTGCAGTTCCACTGGTGATGGCCACATCTGCTCTCTCTGATCCTTGTATGTCGGGCAGTTCTGCAGCAGATGTTCAGCGGTCATTTTACCGCTACCGCACAGGCATTCGTCGGTACCACCTATCTTCAATTTGTTGAATAGGTGGTACCTCAGTCTATTGTGGCCAGTGCGAAGTCTGAAGACAACGACCTGCTCTCTTCGGTTCAACTGGTAATAGGCATCGTTTTTGGTGTAACCAGTATGTTCGGTTTCCCATTTGGTCATGTATCTGGCTTTGATAAGCCGTTTTGACTCTTCGTACGTCATACTAGTATCTGTTTGTGGTAGTCTTGCACCTTCTTTTGCCAGTCTGTCTGCCTCCTCGTTGCCTTGGATGTTGCAGTGTGATGGGAACCACTGTACCACTACCCTTTTTGGTGCGGACTGCTGGCACAGTTTGCAGAGTGCTGCTCTTAAGTCATTAAGCTCAGTGTTTTTCTGGCTTTTTAGCGCTGTGACTACGGCGAGAGCATCTGTAAGTAGGACTATATGGCTTTCATTTTCTTTGTGTGTCACCATTTCTTCCACTGCCGCCCTCAGTGCCTCTGCCTCCGCTCTGAAATTGCTTGTGTACTTACCAGTAGCGAATGACAGTGTTATTTGTCTGCCATTTGGTAGGTCCAGGAATGCTTCTGCCCCTCCGTTCTGTGTAGTGTTTGTTACAGAACCGTCGGTGTATGCATGGGTCCAGTACATGCTTGGGTAGCTTTTCGATATAAAGCTTAGGGTAGTATCTCTCCTTTCTTTTTCAGTCTGGCAGTTTTTGTTTCCAATACCTTGTATATTTTCTACCACCTCTGGAAGTATATCCTGCCTCCAGGTAGGTTTTCGTCCAGTAGTGATGGGTTTTGGTGTTGTTAGTGCGTTTATGGGATATTCGAGCATCTTTGCTTTGGCTATTTCTGCAAAGTTTCTCCGCTTTAGTTTCCCATGTTCCAAATTGTTTAGTCTCTGGTGCATTGGATGGTCAGCCAGTCTTCGGAGTTTCTCTGACTGCAGCTGGGCTCTGCAGTCTCTTCTATCGGTCATGTATTGCAGTTTTGTAATCTTTTCAAGTTCTACAATTGGCGTTGACTTCATGCCTCCTGTTATAACTCTCATGGCTTGGTTTTGAAGTTTGCTAACTTTATCGAAGTTCGCCTTTGCTGCTGTTGTCCATGCCGCAATGCCATACTCGAGAACTGGTCTCACTCTTCCAGTGTACAGTTTCTTTAGTATGCCTTTGTCTGCTCCCCAGCTTGTGCCAGCAAGTTTCCTCATGATTGCCATTCTTTCTCTGGCTCTCATTCGGTTTCTCTCGATCTGACTTTTCCATGTCATGCGCCGATCAAATGTGACTCCCAGATAGGTTGGGTTGCCGTTTGGCTGCAGGAATTTGCCATTTAAACTTAATTTTGTATTTTTGGGTTTTATTGAAAGCGAGAATATTGTGCATGTGGTTTTCTCCTCGTTTATTTTGACCAGCCATGAGTTCGCCCACTCTTCCAGCGATGTTAGGGCCTGCTGCATCCGATTTCTTGCTATGGTGAGATTCATTTCAGAGGTCCACATAGCCAGATCGTCTGCAAACATTGAGCTATGGACTCTCCTTGGTATATTCTCTGTAATGTCGTTTGTATACACCAGGAAGAGTGTGGGTGACAGTACTCCCGCTTGGGGTACTCCCTGCTCGAGTGTCACCTTTTTGCTCATCTGCCCTTGTACTTGTACTCTGGCGGTTCTTTGTTTGAGGTAGTGGTTGATCCACTTGTACATTTTCCCACAAACATCACTTCTTCTTAGCTTGACTCTAAGTCCGTCTTTCCAGACTTTGTCAAATGCCTTTTCCAGATCCACCCAAACATCTACTGTGTGTTTCTGTGCCTGGTAGGCATCTTCTATTTCCTGGGCTATGAGGATGACCTGGTCCTCAGTGGATCTGTGCTGTCTAAAGCCGGCTTGCTGTGGAATTAGTATTCGTTTTTCTTACAGATGCCACATCAGTCTGGTGTTTATCATACGTTCCATCAGCTTGCCGAGACAGCTCAGTAGGCTGATGGGCCTGTATCCATTTGGATTTGTTTTGTCCTTTCCTGTTTTTGGTACTGGTACCAGTACTGCGTCTTTCCATGCCACGAGGCGTGTTCAAATGACACCGGACCTAGCTGTACCAAGTGAACATACGTACGATGCGCATGATGACGCCACTTCTGATGTAAAAAGCCCATACCAACTGTCAAGTTTGAAGAATTTCATTATCCTCCGACTCATAGTTTCCTCAGCAAACCGGTGTAAACATGGCGGGTGTGATATGAAATCCATCCAGAGTTGATCAGCGAGCGGTGGTTCGGCTTCTAACAGCAGAATGCAGGCAGTGTATGTTGACGAAGATGTGACGAAAGTAAGTTCCGGCGACGGTCCACCCGTATTACCGCATCAATTTTTGCGATGGCATCTTCTGACGCAATAATGTGCGCCTGACCTGGTGTCAGAAGATCTTTCTTAAATTCAGGCTTTTTTTTTAAAGATTGTTGTCCAGTTCTTCAATGTTGTCTCCGACACACTTTTGTCACCATACACTGTTTTTATTCTGCGACGAATGTGAAATGGTCGACATCTTTCAGCTGTTAGAAACCGAATCACCGCTCGATTATCAACTCTGGGCGGATTCCACATCACACCCGCACTGTTTTCAACGGTCTACTGTGGAAACTATGAGTTGGAGGATAATTAAATTTGGAAAACTTGACGGTTGGTATGTGCTGTTATATCACACGTGACGTAATCATGGGCATCGTGCGTATGCTCACTTGGTGCAGTTAGGTACGGTTTCATTTGAACACGCTTCGTATATAATAACTGAAAAACTAATTGTGTGTCTTGCCTAAACGAGCTGATATAATAGTAATTATCATGCACCTACACTACACGATATGATAATTACACAGTACGATGATATAGTTACTAATTAAACTTTCTTCCTGATATTTACAAGAATGATAAGTTAGTGAAAGAGACTCAGTGATCTCTTGTACTAGCCGAGCCCAAACCAGTGAGAACAGAACTATTGAACTCTATCATCATGTTGATTATGTGGTTGCTGTTACTGCTGCTGTCATGGCGAAAGGCGGATGCCAGATGCGGGAAAACGATCAGCGCACACGGATATCCTCTGACTATAGGTAAGTGGTTATTGTCTACCTGTTGCCCACGTGTTAATGTTGTTTTGATCTAGTAGCACCTTATCTGCCGCCATTCTGTTGAATGTAGGCTTATATGTATGTGCAAGAAGGGCCAAACGTAGTCGATCCCTCCACATAAGGTTTGAGGAAGTGAGCCTAGTCTACAGATACATCGAGGAATACGACTGCTAACTGTACCTTTATTTCACAGGTTCCCAATAATTATTCGTGTCGAGATTCCATTTTATAGAAGCACAGTGACCCGCGACCACTATACATTTAAAACAGGCTTTTCAATAGGGTAAAAGAAAACATATCAAAAACATAATTTTCAATATTAAACAGTAACTTAAGATATATTTCTGAATTATACTCATTCGACTTAACTATTTGATGGCAGAAACATACGATTTATTATATTTTGCGGAATTCCCTTATGTAACAAATCTCTGTGCAGGACGCGATGACGTGATTACCCCCCTATTGTGGATAGCCCTGAACAGATTACGAACGACAGTGTCCAAATGTAGAACGATCTTGAAAACAATGAGGATATCCGGACGGCGAAGTATGCGAATGCAAAGTCATCCAAGTCTCCTAGCATTTGTACAATTGTCCAGGAATACAAGAACCATGTACTGTACATTGGTGGATCTCACGGTGCAAAAGATAGAGCTTTCATAGCGGCTGATTTCTGGTCACTTTGTAAGCCTGCTCGGTACGGACGGAAAGCTAGTAAGTAAGTTAAGTTAGCTATGTTCTCGTTTGCTTGTGCAGGATATGCTGCGTTGTATTTTACGGTTTGAGTAGGACAACTACTGCGTTAAAATCGATGGAAGACGAATAAACCACCTCAGATTCGCAGACGACATCGTCCTCATCACAGAGATATTCCTAGATGCGACATAGATGCTGCGGTCATTAGACACGGAAGGCAGTTAAGCAGGTCTATAAACCGAAGGGAAACCATGGCTATGCACAACAGTTTCACAAACAGTTTGCATACTCTAGAATGGAATACCCATAGAAGACGCTGACAAATATGCCTACCTGAGAAGGCTCCTCGCCATAAAGAACAACATAAAACACAATAACACTAGACAGAGACGGGAGGGCTGAGCAGCCTGCAACTCCATCATGACAGCAACAGACGCCACAAAAAACAATTAACTACGTGCAGATATCTTCGAATCGGTAGTCCTAACAGCACTCTGCTATGGTAGCTAAACCTGGTCTCTAACAAAAGCAGCAGAGATTCAACCGAGAACAGAACACACATCTCTTGAAAGACGCCTCGTGTACATATCTCTCAGACAACTGCGACAAAGCGAACTACACAATTGCGATATCTGAGAATGTCACACATCAAGGATGTCCTACAACACGTCAATAATTCAACCCCCCCCCCTCCCCTTTCGGGCAGGTCATATAGCTAGCTAGAAGACAAGACGAAAAATGGAGAACAATAACCACCGTGTGGTACTCGTGCAACAAAAAGAGACATTGGGGACGGCCCCCAACTCGCTAGCGAGATTCACTCAAAAAGCACAACACACACAACCCCACAACAGACATACTACTGATGCACTGGGCCGTTTTAGATGCACATTTTACAATGTGTGAAGGGTGGGCTGCGTCGCATTGTATACTTTGTGTAGGATAGGCTGCGTCGCATTTTACACTTTGTGTAGGATAGGATGCGTCGTATTTTACAGTTTGTGTAGGATAGGATGCGTCGCGTCTTACAGTTTGTGAAGGATAGGTTGTACCGCATTTTACAGTTTGTGTTTTATATGTTACGCCGCATTTTACAGTTTGTGAAGAATAGTCTGTGATGCATTTTAATATTTGATTGTGGAGGAAACGCTGTGCCGCATTTTACAGTTGGATTGTGGCTGAAGCGACGAATTACGTCAGTGAAACTTATAGATGAAGACACCCACCGTATGCTCGCATTGAGTTCTTGGCAAAAGTCTGTCACAAGTTGACACTTTAATATACATAGTGTTGAACTTACTGACGAGTATCGCATTGCACCACAGCCAGTATAAGTCAGGTGCACACACTGATGTGCGCATCAGTATGTAAGATGCGCCACTGTAACCCACTAACAAATAATCGTCGTCAAGTTTTGAATTAACTCGGTACTAGTGGCTTGGACAACAACAACTGTAACAGTTGGACTGTCATGATGAGACTGCCAGCCACATACACATCCTTCTCCAGTTATTATTTACAACATACTTTAAATGCTGCAGTACGTCCACTATTTTCTCCTCCATATTCACACGAAGGGAACTACCGAATACCATATAGGTAGGTATTTTGACGTCTTAGAGTGCAAAGGTCCGTCGCACCAACTGTCCCTGAGCACGATGAGTGGCTGAGTCCAGGCCGCATGCAATGATGATGATGACTTTCCAATTTGACCTATCTAGGGGGAAAGAAGACGGACGTAAGGGGGGGGGGGGGGAGGCGGCAGACTATGACGTAGTCAGCCGCTTTATATCCTTGATGTCCTTGACCTGATTTAATACCGTGTCCACATTCAGAAATCTACTTATAAAACCAAAATTTAAAAAAACACAATTTTTAATGTTGTAATTACTATTGCTGATGTCCATCCCAGGGAATTAATAGACATATTATAAATAAACCACCTTCCATGTACACTTGCCCTTTAGTCTGCAGCCTATGTTTTTTAAATTTCACCCTGAAACAAACATAAACAAATGTTACTGTTTCGTCCTTTTTAGCCTGTTCCTTCTTCAGGGAGATGGAATCCAAAATACCGCTCGGCAACTTCACTAAATAAGAAAAATGTCGACAACATATAGAAGTTATGCCCATCACGAAGCGATGATGCCACAACATCAGATGGGTTTGTCTTAATAATGTGATGTGTGCTGCATTTGACTTATAGTGAAGGAAAATATGCGCTGGTCATCAATCTAACTCTTATCCCGAGGTATCTTGGATCAGTGGCAAGACTATTGGTCGAGACCACTGGGGGTAACTCGGGATGCAGGCACTCTGGTCTTACCTCCCCTGAGACCAGGAGTCGTTTGAAACCTTCGGGATTCGATTGCCCACCGATTCCGTTCATCACTGTCAGAGGCGAGTGTTTTAACCTCTTGACTACAACCACCTCTCTTCTCTCCCCCCCCCCCCTCCCCCCCGACCACATATATGACGTATAAAATATGGCGCACATAAATTAATTCTAATATTTACAGAACAAGTGATTTCTACTTTCATGGATTTGCACGGGTTAGCATTCTGTGACCGGATGAGGAAAAACAAAAATCTTGACACATCCGTTACCTTATCTCTGGTGTTCGCTTCGAAGATTACGGCTGGGATTATACTGTCTTCAAAATGGAGATCAACGAACCCATAGATGAAGTAGATAGACTTGGGAATAAAAACGTGTTGTTGCATGTTTCGTTACTGACACGGTGAAAGCGTCATGCCATCTCTAGCTCAGAGGTAATAGGTTCGACACCGCTAAGATGGATTTTCGTACAGCGAACAAATCCTTAACAATCTTAAAAATAAACATTATTTTGTCAGGTACGATTCAACTAGATGTGGTAATCGTTGCTAAAGGATTTACGCGAGATAGAATTATTGCTTACCTGAGAGAAAATGTAAAGACATAAGCAGGTGTAAATCACAAGGTCAGATACTTCCTGTTCTTAATTATCTCAAGTGAGGTTGGCACGACCTGTAACTACATCAAGTGCAGTCCGTGATAATGCGTGATATTCTGATTTGTTACTTTTTCTCTTTTGTTAATTTTGGGCAGATTGTTGAACCTGAACCAAGTACCACGTCTTGCTCACACAATTCTGCTTACATTTATTTGTCAAGGAGACGAAAAAAAATGTAGACTTTTAGTCTGGTTTGTTTGTTAGTAGCTTTCATCAATCAATCAATCAAATCAATAAAAACATTTAATCTACATGTGGGGCACAAATCTTGAAGAAATTCACAAAAAATCCGCCTGTCATAAGACCTCTGTTGCAACTTTGCTAAGTCATCGCTGTTTTCTTCATGTTTGTCTTGATAACTCTCCTCTATGTGTGTTTTAGTCTGCTCCCATATCTCTTGCCTTAGGAATGACAGAACAGAGCCCAACTTTTAATATCATCAGCTGGTTTTCTTAATGAGTGTTCTATACTAAGACGACTCAGTGGTCTCGAGGCAAGGTGTCCTCGTCGGGTGCCGGAGGTCGCGGATTCGAATCGCGGTGAAGATAGATATTTTTTTCACGTGAAACAATTTCCCTGATCTCTGGGTAGGTGAGATCGGCCTCCCGTGTTCAGTGTCGAACACGTTGAAAATTCTTTGGCAGTTGGAAATAAAATAAAATATGCTTAACAAAATTCAAGTTGAAAATCTACCCAAGTTATTTGTACCTTTCCCCAGGTGGTTTGTTAAGAGCAGCTATAGATGGTGTCTAACTGACCGCGAGTCTACTTAGCTCTAGTTTTTGAGTTTTCTAAGATGGACTGGCAAATCGGTTAAAACCACGCTCCAAAAAAACTGGTTGTATACAGACTCAGTAGAATCTTCTAAACCAGTATGAAAAAGTTAAGTGAAGCAACGAAAGCAATTATTCACTTCCACATCAATAAAAGCAATTGCTCACATCCAGATCAACGAAAGCAATTCGCCACTTATGATTAAAGAAGACAGTTACTCTAAATTTATGTTCAACGAAAGCAAATCGTCACTTATGATTAAAGAAGACAGTTACTCTAAATTTATGTTCAACGAAAGCAAATCGTCACTTATGATTAAAGAAGACAGTTACTCTAAATTTATGTTCAACGAAAGCAAATCGTCACTTATGATTAAAGAAGACAGTTACTCTAAATTTATGTTAAACGAAAGCAATTCGCCACTTATGATTAAAGAAGACAGTTACTCTAAATTTATGTTCAACGAAAGCAAATCGTCACTTATGATTAAAGAAGACAGTTACTCTAAATTTATGTTCAACGAAAGCAAATCGTCACTTATGATTAACGAAGACGGTTACTCTAAATTTATGTTCAACGAAAGCAAATCGTCACTTATGATTAAAGAAGACATTTACTCTAAATTTATGCTCAACGAAAGCAATTCGTCACCTATGATTCAAGAAGGCAGTTACTGTAAATTTATTTATGCTCAATGAAAGCAATTCGTCACATATGATTAACGAAGACAGTTACTCACTTCATGATCAATGAAAGCAATTCGTCACTTATGTTCAACGAACGTAATTTGTAATTTCCAGATCAACAAAACTAATTACTCACTTCCAAATTCCAAATCAACACAACTAATTACTCACTTCCAAATCAATAAAACTAATTACTCACTTCCAGATCAGTATAACTAATTACACACTTCCAAATCAACGAAAAAAAGTACTCACTTCTAGATCAATGATATTAATTAGTCACATCCAGATCAATGATATCAATTACACACTTCCAGATCAACAGATACAATTACTCACTTCCAAATCAACGAAAGCAATTATTCACTTCCAGATCAATGATATCAATTACCCATTTCTAGATCAATGATATCAATTACTCACTTCTAGATCAATGATATCAATTACTCACTTCTAGATCAATGGAATCTATTACTCACTTCTAGATCAATGATATCAATTACTCACTTCTAGATCAATGATATCAATTACTCACTTCCAGATCAACAGATACAATTACTCACTTCCAGATGAATGAAAACAATTACTCCTTCTAGATTAACAAAAGGAATTACTGACTTATAGATCAACGGAAGCAATTACTTCAAGATCAATAAAAGCAATTATTCACTTCAAGATAAACAAAAGCTTCTAGATGAAGAAAAGCAATTACTCATTTCTAGATCAACGAAATCAATCCGTCAGTTCCAGATCAACTAAAACAATCCGTCATTTCCAGATCAACAAAAGCAATTACTCACTTTCAGACCAACGAAATCAATCCGTCAGTTCCAGATCAACTAAAACAATCCGTCAGTTCCAGATCAACTAAAACAATCCGTCATTACTTACTTTCAGCTGAACGAAAGCAAATACTCATTTCTAGATTTAAAAAAATTCAATTACTGACTTTAAGACTAACGGAAGAAATTACTGACTTCCAGATCAATGAAATCAATTACTCACTTCCAGATCAAGAAAAACAATTAGACACTTTCAGACCGAGAAAAGCAGTTTCTCACTTCTGCATCAAGAAAGACAATTACTCACTCCTAGATCAAGAAAAGCAATTATTCATTTCTAGATCTGCAAAACAATTACTCACTTCTAGATTAAAAAAACAAAACAATTCGCCACTTCCAGATCAACAAAAGCAATCAATCACTTCATTTTCAACGATAGCAATTACTAATTTCCTGATCAACCATATATTTTTCTTGGAGATATAAAAAAAGAATGGTAGAAGGCTTCCAAACTTTTGTATTTGCATGTCTCGTGGCCCTCGATTCTGCTAGGTTGAAAAATAAAGAAAAATGAAGCAAAGTCGCAACTAATATCTGATACAGGAAATAAATAGAACATAATTGTAATTATTTGATATAAAGAATAAAGAGAAACAAAGTCGCAATTACATGACATAGAGAATAAAGAGAACATACTTGCAATTATATTATACAGGGAATAAAGAGCAGCAAAGTCGCAATTATATGATGCAGGGAATAAAGAGCAGCACATTCGTAATTATATGATACAGGGAATAAAGAGAACAAATCCGGAAATATTATATGATTCAGAGAATGAAGAGAACAAATCTATAAATATTATGTGATTCAGGAATAAAGAGAACAACTCCATAAATATTATGTGATACAGAAATAAAAAAACAAATCCATAAATATTATGCAATACAGAGAATAAAGAGAACAAATCCATAAATATTATTTGATACAGGGAATAAAGAGAACAAATTCGGAAATATTCGTTACATGGAATAAAAAGAACTAATCTGTAAATATATGATACAGGGAATAGAGAGAACCAATCCGGACATATTACATCATACATGAAATAAAGAGAAGCAAAACCGGAAATATTATATGGTACAGGAAATACAGAGAACAAATCCGGAAATAGTATATGATACAGGGAATAAAAAGAACAACTCCGGAAATATTACATGATGCAGGACATAATGAGAATAAAGCTGGAAATATTATTTGATACAGGCAAGAAAGAGAGGCAAAGTCGCACATATTATGTGATACACAGAATAAAGAGAAGCAAAGAAACAACTATTTTATGATACAGGAAATATAGAGAACTAAGTGGTCGGACGATTAATAGGACACCGTTGACTTATTTCGGAGAAACTGATTAATCATTTTAGTTTCTGAAGTGGGGAGTTTAAATTAACACATATTCTGCACTGTATGGAGACTGCAAGTGGCCTTTATCCCACAGTTCTACCACATCCCATCAATGGCTCACTGGCAACGATTTGATAGGTGTACCAGAAATAAAAACAATCTTTATCTTCAAGTGTTTTTGAAAAACATGATGAAAATCAACACCTATTTATGTACGTGTATAACTTTGTTTACCTTCCCAGACTTCCAGCTTTATTTAGCTTATTTACATACTTGATCCAGGAAGGGCGGTTTGAGTTATTTTATTAGTGCCATGAACTGTATCATAAACTCATTTGACCTTTAAACTGAACATTTTTTTATAACTCGAGATAAATCGCAATTTGACATATCTGTTTTAAAGCAGTGAAACTAGCGATTCTATAAGTAGGAAATCAGTGAAAGCCTTCAGGCAAGTAAGTTAGTAAACAGAGGTAGCGATATGGATGGTAATAATAAATGATTTTTAAGCACTCGGCAAACATACGAGCCGATGAACATAAAACTGTGAAGTAATAGGCACTCGGGGATCGAATAAGCCTCGCGGTAAGAGATATGAGTTAAATGATTCGGTCAACTTAACACCACTAAGTGGATCCCTTGCATCTATTTACTCCTCGCATCAAGTAATATAGGACGTCGTGTTTATATAGCCCCCCCCCCCCTCATCTCCCACATACCCCACACCCCTTCCAATGATTAGAACCGGCGTTCTTCTAGAATTTTTTTAATATGAAGATTTGGTGACATCATTACTTCGGGTACCACCGTAGTGTGGCATACCTGAAAATGAGGCAGCAGACAGATAAATCAAGGAGAGGAGGGGGCAACAAGAGAAGAAGCAGAATAAATGATCACTTTCCAAGAAAAGCAGACCCGTATTCTAACTATAAGAAAGTTCGATACCTCTCACAGCACCAGCCGTGAGCCTGGGGAAGCAACCCCTTAGAAAATGCAGAAGGAAGCAGGCCCTTACAGAAAATGCATGCTGAAGTCGGATGCACTGGGCCGACAGGCGCCGAAATAAAAACTACAGTGCAAAGCACACTGCCTTAGGGAATTAGAAAAACAAGCCGAACGCAAAAAAAAAAATCAAAAAAAAATAAAACAAACAAAACGAGTCTACTATCACTGATTTGATCGAACGGAACAAGTGAATCTGTTCCGCATGAGAACAGAACATAACAGATTGAATGGCCACTTAAACAGATTAAAGCTAGCTGCATCAACCATATGTTTGTGCGGGCATGCAGCACGGCCAGCCGAACATGTCCTGCATGACTATTATATGCTTTGCCAATTGCGTACTGAGCACTGGCACACGGAGATAGATCTCCAGACAAAAGCTATTTGAAAGTGTTGAAGAACTCGCAAATACAACAACCTTTATTCAGAGAACTGGACATCACGTCACGACATTTTTTAAAAACACGGCGAACTAGAAGAAGGGGAAGAATACAATTGGCTTGCTGAACTGCAGATTTGAAAGGCTGAAAATTCATCGGTCAAGAAAACAACCTAAAAAAACCTGTTTGTTAAGCCACTGTGGCTGAATTATTTAAAATTGAACCGCCCAGAAATATTAATTGAAAGAATTATTATAATTTCCACGGAACAAATTAGTTTAGATTTTATAAGTCTTTCATGACAAATTAACGACCAAAATAGAACGTGATGACCTAAACCAAATTCAAAATTCAATACAAACTGAATGAACCTTATGGTAGGAAACATTTGTGTGTCTGACAAGGTAGGTCCAATGTTAAGATGTTTATTCAGCTACATATTTGTTCAGACAGCCACATATTTGATCAGCCAGTCACATATTTGATCTGGCAGTCATATTTTTGATCTGACAGTCACACATTTGATCAGTAAGCTACATATTTGATCAGTCAGTCACACATTTATTGAGCCATATATTCAGACTTCCACATATTTGTTCAGCCAGTCATATATTTGTTCAGACTTACATATATTTGTTGAGTCAGCGAAATATTTTATCAGTCAGTCACATTGTTGTTCATCCAGTCAAATATTTGTTCAGACTTCTATATATTTGTTCATTTAGTCACATAATTGTTCAGCCAGAACCATATTTGTTCAGCCAGAAGCATATTTGTTCAACCAGAAGCATATTTATTCAAGAAGTCATATATTGGATCAGTCAGTCACATATTTGTTGATCTGCGTATTTGTTCAGACTTCTACATATTTGATCACTCAGAAACATATTTCGTAATCAAGCCACATATTTGTAGGTGCTCTTAATAAGTGTTATCTCATAGACACTTCTATACTGAAAGAGCCCGTGTACCAGAGTATCAACCAGACGAGGTGGTGATGACAGTTTTTTGTTCTCGGTGCTTATCCCTACGTAGCTCAGAACATGCCACCACCAAGTTACGAGCTGGATATTTTTCATGTGATTGATATCTATAGACGACGAAAAGTAGCTTGGTATTCCTTTAACTCCAAGAGATGAACGACTCCACGGCAAGAGTACCCACTTTCAATTCCATAGTAATATTATCAATGATTTACGGATGTGAAGTGTTGAACTTTGGCAAAACGGATGCCGAGAAGCTCAGTCACTCAGAGAACAATGGAACAGCAAGCACTAACAATTTTGATATGGGATAAGATCCGAAACGAAGAAATTCGACATCAAACGTTTTTTCGGGTCGTTGTGGAAGCAGTGATATCACGCAAATATCGTTGGACTGGTCATGTGGTATGCATGTCTGACAACAAATGGACACGTAGAACTACGTTTTGGTGGCCATATGCCTGTAACTGTCCACGGATTTGTCCACCTGTGTAATGGCTAGATTGGCTGACCAAAGACCTAGGCTTGGTACAGCGTTGCAAAAGATCGGAACCCAAACATAATATTGTTGGCTTCCTTGTATACATCACATCTTCCGGAATGACAACGAAGATAATGTGATAGGCGCTCGGACCATGCTTTCAATCGTAACTCGTTAATCCTTATTTTTTACTCGTTTTTAGTGACGTTGACGTTTTTTGATCCAATGGATAGAGAGTTTTAATGTGTTATTTTTCAGTGTGACAGGTTACATGTTTTCTTCAATTGATTTGTCTCTGCCTAAGGTCAGGTCAGGTCATCCCACAACCAGTAAGGTCGTTGGGGCACACATGAAGACATCCTCAAAACACCACGCCGCCCTTCTCTATCAGCGGCCGCTGCCTGTGCCTCTTCTGGTCGTAGATTGGTCCATTCTTTTATGTTGTCCTCCCACATCATTTTGGGACCGTCTCTTCGTCGTCTGCCTTGCACCTTTCCGTGGAGGATCGTATTTGCAAGACCATTTAATCTCGATATGTGACCGTACCAAGCGAGTTTCCTTCTTTTGTCAGCTGCCAAGACGTCTTCAAAATGCCCTATTTCTGTTATAATTCTATCTCGTATTTCCTCATTTGTAACTCGATCTTTGTACATGACGTTTAAAAGTCTTCGGAAACATCTCAACTTCAGGGCCTGTATCCTTCGCTGAAGGTCAACTGGAACTGTCCATGCCTCACAAGCATAGAGGAATATTGACAGGACCAATGAACGCATTAATCTGATTTTCGTGCATGGTGTTAATCGCTTATCTTGCCAGATTTTAGCCGTGCAAGCGTCGCTATTGTCTGTGCTTTTCTGGCGAACACTTCACACTTTGATCCTTCGTCACTGACAATCGAACCCAGATATTTATATATGTCAACCACTTTGAGTTCCTTGCCATTAGGTTTTATCCTACTGTTGAATCCCTCGGCGTTGTTGGTAATTAATTTTGTCTTTCCAGCGTTTATCTCCATACCATAGTCAAGAGCTGTTTCATCGAGCCTTCTGACACATTCCTGGAGTTCTGCTTCCGTCGATGTCATCTGCAAAACGAAGATTGGTAATCGTTCGGCCCCCTATCTTAACAGTAACAACGTGACCTCCAAGTGCCTCACTCATAATTTCCTCAAGGAATGTATTGAAAAAGAGGATTAATCAAAGCGTGACCTTGTTAGAGTGGCTGATGAGGCTTATTGTTCTGTAATTTTGGCACAGCTGCAGATTACCAGACTTATGTAACGGTAAAACCATTGGTCGTGTCCATAAGTTCGGCCAGTTTCCTGTCGCCCATATTTTGTTGCAGATGTGTATCAGGCCTTCCACCACTACCTCCCCACCAGCCTATAAGAGCTCTTCTGGTATATTGTCCACGCCGGCCGCCTTCCCTCTTCTCAATGCATTTACCGCTTCAGCTGCCTCTTCCATCGTTATCAGTTGGTTGTCCTCTATGGCTGTTGGTGTTGGAGGGATTGTTTTCTCCGGTTCGTTCCGTCCCTCATAGTTGTATAGCTCGGAACAGTACTCTGTCCATCGTGCCAGTGCGTCATTGTCCTCAGGGTGTAATGATGGAGGGGATTGTTGATGTATTTTACCTAATTTTGAAAATGACAGGAATCCAGAAGGTGTTCTGATGTTACCTCCTCTTGTCTATCACAGTGATTGCACTATGGTATAAGGTTGCGATCAGTCTGCCTAGGTGTTTGTTTGTTCAGGGGCACGTAACTTGTTTGCAACCTGAAAATTTTACTCTGGTCTCTTCGGCTTAAATCTGTCATGCTATTTTTGTGATTGGTTTGACATGTCTGCTTGCATAGCGCTTGCTGTCACAGCTCTACCCAATTGGTCCATCTGTTGGTATCTGTAGTTGTTGTTGTTTATATGTGTTGTACTTCTTTGGTTGAAAATTTGTGTGTGTCTGGTTTGCTACTGTTTTTTTGCCATTTTATCAGCACTTTTATTGCCTTGTGTGACATGGTATCTACTGTATGGTGGTGCTCATGCCACGTGATGCAAGTACCGTTATACGCTCGTAGATTCAATAATATTTGTCAGGATGTCTTGGACCTGGGGACCTAGCTTTCTAGTGCTAGAAAAAGGGAGGCGGGTGGAGGAAGGTGGGGGATTGGCAGTCTGTGAAGATTACTAAGTTTGTTGGGTGTATTATCTTGTTATTTTATTGCATTTTGAAATGATAGCATTGTTTCTGACATTCCTTGAATCTCGGCATGGAAGTTTGAGTTGAACGATTCACAAGTTGCAAATAGTTGGTTCTTTTTTTGTCTAAAAACATTATGTAGGAGCCATATCTTGCGTTGATGGTAGACTTAATGGTAGAGCCATCTGTATATGCATGCACCCAGTCCCCGAGGTAGGACTCGATAGTTTCAAGTACACAGGGTATTATTATTATGTCGGGGTCTGTTGACTTCGTTATTGCTAGTTCATTAGCAAAGTGTTTATTTTAGGCTGCGTGAATGCTGTATTCCATGGGCAGGCAGACAGTTCTTTAAGCCTCTCTCTGTCTGTCTCTTGCTCTCTCCCTCTCTCTTACTCTCTATGCTAGATGATGTTTCACATTTAGCTCTTCTGCTATGATCATTTGACATTTTTGTTATTACTTATATGTTCATTTGTCCACCAGCTTTCTGTTGGGGTGGTTTTTGAAGGACACTTCTTTATCTTGCTACTGTTTTCATTGTTTCCTGTTCTCTTTTTAAATCAAGTGGTTCTATACTTGCAATGATGTCTGTTCAGCTTTTCGGTTTTGGATCTCATACCACAGTAAATGAAGTGAAAGGTCTGGTTTTATGTTCTGTTGATTGGTTTTGTATTCTGTTGATTGGTTTTGTGTTATGTTGATTGGTTTTGTGTTATGTTGATTGGTTTTGTGTTGTTTGTTTCTGTGTTCTGTTGATTGGTTGTGCCTTTTATTGATTGGTTGTGTGTTCTGTTGAATGGTTTTAGTGTTGATTGTTTCTGTGTTCTGTTGATTGTTTGTGTGTTCTGTTGATTGGTTTTGTCTGTTGAATGGTTTTGCGTTCTGTTGATTTGTTTTGTGTTGATTGGTTTTGTGTTCTTTTGATTTGTTTTGTGTTGTTTGGTTTTTGCGTTCTTTTGATTTTTTTGTGTTGTTTGGTTTTGTGTTCTTTTCATTTCTTTTGTGTTCTGTTGATTGGTTTTGTGTTATGTTGATTGATTTTGTGTTCTGTTGATTGGTTTTGTGTTCTGTTGATTGGTTATGCGTTCTGTTGATTGGTTTTGCTTTCTGTTGATTTGTTTTGTGTTCTTTTGATTTGTTTTGTGTTCTGTTGATTGATTATGTGTTGTTTGGATTTGTGTTCTGTTGATTGGTTTTGTGTTCTGTTGATTTGTTTTGTGTTCTGTTGATTGATTATGTGATGTTTGGTTTTGTGTTATGTGGATTGGTTTTGTCTTGATTGGTTTTGTGTTCTGTTGATTGGTTTTGTCTTGTTTGGTTTTGTGTTTAGTTGATCGCTATTGTATTATGACCTAGGAGCAGGACATTATAGGTTGTAGCATGCAGAAGAAGATTACAGTATTTTATTAATCGGATGTGCCATTTGTAGAGCTGTCTGAGAGTTTGCCTTGTTGGTTCCCAAATTTCTGTGGAAGACATGTCTGCAGTATTTTTTGTGTATTCGTCAATAAGGAGTTAACTATTTAGCTGGACTCCAAGATGTTTTGGATAATATTCATTGGTAATTCAGCACCAATAGGTGTAACTATTTGCCTTTGTCTATGCTAGGTTATCGCTTAAGGTAAAGGTTGTGTATCTAATTTTACTGGTATTGATCTTCGAATTCCAGCAATCACAATAGGCTGACATGCATGAAATTGCTTTTCTAAGTGTCTGTGTAGTCAGTAATAGGTTTGACCGATCTGTTCACATGACAAGAACATCGGAAAACTTGGTTATGTGCGTGTTTAATATCTCTGACAGGCCACTTATGAATATTAAGATTGATGTACAGCTAAGGATCGAGCCCTTGGAAAGACAATCTTTGAGTGTTCATTTTGACAACAACATTTTATTTATTTGAGTTTGGATAGTTTTTGTTTCTAAGATAGTTGTTAACCCGATTGTACATGTTCCTATGTTTGTCTATGCATTTAATCTTCATTAGTAGACCTGTTTTCTAAAATGTGTAAATGTGACCAAAATGTGTAAATGTGACCAAAATGTGACCAAAATGTGTAAATGTGACCAATATGTGAACAAAATGTGTAAATGTGACCAATATGTGAACAAAATGTGTAAATGTGACCAAAATGTGACCAACATGTGTAAATGTGACCAAAAAGTGTAAATGTGACCAAAATGTGGCTAAAAGTGGCCGATGAAGACACTAACTGAGCTTTTCTTTTGCTGGAAATTATCCTTCACATTTTTGATAACGAGGACGAGCTGGTCTTCTCTTCATTTTCCTATTCGTGAGCCTTTTTGCAAGCTGTTGAGAGAATTTTAAAATTCAGTCATTAGAAAGTTGGTTGTTAAGCATTGGTTCAGTCAGACGTTATGTTTCAGCTTGTTCCGTAAATGTTAACACGATTAGTTTTTGTTATGAATATGTAACTTAGTCATTCAACAGTTTAATATGTGTCAATAACTGTGTCACCTATAGACTTCCTCAAATGCATTACTTAGTCATCATCGATATCCAAGTTGTAAAGACGTTGCGACACATTGGTCCAAAGTAACCTTTGAGCGTGTAAATAGCGACTAAAGATGGTTGTAAATGAGACTAGCGACCTAATCATGCTTATTAATGTTTTGAAACAGTCACTGCAAATACTCAGATGCAGGCTTCTGGCATTGGGGCCATAGGAATAAAAACGGGGGGAGGGGGGTGGGGGCCTTTACTTCCTCTCCAGCTTGACGGTGTATTGTTCTGCAAATATCATGAGTGAGACGATATACACAGAAATACTTCAATGACCCACCTTTCAAAAATGGTACTGCAATCGATGAACCAGCAGCCCATAAAATGCAGAATTTCCAAATTAGAGGTCGTTCAAATAGGGAAAAGTGCGTGATAGCGCGGAATAGTTGTGTGTATAACCAGTGACCTAATCAGATCATCAGCATGCGTACCATACGGAAATGAGTGAAATAGATTGGTCACATATGGTTGTGCCTGAAGTGTTGTGATGTCGAACTTCGAAAAGACAACATTACAGATAACAGATGCTATTCTAATCTCTTCCCTGCTTTGTTATGCGATCAATACTAATTTGTTCCACTTTAACAAACATCTTTATCTGAACACAAGGTTTACTTCCCGATTTCGTTATTGATTTTCATGTTTTCCACAGGTGTGAACAATAATTGAAGCAATAATAATAATAATAATAATAACAATATTGGCATAACAATGGACTTACCCCTGAATGCACAATGAGGAAACACAACGTTAGAATTGCAGGCTGATAATATGCTGTACAACCGATTGTCTATTCTGACGTCTCAGACTCGGCAACGGGTTGATCTGGCGCAGTGAACAACACATTTAGCGAGCAGTTGAAATCTTCAGACATAATGAGATTTGCAAGTTTCATGTCGCCGTAAGTCACCGTCGGATATCTCTATTTGTTATAAATAACTCGGGAAGGTAGTAACGAACAGATCGGAAAATAAAGCGTCGACTTGGGAATTCAAGACATAATATATTAAAATGTTACCACACTAGAGCTTACCATTGCAGAGATTTTAGCAAGATGGCGAAATAGACATAGGCTATGTATTTTGTGTTTCATATATTAAGATTATTTTTTTTCAACTTTTATTTGCATGTAATGCTGCAATTTATATTTTAGTATACAAGGGGCTTGTCATAAGTCTTTACCCTGACCATGAAGGAGTAGGAGAAGAAAGTTGAAATTTAGCACGGTGGTTATTGCTTCTCAATGTAGTCACCTCCTGAATTTATACATTTCTCCCATCTCTGCGTTACCTTAAAAAGACCTTCAGAATAAAGTAATCTATTTTCGAACTTAACCAGTTATCACAAGCCAGTATGACATCTTCGTCGCTGTCAAAATGATTTCCATTCAGCCGTTTTTTATGTTTTGGGAAAAGAAAAATGTACAATGAAGCTAACTCCGGAGAATATGGTGGGTGTGGAAGAATTTCAATATTAAAAAGGTTGGCAGTTTGCAGCACAAGCCTTGCTTTATGGGAGAGCGCGTTGTCTTGAAGCAAAGGCAGAATTTGAGTGCGCTATCCCTCGTTTTCTGGTCACAGTCTTTTTTAGTTTGGTAAGGAGATCTGCATAACATTGCCCATTAACCGTGTTGCCATGAGGCAGGTAATCTTTCAAATGACACCTTTGACGTCCCAAAAAACAGTCAGTATCACTTTTCTTGCAGATTTATGTGCTCTTGACATGTGTTGGTGAGCCCGGGGTTTTTCACTGCCTGCTGTAAATTTTGGATTCTAACTTATAATGTTGAACCAGAATCTCATCTACTGTCACCATGGTCGGCAACATGTTTTTCGACCGACACATTTTGAGCAACTGGCCACAGCAATCAACCTTCATTTGTTTCTGTTCACATGTCAGCAGACGTGGGACCCAACCGGCACACACTTTTCTCATGTACAGTCTGTTGTGTAAAATTAAAAAAAACTGTACTTTAATTAAGTTTTGCTGACCTAGATATCTCTGCAAACCGTTAGAGTAGCAGATCCGGTCAATAAGGTATATTGCGCCATACACCATACCGGGGAAACCCATCGAGGAGGGCGATTCTTACTTCTCAATTCCAGTACAAATGGAGTGAGCAACATATGTATCAAATTTCAACTTCCTTCATATTCAGGGTAAATATGTACCTTGTATATATTAATATATAATTTGCTGAATTTAACCATTTTCTAGAAATCTGATCGATGTCTACTTGTACAGTTTACGTTCAAATGAAAAGTTTACGTCTAAATTCTCTCCAAATCTCACATCTAGT